>OZ004684.1:1212500-2412500 GCA_963924505.1 Agonopterix alstromeriana
GGTAGAGGCAGACCTAGGAGAGGATACCTAGACCAGATCAGGGACGTCATTAAAAAATGCCAGGTTAAAAGTAGCCGAAATCGAAGGGAATGTATGAAAAGATGTATGGACTTAGAGGAAGCAAGAAAGGTGTGTCAGAACCGCCCAAAGTGGAGATCTATAGTTTCTGCCTACCCCTCTGGGAAAAAGGCGTGAGTTTATGTATGTATGTATGCTCTGTCCCCGATTCCACTGCTACCGGAACAAATTGATACGCGGAATTCAGGATGGAATACGTCCTGAAGTCCATCATATATCGTCGTAAGTCTGTGTCATATTTCGTCCAAAGGATGTCGCTGACCTGGACGGCAATGCAGCCAGCATAATGGGCACCTTTGGGCAGGATATGATGTGCGGAGATTTGTTCGATTCGTTTTATTTAGTTAGGATAGTACCTATACAACGTGTTAATGAATAAGCGCAAAACCTCATACACCCCAACTGATTTATAACAAAATAATTAGATTGAAACAATAATTACATTATTTTGGTAGTTAAAATTTAAAGTTTTTCGCAGTTTATGTTTTCAGGAAAAGATGATTTGTTACCATTTCAGCAATGAATGAAAGCGCAAAATGGTAGTAAGTAGGGTGAGTGTGCCAGTGCGGTGGGTTGAGATCGAGTTCAGTAAATTTTAAATTTTACAAACAAATTATTTTATATTTTCACACAAACAAAAAAATTATCGATGTTGAAAACGTGATAATTCGATTCTGCTCTTGATTCTAAACAAACTACTTTCTAGTTTTGAGTTAATTCATTAACACGTTGTATATATCGATTGGTTATAGTCTGACGATGCTTGCATGCGGGTTACGTACAGATCTTGTGTTTTGCTATTGAAGAAGTTTGTGGCAGATACAGATTATATATTAGATATCTAATCTGTATCTGCCACATATATGGACATTGTCACACAAATTATCTAGTCGCATTTAAAGTACCAGGCTAGATTCTATCATTCTCATCTTTTATCATGACTAGACAATGATATAGAATACACAAATAGATTCAAACATCCATGACTCGCGTACAAATATTCATATTCATCATACAAATATTTGTCCCTTACGGGTTTCGAACCCGCGACCCTCGGCACAGCAGGCAGATTCACTACCAACTGAGCTACCGGGCCGTCAATGAACATATGAATATGATTAAGGTTTGACGAAAACTGCTTTGCTGATTAGATTTTTTTACTAATCTTCTTCTTCTTCTTCTTCTATGCGTTCTGAGTTTTGGTTTGGTTGGAACATGTTAATTGATACCTTTTACTTGTCTAGCTACTTCCCGAGAGACGAGAAGCTGTATAGTTGCAGTATAGTAGCTGAATAAAGGAAATTACCATTATCCAGCTACTGTACAGCTTCAATATAGCTTACGTGTTTCAAGGTTGTGAAATTAGAAAGAGTTTCATGTTTTCTAGTACTTAAGGATTGTAATTGTATGAATGCATGGTGCCGTAAAAATGAAAAGCCGTGGTGGTCCAGCAGCGAATAACCTTGCCTGCCGTGCAGGAGGCGATGGTTCGATCCCCGTCCAGGCCGATACCAATGAGTTTTTCGGAATTTATGTACGATTTGTAACAACACTGGCTTTTCGGTGAAGGAAAACATCGTGAGGAAACCTGAATGCTACAATTTTGAGGCATGTATTGTACCCATTGTCCATTACAAGTGAAAACGGGCTCAGTCCCCGTCACTCTGGACAGAGTTTCGGTACTAGTGAAATGTGGATGAATGTGGATGTGTGTGTGATACTCGTAGGTTACTATAAACTCGATGATTATTTGAATGAGCAAAATGTCTGATCTTGACAATGTTATACTATGTTATTTAATATTGGATTTATGTAGTTGTACTTTGTATATTTTGTTTTGTTTAAAAGAAGTGTGTTGTAGAGTTTCTGGCCGCATCTTCTCTACAACGGAACACCTTCCGACGCGGTGGTAGATTCAAAAACATGACGTCAATAGTTATCTATGTGATATTATTTTGAATAAACAATTTTGACTTTGACTTTGACTTCTGTGGTTTCAGAATATCAATGACTACCCCCTCGAGAAATACAGTCATGAGCATAAGCTTAGCTTATGCTTATTTCCACTTTCTGAAATAATGTGAGGCCATTGGAACGGCCTACATTTTTAATGGTTTCAATTTCACCCTCTGTAACCTAAATAATTCTGTCAATTTCCAAACCACAATGTAACAAATACCTATTTAATATGAAGCTCAAACTCAAGTCGCCCATTATACCTCCCTCAAAGAAAACATTTCCTTTTAAAAGTCGCGACATATCTTTATTTGGACGCGCCGATAAAAAAATAATGTCTTACATTAAGGGAGGACTTAATTTAAATATTCTTTACCTCTCTTTCGTTCTTGTAAGGCTGTGTATATTGTGGTCCTTGTCTGTCGGACAACGATAAGTCACAGAGCCGTCGCTGGGTAAATGCCTTTTTAAGTGAACCCCTATAGCAGGGGTGGTCAACAGATGGGCTGGTGCGGAATTTTTTGAGGCCCGCTTTAATTTGCGAAATAGTTCACTATTGTAAGTAACCAAATAAATGAAGTTAATAGGTAAGTATACCAGCACGTCTAGTATGATTTCTCTACACGCGCATGACGCGCCTTTGCTCCATAGAAAATAACCTGTTTCCGTGATTTTTGTAGGGCGAAATCCACGCTTGCCGCGACAAGTAGTATGGAATAAAGCCGAGTCGTACGCAAGAAGAGAAATTATGCTAGACATGCTGTTACCATTTAATTAGAGCTCGTGGCTAAATGGTACTTCAGTGACGGAGAGCGGGGTGTGGATTATGATAGGTGACCGCTTTAAGTTGTTGTAGGTTGGTCACTGCTATTGCCACTAGATGGCGTTACTTGTAAAAATCTGAGGTCTCTTGAGCTGAATTTTAATAAAAAAAAACGTGGAAATACTCTATTATTATCTTGGCAATATCTGTCCCACTGTTGGGCAAATACCTCCCGTTATCTCCAAGAGACACTTAAAGAATCCATCAATTCCGTCCCGCCACCTTCGTCTAAGTCTGTTTTGACGCCGATTTCGTTTCAATGGGGATCAGTTTGTCGTGATTTTGGTGTGCATTCGAGTATAAAGGGTCATTCATAATATGCTGACACTTTTTTAAGGGGATAATCAGACCGTCGAACTGAACATCTTTCCCAATGGGACCAACATCAAAATCGCGAAAAAAAAATCTGCTGCATCATACATTTGGCTCGAGTATGTTTGCAGTTTTGTATAGAACAGTAGATTTTTTTTTCTCGATTTCGATGTTGATCCTATAGAGAAAGTTGTTCAGTTTGATGGTCTGATCATCCCCTTAAAATAGTGTCAGCATATTAAGAAGGACCCTGTATATATAGATTGATTCAATGGAATAAACTCTTCGTGACTTCACAACAAAACTTCTAAAGCAGATTTACTTCAAATCAACACAAAACAAAATAAATACAGTACAACCACGCCGCCACCCGCCAACACCTTTCACAATACGCTTGTCACGCTCAATTCACGGCCCGCTCGTCAACAAAGCGACCCGCAATTTCAGCGTACTGACCACCCCTGTTTTCCAGTTAACTTGCGTTCCGTTTTTTCTTCTAAAATGTTACGATATTATACTCTTCGGTCCATTAGGTGGAGTACTTTAGGTTAAATTGAGCGGCAATTTGAATCGTAGTACCTTTAATTATGGTATTGTTTTAATTGAGTTAGATTGTTGTTGATTAGGTAAGTCGTTTGTAGTCTAGACGCTAAAATTGTTTCGTAATTAGATATAATTGATAGTTGCTTACATTATTTTTGGCTGTTGAAATAAAAATGAGTTTTAAGGTGATGATCAGTTAGATAATCAAACTGAACAACTTTCTCTATGGGAATAACGTCGAAAGCGCAATAAAAATCTGTTTTACCATACAAAACTACAAACCTCTACTCAAATTAATAGGACAGATACAACGGGTTTATGAATAAACGTCTAACTAGAAAGTAGTTTGTTTAGAATAGAGAGCAGAATCGAATTATCATGGTTTCAACATAGGTAATATTTTCAAAATATTAAATAATTTGTTTGTAAAATTTACTGAACTCGATCTCAACCCACAGCACAGGAACACTCACCCTCCTTACTACCAACACAAGATTCTTAAAATGTACGAGCACGCTAGAGCTTTCATTCACTGCTGAAATGATAGCAAATCATTTTTGCCTGAAAACTTAAAATGCGATTAATTTTAAATCTTAACTATCAAAATAATGAAATCATTGTTTCAATCGAATTATTTTGTTATAAATCATTTGATGTGTATGAGGTTATGCGCTCATTCATTCTATGTTGATCCCATATACCGGTGCTAGGGTAAACAGTTGAATTACTTTAAGAAGTGATTGTCCCCAGTCCCCTTGTACTGAAGATCTTTCACTAAGAAACATATACATATAAAATTCGCAAAAAAACAATTGGACTCTCCATACTAAATGCACTCAGCTAACCGAACGTTACTAACGTTCGAATAATTTTTTTGGGAAAGTTATTCACTATCATTGGTACCCCTTAAAGTAATGTAACTGCTTACCCTAACACCCTGTAAAAAGTTGTGTAGTCTGATGGTCTGATCATTCCTTTATCCGTCAGCATATTAAGAAGGACCCTGTATAGCTATAAATAGAACGTATACTCTATCCCTTTTTTTCAAATCAACAAGGATATTCTTTATCCCTTTCCTGGAAACAAAGTCCATACAATCCCCTCGTGTAAATCCAGATATACCCGGATTAAATCCCTATAGGAAAGACATTCTGTAATGCATCTGCTTTCAGCTAAAAGATTGGTTGAAATTTCAAACAAAAACAGTCCTTAAATTGAACAGGGTTGAGTTCAGATTGCAAGAGAAATGAAGAGGTATAGGATGGCTTTAGAGATGTCAGTTTAGACTTGTCATCAAATATTATTACTGACGTGCTTTCTGAATTATTCTTATTTTATTTTATATAAACTGGATGATTATTTAAATGATCAAAATGCTTGGGTCTGAGGTCACTAGCTTATAGTTTATTTACTTTACTGTATAGTATCCATTATTTTATTAAATAGACTATGTATTATTGTATACATAACTTTAGCTTAAGAATTTATATTGTAATAGTTATTAAGTCGTGTTATGTTGTAGAGTTTCTGGCCGCATCTTCTCTACAGCGACAACACGTTCCGACGCGGTGGTAGCTTTAAAAAAGATTTGACGTTTGATAAGTGTGCTTCAGGCTCCTATATTGATTAAATTACTTTAACTTTACAATGTTTTTTTAGGAGAAAGGCTAGTCACATTTCTTAAATGGTCACCTCACCACTTGACATCAAAACCTGAAGCCTGAAAATGCATCATAATCAGCCTCTTAACGTAAAATTGATATCATTAGCATCCTTTTAAACTAATAGTCTACCCATCAAACTGAACAACTTTTACTATGGGAGCAAATCAATCGGAGCAAAAAAAAATCTGCTGTTCCATACAACACTGCAATGCCTACTCGACTCTTTCGACGGCAGATGTTTTTTGCTCCGATCGCTTTGCTCTCATAGTTAAAGTTGTTCAGTTTGATGGGTAGACTCTTAGTAAAAAGGATGCTAATGATATCAATTTCACCCTGATACGTCCCACTGCAGGGCACAGGCCCACTCTCAAGGATGTATGGGCGTTAGTCCACCACGCGTGCCCAATGCTGATCGATAGACTTCACATATTATGTATCAGAAATTCTTCTTCAGCGTACGGAGGTTTCCTTACGATGTTTTCCTTCACGGTTTGAGAGCAGTCGGTATTAAGTACATTAATTAGAAAAACTATCCTGAAGCCTAAAAGTTATGATAAAAGTGAACATTGTTAACGTAAATTGAATCCTTTGTACAGAATCAATATCCTTATCCACATGCCTATTTCGGTACGTGACATTTTAAATTCTGGCTTTCTTTTTTCGTTTTTATTTTGTATTTTTTTCTTTTTTTTTTTTTTTTTTTACTCAATTTTTTTTTCTTTTTATTCTAAATTGGAATGTTTTGGTGAAAGTTAAGCCAATTCTTTGTATCAAAACTACCTCTGTTACGGGTTCAAACTTCTACTGTAGGTTTACTGAATGAAACATCTTTAGAGATAAGCGCCTCATTGCACGTGTATGTATTATATAATTTGTTTTCTTTAGCTAATTTCAGATCGCTTTTGGACCGCGTACCCAACGTAAAAATCCGTCGAAGAACTAAACTAAGGTCGACACGACGTTGGAGACCGGATTACAAAGTTGAAGTGGAGATGGGCGGGACATTTGGCTAGAAGGGAAGACGGCCGGTGGACCAAGGCAAAATCGGAATGGTGGCCAAGAGAAGGAAGGAGGTCCGTGGGTAGACCACCGATGCGATGGTCAGACGACATTGTATGGGTTGTGGGTCGTTCATGGATCAGGTTGGCACAGGACCGTGAGGAGTGGCGTAATAAAAAGGAGGCCTATGCCCAGCAGTGGGTTGATGTGGGCTGATTTGATTGATTGATTTGATTGAGCTAATTTCAAATAAACAAAAATCTAATTTTAGCTTTCCCAAAAATAAACATAATAATTAAATAAAATAAAAATAGACAATTTTTATTTTTATTTTTGGACATTTTTAACACCCTGTGCACTCTTTCTACGGCGGCGTAAAATTTATAAAAACATTAAAAACGTATACTTACCTACTAACTGAGGCCATAAATCAGAACCACGATAGCGGCAAAACTTAGTTTTTTCATTCAAAACACGACAAAATAAAAAAAAGTTCCTTTATTGTCCAACCACATTTCGTTCCAAGCACCATGTGGGGCACCTATTTTAAATCCAACCCACAAAGTCCCTGAATTATACTAATTTTGACACTTGAAGCCTTGTAATAAGAGTTATGACATGAAACTTTTTATACTGTTTGAACTAAAACATCCCTATCTGATTTATTAGGACGTTTTTTTGGTGATTAATTCAGAATTAGAAGTTATCTCATTTTGACTTCGACTTTAATTGGAAGTTCTTTGACTAATGTAATTTTAACGAATGTATCTTTTACTACGTATTTTTAGGTGTAAGTAGTTTTTGTATTTTTAAAATTGTATTTTGGAGAGAAGTCAACCTCTATGTAATGTAGGGATGATGATGATGAGTAGATTTCAACTACGGCGACTGCTTATCTTTATGAAGCTCCCACTATGTAAACGCTGGTTTTAAGAAACTATCTTCTCGTTATTTGAAAGACATACAAATTAATGAAAAATATAATAATGATCCGAAATGAAAAGTTTCACTAGTAGTACTGAAATTCTGTCCAGTGTGACGGCGATTGAGCCTGTCGCCACTTGTAATGGACAGTGGGTACAGTACATGCCTTATTTTGTATAGGGTTTGATACCGAACGGAATTGTGGAGGGGGAAAATCTATTCTAAATTGTAATCCTAATTCGACAAAAAAAAAACGACTTTTCACACAAAAGTTCGATCGGTTGATTATATTTAGTATAGAAGTCCACAAAATTTTTTGCGAATTTCCTATAGGTTTCTTAGGGAAAGTTGTTCTGTATCATAAGTACAATCACCCCTTAAAGTAATGCAACTGATTACCCTAACACCCTGTATTACGTACCATAATAAAAAAAACAATCATAATTTCGTCTTAAGGCAACATTTAATATACCTTTATTGTCACATGAAAAATTATTTACAAAGTACAAAATTACTTCAAAAGATATAATTAAATAATAATTATTTGTTTTATCAAACACTGTATTTTTCAACAATATGTACACTACAAAATATAAACTATACCTAATAGGTTTCGTATTTCATACAAGTATGGGAGTTTCATACAGAATAGCAGAAAACCGATGCTTTAGTATAAATGGGTATGGTTAAGTTTGTACGGTTTGACTGGTTGTCTGGAAGAAATCAATTTTAGTATTAGTGAATGCAGGCCGCCTTTTGTACCCTTTTTGTTCGTGTATATTTTTGTTGTTTTTTTTTGTATTTTGGTGTTCAAAAAAAGAATATTTATCTTATCTTGTATGGAGAAAAATTTTATTTTTTATGTTGAGCAGCCGGTAATAAAACTAACATAGGATTTTAGAAGACCTTTCAAAATACACATTCATTGCTAGGCTGTATCAGAGCTGTGCTATTAATAGTACTGTAGCCCCGGGACTTTTTAATTTACCGAAAAGATTACCGATTGCCGTTTAGATATTGTTGTAAGGTACGAAATTACTATTATAAAAATTAAGTCTTACAGATCACAACCCGTCGTAAGAAAAAAAAATGGACTAAAATTTTAAAATTTCCATTTAAACTTTTTTTTTCTATGTTGCCATGTTTTTCACCTCACGTAATAGTACAGACCGTCTAAAGTTGCGATACAAAGCTATAGCTTGAAAAATGAAAAACAAGAAAATATGAATGAAAATAGATTTTTCATGCATTTTTCAGGAGGACTCTTTATTATGCTTTGACTATTTATATGTGGACTGGTTACGCGTGTAGTTCTACTAACAAACATTTCTGCCACTTTTTGCGGGGGGCGAGGTAACATGAAATCCGCAACTTTGGATTTTATTCCCCATAACTTTAGATTCTAATTTTGAATGTTAAAAATCATGAAAAGTGGTCTCGTGTGAACCCCAAACGTTCTAAGTTCGAAGTTATTATTTCGCAATTATAGGCTGTCTCGTTTAGTGATAAGGTGTAAAATTGAATGTAAATGCACAAGATTAATTGTGCTTTTACCGTGGCAGAGGGGAAATGCTACCGCAAGGCTAGTCCTTATAATAATTAGTCAAAGTTACTATGTATTTATGTCAATAACTCTCAAATCTATCTACATAGCGCTACAAATACAGTTAACCTTAATAGCTAATACACTTGTAAGTGGAATCATCGCTTTCCTATCCTCTGAGGACAGCATGCTGGGAACGGTTCCGTCAAGTTTCCAACCCTGAAGAATCCAGGTTCATTTTCCAGTTGACAGCTGTAAAAAGATTAACATTATTGTATGAGACATTATGGGTATATTACTCTTGGTGGGCTCCATACAAACGAAGTCTGGTGATATTTTCAATACTGACCGATTAAACTCAATTAAAATTTGCAGAAACAATTAAGATACAAATCTCTATGCTTGTATCGTGTCAGATTTTCCTTAAAATTTACAGTTTTAAAGTTACAGTGCCTCAAAGATTTTCATACAAATCTTAAATTAATCCTAGCATTGAAACTGTATATTTTAATGAAAATCGGACACGATACAAGCATAGAGATTTGTTCCTAGATTGTTTCTGCGAAATTTCATTGGGTTTAATTGGTTAGTATTGATAATATCACCAGACTTCGTTTGTATGCAGCGCTCATTTACGCATTAGGAATAAACTTCTCTTAAAAACATTTAAAAATTAAAAAAATAATTCGGTCACCTATTATTTTTGATGTAAGCAAATGTATGTTTTACTTCTTAACTCTCTTTAAGACATTTTAGGTCAATTAATGCGTAGGGGGCCGCTATGAAATGACCATTGATTTTTTTTAGAATAACTTGCGGTCTCCAACACATTGATTGACCTAAAATATCTTAAAGAAAGTTAAGAAGTCAAAGTCAAAGTCAATATAATTTATTCAATATAGGAGCTTGCAGCACACTTATCAAACGTCTAATCTTTTTTAAAGCTACCACCGCGTCGGAACGTGTTGTCGCTGTAGAGAAGATGCGGCCAGAAACTGGTAGAAGAAGTAAAACATACATTTGCTTACATCAAAAATGATAGGTGACCGATGACTTTTTACTTTTTAAATTTTTGTTTTTGGCATTGGCGGTTTTTTAAATTTGTAATTTAATGTTATTTCATAATTTTTAACGTTACATGAAAACTACTGAACCGATTTTCATGAAACAAAGCTAAGAACAGTCTCGCTAAAACACAAGCCTTTAGACAGATAGACCGACATAGGCGTCAAACTTATAACACCCCTCTTTTTGCGTCATGGCGTTTAAAAAAAAAAAGCTTTAAAAAAGATTTGTCGTTTGATAAGTGTGCTGCAAGGTCCTATATTTAATAAATTATATTGACTTTGACTTTGAAAGAGGTAGATAGGTTACCTACACGACATTCGGTGTTCTCGAACGGCACATTATCGCACACATTAAAAACAGACGAACACATAAACCGACAGACCAACAATTACTTCAAGGAGTGTGTGCAGCTCAGAGGAAGGATCTCCATAGAGTCCGCAATAAATTTACGATTGTAGTTAGTCTCTTTTGTCTTATGACGTACCTTTTATAGTAGAAGGAGATGGAACTATAGATATTTGTTTATGCGGCTGTCCACTTTTTTTTGAGCTAGTGTGTGTGAAAAGTGACCGTAAACATAAGGTCATATGTCACTTGGTGCCTTTTGTCCATACTACTTGACACCACACACTCAAACCTAAACGTCAAAAAAAGTGGACACTTTACAATTGGTATGGCTCACTCTATTAGGTATAGTCTCTTTGGTGTGCAGTCAGGTAGCTATTTATACAAATCCACACAGTCAGAAACACTGCTAAAATTACAAGCTGTCTTGCATACAGTTGTCACAAGGCTCAGTTTTTCAACATAAAACGTTCTCGCATACATTGACCTGATCGCTTACTTAACTTCGGCGATTGCTTCCAATATTGTACCTTATCTTTGCCAAAGAGCAACCAACTAAGTTTCCTTAAATCCCTTTATATCCTCAGAATTCAAAACAAGCAACGAAATTTCTGTAACCCACCCCATTGTAACAAAATTCAAAAATGCTCCACAAATATTCAAGAAGTTTCGTCACACGCACGCGACGAAAATACAGTAAAATTGTTTCTACAAAACACGCGCGTTTCTGCATGCAGAATTGTAGATCAGGGCTGCGTGAGTCGCATGCTAGATATGATATGGCGACTGGCGAAAGAGAAACAAAGAAACGTTACTTATTCGAGGAATAATGAAGTATCTGTTCCACGTTAAACAGAATTGAAAACATTAAATTTTTTTAACCACTTGGATTTAATAAAAAATATAAAAATAGGTTAAAAATTAGAGATACGTATTTTTCAGATTTTATTTTTGACCGATATTTCTATTTTTAATTTACTTTTGAATTTCTGAAAAACATAGGATTTATGGCTAAGATACCTTGGCCGCAATAAAAAAATAAAAACTGTCAAATACAATAGAAAAACCAAGCAGGCATAGGAATAAAATCTCATTCAACCTCTATTATATTTTTCAGTATTTTCAAAAAACTCGAGAAATAATGGATAGAACAATCTGATAATTTTGATATAAGCTTTGAATCATATAATGTCAAAATGATTTTCTTATTTTGGTACCTTTCTTAAAATGAAATGTTGTCAATTCTTTATAACATCTAAATTAGAGCACCCTACGTTGTGTATTACGTACTTTGACTATTTATACAGGGTCCTTCTTAATACGCTGACACTTTTTTAAGGCGATGATCAGACTGTCAAACTGAACCACTTTCTCTATGACACCAACATCGAAATAGTGAAAACAAAATCACCTGTTCCATACAAAACTGCAAACCTACTCGAGCCAAATGTATGGGACAGCGAATTTTTTTTTCCGCGATTTCGATGTTGGTCCCATAGGGAAAGTTGTTCAGTTTAGTGGTCTGATCATCCGCTTAAAAAAGTGTCAGCATATTAAGAAGGACCCTGGTATATGGACTAGTTACGCGTGTAATTATACTAACAAACATTTCTGCCACTTTTAGTGGGGGGGCGAGGTAACATGAAATCTGCAACTTTGGATTTAATTCCCCATAACTTTAGATTCTAATTTTGAATGGTAAAAATCATGAAAAGTAGTCTCGTGTGAACCCCAGACGAGATAAGTTCGAAGATATTGTTTCGCAATTATAGGCTGTCTTTTAGTGATAAGGTATAAAATTGTATGTAATATACATGATCAACTGATCTATAGTAACATGACAGAGGGGAGATGCTACCGCAAGGCTGGTCCCTATATAAATAGTCAAAGATTACGTACGTAACAAGATCCCACTGCATGTTTTCCATGCCCTCTGTTTAGGCAATATTAAATATTACAGTGGAAACGACATAGTTTAAGAGTCCTATAAAAATAAGGTTTCCACCCTAAAGCCTGAACACAATCTCTTGGCAGCCGGATGCAAAAATTTTGTTTCTTTTGATTTTTTATTCCCTCATTTATTAAGCAATAAATTATATACAAAATTGAATCTAAAGCACAGAATAGGTACATACAGAACGACCACTCCCCGTCCCCATCTGCCTTCAGATACCCCACCTCACCTCACACTTTCTGGGAAACTTGAGGGAAGCCGAGCAAAGGGAATGCAGTCAGGCGCGCGCACCCGTTTGATTTGACTACATAAAATTGCGTCTTTGCAGTGCATAAAAAACGTTGAAAAATAACGCTTAATTCACATTTTCAATAATTCTTTAGCTCAAATACTATTTTTAATAATAGAACGAACAATTAAAAGTATTGAAATGTCGATGACATCAAATGCAAAGCGTGGCTTTCAACCCTACACGCAATGTCATGGACGGTTCGCACGAAGTGCGCATGTGCAGACGCCATTTCGAAATTCAAAAACGTTCTTTAGAGTGCCGGACCTGTGATTTAAGCTAAATTATCAGCTACACGAAAAACAAAGTTTGCCTGCATAATTATGGTCGCGACGTAGGGTTGCTACAATATTTTTAATCGCAGGAATGGGGAAGTTTACTCAATAACTTTAGCCCGCAGTTAAAAACGATTGGACTGATTTTATTTTTAAATATCCTCTAGTACTAATGCTAATGGAACCTATTGAATTGAGTACAGGGTGTAAAATGCATGCTCTACATATTACAGGAGGTTCTTTAGACCATCAAATTGAACAACTTTCACTATGGAGCCAATAACGAAATAACGATAAAAATCTTCTATTCCATACATTTGAATCGACAAACCATTGACAAAAAGACATAAGTTCTATAGTAGGTAACTATAGAGCCAATATACAACGTGTTAATAAATAAGCGCAATACCTCATACACCCCAACTGATTTATAACAAAATAATTAGATTTAAATAATAATTTCAATCTGTTGCTAGTTAAAATTTAAAGTTATTCGCATTTTAAGTTTTCAGGTAAACATTATTTGTTATCATTTCAGCAATGAATGAAAGTGCTAGCGTGCTCATGGATACATTTTAAGAATCTTGTTTTGGGAGTAAGTAGGGTGAGAGTGCCCGAGCGGTGGGTTGAGATCGAGTTCAGTAAATTTTAAATTTTATAAACAAATTATTTAATATTTTGAAAAAAATTGAAAAAAATTGATTGATGTTGAAAACGTGATAATTCCATTCTGCTCTCGATTCTAAACAAACAACTTTCTAGTTTTGCGTTAATTCATTAACACGTTGTAGAAATCGAACAAAAAAAACGTTGGTTGCTTCATAGAAAACGTCAAAAAAAGTATCTGACCACCCTTCATGTATCAACGACTGACAAAACCAATAATTGAAAAGATAAAAACAAACAATTCAACAATCTTATTTAAACGTGTTCAAACTAACAATTTATACACCCTTTCAACCACACCCTTTTTGACAAAAAAATTACGTCTCATTAATTTTAATCCAGTAAAAAAAGTTAAAATATTTGTTCAAATGTAGAAAAAACAAAGATAATGAACAACTGTGTTTTTATTTTATTTTAAAGGGTTGTAACATCTGTCTAGACAGAAGGGTCGAATTCCGAAGCATTTTTTTTACTTTTACACTTATTCGTCAAGTTTTTTTGACGCACGGTGTTATAACAAGCGGTTGACTCGAAATAAAATGGTATGAGTAAAGGTATTGTCATTTTCATAACAGTCGCGGCCATCAATGAAAGTATTTTATAAGTATAGTACTTATTCTGTTTAAACTTATGGCCTAGCTCACATCGCAGCTGAGATATTTGACTCTAAAGATTCATGAAAAAGTAACAAAAACCTTCAAGAATCAATCATTCAAAATATATAACCTACTTAACAAAATATACCATA
Source organism: Agonopterix alstromeriana (assembly GCA_963924505.1). Taxonomy (NCBI): domain Eukaryota; kingdom Metazoa; phylum Arthropoda; class Insecta; order Lepidoptera; family Depressariidae; genus Agonopterix; species Agonopterix alstromeriana. The sequence goes on from OZ004684.1 coordinate 1,226,688, forward strand.
AAGAAATACAGAAGATACAAAACAAGTCTGTCTTAGCGCTAAAAAAATGATTTCTCCCATACAACCTGTAAAGTTATTTGTACCTTAATAGCACAGCTCTGATGTGGCCTAGAAATTATTGTGATGTTTTTTAATGTATTTTGAAAGGTCCTCTTAAAACCTATGTAAGTTTTATTACTGGCCGCTCAACACATTTATTATACTCAAACCCATTTATTATAGGTGTGCACACGGCGACTCATCAAGTTACGCAAAACCAAAATAAGCGGGACCACCACGGTTGTGGATAGTAAAATCAAAATAAAAGATAACGTAACATTAAGTATGGCCTGTACATAATTAAGAGTGCAAAAATGTTTCATACCGCAAATAATAATAAAAGTTACTCACGTATTTTTCTCCAAATACACGTCATATCCTTCGTAAACTTCTGACGGCTTCTCATCACTGGTCTCTCTCTTCGATCTGCTGTGCTCTTCTATCTTTATAACTTTACCCACCCTTTCCAATTTCACCTTCTTTCTTAAAGGAAATGGGAATAACTTTGATTTAGAAAGCATATTTGCTCTGATTTCATCTAAAACTGACGTTGGTAAATCATCGGTTTGCCATTCAAGATTCTTTTTAGGCTTATTTTTAGATAAATCGTCGAGAATGTTTACTAGTTTTTCTTGTTTTGGTATTTTCTTTTGTTCAATATCTTTGATTTCATCGTTAGAATTTGGATTGATAAGAACTGCGTTTGGTATTTGCGTTATATACGCTGCGTTTACGTATGATGGTATATTATTTTGTGGCTGGCTGTAGAATTTTACGTTTGCCCAAGGATTTTCATTAATGTAATAAGGGCCCACAGCTTTACTGGTGTTGTAATGGTGGACGTAAGCGAAGGGGAATGGTAGGAATACGGGCTCTTGATCATTAGATCCTTTCTTCCGTGGTTCAATTGGTTTTTTGATGAGCAAACTGTTCCATGGTGAATAGTGTTCTTTTTTCTTACACGGTTTATTTTCTACTCCCGCTGGAACGTATGGAGTATTTGAGTACGGTTGATGAATGTATGAGGAAAGTCTTTGGAAGCTTGACATTGGATAATAGTACGGTAGTTTTGAAAAGTCTCTGTGAAACGCGTTTAAGTAAGGCATCGATTGTGTATTTATTGCGTTGGATCCTTCGTTATATAAGTCAGATTTTTCTTTGATGATCGGTTCAAAAGGCTTTATATCTTCTGCAGCTTTCACTTTATTGTTGGACACTGTTAATGGTTCGTACCAATACGAAATAGGTTTTATATTATTTTGACCCATAGCTTTGCGGATATCATCTGAATTCTGACTAATGTCTTTCATTGTTTCTTCTAAAATATGTTCGTCAGCTGTTTTATCTACTTCTTTGTAAATATCTTTGGCTATGTTATAGATTTCTATTATAGCTTCTAAATCACTTTTCTTAACAGAATGAATTAGATCAGTCAATGCTCTGATTTCAGGATTAGTTAGATATCTATCACCATTTTCGCTCATGGCTTGTAGTTCCTTTAATTTTTGCAAAGCTACACTTTCAACATCCTCTTGATTTTCTATATTTTTACTGTTGGAGCCTGAATTAGGAGCTGTCAATTCTATTTTGATTTCGTTCAGTACACTTTCAGCATTATTACTGTCACTAGTATTATTTATTGCACTTTCAGTTTCGTTTTTAGTGATAACATCTCCAAGAGTTAGATTAAATTGTCTAAAAGGTAAGTATTCATAGTCAGTTAGATTTCTTTTTCTGATTCTACAAGTGTAACTGCCGCAGAATGATTCTGAAGGCCACGTTGCGTTGATGGGATACAGCTTGCCGGTGTCTGGATCTCTGCAGTAGAAACCTGGAATAAAAGAGAAGTGTCTGTTAGTATTTTGACAATCTTATTTGACTTCTAGATTCAAGATAGATTAGAGTCATCCCCCGGACTCGCTGGACTTTATTGTCTATGAATGGTCGCCGCTGTTGATCCTGGTTCACAGGAGTTACAGCGGTGGGAATTTATGGTGGGCATATGCCCGAATCTTATTTGACAAACCGAATACCTACAATGACGTAAATTGGTTTGTGTAATAGAAGCGTTATAAGTTTTCTCATAAGCTAATGTTAATCTTTATTTACTCAATACTTTATTGCGTTGTTCAATGGCATATGGTGGAGTAATTTTATAATAGTTAAAATTATAAACCTTGTTTAGCTTTGTTAGCACGGAGAATGTAGCATAGCAATTTTAAAAGAGAGGAGGATTTTGAGCAAACCGATCATCATCAGCTATCGGATCTGCAAGCAATGTGCCCTACTCATTGTCTTTTAGTATAACAGTTCTTTGGGCTATGTCAGCTACTCTGGTTCTTCTGTGAATCTCTTCATTTCTGATTCAATCTCGCAGGAAAGGTCTTCGGACAGGTCTTCATCCTTCTTAATATGCTGACACTTTTTTAAGGGAGAACAGAACGTGAAATTGAACAACTTTCAATATGGCACAAAAAACGAAATCGCGAAAAAAGAAATCTGCTGTTCCATATAAAACTGCAAACCTACTTGAGCCAAAGTATGGGACAGCAGATTTTTTTTTTCGCGATTTTGATTGTTGGTCCCGTAGAGAATGTTGTTCAGTTTGACAATCTGATCATCCCCTTAAAAAGTGTCAGCATTTTAAGAGGGACCCTATACAATGTGTTAATGAATTAACGCAAAACTAGAAAGTAGTTTGTTTAGAATCGAGAGCAGAATCGAATTATCATGTTTTCAACGTAGGTAAATTTTTATCAAAATATTAAGTAATTTGTTTATAAAATTTAACATTTACTGAATTCGATCTCAACCCACCGCACGGGCACACTCACCCTACTTACTACCAAAACAAGATTCTTAAAATGTATCCACGAGCACATTAGAGCTTTCATTAATTGCTGAAATGGTAACAAATAATTTTTGCCTGAAAACTTTAAATGCGAACAACTTAAAATTTTAAGTATAAAAATAATGAAATTATTGTTTCAATCTAATTATGTTGTTATAAATCAGTTGGGGTGTATGAAGTTTTTGCGCTTATTCATTAACACGTTGTATAATATAATATTGTTATCATGGCGTCATCATCTATTGTTGCTCATAGTTTGTTTGTTTGTCTATTATCTATTGATAGTTAAGTGAATAGTGAAAGATCAATAATATTGTTATAATTTAGTGACATAATAAATGCGTGTTTCGTCACTTCTTCCGGTACTTACGAAGGACTTCTTAACTAATTGTTTTTGGTACCCACAGTATGAGATAATCCGGCTCTATCTTAAGGCGCTATACGTCCAAAAAGAACCTGGGGATAGGATCTCCTATTTTTAGGGTTCCGTAGTCAAACAAGAAAATACTTTCGTCCATTCTGTCTGTCTGTCTGTCTGTATAACTCGCTCATTGTTGTACCTATTGAATCGTTTGGCATAAAGACAGATGTGATAGAATGTAGATGAAATAATTTTTTTCGACCCCCTACAACACCCTCCCATAGGTACAACGAAAAAGAGTTTAACATTTTTTTTTAAATGCTGTGAGGTGTCGTCGGATAGGTCTTGTCTAAAGGAACAAAACTTCCCTAGAAACTAAATCGATATAATGGTTTTGTCTCGAGATATCTGCGCTCAAACTCAAAATTAGGACGTATAACAATATTAATTGCGGCACAAAAAACAGACAAACATAAGCAGACTAAAATTTTAAAAATAGTCTCAATGCATCTATTTTTACAATTTTAGTCTGTTTATGTTTGTCTGTTTTTTGTGCGCGCATCACTTGAAAACTCCTGAACCGATTTGGATGAAGTTTACACAGAAGCACAGGGCTTAGTTTGGAATAACATAAAGGCTTTATTTCATTGAAATCGGTTCATGCAATCAAAAGTTATGAATATTTAAAATCCGTGGTCGCGAACGAAGTTGTAATCGTCGCTAGTAACATAATTATATACAAAATCTCACGCCAGTGTCCCATGGGGGTAGGCAGAGGCTACGACTCTGATACACCACTTTAGCCTCATTCACATTCATACATCTTTTTATGCACTTCCGTCGATTGGGGGTGCTGGGGACCGATTGCGCTAATTTAAAACATCGAAGTTCTATTCTTATCCAATTTCAGTTCTAATCACATTGCAATCCAATTACTATTCAACTGTGCTGAATTCTGCATCGCGCTAAACTGTATGAAATTGACAGCCTTTAACGTCTGAGTGAACTGTCACAACGGCTCTAACGGGTGTCATGAGCTGTACCGCGATTAGCGCAATAAAAATGTGTCAAAAGTTATGATTCGTACGTAGTCCAGTCACGGTTCAGTCACCGAATATTTGCCGCGATTGCAGCCCTGGTAACATACATAATGTTGGAAATATCTCTAGCTAGTAGATCGCATTGATATCAAAGGAAGTATGTTTGAACAATGATATTTACTTTTTAGTAGTAATAGGTGCGCATGCGCAGTTCGTGTTTTTTCCGAGTAATACGAGTTACTGTTTAAAATTTCCTTGATAAATGTAAGTATTAGTGAGTGTAGACAATATGCGTTATATACAGGGTGTAAGAAGACCTCTTCCGAAAACTGAAAGTACCCATCAAACTGAACATCTTTTACCATGGGAGCAAACCTATCTGAACAAAAAAAAATCTGTTATTCCATATTAAACTGCAATGCCTACTCGACTCAAATGTATGCAACATCTGATTTTTTTTTGCTCCGTTCAGTTTGCTCCCATTGTAAAAGTTGTTCAGTTTGGTAGGTAGACTCTTAGTTTAAAAGGATGCTAATGATATTAATTTCGATCTACGTTACTTACCTTTAGCACTCAAAATTCCTGCACCACCAACAGCAGCGATGAACACCAAAACTGCACACACGTGCAAACCGTCCGCCATTTTGTCTACAGATGCGCGGGAGTGTATTTAGCGAATGCCGGATAAGAAATGCTGTTTAGACGTGATTGTCGTACCTTGTTATGGTTTTAGCGGCGTTTGCTATTTTAGTGTGAGGTTCTCAAAGTTTTTTGCTACAAATGTTTGTTAGCTGTTTTATTTTAGCCCTCTGCCTCGAATTTTGCGGGCAGCGGGGCGGCGGCGGCAGCGGCGGGATCTTATGCGTAAAATCAAATGGACCGGTTCTCGATAACAGCGGCGTGGCAGGCGTATTTTACGCATAAGATCCCGCCGCCGCCGCCCCGCTGCCCGCAAAATTCGAGGCAGAGGCCTTAGTCTTACACCTCCGCCTGCCTGCCTCCGTGGTCTAATGGTTTAAAGCTTTGGGCTCTTAACACGGAGGTCGTGGGTTCGTTTCCCACGTGGGACACCTGGTGATATGTCACTTTGTGCGTTTTTCCCCAGTTGGTTAGGACATTGCAGGCTGAATCCCTGATTGTCCAAAAAGAAAGATGATTTTGTGTTTGGGATGGCACATTAAGCCGTTGGTCTTGGCTACTATCTCTGATGTATTCGTTACATAAAAACCACGTCAGAGGCCGTAAGGCGGTGTGAAATAACTCTGACACCAGGACTTGCTGCCCACACGATAAGAAGAAGAAGAAGAAGTCTTGCCTAGGTTCGGCTGCTTCAAAGATTTATGTCCTGATAGTACAGCAAATAGACTGGACTGGGACGAAAAAAAGAGCTGTTCTATAGTAAATGTCAATACCTAGCTACTCGACCAAAATCGACCTGCTGTTTCATTAACAACAGATTTTTTTCGCTCTTTTGAAGTTGGTTCCTTGGTAAAAATTGCAGGGGTCTCTAAACTTTTTAATGTAAAGACCACACTGACTAATCCACAAGGTCTCAAGGGCAAAGTCCTAGCCCATCAGCTCTAAGGGCTCACCGTCCCAACATAATTTTTTTTCACAGAAAGATACCCTGAATCCTGAATGAGAGTGATTCCTTTTCATCAAATTTTCACAGAAATGACTTATGTAAATAGCTCATGTTCATTACGGATAATGAAGCATTCGAATGGTGACAGAATTATTCAGATGGGTCCAAGAGTTTTGAAGCCTATTAAATATAAACAAACAACCAAAAAATCGAATCATTCCTTTATGCCTTATGGGACATAGGTACATTAATCTTAGCAGGTTTGCTGGTTCAAGTTCCGTCCGATACATTAATTTTTTTTAATTTTTTGATATTATATTGGGAAGGAGTTAAGTTTACTTGCAGCAACCTTACTTCAGATCCACACACCGTAGTTATACAAGAATCTCCATGTTAACATCTATCGACACTTATGATTTACTAACCCATACCAAACTCCAGGTAATTCCACATAGTTCGAACCGTTCCGTTCCACGATTTATCGTACAAACTTGCGGTAAGGAAAATACTTTACGTAAAACCGAACGGAACAATTCGTACGAACAGCTTCTCAAGTTATTGGGTGCCAACTTTTCTTTGTCCGATTCTATTGGTGTTCGAAGTTAGGTTTAAGTTTGTATTGAATACTTGAGAAGAGTGGGCTTTGTGCCGTGTGCACGGTTGATTTTCATTGGATCAGACCATGGGGTCAGTAAGTATACAGTTGTAATGTAGATCCGGATCTGGGAAGCATACCGTTGGAATGTGGACCGGATCAGGGGTCTGGGATAATTTAAGTAACTACCCGATTCAATCGGTCTCAAATCGATATGAAGCTTTTTGGCAGTTCGTAGCGATTTTGCTTCTTGATTTTAAATCAGTGTAGGCAACGTGGCCTACCGGTGTTTTATTCGGCTCCGCTGGAAAGGTTTAAGTGGACTGTAGTTTTTCTGGTGGCAGGAGTGGTTCGATGTAAAGGAAAGTGCAGCACTGGAGGTTTATTTTAGTGATTTGTACACCAGAGTTAGTTACACTCACAAGCACCCTACCAATATGGAAGCCGGAAACGGAAATATAAATTTTATTTTGGTGTTGCCAACAATCAGTAAAACAGTTTTGCCAAACAGTTTTTTATACAGCGTCCTTCTTAATATGCTGACACTTTTTTAAGGGGTATGATCAGACCGTCAACTGAACAACTTTCTCTATGGGACCAACATCGAAATCGCACAAAAAAAAAAACTGCTGTTCAATCAGCTCCTCGAGCAAAATGTTTTCGATGGACGATGATGACGGTCTTAGGCTGGTGAATGCTACTCTTTAAAAATCTTGATTTTACTTTATTTATTAAATAGAAAAATGTGAAACTATCCAGTTTGAGAACCGTCGTGTTATGTTATTAGCGAACGTGTCAGAATTTGATCATTATTATTGTTAGATTGACTATCTTTTAGGAATATCGGTCTAATGCAACAATGTAGGTAATAAGAATTTGAAAAATTTTACATTCGGCGCACAGTGGTTCGAAAATCGTGCTCCATACTCAACTTGATACCGGGAATTATAAAAAAAAATAACTGTAATGCCTCTAGTATACCGCTCTTTATTTAATATTAGTCATGTCAGCATAAAGGTCATTAGCAAGATATTAACTAATGATGATATGTGAGTGATATGTGATGAGTGAAATGATCGGCAGCTTCATTTCATTACGTCAAAGATTTGAAAAATTTCAAACCGAAAATTCAAAATATCAAAAAATTGCTACACGCAAAGCGGCATCCAAAGGTGCATGAATTGTATGTCGTGTAGATCACCGTGTAAGGTACAATAGCTCACGTGAGCACTGGCCCTTCAGTTTCAAGAAAATGTACTTTAAGTGTTATCTCCCTTACAAAAAAATACAAAACTTTTTTTTTCTCAGGCGTGGAGCTAATTATACCCGCCATACTCTAATATTAAATAAAGAGAGGTGTACCAGAGGCATTCCAGTTTTTTTTTTAAATTCCTGTTATCAAGTTTCTATGAGTATGGGGCTCGATTTACAGACCACTGTGCGGCGGTCGCGTATAAGGTACTTACCTACTTTTCGGCTTTACCATTTGGCATTACTTTATTTGCGTAAATACAGTTACCTAAATCTGTTTTTATGCAAATAAAGAACAAACAGTCTTCTAAATATGCTATTGGTTTTTAAGGGGATATTATCAGACCATCAAACTAAAAAACTATCTCTATGGGATGGGACAGACATCGAAATCGCAACAAAAAATCAGCTGTTCTAGGCAAACCTACTCGACTCAAATGTATGAGACAGCTCTCCATAGTCAAAGTTGTTCAGTTTGATGGTCTAAGTAGACTCTAAAGAACCCCTTTTAATTACTAAATAAGCACTCGTCGTTTCGATCGTTTGATTTATCGTATGACGGGCTCACCCCCCGTCACACTGGACGGAGTTTCGGTACTTCTGGTGAAACGTGGTTGTTCTGAGGTTTCAGAATATCTCTGACTACCCCCTCGGGGAATATAGTCGTGAGCATATGCATGCATGTATCGTTTGATTTATAGGTACATATTGAAATGATTAGAATGTAATTATATCTATACTTAGAAATATATTTCTACACAGTTATAAGTGTTTATATTAAACAATACAGATTAATTCATTACATAAGTAATTGTATCTTGTACTAAAAAAAAAAAAAAATTGTATTGTATTGTGTAAATTTGACATTGAATAATTCGGTATGTCAAGTTTAATTTGGGTCCTTATTTTATATTTTTTACAGATTAAAGACATCATTTTAAGAAACTAATTTAATTTTCTTTGCAATTCATCGAGTTTATCAATAAAGTTTAATTTCTAACTGTAATTTGTAAATGGATAAAATGGTCGCGAAAAAATCATTCGAACTTCATGGAGATATACCTTTTGTTCATTTTAAGAAATGAAAATCTCCTGCTTTCTCTTTCTAACTCTATGCTGGAAACAGAAACGGCAACATCAAATGTCAAATTCTGACATTGTGAATGTATTTTTTTCTTAATGACCAGTTATTTTATGTTGATTTTAAATTTACCAAGGAGTTTACAGGTTTTCCAGTGATGTCACTGGACGGACCGAAAAACGATGTTATTTTATTAAAAATATCTGTAATCCTTTCATTTTAAAATCTCTGACATAGAAAATATTATTGTTGAGATAAATATCTCGAAATGCATTTCGATTCATGCAAAAAAAAACAAGACATACCGAATTGTATTTATTTTATATTAAGTACCTACTAACATAGTTTACACAAGTATCTTCTTCTTCCGGCCTTTATCCCATTATTTGGGGTCGTCGCAATATTATGTCGTCTTCCTTCATTCATCTTTTTTAGCCGCTTAGACTACTTATATACGGACCCGCCTCGCTTTAGCATTTCCACTCTGCCAACGTGCAAGATCAAAAAATCTTACGCATTTACATTCTATTTTATACCTTATCACTAAACGCGGCACTGTTTTTCATGATTTTTAACATTCAAAATTAGAATATAAACTAATGTAATAAAATTCAAAGTTGAGTATCTCGTGTTACCTCGCCCCCGCAAAAAGTGGCAGAAAATGTTGTTAGTAGAATTACACGCGTAACTTGTCCTCATATAAGTAGTCTAAGTTTAGCCGTCATTTCAGCGCACACACCTTTTTTACACATGCCATCTTTCACACAATCCATCCATCTTTTCTTTGGTCGTCCTCTCCGTCGTCCGTATGTTGTAAGTATGTTACTAACAAAATGAATCAGTGTTATTTGAATAAATAAATTTATTATTATTATTAAATATTACTAGGGCGTTTCTTTACACCCTGTATAATATAACATTGAAACGTGAGCAATCAAAACAACAAAACGAATACATTCTCTCGACGCAATTACAAGCAATTTAAGGCTCCATCAACAGAGCGATTCGTTTTGTCTACACTTAAGGGTGTGATACCCCGCTGTGACGTATTACGGTTAAGGCTTGTGCTGCGGTGTGAAGCGATAGCTATGATATAAAATACTTATTTTTAAGTTTTTTATCTTATCGTCTTCATTCCGATAAGTCCTATTGGTCTATTCTGGGTTTAGGACTCTTTTGTCACGTCCTTTTAATACAATGGTCCTTTGTTTGTCTGATTCAGGAAGCTGGAAATAGGTATTGTCTATACCTGGAGTACAGACTGCCTTAAAGCGGTGAAACATTAAAATACTCATTGGCGGTCGGTAATGTTCTAATTTCTTTCGTACGTTTTCATCGTCGTTGTTGGTTCGTCCCTTTCTATTCCAACGACGAACATTAAAAAAAAGAGTTTTTATTTAATTTTTGTTCTGACAGAAAGGGACTAACCTAAAGTTTGAAACATCGATACGAAAGAAGTTGAACATTACCGACCGCCATGGCCAATTTTCGTGTTTCCATGCTTGTAAGGAGGATTGGTATCCTTTATCATTCTAAATTCATGGTCTGATTCATGTAATTATAGTGATGAGGAAGAATTTTATTATTCCGTCCCTTTTAGCAATTTTTACGCATTTTTTTTTTGTTAAATTATATTTCTATTTTTATATTAAGACTAAGAAAATACAAAATTAAACTACATTCGTTACGCCGTCGATTTCGCTGGCTTGTAAATTATCTAACAAGTATGTATGGGGAGTCGCGCTGCAAGTCTGGCGGAGGGCAAACGCGTGCGTATTGGCCTGTGTGAGGCTTGCACATGGCTCCACCATTTTGAATAGCTCTAATGTTGAGATTACATAAATCACTTGACACTGGCCAAATTGCTACACAAGCAGAGTGCCATTAAACAAAATAAAAAGAATTAAAAAAAAAGTATGCATGTTTGCATATTTTATCTTACTTTCTTTGGCATGCCATACAGCTGGATTTTAACATATTATGAGGTGTCGTTATTAAGTTTACACCAAAAAGGTACATTGAAGCCACTTTTGATCGAATTGGCATGGATCAGGTTGTATAAATTATCTTTTCTCGTAACATAGCTTCGTTTTCACTGGAACACAATCCTTACAAACTCGAAGCAAGTTTAACCACCCGCTGTTAGTAAATTAAGGAATTATTCCTTTCAATCCTTTTTCGGACTGTTTTGAAGTTTTTAAATGTTCTTTACACTTAATATAAGCGCCATGTTAATGTCTTCACGGGTTGTCGTAAATTATTCTTGAATTAGCTTTAACGGAACAATTAATTTTTAATAAATTTTGATATCATTTTGTTACAACTGAAGTTGACCTGAATTTACGCTGTCGAAGCAGTTTTGCTGGGCTTTAAAAAAAAAATTGACTTAATTTTATTAGTTAGTATAACAATTAAGAGAAGATTATTCCGAATTCGTAAATGCGCGCTGCATACAAACGAAGTCCGTTGATATTTTCAATACTAACAAATTAAACTCAATTAAATTTTGCAGAAACATATCTCTATGCTTGTATCGTGTTGTAGATTTTCGATAAAATATACAGTTTCAATGCTAGGATTAATTTAAGATTTGTATGGAAATCTTTGAGGCACTATAACTTTGAAACTGTACATTTTAAGGAATATCTGACACGATACAAGCATAGAGATTTGTTTCTAGATTGTTTCTGCAAAATTTCATTGAGTTTTATTGGTTAGTATTGAAAATATCTCCAGACTTCGTTTGTATGGAGCGCGCCAACAGTAATATACCCTTAAAGTCAGCGATTTTTTAAACACGATCTAATTTATCTCCGTGCCGGTGTTTGTTTAGGATTATTTTAAAAATTTTATGGTAATCTTTCAGTCACTGTGACTTTGAAACTACTTTTATTTTAACGAAAATCTGTCAAACCACAAGCATAGAAATTCGTTTTTAGATCGAGTTAAAAAAAACGTTAACTTTTTTTTAAATATACAAAATACAGTGTAAAATTAGCATCATTCATTCATTCATTTTACTATTGGAGCAAACCGATCGGAGCAAAAAAACAAAATCTCCTATTGCATAGATTTCGAGTAGGCATTGCAGTTTAGTATGGAACAGCAGATTTTTTTTTTTTCTCCGATCGATTTGCTCCAGAATGTGTAGACTCTTAGTTTAAAAGGATGCTAATGATATAAATTTCACACTGTATAGATAAACTTCGTTTATACGGCACCGGTTATATCCTCTTAACGAATGCGATCATTACTAGTTTACTTTTAGCCAGATTCGATTTTAGGGAGAAATTACGTATGATGTTATAACAGGTGAGAAGGCTTTTGCTAACACCACACTAAGGACCTTAATCCCTTACTACCTACCTATTTATACAGGGTGTAAGGAAAAGTATCATTAACCTTTAAACCCCATACTCTACCCATCAAACTGAACAACTTTTACTATGGGAGCAAACCTGTCAGTGCAAAAAAGGTTTTTGATTTGCTAACAAATAATAAAAATGTAAAAAATTAAGGGTGTCATCATACAAGAAACCAGTTTTATCAACTTTTTTTCTTCTTGCTCTACCGTAAAAACGGTAATACATACAAGCGTCAAACTTGGTGTGATTATACAACGTGTTAATGAATAAGCGCAAAACGTCATACACCCCAACTGAAACAATGATTTCATTATTTTGAAAGTTAAAATTTAAAGAACTATTAGCATTTTAAGTTTTGAGGGAACATTAATTTGTTAACATTTCAGCAATGAATGAAAGTGCTAACATGCTCATGGATACATTTTAAGAATCTTGTTTTTGTAGTAAGTAGGGTGAGAGTGCCCGAGCGATGGGTTGAGATCGAGTTCAGTAAATTGTATGTTTTACAAACAAATTATTTAATAGTTTGAAAAAAAAAATCCTTTGTTGAAACCATGACAATTTGATTCGGCTCTCGATTCTGAACAAACTACTTTCTAGTTTTGCGTTAATTCATTAACACGCTGTAGAATAAACTCTACAGTTTAACAACAAATAATAAAAACCTTTCAGAGAAAAAAATAAACTTTTTTGTATGTTAATAAATGTTGTGTGGTGGTGTGGTATATATATATATAAACCCTCGATGTGCGAGTAGCCCGCCTCGCACTTGACCGATTTTTATTTTACTTTTACCTAATAGTAAAGGCCAAAGATGCATAAAATAAAGTCATTATAAATTTATAAGCCAAAACTATTTTAAATCGTCTTCAAAAATGTACTTCAGCACCTAAACCAACACAATAAAACCTAATTTAAGTATAACGAACGATTTTGCTGACGCTCCAGCAAGCTCACGTACTAAGATAGCCATCTAGAGAATACGCCACGACTGATTTATCTTACAACTGATATTTTATGCCGTCAGCACGTACGGCTTGTGGAATGAACCTGGGCCAGCCCTATCGTAGACTAAAAAGCAACAGACGGGTCGGTGAGAAAGTTTAATATTGAGTATTTGCCTACAAGCATATGTTTTTTTTAAACAAGTGTTTTATCTTTAATGTAAAATAATGAGAAACTTATTATTCGATTTTTACACTTACTCGTAAGACACAAATAAATGAAAAATCTTGAGAATGAAGCACTCGATTGATTTATCTTACAACTGATATTTTATGCCGTCAGCACCGGCTTGTGGAATGAATCTGGAGTGGCCCTAGTGTAAAAATACAAGAGGCACAAAATAGCGGCGTCTGTTTTTTGAAAGAAACATTTTTAAACATAGTAATTAATTATTTTTAACCTAGACTAGAGTAAAGAAAAACAAATAGTGTTGTTTCTTCGACTTTCACCCACTCGTAAGACTACAAATTGAAACGCACAAACGTATGAGGGCTAAAATTATAAGCGTTACATGATTGAGGTAAGTTACTGTTTCTAATATTTCCTGGTGAATTCAGTTTAGGCTAGTAATCCATAAAGTAATTGTATTGTTTTATGTTCGTGTAGAAAGATAGCCATCACGTCATCTAGAGAATAAAACACACGACTGATTTATCTTACAACCGATATTTTATGCCGTCAGTACGTACGGCTTGTTGAATGAACTTGAAGAAACCCTATCGTAGACTTAAAAGCTACAGACAGGTCAGAGAGAAAGATTACCATTGAGTATTTGCAACGACCGTAATTTTTTGACAGACATACAATATGGTAAGGACAGAGTTATTCGAAACTAGCCTACTCGTAATAGTACTGTAGCCTGGGACTTTTTAATTACCAAAAGGATTACAGATTGCCGTTTTGATATTGTTGTAAGGTACGAAATTACTAATATAAAAACCTAACCGGATTCCACAATATTCTTTCGTCGTGATATTGAAGACATTTGTCATCTAATGAATAGTGGTTTTCACGTGACAAAAAATGTTTATTTTAATTAAATTGGAAAACTATTATATTACTTATCAATTTGGCCAGAACTTCAATTAAAAAACATTTAACATTATTTTATTAAAAAATAATAAAACACGCTAGTTTTTGCAGTGGCCAATTTATAGCATAATATAGCATATCATATCCTCACGACTATATTCCCCGAGGGGGTACTCAGAGATATCCTGAAACCTCAGAACATCCACGTTTCATCAGTAGTACCGAAACTCTGTCCAGTGTGACAGGGGTGAGCCCGTCGCCACTTATAATGGACAGTGGATACAATACACACCTCGAAATTGAAGCATGCAGGTTTCTTCACAATGTTTTCCTTCACCGAAAAGCCAGTGGTGTTACAAATCGTACATAAATTCCGAAAAACTCATTGGTACGAGTCGGCCTGGACGGGGATAGAACCATCGCCTTCTGCACCGCAGGCAAGGTTACTCAAGTTACAAGGCCAATTTATACCTACTCATATTTAGGTACTTTCTGCCTATGATTTATTCTGTGCCTGATTTATCTTGTAGCTGATATTTTATTCCCTTAGTTATCTTCTACAGTAGGAAAGCCAGTTTAAAATCCATTGTTACGTAATTTGACGGCCTGACAGCACAGTCTGTAGTGAACCTGCCTGCTGTGCCGAGGGTCGCGGGTTCGAATCCCGTAAGGGACAAATATTTGTATGATGAATATGAATATTTGTACTCGAGTCATGGATGTTTGTTTGTATATATGTATTCTATATCGTTGTCTAGTCATCATAACACAAGTCCAGGCTAGATTCTGGTACTTTAAATGTGACTAGATAATTTGTGTGTCAATGTCCAAGATATTTATTTAGGAAAGTTGTTAAGTATTATGTTTGACTTCTCAAAACTTTTTGTGTTATTATTATTTATGCTTATTTTACTGGCTAGTGAAGGCTTTAATAGGTTACTAACCCAGGGAGAAGACATATTTGTAACTACATCCATAACATTTTAACAGTATCTATCAATTTCTCCAGCTATGGGAAATAGAATAGGCCACCAAAAATTTTTAGCGTATAGTTGGCGTGTAGTGATAATATTAGCTATACCTCGTCTAAACGGAGTGTCGCGTAATCGCAGTTGACATCTTGTCTTGGTAAAATATGTTTATTTTTTATTATTTTCGTATGAACATCGTAGACGTTCCTATACACGCATTGTTGTTATATCTTCTGACGATTCGTCCAATTCGCCACGGATAAGTATATGAGGTATCATCGAATTTCATACAATGAATTCTAAAATTCGATTTTTTCGCCTCTTTCGGGTCGTTCACCGCGGATAAAAATGCGTCCACCTAAGCCACGGTTTATAGGGAAGAGACGTGTGGCGGTGGCGGATAATCTAAGTAACACAATTATAAACCTTATAGTACGTAGCATAGCGTCGTTTTTGTCGTAAAGGAGAATCGCGCCCGCGCCTCCAGGTGACGTCGCCTGGAGGCGCGGGCGTAGTTCTCCAAACAACGCTATGCTACGTACTGTAAGGTTTATAATTGTGTAACTTTGACTATCCGCCGCCGCCACACGTCTCTTCTGTATAAATCGCGTCTTAAATTAAACCTTTGACCCCACTAATAAGAGTCAAAAACCCCACATTTCACTATCAAACTTTATGACTAAACAACTTTACCAATAATATCGTGCCAATATTTTTAGCGTTCCAGTAAAATGGCGCAGCACGGCATGTACCATCGATTTATTTGTTACTGAAGACAATATGCCATTCGGGTAACCTCAATAAATGTAATGTATGTTTGTCCTCTTTCAATTCGTTTCCAAATGGTTATACTGTGAATTGTGTAGCATCAATATTGAGGTTTTGTTACACGTTTTCAAAATTTGAAGTTCGTTTGTCTAGAAACAAAATAAGGCTTATTATCAAGGGCTGCAAAAAATATAATACATGTATGGGACACATTGCTCGCATAACCGACAGATTCTCGAGTGGAGACTGCGTACCGGTAAGCGCAGCGTGAGTAGGCACAAGGTGGACCGACGGCGGGAACCCGTTGGATGAGGGCAACGCAGGACCGGTCGTTGTGGCGATCCTTGGGGGAGGCCTATGTCCAGCAGGAGACGTCCATATCAGATGAGATGATGATGATGACATGCATACATAAATAAACTCACGACCATAATTCGGGGTGGCCAGAAACATCGCCAGTGCAATGGGGACTTGCACCAAAATTATAATGAGTAATTATCTTAATAATTCAATAATAATAGTTGTGAATAGAACATTTACTGAAAGATTTATTCTAAAGTTTTTATTTTTTACGAAATATTTCAATTATAAGTAACGTGGATCGGAACGTAATTTCAAACACCAATCAGGGCATAGTGACGAAGCGAACTTGCGTGCGTTAGAAGAGTACGGCAACATATTATAGCGGACGATTTGTGATGAGCTTCACGCGTCATGAAAAGAAGTGACGTCACGTCATGGTAGTGAGCGTTTTGGCGCGGAATTTGTAAAAGTCAACTATTGATTTTCAATAAATAAATGATGTGTATAAAATGTATGTGTGATAAAGGAGATATCGGAACGCCTTATAGAGACAACTGGTGATAAGAGGGCTGGCAGTTACCTGCGTCAGCGCATAAGCTTGGCGATTCAGAGGGGGAATGCTGCCAGCGTTCTTGGAACCGTCCCTCGGGGAGAGGCTTTGGAGGAGGTTTACAGGTTGTAGGTCCCCCCTCCCCCCCTTTTTTTGTTGTTGTGTAGGAATTTGACGAAGCTTGTTGCAGATATACGGGATGTATTTATTGACGAAACATGTTGTGGATCAGAGTGGTGTATTTCCTTTGACGAAGCCTGTTGTGGATGTGAGTGATGTATTACCATTGACAAAGCCTATAGTGGATGTGAGTATTGTATTACCTTTGACGAAGCCTGTTGTGGATACGCACATTGTATTTTTTCTATAATTTTTGAATTTGAATAAACAGAGAATTTTAAAATTAATAATGTGTGCATATTTTACCATTTTTATTTTTGGTATATTTATGTAAGCCTTAAATCTTTATGATACACTAAACATATAAAACTGTGCAAGTTCCCCATTAGATCACCAGAGATTAATCGCAGGTGTTCTAATTTAAGTGACCTTTGATATCATCGAAGCGATGTGATTAAGATTCTTTCGCCAAACTGACTGCCAGGATTCGTGTGAAATTTGTAATGGTTACTACCATAACTGAAGATTCTATAAATAAATATCTTGAACATTGTCACACAAATTATCTAGTCAAAGTTAAAGTACCAGAATCTACCCTGGACTTGTGTTATGATTACTAGACAACAATATAGAAAACATATACAGGGTCCGTCTTAATATGCTGATTCATCAAACTGAACAACTTTTTCTATGACACCAACATCGAAATCGCTAAAAAAAATCAGCTGTTCTATACAAAACTGCAAACCTACTCGAGCCAAATGTATGGGACAGCTGATTTTTTTTTCGCGATTTGGATGTTGGTCCCATAGAAAAAGTTGTTCAGTATGATGGTCTGGTCATCTTCTTAAAAAAAATCCGCATATTAAAAAGGACCCTGTATAGATACAAATATCCATGACTCGGGTACAAATATTCATATTCATCATACAATTATTTGTTCCTTACAGGATTCGAACCCGCGACCCTCGGCACAGCAAGCAGGTTCACTACCGACTGTGCCATCGCGTCGTCAATAAATAAACAATGGTTTTACGTCGGGATTTACAATCTGTATAACATCTTTCATAGTAAAAGAATAATGACGCTTTCATGTCATCCAAGTGGAAATCCAAGCAAAATTTATGCATTTTAATATCGTTTCAAATGTACATGCAATTCTTTTGGCCTTGCTGGTATGTCTGGAGAGATTTAGGTAGCTTCATGTTATGTATTTTACATAAGTTTGGACATATTGAAAGGCCTTCATCCTTACAACATTTCCAACGTAAGAGAAGTTTATTCCGAATGTGTACACACGGCGACAGTTACAACCTACCCATAGTTGAACTCTATGTTCATGGACATCAGGTCCAACTATGGGTAGGGTGATCTGTCGCCGTGCGTACATTCGCGCTGCATACAAACGAAGTCTGGCGATATTTTCAATACTAACCAATTAAAGTCAATGAAATTTTGCAGAAACAATCTAAAAACAAATCTCTATGCTTGTATCTCGTACTATTTTCGTTAAATATACAGTTGCAATGCTAGGATTAATTAAAGATTTGTATGGAAATCTTTGAGGCACTGTAACATTAAAACTTTACATTTTAACAAAAATCTGACAAGATACAAGCATAGAGATTACTTTCTAGATTGTTTCTGAAAAATTTCACTGACTTTAATTGGTTAGTATTGAAAATATAACCAGACTTCGTTTGTATGTAGCGCGCTAACAGTCATATACTCTTAAAGGCAACTTATAATGTTAGGAGAGTGTGGAGTTAGGTAGTGAGAGCAGTCCTAGGAAATTCTTCGTGGGGAAACCTGTATCGTGTTTACGCTGCTGAAGAATTTTACCATTCCCTTCCATCTTTATTCTTGAAGCGGTCCTGTTTGTAAGGAAAAACGTATACCTATTCGAATACTGTAAAAGTGCGAGAAGAAACTACCTTTTGGAACTAACCAAAGGAAATATGCAGTTGTTTAAAAAAGGCCCCAATTATAAGGCGGATAAAATTTATCATAAAATTGCATGCATGCATAGCATAGCATAGCATATGCTTACGACTATGTTCCCCGAGGGGGTAGTCAGAGAAATTCTGAAACCACAGAACAGACTATCCACGTTTCACTAGTACCGAAACTCTGTCCAGTGTGACGGGAAGTGAGTCCGTCGCCACTTGTAATGTCCAGTGGGTACAGTACATGCCTCTAAATTGAAGCACGCAGGTTTCCTCACGATGTTTTCCTTCGGCGAAAAGCCAGTGGTATTACATATTGTACATAAATTTCGAAAAACTCATTGGCACGAGTCGGCCTGCACGGGGATCGAACCATCGTCTCCTGCACGGCAGGCAAGGTTACTCGCCACTGGACCACCACGGCTTTTAATTTATAAAAACAGAAACCGCTGTTATACGATTGATGAGTTTATGTGTGATAAACTATAGCGTGCTATTCTGCAATTTAATGTGAGGTCGTTATACAGGGTCCTTCTTTATTTGCTGACACTTTTTAAGGGGACGATCAGACCGTCAAACTGAACAACTTTTTCTAAGGGACCAACTTCGAAATCGCGATAAAAATAAACAGCTGTCCCATACATTTGGCTCGAGTAGGTTTGCAGTTCTGTATGGAACAGCTGATTCTTTATTCGCGATTTCGATGTTGGTGCCACAGAGAAATTTGATCAGTTTGACGGTCTGATCGTTCCCTTAAAAAAGTGTTATCATATTAAGAAGGAATGCAGGGCATAACAATTTTTATTTTTATTTTAAATTTATAAATGTTTTTATGTTTTCAACGTTTTCTATACAATTATTTATTTTATGTTCGTTGTTGAAATTTTTGTTAAATTTCTTGCATGCCTCTTTGCAATGCACTACATTACTCTCCCTACGCGAGTCCAGCTTATTTTGTTTTTGCGTAGCTTGATGTGTCGCCGTGTGCACTCATACCTCATCACATTATAAGACCTTTAATACTGTACGTGAAATCAGTAAATGAATTGAATTGAATTGAAGAAATTCTTTTGCGTATGCGAGTCTACCAATCCGCATTGGGCATGTGTGGTGGAGTGATGCCCACTCTCCCTGAGGGGTAAGCCTGTGCCCTGCAGTGAGACGTATATAAATAAGAGGATGATTGGAACATCAAACTGAAAAAAAAATTCTTTGGGACGAAAGACGAAATCGCAAAAAACAGATGTTTCATAAAAAACTGCAATCCTACTCGACCCAAATGTAAACTTTTTTTCGTGCCCCTAGAGGAAGTGTTTCAAATATCTGTTTCTGTAATTCAAAATAGCCTTACGTAGCTATTTTAATTTGAGTATAGTTTTATAAAAATTAAGTACCCCATGTCTATTTTCTAAATCGAAAACTTAGCGAAAAATGCAAAAACACAGTGTCCAAAACAGCATTCTTATGAAGCGAGTTGTCTTCAGAACGTGTTATTCCGTGATTCTCACAATATTGAACGTAATGTGTCTGTGGCACGCGAAATGTGCATTTCTGTATATTCCTTATTTCTGAACGTACGGGAGCTATTTTGTGCTTTGTTACTGAACCTTTGTTTTGAGTGATGAGTGAATGAGTTATTAATCTTGTTAAGTGCTCCGTACATTCGTTCGTTCTTAATTTTTAGGGTTCAAACGAAACTTTGTAGCGCTCGCCTTTGCTCAAATTAAAGTATCTGGGCAATCGAACTTTGTTTGGCGTCATCCAAGTTAATTTAGATAAGTTTATCCCTGATGAAATTCATTTTTCCACAAGAAATTTAGTTTGAAAGGCGTTGGAATTTTATTTTATTTTCATTTGGAAACTGTTTTTTTCAGGAATTAAACCCACTCGATCCAAATGTTTGGTACAACAATATAGCACCGCTGTTTCGTACAGCAATATAGCACCGCTGTTTAGGTGTTTGTCCAATAGAAAAAGTTGTTCAGTTTGATGGTCTGATCATGTCCTTAAAAAAACCATCAGCTTTTTAAAAAAGATCCTGTATAAAAGATTGGCTTATTCAACTTGAATCACCTGGATAGATAATTATTAACACAGTTCAGTAATATATACCTACTATCTAAAGTTTTTTTGCTATTAAGTAGTTTAGAAGAACAGTAAGACAATACCGTTTTCTGAATGACTCACTAGATTGCCAGACCAGCAAATAAGAGGAAACCTACGGAACCACTAAACACTTGATCAAAGTCAAAGTCAAAGTCAATATAATTTATTCAATATAGGAGCTTACAGCACACTTATCAAACGTCAAATCTTTTTTAAAGCTACCACCGCGTCGGAACGTGTTGTCGCTGTAGAGAAGATGCGGCCAGAAACTCTACAACATAACATGACTTAATAACTATTACAATATAAATTCTTAAGCTAAAGTTATGTATACAATAATACATAGTCTATTTAATAAAATGATTGATACTATACAGTAAAGTAAATAAACTATAAGCTAGTGACCTCAGACCCAAGCATTTTGATCATTTAAATAATCATCCAGTTTATAATATGCTTTTTTACAGAGGACTTTTTTGATTTGAGTTTTAAACATGTTTTCGGAAAGATTCAAAATGGTCTCGGGGATTTTATTATAACAACGTATACAGTGACCAATGAAAGACGTGTTGACCCTACTAAGCCGAAAGTGTGGAGATATCAGTTTATTTGTGTTTCGAGTGTTGTAATTATGGACATCAAAATTTTTTGGAAATAACGACAAATTTTTTTCTTACATATAAAATGAAAGAAAAAATAGATCCAGCACATTGCAGTTTTATTATACTGTTCGTAATAATCTTAGTTTGAAAACCTGCTCAACTAATATACAGTGTGTTAGGGTAAACAGTTGAATTACTTTAAGCGGTGATTGTACCCCTGATACTGGTCAACTTTCCCTGAGAAACCTATAGGAAATACGCAAAAAAATCGATAATTACCTATATGTTTCTTAGGGAAAGTTAATCATTATCATGGGTATAATCACCCCTTAAAGTAATGCGACTGTTTACCCTAACACCCTATACAATTTTCCTTTAACAATCAGCTGTTAAAATAAATCTTTACAATGTTATTGCTTCTTTGGAATATTTATTTATATTTTTAATGAGTTTCTTGTATGTGGTGGTTACAGTAGCAATTTAAACTGGTTTTGAGGGATTTATGGATTCATTGTGAATATTAAATTACCTATTCACTGATGGTTCACTAAAGGCATAGTAAAAGGGTGTAAGTCGCTCAAAGGGATTTATTATAGATTATTTTATTATTTGCAAGTATATTTATACACTCATTGCCATTTCTTTATTTTGAGCTACACCGCCTACCTATTTTTTCGATTGTTAATTCCTCTACCCTAAGGTTGTCTGGAAGAAATCGCTTTTTAGCGATAAGACCGCCTTTTTTGTACCTACTTTTAATTCTTTATCTGTATTCAAATGTATGTTCTGTTTTGGTGTGCAATAAAGTATAATTGAATTGAATTGAAAGGGCAATGAAAAGGCATTTATGCAGGGTTAAATAAAAAAAACTGCCAAGAGCGTGTCGAACACAATGATAGCGCGATTTAATTTCGTGCAACGGCTATCTAGATTGTCATTAGAGAACAAATCTATTTTATTGTTTTTTTTTTCGAAAGTACTTATCTTAGCTATAGAAGTTATTTAGGGGGGGCGGACGACAATATTTTTCTTCTCGATTTCGAGATTGGCTTCATAATGAAAGTTCTGAAGAAAGGATCTGAAGCACCCCGTAAATTAATATGTAAAGCATTTAATTTTACACCCTGTATACAATGTGTCAAAACTAGAAAGTAGTTTGTTTAGAATCGAGAGCAGAATCGAATTATCATGGTTTCAACATAGGATTTTATTTTCAAAATATTAAATAATATGATTGTCAAATTTAAATTTTACTGAACTTGATCTGAACCCACCGCTCGGGCACTCTCGTCCTACTTACTACCAAGACAAGATTCTTAAAATGTATCCATGTGTACGTTAGCGCTTTCATTAATACTGAAATGATAACAAATCATTTTTGCCTCAAAACTTAAAATGCGAATAACTTGAAATTTTAACCATCAAAATAATGAAATTATTGTTTCAATCTAAAAATTGTGTTATAAATCAGTTTGGGTGGATGAGGTTTTGCGCTTATTCATTAACATGTTGTATATTTATAGAACAAATTGATACAAAAATACAAATAAACATTTAAGAGGATATAATTCGAAGCGCGCTCCATACAAACGTACTATGGTGATATTTTCAATACTAACCAATTAAACTCAATGACATTTTTCAGAATCAATCTAAAAACTATGCTTGTATAGAGTCAGATTTTCGTTAAAATGTATAGTTTCAAAGTTACAGTGCCTCAAAGATTTCCATACAAATCTTAAATTAATTCTAGCATTGAAACTGTATATTTTAACGAAAATCGGACTCCATACAAGCATAGATATTTGTTTCAAGATTGTTTCAGCAAAATTTCATTGAGTTTAATTGGTTAGTATTGAAAATATCACCATAGTACGTCTGTAAGGAGCGCGCTCCGAATTATATCCCCTTAAGGGGGTGGTTTAGACCATCAAACTGAACAAATTTCAATATGGAACCAATATCGAAAACGCGAAAAAAATTATGATGATCCTTAAACTACAAATCTACTCGAGCAAATGTGTGGGACAGCAGATTTTTTTTTCGCGATTTCGATGTTGGTCCCATAGTGGAAGTTGTTCATTTTGATGGTCTAAACAGTTAAAAGTTTTAAATGTAAATTTTTACTTTTGTAACAATAAAAATATCCCGCAATCGACGGAAGTGCATGAAAAGATGTATGAATGTGAGTGAGGCTAAAGAGGTGTGTCAGAGCCGTAGCGTGTGGCGGTCCGTGGTATCTGCCTACTCCCATGGGACAATGGCGTGAGCTTATGTATGTATGTAAAAATATACAGGTTATTTTTAGGTACAGATAGATTATTATCAGACGATATCCCAGTTGGTTAATTTCAAATAACAAACATTATAATGTACACTCCATCACCGTTTTATCTCAAAACCCAATTGGATCAATTAAAAAAGTTTTCTATTTGTTATCGGCGTTATAACGAACCATTTTGTGAAGATTTTAATTAATAGACTCTGTCTATGTGGGTTAAAGAGCACCCTATCAATAACGAAATGTTCTAAAATCTGATGATGTATTGGTTTGGTACAAGGTCTTAAGCTTTAGCGGGCGGAATTAATAGCCTGTTGAAGACGTTGATAAACTATAGTACGCCCAAGATAGGTTCGTAATTTTAACATGTGGTTTTAGAGATTTTATTCTACTTTTTAAAGCTGTTTGTAACATAAAATTAAAGGTTTTACGGCTCAAAGATTCTGCCTCCCACCAACATTAACCTCACTCCCAATGGTAGAAAAGTAGCAAAAAGGCGTGTATTTCTGTCTCGTTCGCACTCACTCAATATTAAATATCACACATGCTTACCTCTCCATTTGTATGAAATTACAGGTAGGCAAGGTATTGCAAGAAGGAGAGGTGATAGTGAAATAAGGCAGTACCCGCACATTAGGTAAAAGATGGAGGGAAGTTAATAGGCAGACAACTAGCGCTCTGATCTGACGACAATGCCATTTTGAGGGTGACGAGTTTACATTGAATCGTATTTGTGAACAAAAAAATTTAAGACATGTACATAAAAACTCACTTTACAAGTAAAAACGTTTTTCTAAGCTCAATTATGAGTGGAAGAAATTGGGTGTTATGCATGCATAGCATAGCATAGGCATATGCTCACGACTTTTTTCCCCGAGGGGGTAGTCAGAGATATTCTGAAACCTCAGAACATCCACGTTTCGCCAGTAGTACCGAAACTCTGTCTAGTGTGACGGGGGGTGAGCCCGTCGCCACTTATAATGGACAGTGGGTACAATACATGCCTCGAAATTGAAGCATGCAGGTTTCCTCACGATATTTTCCTTCACCGAAAAGCCAGTGGTGTTACAAATAGTACATAAATTCCGAAAAACTCATTGGTACGAGTCGGCCTGGACGGGGATCGAATCATCGCCTCCTGCACGGCAGGCAAGGTTACTCGCCACTGGACCACCACGGCTTTCGGAATTGGGTGAAATTTCAAAATACTTTATCAACATTGTAAATATTTTAAATTCGAAAAATCGAGAGTTCAGTTGAGATACATCTCATCTCATATCTCACACTCTCGATTTTTCGAATTTAAAATAATTATTTCTTAGTTTTCCGCTAAAGCTTATATTTTGTTAACATTAGTTAGTTAACGAGCTCAGTTTTTTTATATCTGATAAAATTATGGTTTGTTAGTCCTTTATTAAGGGTTAAATCATAGAAAAGATCCAGTAAGCATAATTTATTTGTTCATTATTTTAACAGAGAGTGTTTAAAATAACATGAATAGTGATTTGAAACAGAAAAATACTCATTTTTACACACACACACACAAGCTCACGCCATTGTCCCATGGGGGTAGGCAGAGACCACGGACCGCCACACGCTACGACTCTGGCACACCTCTTTAGCCTCATTCACATTCATACATCTTTTCATGCACTTCCGTCGATTGAGGGTGCTACGCACTTGTCCTTTTCGGAAAAGATCATTGATTTGATCATGGTATGTTTTCCTCGGACGGCCTCTCCCAACACTTCCGCTCACCTTTTTGTTTACGACAAAAAATCTGGGAGTTTTGACGATTACCAAACTAAATAAAAAAATTTTACACAACAGGAGAAAAGACTGATATAATTAGTGTTAGTTTAAACAAGGCGTCTGTGTCTCAAAAAATTCACTTTTCTTCATGGACTAACATTCGAGAAAAATGAAAAGAGTTGATTTTTTCGTAGCTTTTTATGAAAAGAATGTTAGCCGTGGTGGTTGAGTGGCAAGTAACCTTGCCTGCCGTGCAGGAGGCGATGGTTCGATCCCCGTCCAAGCAGACTCGTACCAATGAGTTTTTCGGAAATTATGTACAACTTGTAACACCACTGGCTTTTCGGTGAAGGAAAACATCGTGAGGAAACCTGCATGCTTAAATTTCGATGCATGAGCGACGGGCTCACTCCCCGTCACACTGGACAAAAGTTTCGGTACTACTAGTAAAACTTGGATGTCCTGAGTTTTCAGGATATCTCTGACTACCCCCTCGGGGAATATAGTCGTGAGCATATGCTATGCTATGCTAGCCTCATTCCTTGTAATTATTATATTGATAAGTCAGTTTTTCTGAATGTTGATTGTATACAAATTGAAAAATAGTTTAATCGTAACTTTTAAATACCTACGTATACTTATTCAGTAGGGCAATTGTGTAAGGGTGCGTCCACATCAGGCGAATGCGCAGCTCGCGAACTGTGCTGTAGAAATGCACGAGCATAAAATGCATAAACGCAGATCGCGAGCGGCTCGCGAGCTGCGCGCGAACTGCGCATTCGCCGCGCGTTCGCCAGATGTGGACGCACCCTAAGTTTCCGATACAAGACTCATAGTATAGGTACTGTATTTTATTACTATACTGGGAAATATTAAGTAGAATTGTGTTTCTCCTATGAGTATCTGAAATTGACAGCAGAATCGTGAAGAATTGTCAAAAAACACCATGTCGATTTGATACTGATTGAATCGGGTGCAATAAGACGCCAGCACTTCTAGTATGATTTCTCTACACGCGCGCGACGCGCCTTCGCTGCGTAGAAAATAACCTGTTCCCGCGTTTTTCGGAGAGCGAAAGCCGCGCTTGCCGCTACTTGTAGTATGGGGAAAAGCCGAGTCACGCTCAAGTAGAGAAATCATGCTAGACGTGCAGGTCACTTCAAATCTCAACCAAAAAAAATAAAACGGCACCTTTCTTCACGCCTTCAACAAAAGGAGCAGGCAGTAAATCTCAATAAGTATGTAAGTGGGTCATCTATTTTAATTAGTCACTTCGTTTGTTACTACTTTTGATGTATGTACTTGTAAAGAGTTTTTAAACTTTAGACGCGGCAGGCCTGTCTCACTCCACAGGCTTATCCCCACCGAGGGGTGAATAATAAATAAATAAATAAATATCTTGGACATTTTCACACAAATTATCTAGTCACATTTAAAGTACCAGAATCTAGCCTGGACTTGTGTTATGATGAATAGACAACGATATAGAATACATATATAGATACAAACATCCATGACTCGGGTACAAATATTCATATTCATCATACAAATATTTGTCCCTTACGGGATTCGAACCCGCGCCCCTCGGCACAGCAGGCAGGTTCACTACAGACTGTGCTATCGGGCCGCTGTGAATGGCAATAGGTTAGGTATACCGTGTAAACTTCTTGGTCAAATCTCATTAGACTTGCCGCCATTTTGTGAGAAGTCAATGCGAGACTTGAAAACCCTAGCGATGTCACGCTGCCGGCGCGTGAAAGAATGAAAGAGGGCGACTATGTAAAGTAAGCTTTCATGTCTAGTGACTCGGTTCATTTTAGTTTGCACGCGCGCCGTTGTGACGGTTGGTAGGTTTTTCGCGAATTGTACGAATAACTTTGCACCTTATTGCCGTGCAACTTTGACTATTTATATGTGGACTGGTTACGCGTGTAATTCTACTAACAAACATTTCTGCCACTTTTTGCGGGGGGCGAGGTAACATGAAATCCGCAACTTTGGATTTTATTCCCCATAACTTTAGATTCTAATTTTGAATGTTAAAAATCATAAAAATGACAGTAGTCTCGTGTGAACCCCAAACGTTCTAAGTTCGAAGTTATTATTTCGCAATTATAGGCTGTCTTGTTTAGTGATAAGGTGTAAAATTGAATGTAAATGCACAAGATCAATAGTGCTTATACCGTGGCAGAGGGGAAATGCTACCGCAAGGCTAGTCCTTATAATAATTAGTCAAAGTCGTGCAAACGCTAATCATTTAAATATATTATCGAAATGATCCTTCTGGACGTGATGAATTTTTGAGTCTGCAAGGCTGCTTTAGCATATGAAGAGAATATACCCGTTAGCAAACTCGAGCGCGCTGCATACAAACAAAGTTTGATCCTACTTTCAATATTAATTCAATTATTTTAAAAACAATGATTTTTAAAAACGATTTAGACCCACCCTAATTTATGCGTCTGTGGTTTGACAGATAACCATGACCATCAAACTGAACATCTTTTGCTATGGAGTATAGAGCCAATATCGAAATCTCGAAAAATCTGCTGTTTCATAGAAAACATCAACGGCTACTCGACCCAAATTTTTTTTTCGCGATCGCGATACTCATGTTTGCTCTCTTTTTAAAACTTGTTCAGTTTTATGGTCTGAAGCACCTTCGTAAGTATGGAAATTATTAAATTTAACATCCTGTACAGTTTCAATTCTATGATTAATTTCATATTTGTATGGAAATCTTTGAGTCACTATAGCTTTGTACATTTTCACACAAGCATCTTATAACACATTTATATTTTCTAGATTTTTCTATAAAGATTTCAGTAAATTGACTTTTATATTTCTACGTTGGAGACTCTATAGATTCGTAGGTCTGTACCATCTCGTTACTCCTCTCTATTTAATTGGTAGATTCTTGTAGAGATATCGATTCTGTCTGATACCCGCTTTCTGTATAATTGTAGATCTTTGGTACTTGAGAATTTTATAGTATACCGACATATAGATAGAGAACATAATCTTAACTATCTTAACTATTATAAAACTGTAGCGGAAGTGTGTCTGTATAATATACATTGAAGATATTTACAAAAAAAGATGATGATAATTACTAATTACTATTTTAGTTGTCCCTGCCTCCAAATCAACCTCTTTAGAATTTTTGTCTGTCTATTTCTGTTTGCGTGTTTGTTTGTGCGAGCATCACGCGAAAACTACTGAACCGATTTTGATGAATCTGGTGTATAATTAGTGCGGACGAAATCGCGGGTTAACTCTAGTATTATATAAATGTCGTCGAAATTGTTCGTACACGCTAATCTCTGAAACCACCCAACCGATTTCAATAAAATTTTGTGAATGCATAATATTGGTTTCAGCTTGAAAGATAGGATAGTTTTAGACCCGATAGGTGGCACCCGGACGAAACGGAGGCGAGTCGCTAGTAGTGTATAAAATAGAGCATCAGTGGTATTTTGTGGACAGGTATGGACACTCAATCATGAGGTTTCAGGTTCAAATCCCCATGATTTGCCATGTACCAAAAATTTTTTCTAACTTATGTACGTAATACTTACTGCTCTCAAACGGTGTAGGAAAACATCGTGAGGAAACCTGTATACGCTGGAGAAGAAATTCTGAATGCGTATGTGAAGTCTACCAATCCACATTGGGCACGCGTAGTGGACTAATGCCCATACACCCCCCCTGGATGGTAGGCTTGTTGTGTCTTAATAGTGTTTGTTTTAGAATATCGATAGTTTATAATTCATGAGCAGCTATAATCTATAGTATCGATAATATTGCTCTCCGTCAATTAAATTGCCACGTTCCGAGCTATCGATATTATCGATTGTATGGCCTTCTTCAGAAACAAAAACTATCGACTATAAAAGTGACAACACTATTATGGTCATAAGTTTATGCATGATTGCAGGTGTTCTGAAAGAACCTGTTTTCATGTCTAACGTTAATTTAGCATAGTATAGCATATGCTCACGATTTTATTCCCCGAGGGGGTAGTCAGAGGTATTCTGAAACCTCAGAACATCCACGTTCACTAGTAGTAACGAAACTCTGTCCAGTTTGTAATGGACAGTGGGTACAATATATGCCTCGAAATTGAAGCATGCAGGTTTCCTCACGATGTTTTCCTTCACCGAAAAGCCAGTGATGTTACAAATCGTACACAAAATCCGAAAAATTCATTGGTAGGAGTCGGCCTGGACGGGGATCGAACCATCGCCTTCTGCACGGTATGCAAGGTTACTCGCCACCACGGCTTAAATAAACGTTAATTTAACACGTTGTATAACAGTGAACACGTTGTGTAGCCATAAACAATCAACTTCAACAGACCCAACACGGTGTAAGCTAGACCTACACTGTTCGCACATTGTTTGATCCAAAGCTCGACCGGAAACAGGAAGTTGCGAGCCGAAGCTCACTTCCGGCGTAGTCCCGCCATTATTGTGCTTTTAGCTGAAACCTACAAGCTACTGGCGATGTTAGGATATATGAATAAATATCCCTACAGAACGAAAGCTTCATAAAAGCCGCTGCCGGTGCACATACGGGGCCTTCCTAATATGCTGACACTTTTTTATGGGGATGATCAAATAGTCAATCTGAACAACTTTCTGTATGGCACCAACATCGAAATCGCAAAAAAATTCTGCTGTTCCATACAAAATAGCAAACCTACTCAAGCCAAATGTATGACACAACTGTTTTTTTTTCTCGCTATTTCGATGTTGAACCCATAGAAAAAGTTGTTCAGATTGACTATTTGATCATCCCCTTAAAAAGAGTCTGCATATTAAAAAGGACTCTGTATAGGGTGAAATTGATATCATTAGCATCCTCTTAAACTAAAAGTCTACCCATCAAACTCAACAACGTTTACTATGGGAGCAAAAAGATTAGAACAAAAAAAAATCTGAACAGTCGAGTAGGTATTGTATTCTCCCATAGTAAATGTTGTTCAGTATGATGGGTAGACTATATAGATATCAATTTCAACCTGTATAAATTTTATATTTAATGCACAAAAGGTTCTTTACCGTAACCTGACATCGTATAAAGTAAGGTAATAACACTAAATGACCACTTTTACCCGTGCCCTCGAGGTCGAGTCGTGAAGATGCGACCTATCGCGGTAACAAGATACTCTACTCTTATTGCCTATTGTGTTATTTATACAGGAAGAATGCCAAGTTAACTTAATGACATTATTGTTAGTGCTATAAGGTTCATTTTGCAGTGTTAAAGCGAAAGTTATAGCTATTTAATTATAGCTTATTATAACTAAGTATATATTTTATTTCATTCTGATATGAAAGCCGTGGTGGTCCAGTGGCGAGTAACCTTGCCCTACGATTTGTAACATCATTGGCTTTTCGGTGAAGAAAAACATCGTGAGGAAATCTGCATGCTTCAATTTCGAGGCATATATTGTACCCACTGTCCATTATAAGTGGCGACGGGTCCACCCCCGTCACACTGGACAGAGTTTCGGTACTACCAAAGAGAATGGAATCACTACGTTTTAAGAGACGGCACTGTCTAACTAGCTTCGAAATCCTAAAATAGTATGAAGCGCGTCTAGTGTTTTCTACCACAACAATAACACTTAAAAATGCAGTCCTACCAACCTAAAGAACATGAAAAGCTTGACAACGTCAAGTTGACGTAACTAGTGCGGAGACACCTTCGTCATTGTCACATTATCGATATTCGATCGAAGTGATGTGCGTGTTTTATCGATATCGAGATCTCAATTAGGCGAGTGGCGGCGAGGCGACGTAATTTAATAACTATTTACTAATAAAACAACAAAAAGAAAGGTAATCAATTTTATTTTAAAATTGTTAATTAGCGTACCTATTTAGTTCAGTTCAGTTAATGAATAAGCGCAAAACCTCATACACCCCAACTGATTTACAACAAAATAATTAGATTGAAACAATAATTTCATTATTTTGATACTTAAAATTTAAAGTTATTCACATTTTAAGTTTTGAGGCAAAAATGATTTGTTATCATATCAGCAATGAATGAAAGCGCTAACGTGTTCATGGATACATTTTAAGAATCTTGTTTTGGTAGTAAGCAGGGTCAGAGTGCCCGAGCGGTGGGTTGAGATCGAGTTCAGTAAATTTTAAATTTTACAAACAAATTATTTAATATTTTGAAAAAAATACCTATGTTGAAAACATGATAATTCGATTCTGCTCTCAATTCTAAACCAACTACTTTCTAGTTTTGCGTTAATTCATTAACACGTTGCATACAGGGTCCTTTTTTAAATGCTGATACTTTTTCAAGAGGATGATCAGACCATCAAACTAACAACTCGATGGCACCAACATCGAAATCGCGAAAAAAATCAGCTGTTCTAAACAAAACTACAAACCTACTTGAGCCAAAAGTATAGGATGACAGATTTTTTTTTTTCGCGATTTCGATGTGTGTCCCATAGAGAGTTGTTCAGTTTGACGTTCTGATCATCCCCTTAAAAAAGTGTCAGCATACTAAGAAGGACCCTGTATAACCCCCGGCGCAAAAAGAGGGGTGTTAGACGCAAAAATTGTATTTATCTACGGGTGGTTTAGACCATCAAACTGAACAACTTTTGCTATGCAAGCAAACATTAATTCGTAAAAAAAAAATCGGTCATATACATCGTGTTAATGAATAAGCGCAAAACCTCATACACCCCAACTGATTTATAACAAAATAATTAGATTGAAACAATAATTTCATTGTTTTGATATTTATAATTTAATGTTATTCGCATTTTAAGTTTTGAGGCAAACATGATTTGTTATCATTTCAGCAAAAAATGAAAGCGCTAACGTGCTCATGGATACAATTTAAGAACCTTGTTTTGGTCGTTAGTAGGGTGAGAGTGCCCGTGCGGTGGGTTGAGATCGAGTTCAGTAAATTTGAAGGTTTACAATCAAATTACTTAATATTTTGAAAAAAAAATCCTATTTTGAAAATATGATAATTCGATTCTGCTCTCGATTCTAAACAAACTACTTTCTAGTTTTGCGTTAATTCATTAACACGTTGTATATTTGAGTCTAGTAGGCATTGCAGTTTAGTTTGGAACAACCGATATTTTTTTGCGATTTCAGGTTTGCTCCCGTAATAAAAGTTGTTCAGTTTGATGGTCTGAACCACCCGTAGATAAATACAATTTTTTTACGCCATTTGTATATTTCTATTCTACACGTAAATCCAAAAAAATATCACCACGGGACTTTGACTAATTATTATAAGGACTAGCCTTGCGGTAGCATTTCCCTTCTGTCACGGTATAAGCACAATTGATCTTGTGCATTTACATTCAATTTTACACCTTATCACTAAACGAGACAGCCTATAATTGCGAAATAATAACTTCGAACTTAGAACGTTTGGGGTTCACACGAGACTACTTTTCATGATTTTTAACATTCAAAATTAGAATCTAAAGTTATGGGGAATAAAATCCAAAGTTGCGGATTTCATGTTACCTCGCCCCCCGCAAAAAGTGGCAGAAATGTTTGTTAGTAGAATTACACGCGTAACCAGTCCACATATAAATAGTCAAAGCCACGGGACCTTTGTTATTAACTAAGTAGAAATTGCGAACTATTTTAAGAAATACTCTATTTTAGTACAAACTTTACAGTGGTTGTAAACTCATAACCTAAAACAAACAATAAAAAAAAAATAAAGAAATCCGACACTATACATAAAAAATATACATTTTAGTACTATAACTAAAAATACGAAATTTAGTTGAATTCGTTTATAAAGTATAATTAATTTTTTTTTTCGATCTAGCATAAATATTGCTTATTATAAATTATTTCCTTTTGACCTGTATTTTTACTGGGCTACGAACATGCGAACTACAACATTGAACACATTCGGTATCGCGCTAATCATTTGACAGCCCTTAGGCCGAGATTCAGAGACGTTTTTTAAGTTATAGTTCGAACTCCCGTATGTCAAACATACATACATTTTCGCCCTAATTAGTTAAAACTAAGACTAAAAAAATCGTCTCTGAATCTTGGCCTCAGAGCCGTTTTAACAGATCGCTCAGACGTTAGAGGCTGTCAGTCGCACATAGTAAATAAGTCAAGTTTAGTGCGATACGAAATTTAACACAGTTGATTAGAACTGAGATTGAACTTCGATGCTTTAAATTAACACGATCGGTGTCCTGGACTAATTTCACATGGCGGTGAGTTTGAATAAGGTGTCACAGGCCACCAGGCCTCCACCCGAACGGTTATTTAACAAAAACTTAGTCTAGGTGAAAAGTTATTATTCGAATAGTGATATGGTTTTTAAACACTTTAATCTTGCTTTTATGATTCCATCGTTTCCTCCGTTTCTTCCGTTGTGGTTTCTTCGATTGGTTTTTTATGGCCTGAGTGACAATTTCAAGTTCAAGTTGAATACTAGTAGTTGTCAACGTTTTTAACGCACGTGCTTTGCGCAACCTTTCCACTAACGCTTTTTCCCGGTTTGACATCAGTTGTTGTGGATGGACTGTTGAAGATTTTTCTGAAAGCAAAAAGAAAACGATTTTATTTCATAAAGCTAGTAAGTCGCTTAGAGCTTTTTAGCAGTTGTAAATATAATTTTGTTCTAGATTGGCAGTTTTAGAAATGGTTATAGATACCGAATTATAATAAAGGTTCCATAATGGAATTAGTTACGTTTCAGTTTTCGATTTCCTATAGTTTTAGGTGGATACACTTTTGCGATCGAGAACTCTGCATAAGAGCCCCACTATCCTTTAGTCGCCTTCTCTTACACTTATGGGAAGAAATGGGATGTTCCACTTGAAGTCAAACCATCATAGCCTTGCACTAAACGGTACAAATAACTGTCTTACCTTAGAAGTATATCGATACTTAAATTACAAAAGGGGTTTTAAGTGACAATCTCGCTACGGATGGATGTTCTGAGGATTCAGAATATCTCTGACTACCCCCTCGGGGAACATAGTCGTGAGCATATGCTATCTCGCTACGGACCTCACTACAGAAGTCTTTACACTACGGACCTTTAATCAGGACCGTGTTTACAAAAAGCAAGGGTGACCTATGTATTCTAAGTTACAAACAACTTAATATACCTACATCCTTCCTGTTGGAAGATATGCTCACGATTTTGTCACAAAAAAAATCTCCAAAATAAAGTAAGTACAGAGCATCAGTCGGTGAAGCGTTGCGGAGAGGTATGAATACTCATCATAGAGGTCCGGGTTCGAATCCGTACGGACGTCATGCCATGTACCAATGAGTTTCTAACTTATACTGGGTGGAACGTAACGAGGCTCTTTCCTTTTAAGGGTGTATTCAGACACTGAAACTAACAACTTTCCCTAAGGAACATGGGTCGAAAACGAAATAAATGTTTGGACCATAGAAACTACTACTACACTCGTTTTATTTTTAATTCTTTGTTTGATTCATAAATGAATTTCTATAATTACAAACCTGCAACTCCTTGTGGCCTTTTTGTTGAAGAAGTCGTTTTGAAGTCCGAGCCCGTAGCAGAAGTAACTACAAAAATGTCAAGATTAATTCACGTTCTTATTCATGTAAACTAATAATATTATGATGACATCAATAGAAGCTTCGCTTAGGAGCAAGCAAGACTTGGAGGATAGATTGGTGCTGGTCTGAAATATATGGCAAATTGGGGAGGAGGTTTAATGCTCTGCAGTGGATTGATTCGGCGTGCGAAAGATGATAATAATCGATTGTCCTAACATATGTAATGTTGTTTTAATATTTATAATTTCCTTCTAAGCGGTAAGTGTTTACATACAATTTTCTTAAAATACGAAAATGTGTCTTTAGCTATTTTAATTTAATCAAAGGTGTTTAGGTGTGTAGACAGACCACACGTAGACTTTCTAGTTGAGCCAAATTTAATGCGATTTCATACAAACAACTACAATAAAGTACACTATGAATAGTCACCTGTTTCTTCAACACGACGACGACGTCCCGAACGAAGTAGATGGTAAACATTCGAAACCAGGGGCAGTGGGTTCTGGAGAGGATGAAATGACTATGATTTTCAATTTATAGACCTTCTAGTTGAGCCAAATTTAATTAATGCTTAATTAATTGAATTTATTTAGCTTGATGCTATTTGGTTAACGATAAACGAAAGCAATGTATCCTTGCTTTAATACTATCATGTAGATGTAGCAGCATAAGGATATGCTAACGACTATATTTCCCTAGGGGGTAGTCAGAGATGTTCTGAAACCTCGAAACATCCACGTTTTACTCGTAGGACAGAATAGGTAATAGTATTTACCTATAGTTCTACATACTAGTAGGTAGTACTGAAACACTGTCCAGAGGGACGGGAAATGAGCCCGTCGCGTCGGCACTTATAATGAACAGAAGGTACAATACATACCTCGAAATTGAAGCATACGGGTTTCCTCAAGCTGTTTTCCTTCACCGAAAAGCAAGTGGTGTTACAATTCGTACATAAATTCCATAAAATTCATGGGTACGAGTCGGCCTGGACGGGGATCGAACCATCGCCTCCCGAACGGCAGGAATGGTATTCGTTACTGAATTACCACGGCATGTAGATGTCTAATCGCATTATTGTATATTATTTCCAATATTTGAACATATAACTAGTTAATACTAAAATTACTAAGCACTTTATACTTACCGGTCTAGGTCTCTTCTTGCGAACAAAATGTCATTGGACTTTCTCCTTAAGCCGCACACTTCACATTTCTGAGTCGATTTTGCCATTTTATAAACAATTTGGATAAAATGCGCAGAAAATTTCATCAAAATGTTTTCAAACACGCCACGCCATTTTGTTTTGACAAATTCATTAGCGCGCAATGCTACCAATAACTAAATTCAATTTCTTTTTTTAATTTTGGTTGATTCGACTTGTTTAAAAATCTACTTTTTCGGAGACAATGATTGAACTTGCCTAACATTATTTTTGGCAAGCTTATATTTTGTTACGGTTGGTAGCAAATGCTAGACTTGCTTAGTACAAACAAAACTTTGTTCTATCTGTCGAGCGACTGGGTACTACAGGTGAAACGTGGATGTTCTGAGGTTTCAGAATATCTCTGACTACCCCCTCGGGGAATATAGTCGTGAACATATGCATGAATGCATTGTAACATCACTGGCTTTTCGGTGAAGAAAAACATCGTGAGGAAATCTACATGCTTCAATTTCGAGGCATATATTGTACCCACTGTCCATTATAAGTGGCGACGGGTCCACCCCCGTCACACTGGACAGAGTTTCGGTACTACAGGTGAAACGTGGATGTTCTGAGGTTTCAGAATATCTCTGACTACCCCCTCGGGGAATATAGTCGTGAACATATGCATGAATGCATTGTAACATCACTGGCTTTTCGGTGAAGAAAAACATCGTGAGGAAACCTGCATGCTTCAATTCCGAGGCATGTATTGTACCCACTGTCCATTACAAGTGGCGACGGGCTGACTTCCCGTCACACTGGACAGAGTTTCGGCACTACTAATGACACGTGGATGTTCTGAAGTTTCAGAATATCTCTGACTACCCCCTCGGGGAATATAGTCATGAGCATATGCTTATCTGTATGTAAATGAGCATGAGCACGGGGCTTTCCTTTAGACTGGTTAAGAGGATATAATTCGGAGCGCGCTCCATACAAACGTACTATGGTGATATTTTCAATACTAACCAATTAAACTCAATGAAATTTTTCAGAATCAATCCAAAAACAAATTTCTATGCTTGTATAGAGTCGGATTTTCGTTAAAATGTATAGTTTTAAAGTTACAGTGCCTCAAAGATTTCCATACAAATCATAAATTAATCCTAGCATTGAAACTGAATATTTTAACGAAAATCTGACTCTATACAAGCATAGATATTTGCTTCAAGATTGTTTCAGCAAAATTTCATTGAGTTTAATTGGTTAGTATTGAAAATATCACCATAGTAAGTTTGTATGGAGCGCGCTCCGAATTATATCCTCTTAATACGATAAGTAGGCATACACGTAAAAACAACATCAAATGCCATAGACGTGTTAATAAATATGCAGGTATGGATAATATCGTTTTATATGCATGAAGAGGCACCGCATAGCTAAACATTGTGCATCTCATAAAATATGCGAATATTAAACGAGACATTAAACTTTGTGATTTGTTCCCGCGTTAGAAAGTGCATTCTTGACTAATTTTTACATGTTTGCATAAACTGGCGACGGGCTCACCCCCCGTCACGCTGGACAGAGTTTCGGTGCTACTGGTGAAACGTGGATGTTCTGAGGTTTCAGAATATCTCTGACTACCCCCTCGGGGAATATAGTCGTGAGCATATGCTTTGCATAAACTGTTGTGATGGTAAACAGGGTTAAGTATTTCGATAAATAGTCTTTATTCGATCATCCCTTTGACTAATTATTATAAGGACTAGCCTTGCGGTAGCATTTCCCCTCTGCCACGGTATAAGCACAATTGATCTTATGCATTTACATTCAATTTTACACCATATCACTAAACGAGACAGCCTATAATTGCGAAGTAATAACTTCGAACTTAGAACGTTTGGGGTTCACACGAGACTACTTTTCATGATTTTTAACATTCAAAATTAAAATCTAAAGCTATGGGGAATAAAATCCAAAGTTGCGGATTTCATGTTACCTCGACCCCCGCAAAAAGTGGCAGAAATGTTTGTTAGTAGAATTACACGCGTAACCAGTCCATATAATAATTAGTCAAAGGATCATCCAGTCCGGCTATCAAGATAGATTATTTTTTAGGGTCCCATACCCAAAGGGTAAAAACGGGACCCTATTACTAAGTATACGTTGTCCGTCCGTCTCCGTTTCCGTTCCTTTCCCTCAGAACATCCACGTTTCACCAGTAGTACCGAAACTCTGTCCAGTGTGACGGGTGAGCCCGTCGCCACATAATGGACGTGGGTACAATACATGCCTCGAAATTGAAGCATGCAGGTTTCCTCACGATGTTTTCCTTCACCGAAAAGCCAGTGGTGTTACAAATCGTACATAAATTCCGAAAACTCATTGGTACGAGTCGGTCTGAACGGGGTTCGAACTATCGCCTCCTGCACGGCAGGCAAGGTTACTCGCCACTGGACCACCACGGCTTTTAACAATAACACGGTTCACTAATAATACCAAAATTGTGCAAACAGAATCATAATTACCAAAGCCTGTCTTCTTCTCCTTACACAAAATCGCATAATCTATCAGTCACCTTCAAAGAGAAAAATCGTTATTCTCAAATACACCGTATCTGTTTTCAATAAGGCTCATAATACAAAGTCAAACGTAATAACCTATAGTAAATAATGAGGCGTATCCAAATGATTAATGGGGAATCACTTACAGTGTACAATTTACCTTAGCGGATGGGAGGTAGAGGACATGTTGATAGGAAAACGCGATTAAAACATTTGCATTTTATCGTATTTTTTGTAAAACAATTATCGGTGGTGCTCAAATAAAATAAAAAAAAATTTCCGACACGGGACGCCCGGCAGATGTGAAACTTCTCCTGATTTAAATTTCGAACGTCCGTCCCACAAAAAGGTTGCGGATCAGAATTTCAAAACCGAAATTTGTAAGAAGGGTCACTTCAAAAGTGATTTAATCAAAAAAATATATTGTAGGCACATACAATATCTTTTTACATAATTTTTGACACTATAACCGCGTTGCTAGGTTGGCAGTAGAGGAGATGCTCGGAGCAACTCATAGTTTAAACAAAACAAAGAATACGATGAAATACGGAGTACCAACATATAACATAAAAAAATTAAATTTAAACATGCTCAAACTAAAATCTTTATACATTGCTTTCTGACGTATTTTTTTTGACTCTACCACCGCGTCGGAATGAATTACTTTGTAGAGAAGATGCAACCAGAAACTCTTAACATACTTACGCTAAACAAATTTACGCTACCTCCCATCAACATAACAACACCCGTACATCCTTGTTAGTTACCGCCAAGTCACGATCTCATCATAAACCTTTCGCCCCGGTGTGTGGAAAGAGCTTCTACTTGCTTTGCTTCCCTAAACTTTACGGGTTTCGTAGCTTAGGGGTTACTTGTTAAGTATGATAGGGGAAAGCTGTAACGAACAAAATGCACTGCAATACAGGTTGTAACAGAACACCCTAGTAATTTTGAAACGGGTTTTTTAGACGCGGTTTATACAGAAGAGACGTGTGGCGGTGGCGGATAGTCAAAGTAACACAATTATAAACTTTATGGTACGTAGCATAGCGTCGTTTGGAGAATTACGCTCGCGCCTCCAGGCGACGTCACCTGGCGGCGCGGGCGCGATTATCCTTTACGACAAAAACGATGTTATACTACGTACTGTAAGGTTTATATTGTGTTATTTAGATTATCCGCCACCGCCACACGTCTCTTCTGTATAAACCATCTAACTGAACAGCTTTCACTATAGAGCCAACATCGAGAAAACAAAAATGTTGTTTGTATGTTATCAATTATGTTGTTACATATGCGCATGGTATAGTACGGAACCCTCGGTGCGCGAGTAGCCTGACTCGCACTTGACCGGTTTTTATTTTCGCTATAGACATTATCCCATGTAGAAAGTTGTTCAGTTTAATAAAGTTTATACAGGGTGTAAGGAAAAGTATCATTAACCTTTAAACCACATACTCTATCCATCAAACTGAACAACTTTTATTATGGGAGAAAATCTGTCAGAACAAAAAAAATATCAGCTGTCCCATATGTTTGAATCGAGTAGGTATTGCAATTTAGTATAGGACAGCTGATATTTTTTTGCTCTGACAAGTTTGCTCCCATAGTAAAAGTGGTTCAGTTTGATGGGGAGTTGATCTGGTTTAAAGGTAAATGATACTTTTCCTTACACCCTGTATAAAATTTATTAAACTGAACAACTTTCTCCATGGGATCATTGTCTATAGCGAAAATAAAATCCGGTCAAGTGCGAGTCAGGCTACTCGCGCACCGAGAGGGTTCCGTACCATACCATACGCATATGTAACAACATATTAACACACAAACACATTTTTTTGGGACCTTTAGCGAAAGACCGATTCACACTTGGCCGGTTTTTATTAATTTTATAGTTATACTGTAGAGTTTGCTCTATAATCACACCAAGTTTGACGCTTGTATGTATTGCCGTTATTACGATAGAGAGAGAAGAGAAAAACGTTGATAAAACTAGTTTCTTGTATAAGGACCCCCCTTAATTATTAAATTTTTGAAATGTTTTTTATTTGCTAGGAAAACCACCGTCATAACGCACATTCTGTGAAAATTTCAACTGTCTAGCTATTTCGGTTCAAAAGATACAGCTCTAACTAAATAGGTCGGACGGACGGACAACGTAGGCTTAGTAGGTACGGAACCCTAAAAATCTGCTGTCCTATACATGAGAGTGTAATTTCTCTATGGAACATTCTACCTCCTTACCTCCTGGTAGCTACCTACGTGGTCTAATGGTTAAGAGCAATGGGCTCTTGACACGGGAGGCCATGGGTTCGATTCCCATGGGGACACATAGTGATATGTCACTTTGTGCGTTTTTCCCCAGTTGGTTAGGACATTGCAGGCTGAATCACCTGATTGTCTGAAAAGAAAGATGATTCCGTGCTTCGGATGGCACGTTACGCCGTTGGTCCCGGCTACTATCTCTCGTGGTATTGTCGTTATAGATAAACCGCGTCAGAGGCCTTAAGGCGGTCTGAAAAAACTCTGACACCAGGGCATGCTGCCCACACGATAAGAAGAATGGAACATTCTCTCTCTAAATTATATTTGTTGTTATAAATTCTTCTTCCAGTTACAAGATGGCATAACAAGTTGAACAACAAAACCGCACAACACTCAAAACAACGTCAATCATTGTAACCAACAGATGGCGCTAGTTGGACGCGCGCCAGAATGCGGCAATTGTCCAATTGGGACGTACTGCATTGATTGTGCACGGATGTTATGTGCTTTACGATGTCGACGTTGTCATGGTTATGTTGGTTTAGCTGACAATACCTATTCTGACTTCCTGGTTTAGTTGCATTATAGAGAAGTCGTTATTGTGACGAAATGAAACTCCGAAAGACTTTTATAATTATATTTTTCTTTGTCTATTTATATGTGGACTGGTTACGCGTGTAATTCTACTAACAAACATTTCAGCCACTTTTTGCGGGGGGCGAGGTAACATGAAATCCGCAACTTTGGATTTTATTCCCCATTACGTTAGATTCTAATTTTGAATTTTAAAAATCATGAAAAGTAGTCTCGTGTGAACCCCAAACGTTCTAAGTTCGAAGTTGTTATTTCGCAATTATAGGCTGTCTGGTTTAGTGATAAGGTGTAAAATTGAATGTAAATGCACAAGATAAATTTCAGAGGGGAAATGCTACCGCAAGGCTAGTCCTTATAATAATTAGTCAAAGATATTTTTACTTTACTGAATAATTTTTTATAATTTACTAAACTATTTAAATGTAATATACACAAAAATCACTTTAATCACTTCGAGTGCCGGCCGAGAACTGACTGTTTGATACCTTTTGCACCACTTCCATCGTCATCGCTACTTTTTCAGTACACTGTACCAACCTTACGCACTTGGAGTACGCTAAAAGGAAGGATGTCTCTTTAAGACTAGAGTGAGCCATACCAATTGTAAAGTGTCCACTTTTTTTGACGTGTAGGTTTGAGTGTGTGGTGTCAAGTAGTATGGACAAAAGGCACCAAGTGACATATGGCCTTATGTTTACGGTCACTTTTCACACACACTAGCTCAAAAAAAAGTGTAATCTCCTTCTACTATTAAAGGCATGTCATAAGACAAAAGAGACCAACTACAATCGTAAATGTATGCGGACTCTATGGAGATCCTTCCTCTTAGACTCCGAAAGACTTTTATAATTATATTTTTACTTACACTGAATAATTTTTTTATAATTTACTAAACTATTTAAATGTAAAATACACAAAAATCACTTCAATCACTTTGAGTGCCGGCCGAGAACTGACTGTTTGATACCTTTTGCACCACTTCCATCGTCATCCCTACTTTTTCAGTACACTGTACCAACCTTACGCACTTGGAGTACGCTAAGAGGAAGGATCTCTCTTTAAGACTAGAGTGAGAGTGAGAGTGAGAGTGAGTGAGATTATACCTAATAGAGTGAGCCATACCAATTGTAAAGTGTCCACTTTTTTTGACGTTTAGGTTTGAGTGTGTGGTGTCAAGTAGTATGGACAAAACGCACCAAGTGACATATGGCCTTATGTTTACGGTCACTTTTCACACACACTAGCTCAAAAAAAAGTGGACAGCCGCATAAACAAATATCTATAGTTCCATCTCCTTCTACTATTAAAGGTACGTCATAAGACAAAAGAGACCAACTACAATCGTAAATTTATGCGGACTCTATGGAGATCTTTCC
Organism: Agonopterix alstromeriana; assembly: GCA_963924505.1. Taxonomy (NCBI): domain Eukaryota; kingdom Metazoa; phylum Arthropoda; class Insecta; order Lepidoptera; family Depressariidae; genus Agonopterix; species Agonopterix alstromeriana. The sequence goes on from OZ004684.1 coordinate 1,269,813, forward strand.
TCTAAGGGAGTACGATTGTTCCAGCTACAGTCAATCACAAAAGTCGATGTTGCCACCTTAATAATATATTTAACGGCTCTGGATACAAGTCCTTTTAAGCCATTCGTTGGTTTTTTTTTCAGTTAATTTGAATGTCATAGAATATTAAAAGTGTTGCTAGCACAAAAATAAAGATTTAGTAACAAATTATTACGAATCACGACAGTATAAATCCCAGTGCAAGTTTTTAGGGTTCCGTACCCAAAGGGTGAAAACGGGTTATTACTAAAGCCTACATTGTCCGCCCGTCCATCCGTTCGTCCTGTATCGGCTGTAACTTTTGAACCGTAATATTTTTTGAACAATATTACATATTAAATACAGGGTCCTTCTTAATATGCTGATACTTTTTTAAGGGGATGATCAGACCGTCAAACTGAACATCTTTCCCTATAGGGGCAACATCGAAATCGCGAAAAAATATCAGCCGTCTCATACATTTGGCTCAAGTAGGTTTGTAGTTTTAATGGAACTGCAGATTTTTATTTTGCCATTTCGATGTTGGTCCCATAAAGAAAGTTGCTCAGTTTGACAGTATGATCATCCCCTTAAAAAAGTGTCAACATATTAAGAATGATTAATATTGTATCGCGGTACGGAACCCTCCATGAGCGAGTCCGACTCGCACTTGGCCGGTTTTTTAAACATATTTGCTATATGTATCTCTCATTGAGTGAATAGGGTGAAATACATACTGATCTCTATGCCTTTTCACTACGGTATTGTAAAGAGCAAAGATCTTATTAAGTTTTGACTTCCGTCCTGGAAGCTAGAAATAGGTATAGTCTATACCTTGGAGTACAGACTGCCTTACAAGCGGTGAAACGTGAAAATACTCCTTGGCGGTCGGTAATGTTCAACTTCTTTCGTACGTTTTCATCGTTGTTGTTAATTTGTTTGTCTGACTATTTATATGTGGACTGGTTACGCGTGTAATTCTACTAACAAACATTTCTGCCACTTTTTGCGGGGGCCGAGGTAACATTAAATTCGCAACTTTGGATTTTATTCCCCATTACTTTAGATTCTAATTTTGAATGTTAAAAATCATGAAAAGTAGTCTCGTGTGAACCCCAAACGTTCTAAGTTCGAAGTTATTATTTCGCAATTATGGGCTGTCTCGTTTAGTGATAAGGTGTAAAATTGAATGTAAATGCACAAGATCAATTGTGCTTATACCGTGGCAGAGGGGAAATGCTACCGCAAGGCTAGTCCTTATAATAATTAGTCAAAGGTTTGTCCCTTTCTAATCCAACGACAAAAATAAATAAAGAGTTTTTATTTAATTTTTGTTCTGACAGAAAGAGACAAACCTAATATCACACTCCTATGGTTGTCTGGAAGAAATCGCTTTTAGTGATCATTTGTACCCTTACGTTACCTTATTCTGTTTTTGTTGCTATATGTTTTTGATGTGCAAATAAAGAATATTTATGTTACGTTATGTTATCACACATCGACGTACACACGGCGACACGTCAAGCTATACAAAACCAACAAACGCTGGCGCGCGTAGGTAGAGTAACGTATTACGTCGCGCGGCCAGCTTATGTTGGTTTTATATACCTTGATGTGTCGCCGTGTGTACGAAAGAAGGTTGAACATTACCGACTACCATGGGCAATTTTCGTGTTTCCATGCTTGTTGATTGGTAACTTTTATCATTCTAAATCTAAATCAATTCTTCTATCCTGATTTTAGGTGACAATTTTTGTCTTCCAACGCAGTTGAAGTTTTCATGCAATCTTATTACTAAGTTCTTATTGAAATACTAACAAAGAATACTGCTTTTAACAATAAAGCGGCGTGTCGGGAACAATGAAGCATGCAATGGAAAAGCGCTTATTGAATTCCGCTTTTATTCTCAGATTTTCACTTACAGGGCACTCGAGAGAATTATCGACAAGGCAAGATTCCTTGTAGTGGTGGATTCCAGAGACGTGTACAGCGTAAAGGGCCTTTTGTCATTGCTTTTATGTTATATTTTTAAACGACTTTAAAAAGGGTTTTAATTCGCTTGTATGTTCCACTATAACCACAGAATAAATATTAGTACTACCCGTACAGAAGAATCACTTCAAAAACAGATTTAAGTAAGTGTAAAGTTACTCGCGCCTCCAGCTGAGGGCAACGACACCTGAAGGCGCGGGCGCGATTTTCCTTTACGACAAAAACGACGCTATGTTTAAAATAAGTAGGTAACATTACTTAGGTACACACATATCAACAACCAACCCATAGTTGGACTCTATTTCCATTAAATATAGATCGTCCAGATGTGAACGTACCCTTAGGCTGGGTAAAGTGCTACTCTCCTTAAAAACAGATGAGTAGCTATGTCAAAATATAGTTGAATTCGGAATATCTATAAGTGACCACAGCGCAGCCTAGAATCCAAATTGTACCCCTTTTAGGCCAAATAAAGCCTTCAAAACCTCTAGACACCGCAAACCTCTTAAATGCAACGAAATAAAGGACAAAAAATTGCACAGTACAATTATAGTTAGAGTTAATTAAACCATTCTTCCAATGCCTCTATTGGTAAATGCAAAACTTTTGTTCTGTACTGTTCTTTTCTCTTTTTCAATTAATTGTTCCCTCTTTGTTAGTTTAAAAGAGTTTCCGTTGGCGATTTAATTGGATACTTTAAAAGCTATTTTGCTGTATAAAAGTGGTATAAATATCTTATACAGTGAACAAGATTAGATTTATTCAACTTGCGTTAACAAATGCTCTATTTAATTTATTTCTCTGTTCAGAGGTCTTAGATTCTTACGGTCAGTTGCACGTACGTTCATTAATATTAATCCTCCATTAAACCTCTTGCTAGCTTTTACTACGTCAACAAGACCAAAAGTGACAGCAAGAGATTTAATGGAGGATTAACTTTAATGAACATACTCGTACAAGCAACTGGCAGTTAGACTCTTTATTGTACACAAAAACAATATAATTATGACACATAATTATCAAAAATTACAATGAGTGTTTTATAGAACTATGGGAAATTGACTGCAGGAATTAAAAGGACGATTCTCCCAATGACTGAACGTTTATTTGTTGTTCACGATAACTACCATAATTATAAATACAAACATTCGTGTCGACATTTTATCTCTCTCTCTGTCAAAGCGACATCCTCACATATCCGGCTGAGGGCCATCACCATAGACACCTCACCAAGAAGGTGTCGCTACACCACCCCCCCACGGAGTAAGGAAAACCAAGTGAAAAAAAACAAAAAAACAAACTAAACGTAAACAGCAGCATCACAAATCAAAAGGAATTGTAAAACGAACCCTTCGTCCAGACCGTGTGGTATAGCCAGGTGGTTCAGAACCTGATTGCGTTGCTGAGGGATGCGTAATTGTGGGCGGTGTTGATGTCGAAGAGGCTGGTGGCAAAGAAGGTGGCGGCGAAGTTAAAGGGGGTGATCTCACCGACGTTTGCGGCGGGGAACCGACCGTAGGGTTGCCCTCTAACTCGACATACGCCGGTTTAAGACGATCCACACTGACGTTAACCTCTTTTCCGCGGATGTCTAGAGTGAAATTTTTATCGTCTCTCCTAACTACAGCATATGGACCTGTATAAGCGGGTTGCAGAGGTCGACGGACAGCATCATCTCGTAGAAAAACATGAGATGATGTTGATAGGTCCTTGAACACGAAAGAACCTACTTGGCTGTGCCGCGAAGCTGGGATAGGCCGCACCAACGACATCTTATTTTGCAACCGTTTGACGTACTCTGAAGGGGGCTCTTGACCCGACATGGGAGAACACAGCATCTCACCAGGAAGCCGAAGTGACTCCCCGTATAACAGCTCGGCTGATGTGGTTTTCAGGTCTCCCTTTAGAGCCGTCCTAATTCCCAGAAGCACCAGTGGCAGCGCTGACAGCCACCCGTCTCCATGACACGTGAGCGCAGCCTTAAGTTGCCTATGTAGGCGTTCCACCATGCCATTCGCGCAAGGGTGATAGCTAGTGGTTCTATTCTTTTGAATTGCGCAGAAACGCATGAGGCTGGCAAACAGCACGGATTCGAATTGGCGTCCTTGGTCAGTAGTTACCAAGGCCGGAACGCCGAAACGTGAAATCCATCCCGAAATAAACGTGTCTGCCACCTCCTCAGCTGTGATTCCTACCATTGGCCAAACCTCTGGCCATCGCGTATAACGATCGACGGCAGTTAAACAGTAATGGAAACCACCACAGGGAGGAAGGGGGCCAATGATATCCAGATGTACATGTCTTAAACGTGCAGATGGATTACTAAAGTGGCCCAGAGGTGACGAGACATGCCTACTGACCTTGCTCTTCTGACATGCAATGCAGGAACGGACCCAGGCGCGACAGTCTTTTTGCATGGAAGGCCAAACGAAACGATCAGACACCAAACGTGCGGTTGCTCGCGCGCCAGGGTGACTGAGACTATGTAGTTTGTCAAAAACAGCTCGACGGAAAGGAGGGGTTATGTACGGTCGAGGTTTCCCTGTAGAAGTGTCGCAAATCAACAATGTTTCGGTTCCAGGTACGATAACTTGTTCAAGTTGTAACGATGTGCCGGATCGAACTTTTCGAAGTTCGTCATCCGACCCTTGAGATAGAGCGAGGGCTGCATAGTCTTCCTCTAACGATATAGCGTCAATCCGTGAAAAAGAATCGGCTACGACGTTCTCAGCGCCCGGTATATACACAATATCCGTCGTAAACTGGCTAATGAAACTCAGCTGGTTCAACTGGGAAGGCGGTAGCTTTTCACGGCGCTGTTTAAAGGCGTATATAAGGGGTTTGTGGTCGGTATATATCGTAAAATGCTGGACTTCAAGGATGTGCCTAAAATGCTGAACACTCTCATAAACTGCCAAAAGTTCTCTATAATACGCTGGCCATTCCGCTTGCTTAGCTGTCAGTTTTTTACTAAAAAACGCGATGGGTTGCCACGTTTCACCAACCTTTTGTTGGAGACAAGCGCCGATTTGAATGCTCGAAGCATCTGTGAATAAACCAAGGGGAGCATCAGCCACGGGGTGCGCCAACTGGGTAGCGGTGGAAAGGCCTTCCTTACACGCTTCAAAACACTGCGTCAGCTTGGGTGTCCATGGAAACGGCTTCGCGCCTTTATCCTTGGTCGCTGTTAGTGCGTCGATTAATGGAGCTTGGAGCGATGCTGCGTGAGGTACAAAACGACGGTAATAGTTAATCATTCCAAGAAAACGACGTACCCCTTGAATTGATTTGGGAATAGGAAACTCCCGTAGAGCCGTAATGCGCTCTGGGGGAGGTTGAATACCTGCCGCACTCAAAAGATGTCCCAAGAAAATGACTTCAGGCTGGCCGAACTTACATTTCGCCGTGTTCAAAACAACGCCATAGTCCTGCAGACGTTGAAAAAGAGTGCGCAGATGTTGGACGTGTTCGGTGACATCGTGTGAAAAAACTAAAATGTCATCGACATAAGCAAAACAAAAATCCAAGTCCCTAACAACCTCATCGATGAAACGTTGAAAGGTCTGACCTGCGTTGCGTAGACCAAATGTCATATACGGAAACTCGAAAAGGCCGAATGGAGTTGTGATAGCAGTCTTGCAAATATCACGTTCGAAGACCGGTATTTGCTGATAAGCCTTAACAAGATCTAAAGTACTGAAAATGGTTGAGCCTGAAATTCGTTGGTTAAAATCACCAATGTGACGCACAGGATAGCGATCTGGTACGGTTCGTGCATTGAGGGCACGGAAATCACCGCAAGGGCGCCAGCTGGAGTCACGCTTGGGAACCATATGTAACGGTGAGGACCAAGGGCTCTTAGAAGGCCTCGCTGTTCCACACTTCAACATGTCTGAGAACTCCTTCTGAGCAGCGGCAAGCTTCTGGGGGCCCAAGCGTCGTGGTCTACATGACACCGGGGGCCCATCAGTAGTATTAATGTAGTGCATCGTATGATGTTTGGGTTGTTTATGAACACCGGGGGGGCGGGTAATATCTGGGAACTCGGCAAGCAACTCCGAAAAAGGAGGAGCTGCGGAAATAGCCTTGACACTGAGTTGCGAGTTTCTCGCTACCTGCACTGGAGCAGATAAACCAGTGCTTCCGTCAACAAGGCGTCTATTCCGACAGTCGGGAAGCAAATGGTAATAGGCGAGAAAATCGGACCCAATTATTGCGGTGCTGACATCTGCCACTACAAAATTCCACGTAAAATCCCGCCTTAACCCGAGATCAAGCGTCAGTGATAGGCCTCCGTAGGTTTTAATGCTACTCCCGTTAGCAGCGCTCAGGTCGAAGTCGGTAGCTTGGCGACGATCATGTAACAATCGTCGTGGAAAACAACACAAGTCCGACCCTGTATCAAGTAAAAATTGTAATTTTGAGCTTTTATCTGTCACAAACACTCGACGGCTGGAAAGTGAGCAGTCGGTCGCCGCCATCACTGACTGCTGGGAGGGTTTTCCGTTGGTGCAACCCAAGAGCAGGGTTTGGTGCATTTAAATGCGTTTGACTGAAAATTCCGATGGTACCAACAAACTCCGACAGCCTCGCCAGCCTTCGGATTTGGAGGAGCTTGACGCCCAGACCTGGAATTAGAACGAGATCTGGATCTGGAATCGGGCCTTTGGCGCCTGTTCAGAGCTGAGACTTGATTCACGAGGTCACTGAGTTGTTCCTTAATGTTTTCAAAAGGATCGGGTGGACCCGCGGTAGCATGGACAAAATTCGATGTAGAGGTAGGAGATACCTCCATAATTTTATCTGCGATCTCAGCGACTTTATCTACAGCCAGCTCAGCTTGTGCTGCGAGGACCGCCTGAACGTGACAAGGCATTCGGCGCAGCCAAAGCTGCCTAATAATGTTGTCATCAGACAGTGTGCCACCTGCGAGTGAGCGCAAGTGTCGCAGAAATTGGGAAGGGCGCCGATCGCCTAACTCTTCATCAGAAATTAGTTGCCTTACGCGCTGTTCTTCGGAGATAGACAGCCTTTTGATTAACTCTTCTTTGAGCTTTCTGAACCGGGAACCTGCCTCTGGTGGGTTTATTATAATATCCTGAACTTCGGCCGCCACCCTCGAATCCAACTGAGAAATTACGTAATTATATTTAGTCGATTCCGTCGTAATGCCCGAGAGTTCAAATTGAGCTTCCGCCTGGGCAAACCACACGGCCGGTTTGTCCGCCCAAAATGTCGGAAGTTTTACCGCCACTTTAGAAACAGACGGCATAGCAGAGGAAGGGGTGGTGTTTGAATCACTGTTGCCAGATGTAGTGCAACCTATCTGCTCTTTTAGGAGCGAGTTTTGCTGGTGCAAAGCCTGATTCTGCTCTAACATTGCTTGCAAAAGCTCTTTATAATGTTCAACGCTCTCAGTCATATTGAAAGAAAACGAGAAAAATTAATAAATTGAAATGAAATAGGGCTAAGCCGACAACAGGTTACAACGTTATGGAAGTACTAAAAAACTAAGCATTCACATACCTCCGTAATTATACGTAAGTTAACAGTTCATAAACCGTAATTACATGATAATTAAATAGACTTTATAATACCTATAACATTCATGTAGCTAACATAACTAGGTAAAAAAACAACACAAAAAGGAAAAAAAACTAAAGAAAAATGTGTGTTTAAGTAACGTTACGGGACGCGCAGTAACTGCACTGATGCTGGAGAATTCTTGTGTTCCGCAGCTGACGTCAGGTCCCATGCAAAATTTGCTGTTCAAAATGGCTCGTTCAAAAATTACCGGCCCTGTCGAGACGGCCAAAAATGTTCAGCGGCTCATAGACAGCTGTTGATGAAAGTCTGATTTTATCTCAGCCTCCGAAAAAAACTTCTGCCGAGGGCGAGGGTTACGAAATGGGCAGTGATGAGAAAAAAACAAAACACCATCTAGAGAGAAGATTTCTGAATTCTTTACGTCTCGGGGTCACCACTATGGGAAATTGACTGCAGGAATTAAAAGGACGATTCTCCCAATGACTGAACGTTTATTTGTTGTTCACGATAACTACCATAATTATAAATACAAACATTCGTGTCGACATTTTATCTCTCTCTCTGTCAAAGCGACATCCTCACATATCCGGCTGAGGGCCATCACCATAGACACCTCACCAAGAAGGTGTCGCTACAGAACGTTAGCAGTTTTATATGGAACAGCAGATCGTTTTACGATTTCGTTATTGGTCCCATAGAGAAAGTTGTTCAGTTCGTTTTGATCACCTTACTCGACTATACCCTGTATTCTTCTTCTTATCGTGTGGGCAACACTTGTGTCAGAGTTTTTTCAAACCGCCTTACACAGCCTCTGACGTGGTTTTTATGTAACGACTACTACCACCAAAGATAATAGCCGGGACCAACGGCTTAACGTGCCATCCGAAGCACGGAATCATCGTTCTTTTCAGACAATCAGGTGGTTCAGCCTGCAATGTCCTAACCAACTGGGGAAAAACGCATAAAGTGACATATCACATGGTGTCCCCCACGACCTCCGTGTCAAGAGCCCAATGGTCTTAACCATTAGACCACGGAGCCACCCTGTATCAAACATTCGTGATGTATTTCTGAGAACGAAATCTGTTCTCAGATTTATTAGTTAGAAAATTGTGTCCCAATTCTTTTCATTTTCTACACAAAAAATCTACGTTGGAAATAGTAATCTGACAACGCACAGTGCCACACGACTCCGGTTCCACTGAATATTTTATTAAGTAGAAAATCAATGGTTACACTGTCCTACAAAGGGTTGACTAAGGGTGTTATTACACCGACACGATCACAGAACATTATAAGAGGGGTTAGAAATGCAAAGTAGCGCTTTTGCTTCGGAGACGGCGCTCGCCACTTGTCTTCCCGCTCACGCTGCTACAATTACTCATGCCCTCTCGCTCGCACCACGCCGCGCGCCTTATGGTGTTGTGCGAATCATTGCATAACCTGTGGCGACACGTTCCACGCCTACTTTGCACTTCTAACCCCTCTTATAATGTTCTGTGGACACGATCAACGTCTTATCGAGAAAGATTTTTATCAATTACTTCAGATAGATCTACCTATTTGATTTGTTGTCAACGTGCGTACATTGGGAAAAATTTCCGTGCATTGCTAACAGACAATATAAAATTCTCGAGTTTAATCTAAAACTTCTCATTCTTTTCTTTTATGTATGTATATCAAAATACAAATATAGACTAGATTCGGTACGTCACGTTTTTTTTGCTATCGATTTTATATTTTTTACGGATTGTAGACATAATTTCGAGAAACTAATGACATTTTTTTGCGATTCATCGAGTTATCATTATAAATTTGTTTTTTAAATTAATTTGATTTGTAATCTCTAAATGCAAAAATTGTCGCGAGCAAATAACTGCAAAAGAACCGCAGAGGGAAAAACCTACGTTAAACAAAATAAAAATCACCTGCCTTCTCTTTCTAACTCTATGCTGGAAACAGAAACGAACAAAACAACAAAAGGTAAAATTCAGACATTGTGAACATTTTTTTTTTCCTAATAGCCAGTCATTTTAAGTTTACCAAGGAGTTATTGCTGTGGTGGTCCAGTGGCGAGTAACCTTGCCTGCCGTGAAGGAGGCGATGGTTCGATCCCCGTCTAGGCGGACTCGTACCAATGAGTTTTTCGGAATTTATGTACGATTTGTAACACTATTGGCTTTTCGGTGAAGGAAACCATCGGGAGGAAACCTACATGCTTCAATTTCGAAGCATGTATTGTACCCAGTCACCCCGCGTCACACAGGAAAGAGATTCGGTACTACTGGTGAAACGTGGATGTTCTGAGGTTTCAGAACATCTCTGACTACCCCCTCGGGGAATATAGTCGTGAGCATATACATACATACATACATACCAAGGAGTTATTTTATTAAATATATCTGAAATCCTTTCCTTTTAAAATCTCTGACATAAAAACATTGTTATTGAGACAATTATCTCGATATGGTTTTCGATTTAGCCCTCTAAAAAAAATGTACATACTCGTACCGACTTGACGCTGTCGATCGCGTGTCGGTGTAATCACACCCTTACACGTAGGTACTAATAGTTGTATATTATTCATAGGCGCCTCTGTTCTGTTATCGTCTCTTTGAGTGACGTGGAGACACATCTATTTTTAAGTTCTTTTGTTCTTACCATGGATTTATAACCATGCATGCATGCATGCATATGCTCACAACTTTATTTCCCGAGGGGGTAGTCAGAGATAATCTGAAACCTCAGAACATCCACGTTTCACCAGTAGTACCGAAACTCTGTCCAGTCTGACGGGGGGTGAGCAACCGCCACTTATAATGGACAGTGGGTACAATACATGCCTCGAAATTTAAGCATGTAGGTTTCCTCACGATGTTTATAACCAATGGATCCATAACCTCCTTATAAGCATGGTATCACGAAAATTGGCCATGGCGGTCGGTCATGTTCCTCCTTGTTTCGTACGTGTCCGTCGTCGATGTTTCTGATTTTACGTTTGTCCCTTCCTATCAATTTTTGTCGTTGGATTAGAAAGGGACAAAGGTGACGTCAGAAACAACGACGGGAATTTATGGAAGAAGGACGAACATTACCGCCCGCCAAGTAATATTTCACCGCTAGTGACGTCCATCGGCTGAGATGATGATGATGATGATGATGATATCATACCTACTAAACTCAAGACCATGCTATCCCTTGAGGTGGTCAGAAGCCTTGCTACAACCAACCAACTTTTACAGTTTTAATTTGAGTTAAATACCAAATTACTAAATATACTTCTATTCAGATTAAGCCTGATAATTGTGTAGGAGAGAGCGATAACAGAAAATTATTGCTTAAGTTTTTGTTGGAAATTATACAAAACACTGACAATGAATTCATAAACATTTAGATACAATCTTTAGGGTATTGTGTAGATGGAAACATCTACAAAAAAAACTATAATTTTAATTTTTCATCACGTGCAATAACCAAAAAAGATGCTTATGCTACGGTGGTCGGTTGGAGTGACTCTTAAAGATAAGGTGCGCAACGAATATGTAAAAGAGAGCTTTAAGATCGCACCCATAAATGACAAAAAAGGTGAAGCGAGGCGTAGATGGTCTCGTGATGAGGAGACCAGACGATCAAGTCGTTAAAAAGTGCCTTTCCATTGCTACAAAGAAAAAGGGAAGACGGAAACCTCAAACCACCTAGTTGACGAATGTATTGTTGTTAGGACTCCGCGAATAAGATGTCTACCAAAGGCCTGAATGGCGTCGTATGATTCGATTCCGTGTAACGGGACATGGCGAGGCGGAAGAAGAAGTGAAGTAACCAAAAAAGAAAATTCGGTACAATTCTTTAGATAAATTGCTAAAATAATGTAAGCAAAGTCTGAGAGTTGAAAACAGATAAAAAGTTTTGTAAACAACATTTATTGTCAAAAGTTGTATGGCAGGAAAATTGAAACGTTTGTTAGTAATTTCAATATATTTATTATTTGACAAACATTTCTTTCAAAATTTCGAAAGCGATTTCAATAGAATTTGAATAGCTATAATCACTCCAGTACACGACCCAATGATTTATTATTAATTAATTTCAAAAAGCGGCATAATATTGTCCATGACAAGTTTACTTGCTATCTTAGTGAAATTCAAGTCTAATGCTGGCAACGGAAGTACTGTCGGTAACTTAACTTTTTTTCCAACAGCAGAGATTAAGCCGAAAAGACCATGTTTTGGAGTGTCAGCTTTCGCATTACCTATACATAAACGATGTGTTTTCTTAATAAAATCAGCACCCTTTTCGCCAATCATAATGGTGGCAGCGTTTATGTTTGCACCGTTGATGTACGGTATAACGCTAGCATCGATAACACGCAATTTGTGCACACCGTTGAGCCTCAAATTGGAGTCTACCACGGAGCCCATAGCACAAGTACCACTATAATGCCATTCTGAGAACGTCACGGCTAAGATAAAGCAACGCCAATATTCTCTGCTCCCATATGGAAAGCAATCACACTTCGGCAAGTCAGGGCGTACATGTTCAGCTTCTAGCTCCCTAAAAGTCGGCGTGTCTAATACTTTAAGAAAATCTTTAAGGCACGTTACAGCTCTCTCAAGGTCAATATCATTTGAAAAGTACCCCATCTGGATTCTCGGTGGAGCTTTAGGGTTAGTACTTTGCAATAGAACTTTGCCTCTGGATTCTGGATGAAGGAAACTCAATAAGATTTGCAGCACATCACCTTCCAATGACGCATCAAAATATTTTTGACAGATATTATCATTCAATTCCAGAATAAAAGTGCAGTATGTTAACGCTAAAATAGGTTCTGTACTAGCATGCGGCAATAAATAAGATATTGTTTCGTAGTCTGGATAAGTTTGAGAATCGTTAATTGTCACCATGCCCATAAAGTAATCTATTGGTAATTGGGTTGGTATGCGTGGTAGTTTGGGTGGATGAGATTTTTTAGTTTTTATTGTTACTAGCGCAGATGCGTGGTCTTGTAGATTTTCTCCAACAGGTGTGTCGACATGGACTTGTATGCCCAAAGACTCAAGATGCTCTTTTGGCCCGATTCCTGACAACATAAGGATCTGTGGAGAGTTGAATGCTCCTGCCGATAATATCACCTCTTTTCTAGCTTTGTATGTTACATATTTGTTATTTTCTGTTAGCGCTTTGACACCAATTGCGTTTTTGTTCTTATCAAAAATAATCTTAGTGACTAGCGTGTTTTTTCTGATATGTAGGTTTGGTCTATCTTTGATAGGAGTTAAAAAAGCTTTGGCACTACTCGAACGAATACCATTTGCTTTTGTAAACATCGGTTGAGTATATCCAAGAGTTTCATTAGCATTCAGATCCAGAGTCAGTTTGTGTCCAAGCTCTTCAAAACCCTTCATATAAACCAGATTTTGATCATATTTTTGACTAGATATTTCTAAATATCCATCGAATCCATGGTATTCTGCAAATTTTGAGTTCTTAATCTCCTCGTCATTCAATTTTTCACTCTTTTTGAAATAAGCGAGTACGTTTTCATAGCTCCAAGTATCGTCTTTTGTGATTTTAGCCCATTGATTAAAATCATGAGGTTGTCCTCTAATATATACCATTAAATTGGAACCACTGGTACCACCCATCATTTTCCCACGAATCAAGGGAAGATTTTTGTTCTGATGATCTTGTAATGTATAACCGTCATTTTCAGATTTGTACATCCAGTCGTATTTTGGATTTTTGCCTAGTAAACCGTTGGTGCCAGGAAGCTGAAATAAAAAACATGGTTATTTGAGAGCAATGACTCTCTGACGTTTTTTTCGTGCAGAGGTTATCTTTGGCCATACAAAGGGGAAATTCTTCCAGCATCATGGGTAGGTATAGTAATACTGCGGTACTATTCAGCTGGGGTTATGTAGGGCTTAGCCATTGAGTGTGATTGTTGACGAAGCATGTTGCAGATTTTGGATGATTAGTTAAGTTTTTGAAGAAGCATATTGGTAATTGGACTTTTTTTTTGCAAAGCATGAAGTCGATTTATTGTACCATTTTGAAGAAGCGTGTTGCGGTGCTATGTAATAAAGTCAATGAAATTACTTGTAAATTATATTGTAAATAATAATTTTAATAATCATCCTGTTCTGAGCAGGAACTCAAAACTGGAACAGGACTGGATTGGCGATTACTCTACGGACAAGAGCGTAGATAATTCTTAAATGAGAAGATGATGATTATGTTCATTGTGAATTTGATGATTCAACGTCTCACTTTTTGTTTTTTTAGGGTTCCGTACCCAAAGGGTGAAAGAGGGACCCTATTCATAAGCCTACGTTGTCCGTCCGTCCATCCGTCCGTCCGTTTGATTTGTTGTCCAATTGATTATAAACATGTTACAGACATGTTCTGCTATTTCGAAACAAATTAAAGATTAGATTAAATTGTTGATTAAGTTGTGGTATGGTACGGTGCGCTAGTAGCCCGACTCGCACTTGACTGGTTTTATGTTTTATTTATTTCGGTAATCAACAGCGTTACATAATGTAACTATACTTAGCTTATTAGGGTATTTGACAGGTTTTTAAAAACTGTTCTACGTTAATCTGTAATGTCTAAGGACTCTATAGAAAATGTATATTTTAAGTTCCTTTACATACAGTGCAAGAAAAAACGGAAACAAAAAATGTTAATTAACCCGCGAAAACGCATTTCCTGACAATATGGCGTGGCTACAAGCAGGTGACGTCACGTTGACGTAAACTTTGTACGACAATCACACTCTACACGCAACTGTTTACAAGCAGTTGACGACATCAACCATTCGGCCATTCACAGTCGTTTACGATCACGTGACTAAAGTAGACAAAAACATTATTTTCTTTGTCGACTAAATAGTTGGTTTCCTAAATTCAGATTCAATACGGATGTCATCAATAGATCCTATATTTTACATGCTGTCAAATAACTTATTAACTCAGAATAAGGCCAATAACAGACTTACAAATGATTCTATCGGAGCATCTCCTCCAGCCTCTATAAGCAGCACATTGACATTCTCGTCCTCTGTCAGTCTGTTGGCGACCACACAACCTGCTGACCCAGCTCCCACAACTATGAAGTCATACACAGCGCCATCTAGAATTTTTGGGAATTTATTTGTGAGGGTATAAACTTAGCATAAGCATAAACATATGATCACGACTATATTCCCCGAGGGGGTAGTCAGAGATATTCTGTAACCTCAGAACATCCACGTTTCACCAGGAGTACCGAAACTCTGCTTAAATTTCGAGGCATGTGTTGTACCCACTGTCCATTATAAGTGGCGACGGGCTCACCCCCCGTCACACTGGACAGAGTTTCAGTACTATTGGTGAAACGTGGATGTTCTGAGATTTCAGAATATCTCTGACTACCCCTCGGGGAATATAGTCGTGAGCATATGCTTATGCAAAATGCGTAACATACTTAACTTTCTGAACAACTGTTCAATGTTGCTATACTGAATAGCAACATTGAATACATGAAATAAAAATCTAACACTCAACAGAATACGTCAATCGCATCTCGACCCAAATTGTAAAGGACAGCTGTTTTTTTACCCGACTGCGCCAGAAGGAAGGTTATGTTTTTCGAGCGTATGTATGTATGTATGTATGTATGTATGTATGTATGTATGTATGTATGTATGTATGTATGTATGTATGTATGTATGTATGTATGCATGTATGTTTGTATGTCTATTTCTTTGACACGGGCTACAGCCTAAACGGCTTGATGGATTTTAACGTTCGATGTGTCATTGGATTTGTAAAAATCGTGAGAGTGACATAGGGTATATTATTTCAAGATGGCGTCTACGAATTAAAAAAGAGAGGGGGAATAAACAATATTTTTTGTTAAAAATTACAATATGGGTATCAAATGAAAGCTAGTAATCAGACGATTCCAAATATATAAATATAATAGTACTATTATGTTACCGTTTCGACACGAGACTAAAAAGTATGAAATAAACTAAATTATTGAGATAAACAAAAAACCCGACTGCATAAAAAACCTATTAACTGAAAAGAGAAAAACAAGCTCTATAATCACTAATCAGCTATAACAACTTTGTTTGAGCAAATATAATTTTATGTTTATTAGGTAGGTATTGCAGGCGGGGACAAACCAATCTATAAGCAACCAAATTTTTTCTTTGTCCCCGTTTGCGATACCTACTTAATAACAATCAAATTATATTTGCTCAAACAAAGTTGTTATAGCTGATTAGTGATTATAGAGCTTGTTTTTCTCTTTTCAGTTAATAGGTTTTTTATGCAGTCGGGTTTTTTGTTTTTTCTGGAGATTTTAGTGTTGGTCCGTTGCTCCCATTCCCACAGTGAAATTTATTACTTTGATGGTCTAAAACTAAAGCACCTTATTTAATATGTAACGCATTTAATTGTCGGGATGCTGACTGTTCCTGGAAATTCTTATCTTATAACGAATTTAAAAATCAGACTAAATTTTTATAACAAAACATTCAAACGAAATAACAATCAAATTGAAAATAGAAAAGTTATAAGCGATTGAAAAAAGGGACGTTTTGCGAAAGGGACAATTTTCGAAATGGACATTTTGCGAACGCGGGACATTTTGCGAAAGGGGCATTCTGCGACTAGACGTCTGATCGTCTGATCATCCTCTTAAAAAACGGTCAGCATATTAAGTTGGATCATGTATAATATGTATTGTATATCGTTGTCTAGTTATCATAATACAAGTCCAGGCTAGATTAAATGTGACTAGATAATTTGTGTGACAATGTCCAAGATATTTGTATTTATTTATTTACTAGAGTTAACCAGCGACTTCGTCCACACAAATAATATACCAGATTTTAAGTCAGAACATAAGCTATCAAACAAAAACAAATTCATCAAAATCGGTTTACAAGTTTTTGCGTGATGCTGTTACAAACATACAAACAAACAAACAGAAAAACGGACAGACAAAAATTCTAAAAAAGGTTGATTTGGAGTCCGGGATACCTAAAAACCATATCGTAATCTTTTTCATGTATAAGTAATATCTTCAAAGTACAGACAAACTTCTGTTACAGTTTTATAATAGTTCAACTCATCAACTCCAACAACTCGTGGAGGACTGAAAAACAGCGCTCCGCAGTCAGCTCCGCTGGCTGTAGCCAGTATCACTGAGCTCACAGAACATTATAAGAGGGGTTAGAAGTGCAAAGTAGGCGTGGAACGTGTCGCCACAGGTTATGCAATGATTTGCATAACACCATAAGGCGCGCGGCGTGGTGCGAGCGAGAGGGCATGAGTTATTGCAGCAGCGTGAGCGGGAAGACAAGTGGCGACAGCCATCTCCGAAGCAAAAGCGCTACTTTGCATTTCTAAAAACTTCTCTTTGTGAAATATTTTGCATGCGTTAATATTGTCTGTTTTTTTTAATGATTATGATACTGTTGTTTTAAACTGTTTATGTATGATTTTTTTATTTTATGATTTTGTGGCAATAAATTGAAATGAATTGAATTGAATTGAATAGTTAAGAATATTACATACCTACAATTTGTTCGATTCACCAGAATGAATCATCGAAATAGGTGGCACTTATTAGGTACTATAAATTAGTTAATACATTTATTACTGTTTACATTATTATAATATTATTTCAAGTGTAGTTGAAGTAAGGTACCTATAACGTTAGACAAACATATTGAGCAAGGTCACGGGCAACGATTTTATATAAAAGTGTTAATGAATAGACGCAAAACCTCATACACCCATACTGATTTATAAAAAAAATAATTAGATTGAAACAATAATTTCATTATTTTGATAGTTGTAATTTAAAGTTAATCGCATTTTAAGTTTTCAGGCAAAAATTATTTTTTATCATTTCAGCAATGAATCAAAGCGCTGCTCGTCGATACCTTTTAAGAATTTTGATTTGGTAGTAAGTAGGGTGAGTGTGCCCGTGCAGTGGGTTGAGATCGAGTTCAGTAAATTTTTAATTTTATAAAAACAAAATATTTTTGAAAAAAATTACTTATGTTGAAAACACGATAATTCGATTCTGCTCTCGATTCTAAACCAACTACTTTCTAGTTTTGCGTTAATTCATTAACACGTTGTAATAATATATTATATATTCTCATTAAAGATATTTTCTGAATCTATACAGGGACTAGGGTGTAAGGAAGATATCATTAGCCTTTAAACCACATACTCTACCCATAAAAAAAAATCAGGCATTTAGTATGGAACAGCAGATTTACTTTTTGCTCCGGTCGGTTTGCTCCCATAATAAAAGTTGTTCAGTTTGATGGGTAAACTCTTAGTTTAAAAGGATGTTAATGATATCAATTTCACCCTGTATATAGGGTCCTTCTTAATATGCAGACACTTTTTTATGGGGATGATCAGACCGTCAAACTCAACAACTTTCTCTATGGCACCAATATCGAAATCGCGAAAAAAAACGTTGCTGTATAACACACACCTTGTACACAGTGTTGTGTGTGTGTTGTGTACACAGTCCTTCTTAATATGCTGACACTTTTTTAAGGGGATGATCAGACAGTCAAACGGAACAACTTTCTTTATGGCACCAACATCGAAATCGAGAAAAAAAATCAGCTCTTCCATACAAAACTGCAAACCTACTGGAGCCAAATGTATGGAACAGCTGATTTTTTTTTTTCGGATTTTGATGTTGGTGCCACAGAAAAAGTTGCTCAGTTTTATGGTCTGATCATCCCCTTAAAAAAGGGTCAGCTTATTAAGAAGGACCCTATATAAACTCATACATTACAAAAAATCCCGCCCCGGGTCCGCCACCTGTACCGCCTCTGTATGGCCTTTAAGGGGATATAATTCGGAGCGCGCTCCATACACACGTACTATGGTGATATTTTCAATACTAACCAATTAAACTCAATGAAATTTTGCTGAAACAATCTTGAAACAAATATCTATGCTTGTATGGAGTCCGATTTTCGTTACAATATACAGTTTCAATGCTAGGATTAATTTAAGATTTGTATGGAAATCTTTGAGGCACTGTAACTTTAAAACTGTACATTTTAATGAAAATCTGACTCTATACAAGCATAGAAATTGGTTTTTTAGATTGATTCTGAAAAATTTCATTGAGTTTAATTGGTTAGTATTGAAAATATCACCATAGTACGTTTGTATGGAGCGCGCTCCGAATTATATCCTCTTAATGTTATTCAATACTTACTTTTAACAGAAGTCTGTCTTGGAAAGAAGACCGCTGTCAGTCCCAAAGCCGCGAAGACATTGAAGGCGACCTGCGCCGCTTTTACGACGCCACACAATTTTTGCGGAGAAAGAACCATTTTTGAAACATAAACTATTTCCGCGACACTTTTATACATGGCAACAGTAATTATGTTAGGGGAACTGGGGTAAAGATGATTCTTTTGACGATAAATGTTTATTTTTAACTTTGTATAAAACTATTAAATAATAAAATAGCTTTAAGGCTTATTAGAGAGAATATTCTTAACTTGACAGACAAAAAGTTTAAGTCCCATGTTAAACAAGTCCTATGTAAAAAAGTTTACTATAAACTCAATGATTATTTGAATGACCAAGATGTCTGGTCTTGACAATGTTACACTATGTAAATTAATATTGGATTTATGAGATTGTACTTTGTATATTTTGTTTTGTTTAAAAGAAGTGTGTTGTAGAGTTTCTGGCCGCATCTTCTCTACAACGGAACACCTTCCGACGCGGTGGTAGATTCAAAAACATGACGATATGTGATAATATTTTGAATAAACAATGTTGACTTGACTTGACTTGACTATACGATAAGTTAGTAGTGCATTTTTTAAATTAAAATTTTCTTGATTGAGAAATCTAAAATTTTGTGATGAGGGCCACTGAGAGCGTTCATAAAAATTCGTTACATGCAACATTTCGTCGCTTTTCCTACAAAGAGACCATTTTTAGACTCTTTAGTAGATATTACAATGGCGTTTATGGGATATTAACTTTGACTATTTATATGTGGACTGGTTACGCGTGTAATTCAACTAACAAACATTTGTGCCACTTTTTGCAGGGGGCGAAGTAACATGAAATCCGCAACTTTGGATTTTATTCCCCATAACTTTAGATTCTAATTTTGAATGTTAAAAATCATGAAACGTAGACTCGTGTGAACCCCAAACGTTCTAAGTTCGAAGTTATTATTTCGCAATTATAGGCTGTCTCGTTTAGTGATAAGGTGTAAAATTGAATGTAAATGCACAAGATCAATTGTGCTTATACCGTGGCAGAGGAGAAATGCTACCGCAAGGCTAGTCCTTATAATAATTAGTCAAAGGATATTAAATCAAATCATTTGCCAAAAATATCTTACTAAGTGTTTGTATTTCACTCAGGACTATTAGAGAGAATTTTGCTAGTTAATTAATCGATTAACTGGGACGTAAGCAGTTAAGTCAAAATGACAGTTAGGACACTTCGTAAGAAAAGTGACGATTTGTGTCATTATGGTGTGGTCGTCGTGCTTATACAGGGTCCTACTTAATATGCTGACACTTTTTAAGGAGATTATCAGACCATTAAACTGAACAACTTACTCAATGGGATCAAAATCGAAATCGCGAAAAAAAATCTGCTGTTTGGTTCGAGTAGGTTTGCAGTTTTGTGTGGAACAGCAGTTTTTTTTCGCGATTTCGACGTTGTTGGTGCCATAGAAAAAGTTGTTCAGTTTGACGGTCTGATCATCCCCTTAAAAAGTGTCAGCATATTAAAAAGGACCCTATACAGGGTCCAACTTAATATGCTAACACTATTTTAAGGGGATGTCCAGACCATCAAACTGAACAACTTTCTCTATGGGACCAATATCCAAATCGCGAAAAAAAAATCAGCTGTCCCATACATTTGACGTTGGTGCTATAGAGAAAGTTGTTCAGTTCGACGGTCTGATCATCCCTTTAAAAACTGTCAGCATATTAAGAAGGACCCTGTATACAGGTTGATTTTAAAAGAAACGTTTTATTTAGAATACGAGTAAATAAGTATTACTGAACGATATCCCCAGCCTTCCTTTTTTTGTAGCTAACTTATTACTAATTACACAATGTATGAAATTAAATTACATCTGAGTAAATAAGTAGTGCTATAAATTATTACTAATTGAAGTATATATTCTATTCTAGGAAATAATAAAAGTGAAAAATTTTTACAAATTGAGTCAAGAGAAATTACACCTAACCTTTTTGCTTAATATTAAGAGACTTACACTCAGTTGCAGAAACGTTCATTAGAGTTAATCCTTCATTTAATCTCAATTCAATTCAATTCAATTTTTGTTTAGTGGCATCCGATGTGTTATCACAATTCAGCCAATGTCTCGTTATGTGGATAGTATACTCGTATGAAGGAAAATGATCAGTAGTATTTATTAAGTCTAGAGTGGCAGTTTTGCCAATGTAAGTAGTTTATAATCTCAAGTGATTGTTTTAAGGTTAAAACACAAAAGAGTTCATAAAATGGTGGAGCCACGTGCGATCCCAACGCGCCGATACGCACGCGTCCGTACTCCGCCAGAATTGCAGCGCGACTCCTTCATTTAATCTCTTGCTAGCTTTTACTACGTCAACAAGACAAAAAGTGACAGTAAGAGATTTAATGGAGGGTTAAAATTAATTTCTGCAACGGAATTAACATTTTTGTTGGACAAAATCCTCCTGTATTTTTAACCGACTGCGCCAGACGGAGGGTTATGTTTTTCGAGCGTATGTATGTATGTATGTATATTGCTTTGTCACGGCCTACAGTCTAAACGGCTTGATGGATTTTAACGTTTGAGGTATTTTTATATTCGTAAAAATAGTGAGAGTGACATAGGGTTTATTATTTCAAGATGGCGTCTGCGAATTTAAAAAGAGAGGGGGAATAAACATTAAAAAAGACATGGGTATAAAATGAAAGCTAGTGAATAGCAGATTCCAAAAATATATATAATATAACACTTTTATGCTACCATTTTCACACAAGAGTGAAAAGTATGAAATAAACTTAATTAAGTATTTATAAGAACAAAAAACCCGACTATATGAAAAAAATACTATCTGAAAAGAGAAAAACAAGGATTCTAAATTATTAATCAGCTATACCAACTACGTTTGTGAAAATGTTATTAGGTAGGTATTGCAGGCGGGGGCAACAAAATTTATAAAATTAAGAAATAAAAAAAAAAAAAAATTGGTAGGTTTTTTAGTTTATTTTTGTCCCCATTTTGTCCTCCACGCACCCTGAAAACTAGAGAGCGAAAAAGACAACTGCAGCTTGGACTGATTTTATCTACATGATTTAAACGAAATCAGCATTTCGTATTTCTCTGTTACCTCCTCCAAAACTTAACCGATTTTAATAATGTTTAGCATAGCATAGCATATGCTCACGACTATATTCCCTGAGGGGGTAGTCAGAGATATTCTGAAACCTCAGAACATCCACGTTTCACTAGTAGTACCGAAACTCTGTCCAGTGTGACGGGGGGTGAGCCCGTCGCCACTTGTAATGGACAGTGGGTACAATACATGCCTCGAAATTGAAGCATGCAGGTTTCCTCAGGATGTTTTCCTTCACCGAAAAGCCAGTGGTGTTACAAATCGTACATAAATTCCGAAAAACTCATTGGTACGAGTCGGCCTGGACTTTATATGTATTCCAAATTTAAAAAACGCAGACAGACAGACATGCCGTCAAACTTATATCACCCCTCTTTTTGCGTCTAGGGTAAAAAATAACAATTCCAAAATCCACCTTTCCTTTCCACTCCATGTCTTGGAACCATCGCGATTTCTGGAATCCTTTATTCGAAAACTTCGACGAACTTCGGCAAACTTCGGAAAATCCCGTAAAAGTTGGGAGGCTTTCGCATTCAATCCGTAGTATGATTGTAATGCTTAAAGTATTGCGTTGTAGTTTTTTTGTGATAATATCCGTAGTTTGTTTACTTTTCTTGTTTATACAAAAGTTATTTACATGTTGGCACCAAACTAGGGATATCGAAGATATCTTTCGAAATATACAAGGTGTTACAAAAGTAAAAATAAACATTTAAAACTTTTTAGAGGGTTGTTTAGACCTTCAAACTAAACAACTTTCGCTATGGGACCAAGATCGAAATCTAAAAAAAAAATCAGCTTTCCCATACATTTAGCTCGAGTAGATTTGTAGTTTAGTATGGAACATCCGGAGCGATGATAGTCCATACGGAAGAGAGCTAGCGACTCAATCAAGAGGCGGCGGTTCGATTCCTGGCCTGTACCACTAAGTTCTACGGAATTTATGTACGGTTGTATTTATCATTATCACTAGCTCGGTGGTGAAGGAAAACATCGTGAGGAAACCTGCATACCTGAGAATAATAAAAAAATAGTTCGGATGTATGTGTGAATTATGGGTGAGCTTGGGGCGAACACAATAGACCAGCGATGGTCGCAGTGTTACATAACGACCCTTGCTTGCAATAGCCCAGCCAATAATCGTTATGTACCATACGAATTTTTTTCATTTGGTTCCATAGTGATCAGTTTAATGGTCTAAACCACCCCCTTAAATGTTTATTGGTATTTTTGTAACACCTTGTATATTAGAATAGTCGCCACTGGGAAGTACAAAAGTGTGCACTTGTGTAATAGCACAGGTCCTTCAAACAACGTTCTGGATTTGACATGATGGTGTTCGGACATGCGCACTTCGTGCAAATTGTCTTTGACATATGTTTAGGGTTGACTTACCACGCATCGTATGAAAATCATCTAAATTTCGTTAGTTTTTATTGGTCGTTTTGTTATTAAAAATAGTATTTGAGCTAAAGAATTGCTGAAATGTGAATTTAGCTCTGTTTTTCAACGTTTTTTAAACGTGTTTGAAAAGACTCAATTTTATGTAGTCAAATATTACGGGTGCGCTGCCTGACTGCATTTCGTTGCTCGGCTTCCCTCAAGTTTCCCATAAAGTGTGAGGGGAGGTGGGTAATCTGAAGTCAGAGGGGGGCGGGGAGTGGCCGTTCTGTATATAGAATTTTATTTTTAATATTACCTTTTTATTTTTTAATATTACCTATTCTGTGGTAATGGTTTAGCTATTTTTGACTTTTCCTTGTCCATGCATACAAAAGTAATCTCCACTTATAGGTACACAGTTCTGTTTGCATTCTTCATTTTTCATATGGGAGCTTTTAAACTTTAGGTTCTGTCAGCCCCATCGTGCCTCAACCTTGAGACTCTAAATAACAATGAAAACCTAAAACTTACACTCTCTGTTCATTAGATTTGTGATCTAAAATAAAAAAGTATAAGAGATTACAGATTTTGACAGTTGTAGAAAAGTTTCCGACTATATCTAAAGGGGTTACAGTCGTGAGCTTATGTCTCATCATCATCATCTCAGCCAATGGACGTCCACTGCTGGGCATAGGCCTCCCCCAAGGATCACCATAACGACCGGTCCTGCGCTGCCCTCATCCAACAGGTTCCCGTCGCCTTCACCAGGTCGTCAGTCCACCTTGGGGTCTACACGCGCTGTGCTTTTCGGTACGCGGTCGCCACTCGAGAACCTTTCGGCCCCATCGGCCACTGGTTTTGTGAGCAATGTGTCCCGCCCACTACCCCTTTAGTTTAGCAATTCTTTGGGCTATGTCAGCTACTCTGGTTCTTCTGCGGATCTCTTCATTTCTGATACGATCTCGTAGGGAAACTCCGAGCACAGCCCTCTCCATCGCACTTTGGGTGACCTTCAGCCTTTTTATGAGGCCTTGAGTGAGTGATCACTCTCTGTTCCATATGTCATCGTAGTCGAAGACTTTCGTTTTAAGACACTGCGGTATTTGGGACGTGAAGATACTACGTAGCTTCCCGAACGCTGCTCAGCCGAGTTGGTTGGAGCTTACAACGTGTTCATGAATAAGCGCAAAACTTCATACACCCCAACTGATTTATAACAAAATAATTAGATTGAAACAATAATTTCATTATTTTGATAGTTAAAATTTAAAGTTATTCGCATTTTAGGTTTTGAGACAAAAATTATTTGTTATCATTTCAGCAATGAATGAAAGCGCTAACGTGCTCATGGATACATTTTAAGAATCTTGTATTGGTAGTAATTAGGATGAGAGTGCCCAAGCGGTGGGTTGAGATCATATTCAGTAAATTTTAAATTTTACATACAAATTATTTAATATTTTTAAAAAAATTACCTATGTTGAAACCATGATAATTCGATTCTGCTCTCGATTCTAAACAAACTACTTTCAAGTTTTGCATTAATTCATTAACACGTTGTATATGTACAAAAGGTTCCTAATGTAATACCAATCTACAAATACACGAAGCAATAACACATCAACAACATTTCGCTCCGAAACACGAACACGGCGAAGCGAAGGACAAAAGAAAATAGGCATCGATAAAGCTTCGATTCTTATTTAGCTGAAAAGAGCTGCTACAATAGTTGGTCACGCGATACTCTCACGCTAAATGGAGTATGGTTGTTATAGATATATCGCAGCCTTAGACTATTTATATTATGGACGAGTTACGCATGTAATTCTACTAAAAAATATTTCTGCCACTTTTAGCGGATCTCCATAGAGTCCGCATAAATTTACGATTGTAGTTAGACTCTTTTGTCTTATGACGTACCTTTAATAGTAGAAGGAGATGGAACTATAGATATTTGTTTCTGCAGCTGTCCACTTTTTTTTGAGCTAGTGTGTGTGAAAAGTGACCGTAAACATAAGGCCATTATGTCACTTGGTGCCTTTTGTCCATACTACTTGACACCACACACTCAAACCTAAACGTCAAAAAAGTGGGCACTTTACAATTGGTATGGCTCTCTCCATTAGGTATAATCTCTTTGGCGAGATATCATGAAATCCGCAACTTTGAGTTTCATAAATTTTGATTGTTAAAAATCATGAAAAGTAATCTCGTATGAACCCCAAACGTGATCAGTTCGGTTATTGTTCCGCAATTATAGGCCGTCTCGTTTAGTGATAAGGTATAAAATTGTATGTAAATGCACATGATTAATGTAAAAGGCAGCTGTATTGTATTATGGCCTTTGACTAATTATTATAAGGACTAGCCTTGCGGTAGCATTTCCCCTCTGCCACGGTATAAGCACAATTGATCTTGTGAATTTACATTCAATTTTACACCTTATCACTAAACGAGACAGCCTATAATTGCGAAATAATAACTTCGAACTTAGAACGTTTGGGGTTCACACGAGACTACTTTTCATGATTTTTAACATTCAAAATTAGAATCTAAAGTTATGGGGAATAAAATCCAATGTTGCGGATTTCATGTTACCTCGCCCCCCGCAAAAAGTGGCAGAAATGTTTGTTAGTAGAACTACACGCGTAACCAGTCCACATATAAATAGTCAAAGATTATGGCGGATCGACGTTGAGCCGGACTGTCTTTGTGATATGTTCTAAAATACGGTGGCCTATGTTTAGATCATGAAATACCAACAATAGTTGAAAATAAAATACTCAAAATCACTATTTTTAACCACATTTGTCACGTTTTCCTCCTCCACATACTGCTGCTTCTTAATTAGGGCTCCTTTAGTAGCTCCTACTAATCGGCTCCTATTTAGGGGCTACTAGTTTAGTAGCTATTAAGTAGGAGCCGCTAAATAGAAAGCCCTACAAAGGGGCCATAAAGTAGATGCCAAAACGGACGGATTGACAAAAGTTTAAGTCCCATGTTAAACAAGTCCTCTGTAAAAAGGTTACTATAAACTCTATGATTATTTGAATGACCAAAATGTCTGGTCTTGACAATGTTACACTATGTAATTTAATATTGAATTTATGTGATTGTACTTTGTATATTTTGTTTTGTTTAAAAGAAGTGTGTTGTAGAGTTTCTGGCCGCATCTTCTCTACAACGGAACACCTTCCGACGCGGTGGTAGATTCAAAAACATGACGTCATAAAGTTATGTATGTGATGTTATTTGAATAAACAATTTTGACTTGACTTGACTATACGATAAGATGGTAGTGCATTTTTTTAATTAAAATTTTCTTGATTGAGAAATCTTAAATTTTGTGATGAGGGCCACTGAGAGCGTTCATAAAAATTCGTTACAGGCCACATTTCGTCGCTTTTCCTACAAAGAGACTTATCTGTTTTTAGACTCTTTAGTAGTTATCACTAAGAGGAAGGATCTCTCTTTAAGACTAGAGTGAGCCATACCTCTAAAACGGAACACCTTCCGACGCGGTGGTAGATTAAAAAACATGACGTCAAAAAGTTATCTTTGTGATATTATTTTGAATAAACAATTTTGACCCCTAAGTATGAGCTTCTAAATAGTAACCCCTTAGCAGGAGCCCCTGCTCTACTCTAGGGGCTTCTACTTTATGGCCCCTTTGTAGAGCTTTCATTTTTTAGCGGCTTCTACTTATTAGCTCCTTTAAGACACCTATTGCTTCCGTAATACCGTCCAAGACTAAACCACAATATAAGAAAAAGTAACTAATACGGATAAGAAAGAGTAACTAATTCGGCGACCCGATAGCACAGTCGGTAGTGAACCTGCCTGCTGTCGGGTTCGAATCCCGTAAGGGACAAATATTTGTATGATGAATATGAATATTTGTACCCGAGTCATGGACGTTTGTATCTAAATATGTATTCTATATCGTTGTCTAGTCATCATAATACAAGTCCAGGCTAGATTCTGGTACTTTAAATGTGACTAGATAATTTGTGTGACAATGTCCAAGATATTTATATTTATTTATTTATACTTATAACTAAACTTAGTATCAAAAAGACGTGTTTAGTCGGTTGAAAGGTAACAGCATAAGCATATGCTCAAGACTATATTCCCCGAGGGGATAGTCAGAGATATTCTGAAACCTCAGAACATCGACGTTTCACCAGTACTACCCAAACTCTGTCCAGTCACATAATGAACAGTGGGTACAATACGTGCCTCGAAATTGAAGCATGCAGGTTTCCTCACGATGTTTTCCTTCACCGAAAAGCCAGTGGTGTTACAAATCGTACATAAATTCCGAAAAACTCATTGGTACGAGTCGGCGTGGACGGGGATCGAACCATCGCCTCCTGCACGGCAGGCAAGGCTGGACCACCACGGCTTTGCAAAGTAACATCAACCTTATAATCAGTTCTCTGAGTTCAATGTCCCAAAGCTACAGTTTTAATGTAAACATCAGATAGCTCTTTCCAATGCAGGTCGCTATCGAACGCCAGCAGATTTAAAAGCTTCCACCGCAGCTGAATGGGCCAATTTAGGGATGACGCCTATGCGATTGATTTGCAAATTGAATAGGACAGCCGATAGGTTCCGGACACACGACTTTGTAAATAGGATTGTATGGTTGCGTAGTTTTAGGAAAACTAACATGGTAAATACAATAGGGACTTGCACCAAAATTATAATGAGTAATTAATAATTCAATAAACGACAGACAATACGCGTCGCTGGCTTTGCCGCAGAGCGGGCGGCGAAGCTAAAGCGGGTGACATATGCCAACCTGGAGCAGGGGTATGATTTCGTGCCAGCCGCTTTTGAGACTGGAGGCCCTTGGGGGGTCGATGCCAAGGACTTCATTAGAGAGATAGGGCAGCGTATGAGGACTAAGGGAGGGGACCCACGCTCGGGAGCCTTTCTGGTACAGAGAATTTCTTTGGCCATCCAGAGGGGCAATGCGGCCAGTATCTTTGGGACCTTTGAGCCAGGGTTGCGAAGGGCAGTGCCTTTAGATTAGTTAGTGATAGTCTGACGAAGCTTGCATGCGGATTTTATCTTGTGACCTGCCATTGACGAAGCTTGTAGCGGATATAGATGTATGTGATTAAGATTTGACGAAGCCTGCGTTGCGGATTAGATTATTTTTGTTATATTGTTTTGAATTTGAATAAATATTGGTGATTCAATAACAATAGTTTTGAATAGAATATTACCGACAGATTTATTCGAATGTTTTTATTTTTACGAAATATTGAAGTTATAAGTTACGTGGATCGAAACATAAATTCAAATACCAATCAGAGCAAAGTAACGAAGTGATTAGCAACTTGCGTGCTTTAGAAGAGTACGGCAACATATTACAGCGGATGATTTGTGATGAGCTTCACGCGTCATGAAAAGGAGTGACGTCACGTCATGGCAGATACCCTTGGGAAGAAATGGCATGTTTTAATCGCTGGAACTATTATGATTACGACCCACAGCCCTAGAGGTTGTAAACTTAAATGCATTTCATACTTAAGAGGGTGCTACAGACCATCAAACTGAACAATCACTATAGAGCCAACATCGAAATCAGGAAAAATTTGCAGTTCCACAGAAAACGTCAACGGCCACTCAATAGTCGATCAAAATGTATTTTTGTTTTTGCATTTACCACATTGATCTCATTAAAGGTGCACTACCAATGCCAGCGGCCGATACGACTGACGCGCGCGTCTGACACGTGGTTCTGTCATATGCCATATATCTCGGCGCGCGTCTGACGCACGCGATAGTCGCAAGCATCGGAAGCGGCGCCATACGTTTTCATAGTAACTAGTATTGTCGCATCGGCCGTTGGCCGCGAGCTGCGCGCGTCAGTCGCATGGGCCGCTGGCATCGGTAGTGCACCTTTAGAAGATGCTTTAGAATCTAAAGCATCCTGTATATTTTCTATAACGTTTTTGTTAAAACTGGCGTAAGAGTACTTTGCTACAACTGCATTTTTAAAAGGATAGTTCTTGCTGCGCGCTCCATACAAACGAAGTCTAGCTATAGTTGCAATACTAACCATTTAAAGTGAATGAAATTTTTCAGAAACAATTTAGAAACTAATCTCTATGCTTGTATGTTGTCAGATTTTCATTAAAATATACATGTTTAATGCTAGGATTAATTTCAGATTTGTATGGAAATCTTTGAGGCACTGTAACTTTAAAACAACACAAAAGCATACAGATTAGTTTCTAGATTGTTTCAGAAAACTTTCATTTACTTTGAATGGTTAGTATTGAAAATAAAACCAAACATCGTTTGCATGGAGCGCGCAGCATACACTTTCCAAAAGGTTGTTGGTTGTTGACATTGTTGTAGCAACACTTTTAACCACTCCGACAGGTTTGCTTCCATGGTAAAAGTTGTTCAGTTTGATGGAAAGAGTATGTGGGTTAAAAGTTAATGATACTTTTCCTTAAACCCTGTATATTTATAACATCTACCATGTGAAATTATTCATGAAACATACTCTGCTGACATCAGCATTCATACATAGGTATTCGATATATCTCTTTGCTTACATTATGTGCTATAAAATATCGATTTCATACAGTCACGCAATCCTATATTATATGAGTGCAAAGTTTGATTTCCTTTTTATTAACCCTTCTTTTAGTATGTTATGTCGATAAGTTGATTCTATAGATTCTAATAACTATTCGACTTGCTATATTACAGAAATTGGAAGAAAATATTGTTTTTGTATGAAATAAAGTTTTCTCACGAATAAAACCTAACTTAATTTAAAAGTAAAACACTAACACTCAGTAGCAGAAACGCTCATCAGAGTCAATCCTCCATTAAATCTCTTGCTAGCTTTTGCTACGTCAACAAGACATAAGTGACAGCAAGAGATTTAATGGAGGATTAATTTTAATGAGCGTTTCTGCAACGGAGTGTATACAATGTGTTAATGAATAAGCGCAAAACCTCATACACCCGAACTGATTTACAACAAAATAATTAGATTGAAACAACAATTTCATTATTTTGATAGTTAAAATTTAAATTATTCGCATTTTAAGTTTTGAGTCAAGAATGATTTGTTATCATTTCAGCAATGAATGAAAGCGCTAACTTGCTCATGGATACATTTTAAGAATCTTGTTTTGGTAGTAAGTAGGGTGAGAGTGCCCGAGCGGTGGGTTGAGATCGAATTCAGTAAATTTTAAATTTTACAAACATATTATTTATTATTTTGAAAAAAATTACCTATTTTGAAACCAGGATAATTCGATTCTGCTCTCGATTCCAAACAAACTACTTTCTAGTTTTGCGTTAATTCATTAACAAGTTGTATAAATACAAAATTGTCATTGACATAAAAACTATAAGCTCCAAGTCTCATACAAAAACTCGGAAAATTTTTCTCCGAATCTGACATACCTATTACCCACACAAATCAAGTATGCATGTGGCACGAATATGTTGTTTTTGAATCATAAACTTAGTCGTATTTGGCATGTTTACTGTCAACTATCACAAAAAAAGAGCTCTTATGAGCTCTTTTGCTTCTGCCTTTTTTCGAACGATCGATCGAACGATTTATCAATGAATTTTATACAAATTGTTAGAACCTTTTTCTAAATTTCAAGGAAGGAAACCTGCGTGCTTAAATTTCGAAACATGTATTGTTCCCATTGTACACACTGGACAGAGTTTCGGTACTATAGAAACGTGGATGTCCTGTGGTTTCAGAATATCTCTGACTCCCCCCTCGGGGAATATAGTCGTGAGCTTATGCTATGCTACGAGTACTAAAATCAATTTCTTTATTTTCAGGTACAAATGACGTAGAGTATCATGAAAGAAGACGCTGAACTAATTTGACAACATGGCAACTCGGATCTGCCTCATTTTAGCTGTTTTGTTCACTATAACGGTAAGTTTCATCATACTAATCTATTATAAGCATAGTGTAACAAAAACTAATAGTGGTGAATCTAAGCGGTCGCGACAAGTCAATCGAGCGCGGTGTGCGGGGTCCGGGAGGAGCGTGTCCCGACCACCTCTGCCTGCGCGCGTACCCTCAAAGCGAATTCAATTAGGGTACACCCGTGCTCCACCGCGGAAGCATAGTAACAGGATAAATACTAGTACTACCCGTATAGAAGAATCACTTCGAAAACAGTTTTAAATAAATAGCGACTCTCTCTGCACGGCAATGAGGTGCAAAGTAAGTCGCACCCGTCCTATCGTACAATTCGCGAATAACCTACCAACCGTCACTACGGCGCGCGTGCAAACAACGCTAAGGTTTTCAATTCTCGCATTGACTACTCACAAAATGGCGGCAAGTCCCGTTCTTTTTTCAGTTTTTTGCTTAGATCTCGAAATCTATAAGTCGTATCGAAATTTTATAGGTACAAATTAAACCTGACTAAATTTCCATTAATTAAGTTGTAAGTACTTTTGTCATAGGACCTTTGAGAGCTAGGGCCGAGAAAGAAACAGCATTTTTAAAAATTATGAAGTTTGTACGGCGACCCTTATGAAAGTTGACGATAAAAAGAAAAAGATTTCATATTCTTAATCAGCGACCCCGAAAACCCCCGGATACAAATTTTCAGTCGATTCGGTGAACCTTTAAAAGTGGTTTAGTTCATAGCAGCCATCTTGGATTTCGCTATTATGGATTTTTTTACCGGCAACCAAATCTGAGTAGAGTCCTCTATGACATTTGTTTGAGGTCCATAACCCTATCTGTCGTAGTTTCCACGGGCTGTTGAAATCATCCATAAGGAGTAGATCTTCCGAGGAAATCAAAGTTTTTTTGTCAGGAATCACCAGATCATCCTTATTATGATCCCTGATTTAACCAACCGGGGAAAAACGCATAAAGTGACATATCATTAGATGTCCCCCGTGGGAATCGAACCCACAACCTCCGTGTCAAAAGCCCAATGCTCTTAACCATTCGACTACGGAGACACGGCGACAGAACCATCTAACCTGGCGGTAAATATTCCCCATTCCACCAAACTTCGCTTCTCCATAAATGTACAACTCTTGTCTAATTAAACCGCAAACACATTTAGAAACAATTCTGCAGAAAACAAAGGTTGTTAAAGCAATGCAAAGCTAGGCACATTAGAGCATCCCAGCAGTGTGGAATACACCAGCCGTGTCTTAATTGCACGTTCCTTCCTGTGCTTAGGTTTATTCCTAACTTTACTACTATAATTTGATATAAATGCTGACAAGAAAATTGGTCAATCCACAAGTCCAAGCAAGGGCACGAGATTACTATTATTTACTTCATATGGATGTTTCGAGTAGCTACCTATCGTAAAATAACTAAAATTTATCTACGAAACTAATGATAATTTAAAACCAATGGACATTATAAATAATAAATAAATATCTTGGGCATTGTCACACAAATTATCTAGTCACATTTGAAGTACTAGAATCTAGCCTGGACTTGTACTATGATGACTAGACAACGATATAGAATACATATATAGATACAAACGACCATGAAACGGGTACAAATATTCATATTCAGCTTACAAATATTTGTCCCTTACGGGATTCGAACCCGCGACCCTCGGCACAGCAGGCAGGTTCACTACCGTCTGTGCTATCGGGCCGTCAACATTCAAAGTGTGATAACACATCTGCCGAATTTACGCGTCTACTAGGAAAAATGACGCGTAATAGTGTCTAAGGCCGAGATTCAGAGACGATTTTAAGTCATTGTTTGAACTCCCGTATGTCAAAATCCATACATTTTCGCCCTACTTAGCTCGAACTAAGACTAAAAAAAATCTTCTCTGGATCTCGGCCTAAGTCACGCGTATTTTCGGCTGCGATCACACTTATACAAAACTGTTTAAAAAATTAAAGATTAAATATTTTAAAGATTTTTAATGAATATACGTCATTGCCATTAATCGCTAGTTCAGTTCAGGTTATGAACCCTTGATTGATTGTACGATAACTTAACAAAATGTATAAAAATTTTAGAGTAAAAAACCTAGGCATATAAAACGTCTAAGAGAGAATAAACCATGCCGTGTCGTGACTCTAGCATGCAGTGTCGGTATGTTACAGGTACTACGTGTAATCGAGCAGGGCGTTTACTGCCACATGTGGTACAATACCTAAGTAATTAGCTTAAGGAAATATAATTCGGAGCGTGCTCCATACAAACGAAGTCTGGTGATTTTTTCAATACTAACTAATTAAAGTCAATGTCGATTTTTTTCAGAAAGAATCTAGAAACTAATTTCTATGCTTGTATGGAGTCAGATTTGCTTTAAAATGTATAGTTTTAAAGTTACAGTGCCTCAAAGATTTCCATACAAACCTTAAATTAATCCTAGCATTAAAACTGTACATTTTAACGAAAATCGGACTTCATACAGGCATAGAGATTAGTCTCTAGATTGTTTCTGAAAAATTTCATTGACTTCAATCGGTTACTATTGAAAATAACTCCCGATTTCGTTTGTATGCAGCGCGCATTTACGCATAAGGAATAAACTTCTCTTAAGAAAAATGTGTAGATGGGAATGAACCGTCAGTGCACAGTGTTGCAGTGGAGCAAATTAGCTGACTAGGTAATGTAGACGCACCGAGTCGATGTAAACAAGAGATGTAGGTCAGCGCATACAATACAGTCATCATCAGCCTATCATCATTGAATTAATAGGTACAGTAGGCCGGCTCCATACAACTAGAGATACAGGTACATAACAGACGTAATGTATAACGGATCAAGTGGTTCGAACGGTTATAGCCTATTCTATCCGATTATATCGTTTACAAGATCAGCATCATCATCATCATCAGCCCATCATCGCCCACTCCCAAGGCGCACCACAAAACTCTGTCCTCGGCCTTCCTCAAGTTGCCCCCACTACTTTTTTTAGGTCGCCTGTCCAACGGGCAGCAGGTCGTCCCACACTACGCCTACCAGTTCGCTGTCTCCACTCTAGAACTCTGATACCGCATCGGTTGTCAGTCCTTCGGCAGATATGACCAGCCCATTGCCACTTCAGCTTGCTAATCTAAGCTATGTCAACCACTTTAGTTCTCTGATGTATCACTTCATTTCTGATGTGATCCCTCACAGATACAAGATCGTTAACATATTATTATTATGTTTCTGTGTTCATCATATCCATTATCTGAAATTAATTAACTACATATTCGAAAGCAAAATCGCTAAGAACGGCCAAACACACCATGTCGATTTGATATCAATTTAATCGGTTAGTTAGTATTTTATAGTAAAACTGCCTCCGTGGTCTAATAGGTAAGAGCATTGGGCTCTTGACATGGAGGTCGTGGGTTCGATTCCCACGGGGGACACCGAGTGATATGTCACTGTGTGCGTTTTTCCCCAGTTGTTTAGGACCTTACAGGCCGAAAGATGACTCCGTGCTTCGGATGGCACGTTAAGTTGTTGGTGCCGGCTACTATCTCTCAGTAGTAGTAGTAGTAGTCTGCAGTAGTCGTTACATAAAAACCACGTGAGACGCCGTAAGGCGGTCTGAAAAAACTCTGACACCAGGGCTTTGCCCACAAGATAAGACAAGAAAAGAAATAAATATATTTAATAAAGTAATTACAATATTAAGAAATATATATATTACATAAAATACATTAATCATTGTCTTATTGTTTTCATAATTCTGGTTTTGGTTGGTTTTCAAACAATATGCAAAGCTCTGACAAAAGCGACTAGGTATATTTTTCTCTCCGTTTAGAGTAGTAACAGGAATAAGTAATAAGGTACAAAACAAACGTTGGTGTTATGAGCGCTTCGCCGATAAACTGTTGTGCAGTTTGGCGTGGTAATAAGACACACACGTAAATAAATAAATAAATAAAGAGATTATACCACCATACCATATCATATCCACCGTTAGCATCACCATATCATATCACCGAAGTGATGCACTGTAACTTTAAACTATACATTTTAACGAAAATCTGACACTATTCAAGCATAGAGATTTGTTTATAGATTGTTTCTGCAAAATTTCATTGACTTTAATTGGTCAGTATTTAAAATAAAATCAAACTTCGTTTGTATGCAGCGCGCATTAGCGCTTTTGGAATAAACTTCTCTTGATCCGAGATCATACATAGATCAACAGCAGATTTTATTTTTGTTCCCATAATAAAAGTTGTTCAATTCTATGGGTAAAGTCTTATTTTAAAAGAATGCTAATGACTACAAATTCACCGTGTATATCTGGGGTTCCCCTATCGAAAAAATGTATGTACTTCAACTAATAACTTGAAGTAAAAACTTTAATTAAAACATAATGCGTCCATACTGCAAATAGGTAACGAAATTTAATCCATAAATGAATTTTAAAATCACGTTAGCAATTTAAACTGCAAATAGTTGAAATTACTTCTCTTTTGACATTTTAATATGAAAATACAATATTGTGTACATGCTACAGCATTAATGTAAAATGCAAATATTCAGTAATTTTGCGGTTATATACAGGGTCCAACTTAATATGCTGACAGTTTTTAAGAGGATGTTCAGTCCATCAAACTGAACAACTTTCTCTATGGGACCAACATCGAAATCGCGAAAAAAAAATCTGCTGTTACATATACAACGTGTTAATGAATTAACGCAAAACTAGAAAGCAGTTTGTTTAGAATCGAGAGGAGAATCGAATTATCATGGTTTCAATATAGGTAATTTGTTTCAAAATATTTAAAAATTTTTTTTGTAAAATTTAAATATTTATTGAACCCGATGTAAAACCACCACACGGGCACACTCACCCTATTTATTACCAAAACAAGGTTTTTCAACTGTATCCATGAGTTCGTTAGCGTTTTTATTCATTGCTGAAAAGGTAACAAATAATTTTTGCCTAAAAACTTTAAATGCGAATAACTTTAAATTTTTAACTAACAAAATAATGAAATTAATGTTTCAATCTAATTATTTTGTTTTAAATCAGTTGGGGTGTATGAGGTTTTGCGCTTATTCATTAACACATTGTATTTGGCTTGAGTAGGTTTACACTTTTGTATGGGACAGCTGATTTTTTTTTCGCGATTTCGATGTTGGTGCGATAGAGAAAGTTGTTAAGTTTGACGGTCTGATCATCCACTTAAAAAAGTGTCAGCGTATTAAGAAAGACCCTATATACATAACCGAATTTTAAACTCTTAAATATAATACATATACAACTATATAATACAGAGCCTCAAAGATTTCCATACAGAGGAAATCTTTGAAGCTCTGTAACTCAAAAACTATACATTTTACCGAAAATCTGACAACATGCAAGCATAGACGCACTTTAGCTTCAGAATTTATATTTTAATAGTTATTAAGTCGTGTTATGTTGTAAAGTTTCTGGCCGCATCTTCTCTACAGCGACAACACGTTCCGACGCGGTGGTAGCTTTAAAAAGATTTGACGTTTGATAAGTGTGCTACAAGCTCCTATATTGAATAAATTATATTGACTTTGACTTTAACTTTGAGGGCAGTGGCCCTAAATGATTGATGTGATTTGACGTAGTAAATTATAAATTCATAATTTTAATCTATTTTCTCAGTTTAGCAATAAATATCTTTTTAAATACCAATATCCTTCCCGCCCTTTGTAAAATTGAAAATTTTAATTACTGTATCAGAATTGTATAAATATAGGTAAAATGTATGTTTGTTTGCATTTAATCAAGTTCGATAATGTTTTATTCGTTTCTTTGTAAACATGGTCTGATCCTGTTTATTAAATGTTTACGTTATTTTATAATTAATATCTCATTTGCCAATAGACATGTTTGTTTGGTTTTAATGTATGTAAATCAAACAGTTTGAAAATTGATTGGAAATTAATTTGTTGTGTTTTTTTTTTTTTTTTTTTTTTGTTATTTCTTTTTAGAGCATGCATAGCATAGCATATGCTCACGACTATATTCCCCGAGGGGGTAGTCAGAGATATTCTGAAACCTCAGAATATCCACGTTTCACCAGTAGTACCGAAACTCTGTCCGGTGTGATGGGGGGTGACCCCGTCGCCACTTATAATGGACAGTGGGTACAATGCATGTCTCGAAATTGAAGCATGCAGGTTTCCTCACGATGTTTTCCTTCACCGAAAAGCCAGTGGTGTTACAAATCGTACATAAATTCCGAAAAACTCATTGGTACGAGTCGGCCTGGACGGGGATCGAACCATCGCCCCCTGCACGGCAGGCAAGGTTACTCGCCACTGGACCACCAAGGCTTACGGCTTCTTTTTAGAAATTCAACATTATACAGGGTCCTTTTCAATAGGCGATGATTAGACCATCAAACTAAACAGCTTTCTCTATAGGAACAAGGTCAAAATCTATTTATCCACTAGAGGATAAAGTAAATTGAATTTAGAACATCGTGTGCACTAAGTTTGTGAATTCAAAACATAATTAAACCTATTTACCTACTTCTCCCTCCAAGGTGCCAAATTCATCATACCTTTTTTTTTTTAGTAATTTCCTCGCTGAGGTGGGGTGAAAAGTTACGTGTTGAAATTGAGCACGCAATTGCTCAATTTTGATGACCGAGCAAGCGAAGGATTCAAAAATTAGAATCCTGAGTGTTAGCAAGGGAATCAAAAGAGCACGAGGTGAAAAATCTTTGCACTCGAGTGCAATACGTAACTTTTCCTCCCACCTCAGCGAGGAAATGAATAAAGGCAAAAAAAAAAGTTTGTATGTTAAATTCGGCACCATGGAGGGAGAAATAAATAGGTTTAATGATGTTTTGAATTCACAAACTTAGTGCACACGATGTTCTAAATTCAATTTACTTTATCCTCTAGCGGATAAAAACGGCTTTTGCACTCAGATATCGAAGAGCAAAAATAGTCTTTCCGAGGTGGGGGGATGAACAATTTATTTAGTTTATTTATGTCACAAAAATAGAATAATCACAAAAATATAGTGGTCAGCACAAGCGTCGTCAATAACAAAAATACACAAACAGACATAAATCAGCAACAAGCTTCGTCATAACAATGAAATACAAGCTCAGTCAAATAACCCGCCCCTTGTCCATCCTGGCGCAAAGGAGCCCATAATGCTAGCAGCGTTGCCACGCTGAATAGCTACGGCTAGCCTCTGCACCAGAAACGACCCGGAACAGGGGTCACAATAACGCTCCCTCAGTCGACGGCCAATCTCCGC
Source organism: Agonopterix alstromeriana (assembly GCA_963924505.1). Taxonomy (NCBI): domain Eukaryota; kingdom Metazoa; phylum Arthropoda; class Insecta; order Lepidoptera; family Depressariidae; genus Agonopterix; species Agonopterix alstromeriana. Next base: position 1,308,363 of record OZ004684.1, read on the forward strand.
AACGAAGGTCTTTGCCTCGGCACCCAAAACCCCCGTGGTCTCAACGGCGACAGGTACAAAAAGATAATCGGCCGCCAGGGCCGAGTACGTCTCCCACATCCTGATGGCTGCCAACTCCGCGGCTGCTCCAGGCGTCCGCGACTTGCGACTTAGGTAGCTAGCATAAGCATAGCATATGCTCACGACTATATTCCCCGAGGGGGTAGTCAGAGATATTCTGAAACCTCAGAACATCCACGTTTCACCAGTAGTACTGAAACTCTGTCCAGTGTGACGGGGGTGAGCCCGACATTGGGTACAATACATGCCTCGAAATTGAAGCATGCAGGTTTCCTCACGATATTTTCCTTCACAGAAAAGCCAGTGGTGTTACAAATCGTACATAAATTCCGAAAAATTCATTGGTACGAGTCGGTCTGGTAAACAGTAAAATACATTTCCCACCAAATAATTAAAATTAGTTTGTACTAAAATAATCTTTTAAGGCTTCATATAGAATTTGTAAACAAACCTGATAAACAATATTACTGAACTCATTGTATTAAACAACGCATTGTACTGAAAGCTTCGAACTGAAAGGAAAGCCGGGTGTTAATTAAAAGTTTATTCCCCGGTGTAAAGGCGAGGTACAGGTATACCGAACAAAGAAAAACAATGCATAAGTATAAAGTTTGCTGTGAGGAAATGACACTTTTTGAAATTGGTAAGTTTATAGCCCGAAGACTACCGACTGCACTGAAACGGTGACGGAAAACATCGTGAGGAAACCTGCATACGCCTATGACTAATTATTATAAGGACTAGCCTTGCGCTAGCATTTCCCCTCTGCCACGGTATAAGCACAATTGATCTTGTGCATTTACATTCAATTTTACACCTTATCACTAAACGATAATAACTTCGAACTTAGAACGTTTGGGGTTCACACGAGACTACTTTTCATTATTTTTAACATTCAAAATTAGAATCTAAAGTTATGGGGAATAAAATCTAATGTTGCCGATTTCATGTTACCTCGCCCCCCGCAAAAAGTGGCAGAATAAATAGTCAAAGTAGTAGTAGTAGTAGTCTGAAGAAGAAATTCCGATGCGTATACGAAAGTCTACCAAACCGAATTGGGCACGTGTGGTGGACTGACGCCCATACACCCATCCTGAGGGAAGGCCTGTGCCCTGCAGTAGGACGTATATAGGCTGGTGATGATGATAGCCGGAAATATAGAATCCCACTGCAGGGCAAAGTGGTTTCTTGGAAATGGGTCTATTGATTCGGATGAAATTTTGTATTTAATCTAGATAGGTTTCATTCCTGTGTCGTTTTGGAAAATTATGTGTGTTGTGTGTGAAAACGGTTTTCTCAGCGATAAAACCTATAAAGATTAACTTTGAAGACGCCGAGTAAAGTTCGATTGCCCAGGTACAGTTTTATACAGGATTCATTTTTAGTCAGAGCGAAAACTTTATCTATGTATACTACTCATCAAACTTTCATGGAGCTAAAATCGAAATCACGAAAAAAAAATTGCTGTTTCATACATTTTGAGTAATTACTGCAGTTTTGTATGGAACAGCACATTTTTTAAAGTGTGTTGAAAGTTTATTTAACAGACTTAAAACCGTATTTTATTTAGAAATAACCTGCTTTTCTGTAAATAAACGGAATTTGCTCAACCACGCTATGGCATGTTAGGGTCAATTCACACATTGAGAGAAGATTATACCCCAATTGACGGGATAGAACGACAATTCTTCTGTTACCTCTACTGAAATTTAATCTTATATCGGAATTGATAAATTTCAATAGGTATGTTAGGTAAAATTCCAATCGCCACAGAATAGATAATAGTATACAGGGTCCTTCTTAATATGCTGACACTTTTTAAGGAGATGATCAGACCATCAAACTGAACAACTTTCTCCATGGGAACAACATCGAAATCGCGAAAAAAAATCAGCTGTCCCATACATTTGGCTCAAGTAGGTTTGCAGTTTTGTAGGGGACAGCAAATTTGTTTTTCGCGATTTCGATGTTGCTGCAATAGAGAAAGTTGTTCAGTTTGACGGTCTGATCATCTCCTTGAAAAAGTGTCAGCATATTAAGAAGGACCCTGTATAATTACTAAACTGCCTCCGTGGTTTAATGGTTAAGAGCATTGGGTTCTTGACATGGAGGTCGTGGGTTCGATTCCCACGGCGGACACCTAGTGATATGTCACTTTGTGCGTTTTTCCCCAGTTGGTTAGGACATTGCAGGCTGAATCACCTGATTGTCTGAAAAGAAAGATGATTCCGTGCTTCGGATGGCACGTTAAGCCGTTGATCCCGGCTACTATCTCTCGTGATAGTAGTCGTTACATAAAAACCACGTCAGAGGCCGTAAAGCGGTCTGAAAAAACTCTGACACCAGGGCATGCCCACACGATAAAAAGAAGTATATAATTCTACATCCACATAGTATCGCTCACTCCATTTTATTCATGGAAAAATAGGCTTGTACAGGGTGGGTATATTCAAGCCGTCCGAATGAGCTTATTTTTGTCCTCTTTATATTAAACTCTTCTTTTAATAAACTGCACAATCTAACTGTCAATTAATGTCTTTAATCAAGCTTGACTGAAATAGCAGCATTTAATGGGGGAAAGAGAAATTAATTAGGCCTTTTCTCGTCGTTCTGTCGCTTTATTTCCGTCATTTGACTTTGCATCTTTTCTTACATCATTATTATGAGGAAAACAGGAAGGCAAGATTAAATTAGATGAGAGTAACATAGAAATAAAAATAATAGACAGGTACAGTACCGTCAGAGTTTAAGTCACGGTGCAAGTTTTACCGCGAGCGGTTGTGTCATTCGCTTGGCGTTCACGCAGCTCGCGTTTAAGCTTGCCACGAGGCTCCACCGACGACTCTCTCTCTCTCTCTTCTCGACTGTGTTTTTGCTCAAAAAACGATAGATGAGATTGGAATAGATACTCCAACAAACTAATTGACACTGGCAGAAATGCAGTGTTAACGCACAAGCAAAAGTCACAACAAAATGTAGAGTCGATACTAAAACTTAGCGCATAATACATACACAAGTTCATGACTATATTCCCCGTGGCAGTCAGTAATCCTTAGTAGGAATTTAGCTAAAATAGCCACGGTTTATACAGAAGAGACGTGTGGCGGTGGCGGATAATCTAAGTAACACCTGCGCCTTAGGCTGAGGTCTGAACACATTTTTGGAATACATATTCTTCGGAGCATGTAGGGGTTAACTAAGAAAGGATTTTTCGAAAATCAACCCCTACAGGGGTAAAACGACGTTTTCAGAAATCCATGCGGACGAAGTCGCAGGTAAAAGCTAGTTCAACATAATACTATGTTTAGAATATTCACATTTCACAGTTCCCAAACTTTGTAATAGGGTATTTGACAGGTTTTTAAAAACTGTTTAACGTTAATCACTGATGTCTAAGGACTCTATAGAAAATGAATATTTTACGTTCCATTACATATAGTGCAAGAAAAAACGAAAACAAAAATGATTATTTAAATACCCCGCGAAAACGCTTTTCCTGACAATATACGTGGCTACAAGCAGGTGACGTCACGATGACGTAAACTTTGTACCACACTCACACTACACACAACTGTTTACAAGCAGTTGACGTCATCCCCCACTCGGCCAATCACAGTCGTTTACGATCACGTGACTAAAGTAGACAAAAAAATATTTTCTTTGTAGATTTTCTCTTAAAATATCCATTATTTTTCTTAACTGAATAAATAGTTGGTTTCCAAAATTTATATTCAATATGGATGCCATAAATAGACCCTTTATTTGTACTATTGACAGGTTACGAGACGAGAGACATGTTATTCCTCGAAACATTCTTCCGAAAAGTGTCCTGGGACGGGTCAGCCGAACTATCGACCCATCGACCCCTACACTGAAGGGACTTGCAACTGGACCACCAGTTTGAAAAAAAATTGTACCCACTTTTTTTTTAAAGTTAGTCAAAAAGCAAATAAAACTGTCTCTCATCAAAACACTTCATCCCGAAGCAATAACACTTAAGCGAAATAATCTAATGTTGGAGTAGATTGCGCTATGTCAATGTAATATTTATAGCTAGCAGTTATTTACGCGAGCAACGGATATTGCTGTGTCCAGGGAATCGTCTTGGTGGATCTCATCATATTACGTAGCTGTAAACGGGTTACGGACGGTGTTATGCCGGAGTGAATTATTCCCTTTATGATTTTTGTTTTGAAGTTTGATTTTCTTCTGTGTAAGTTTAGATTGTAGGATTTTGTTTGTAACTTCAGATAACGTGTCGTGTTAAAACAGAAAAAGAAGGTTGTTTGTGTTCATACAGGGTGTTAACACAAATGCGTTATATACTTAAGGTGATGCTTCATCAACTTCAACAAAGTAGTCTTCTAGTAACTTTAAAATTTCCAAATAATACTAAATTACAAATTTGAAAACCAAAAACAAACCAAAAACAAACATTAAAAAGTGAAAAATAATCCGATCACCTATTATTTTATGTAAGAAAATATTTATGTTTACTTTTTAACTCTCTTTAAGTTATTTTAGGTCAATTAATGTGTCGGGTGACTTTCGAATAAACAATCAATGCTCATTTCATAGCCGTACCCAATCGCATTTATTGGTGTAAAATATCTTAATACCACTGCAGTTGCAGAAACGCTCATTAGAGTGAATCCTCCATTAAATCTCTTGCTAGCTTTTACTCCGTCAACAAGACAAAAAGTGACAGCAAGAGATTTAATGGAGGATTAATTCTGCAGCGTTTTTGAAACTGGATGTAAGAGAGTTAAAAAGTAAAACAAATATTTGCTTGCATCAAAAATAATAGGTGACCAAATTATTTTACACTTTTAATTGTCAGTTTTTTTCATTTTACATTATGTATTAAGTCCTCCAAAGATGTAAGACATCACCTCTTTTACTTGATTGTGATGTTTACGTTCGACTTTCGTAAGTACACTTGAGATGATAGGAAAAGTTTTGCCAAGTCAACAGGATTGAGTTCCAAGTTTAGATATTTTGTAAACAAATTGCTTTGTTACCGTAACACTCGCGGGTTATGAGACCTACATATATTTACTTTATGAATCTTTATGAATTATGATAAAGTCGTCGCTTGCGGCATAAAAACCTCACCTGTCAAAATGAGAAATTGGCTTGCGAAGTAGTATCGTTGCACAGTAGTCAAAATAAGAAATTGATCATTTGAATATTAGTCAGTATGAAAGGTAGTCAAAAAAATAAATTGGCCTATTACAAAGTAGTCACTTTGAGAAGTAGTCAAAGATAAAACCATTTGCGAAGTAGACTTTAAGTAATTAATTTTCGATTTTTATTATTAATATGACATACATATTTGTACTTTTTGTTAATTGTGACAGGCACAGTACTTTTTATATTTAATAGTTTTATATTTTGCTTGGAAATGTTTTAAATAATGAACCTACCTAATTATACCTACGGTCTGTACCTAATGCATGATTCATCATACATAAATACATTTAATGAACACATAAATTTATTAAAATCCAAAATCCATAATCGAACCCAGAATCTCAGGATTGACAGTCCGGTGAGGTAACCAAATGGTAATAATGGTAATGGTAATTATGTTGTTTGTGTAAAATAAAGAATCAAAGTGAAAGTAAATAAAAGTAAATAAGTAAATAACTGACATCAAACGGGTAATCAAAATATAATTAAAATGTGCTTGAAATCCATTGTTATCTAGTCGTGGGCTTGCTATAAGTGCAGAAAAAAAAACAGCGGTTGTCCGGGAGAGCATTTAGTAACATTTTTAAGATTGGTAATTTGGCATTGTTAGTAGAATGTGGCTACGCTAAAATATTGCCTACAAACGCACTGCATAAAAAACCCATCGTACATCGTATTACACCCACGGAAAGAAATATCGTAGTCCTTATTAGCCGGAACTAAAAACAGTGACGTTCATAGTTACAATACAAGAAATAAAAATAAATTAGTATTCCCACATTTTCGACTCAGTAAAGTCAACACATCTTTCATGGGGCACTGTATACGGTATTGTAATAAAATACCAGAGGATATTCTAAACTTTCCAGACAAAAAGTTTAAGTCCCATGTTAAGCAAGTCCTCTGTAAAAAAGGCTACTATAAACTCGATGATTATATGAATGACCAAAATGTCTGGTCTTGACAATGCTACACTATGTAATTCAATGTTGTGTTTTGTAAGTGTACTTTGTATATTTTGTTTTTTTTTAAAAGATGTGTGTTGTAGAGTTTCTGGCAGCATCTTCTTTACAACGGAACACCTTCCGACGCGTAGTCACAAATGACGTCAGAAAGCTACCCATGTGATATTATTTTAAATAAAACATTTTGAGTTTTTTGAACCACACGTCAATATATTTCTTTATGAATAACATTAATATTTGTAATGGTTCACTCTCGTACAACGCCTAACCCTAACGCGCCCATGCGGGCGTCGATTCGCCAAAATTGCTGTGCGGCCCTCGATTGAGCGCCTCTGTTTTATTGTTCCACTCCGACCCCCAATGTTTATTGTTCGCCCTTTGGACACCCCTGGATAATGTTAAAGCTAACGTCGCTTTTTAGTGGTCTTATTTTATCACTCTGTGTCTGTGGCAACTTTTTGTTTTTTTGGAATTTTGATTAAAACTTGTAAAGTGTTGTCTAGATATTTTTATTGACTTGGAAATTGTTTATGTTGAATATAACTTTTGCATATACAACGTGTTAATGAATTAACGCAAAACTAGAAAGTATTTGGAATCGAGAGCAGAATAGAATTATCGTGGTTTCAACACAGGTAATATTTCAAAATATTAAATAATTTGTTTGTAAAATTTTAAAGTTACTGAACTTGATCTCAACCCATCGCTCGGGCACTCTCACCCCACTTACTACCAAAACAAGATTCTTAAAATGTATCCAAAAACACGTTAGCGCATTAATTCATTGCTGAAATGATAACAAATCATTTCTGCCTCAAAACTTAAAATGCGATCTCAACCCACTGCTCGGGCACTCTTACCCTACTTACCACCAAAACAAGATTCTTAAAATGTATGCATGAGCACGTTAGCGCTTTCATTCATTGCTGAAATGATAACAAATACTCGTAATGTTTTCCTCAAAACTTAAAAATGCGAATAACTTAAAATTTCAAGTATCAAAATAATGAAATTATTGTTTCAATCTAATTATTTTGTGATAAATCAGTTGGGGTGTATGAGGTTTTGCGCTTATTCATTAACACGTTGTATACATACGCATATATGGTGTACTATTAAATGCGTTAGGTATTAATCAGGCTTAAGAGTCATAAAACTGAACAACTGTCACTACGGGACCAAACACTCAAATCACGAAAAAACATCGATTGACGTTATCTATACTAATATACAACGTGTTAATGAATTAACGCAAAACAAGAAAGCAGTTTGTTTAGAATCGAGAGCAGAATCCAATTATCATGTTTTCAACACAGGAATTTTTTTTCAAAAAATTAAATAATTTGTTTATAAAATTTAAAATTTACTGAATTCGATCTCAACCCACCGCAAGGGCACACTCACCCTACTTACAACCAAAACAAGATTCTTAAAATGTATCTACGAGCATGCTAGCGCTTTCATTGATTGCTGAAATGACAAACAACAACAACATAACAAATAATTTTTGCCTCAAAACTTAAAAAGTGAATAACTTAAAATTTTAACTATCTAAATAATGAAATTATTGTTTCAATCTAATGATTTTGTTATAAATCAGTTGGGGTGTATGAGGTTTTGCGCTTATTCATTATCACGTTGTATAATATGGAACTGCTGATTATTTTCGCGATTTCAATGTTGGTTCCGTTGTGAAAGTTCTTCAGATTGATGGTCTGAATCACCCCCTTAAGTACATAATGTATTCAATTTTACACCCGATTTAGAATTAAGTTTACACGGATTTGAACCAGAACTCTCATGATTGAGTGTTCATACCGCTACGCAAAGCGCCATCGCTCCCTGTTTACTTGTAATACATAATTTGTCATGTTCTTTGGTGGTCCAGTGGCGAGTAACCTTGCCTGCCGTGTTCGTTCCCCATCCAATCCGACTCGTACCAATGAGTTTTTCGAATTTATGTATGATTTGTAACACCATTGGCTTTTTGGTAAAGGAAAACAGCATAAGCATATGCTCACGACTATATTCCCCGAGGGGGTAGTCAGAGATATTCTGAAACCTCAGAACATCCACGTTTCACCAGTAAAGGAAAACATCGTGAGGAAACCTGCATGCTTCTATTTCGAGGCAAGTATTGTACCCACTGTCTATTATAAGTGACGACGGGCTCACTCCCCGTCAGAATGGAAGAATTTCGGTACTACTAGTGATCATGGATATTCTGAGGTTTCAGAATATCTCTGTCTACACCCTCGGGGAATATAATAGTGAGCATAATATGATTATGCTATGCTCTTTGACTAATTATTATAAGGACTAGCCTTGCGGTAGCATTTCCCCTCTACCACGGTATAAGTACAATTGATCTTGTGCATTTACATTCAATTTTACACATTATCACTAAACGAGACAGCCTATAATTGCGAAATAATAACTTCGAACTAAGAACGTTTGGGGTTCACACGAGACTAATTTTCACGATTTTTAACAATCAAAATTAGAATCTAAAGTTATGGGGTATAAAATCCAAAGTTGCGGATTTCATGTTACCTCGCCCCCCGCAAAAAGTGGCAGAAATGTTTGTTAGTAGAATTACACGCGTAACCAGTCCACACATAAATAGTCAAAGGCTATGCTACATAATATGTCATGTTCTTTGTTCATTTCTTTACTCTTTGAAATTCTCTCGACACATACCTACCGACAAATAAACAAAAAAATGTTATAATTTTACAAGCAAATTTTGAATAATAAAGTTTTGGAAACTAAATATCAACGTCCCAAACTTGTGTGGACCAAAGTTCAACACCGGCGTTTATAACAGTCGACGGTTCAGAACTTTTACACTCGCGTTTAATATTAGAGGTGGCCCAAATTTTAGAGTACTACTACAGTATGACAAAGTTTGTTGGGTGTTTGTTTAATTGTTTATAAATTTTGAAAAGTTTTAGACTTTTATAGTTGCATTTCTCATTGTCAGCATATCTAACTGCAGGGCCCAGGCCTATCGTCAAGAAGACAAGAAGTGCGAGTACGGGTAGTGGGCTCGGTGGCGAAATTGGAAAACGCAATTCCCCGGTTTGGAAGAGACCGGGTTCAAGTAGCCCGAGACTAAATTTTTCGAAAGAAGTACGAGGTTATTCTTCTTGTTATCGTGTGGGCAGAAAGCCCTGGTGTCAGAGTTTTGTCAGACCGCCTTACGGCCTCTGACGTGGTTTTTATGTAACGACTACTACCACGAGAGATAATAGCCGGGACCAATGGCTTAACGTGCTGAAGCACGGAATCATCTTTCTTTTCAGACAATCAGGTCATTTGGCCTGCAATGTCCTAACTGGGGAAAAACGCACAAAGTGACATATCACTAGGTGTCCCCCGTGGGAATCGAACCCACGACCTCCGTGTCAAGAGCTCTTAACCATTAGACCACGGAGGCAGTTCGAGGTCGATTGGAATTTATTATTAAGGCTTGATTATACCACAAATGATCAGAGAAAAGACCCGACTTCAAATGCCTTTACCACAGAACATTATAAGAGAGGTTAGAAATGCAAAGGAAGGCTTTTGCTTCGGAGACCGCTGTCGCCACTTCTCTTCCCGCTCACGCTGCTACAATTACTCATGCCCTCTCGCTCTCACCACGTCGCGCATCTTATGGTGTTAAGCAAATCATTGCATAACCTGTGGCGACACGATTCACGCCTACTTTGCACTTCTAACCCCTCTTATAATGTTCTGTAGCCTTTACAATAACCAATTTTCGATAAAAGACCACAAACAAATGCTACCCAAAATTGCTTTATCCCCTAGATAGGCGCAGCTCCCCCCCCCTCTCTTTTCACCCTTCCCCTCCAGTAATGATATGGCTCTGACTAATAAATCTATGCTCTGACATCGATGAATATTGATGGGATGTACCGACAGAGAAACAAGAAATATTGTGGGTGTATAAATATGGATTATTTGTTATTGGATTTTTTCGGATGAATGATCGGTCTTTATTTAATTCGAGTATTTTTTGGTTTACGTGTTTGTTTTTAGGTTGTAATGTGAAAGGAAACAGACATCAAAGTCGTGTTTGCTTTTATCAATCAATCAGTCCATTTAGGTTCTATAATTTAATCCAAATTCACTTCAGTTTCATATATTATTTATTATAAACATTTTACAGCCATGTTGAACTATTTACTTTCAGTATAGTAGAGCCAATTTAGACCATACATCTGAACAACTTCTTCTATGGAACAAACATCGAGAAACAATTAAAAAAAGTTTGTATAAAGATAGAATTGCTGACGCTCCTTGCATGTGGTAGTTTCAGTTTATTTTCCAGGCATCACTACGGTGTAATAATAATAGAGTTTTTGAGTAACGTTTCACCAAGACCCTTCTTTTACATATGTGAATTAAGTTTGTATAAAGTATGTGTTGCTGACGCTCCGGTGCATGCAGTAGTTTGGGTCTATTTTTCAGGCATCGCTGCGGTGCAGGAATGATAGCGTTGTTGTGTAACGTTTCACCAAGACACCCTTCTTCTGTTATATATATCATAAATTAGAATAGAAGCCGTGGTGGTCCAGTGGCGAGTAACCTTGCCTGCCGTGCAGGAGGCGATGGTTCGATCCCCGTCCAGGCCGACTCGTACCACTGAGTTTTTCGGACAACATCGTGAGGAAACCTGCATGCTTCAATTTCGAGGCATGTATTGTACCCACTGTCCATTATAAGTGGCGACGGGCTCACCCCCCGTCACACTGGACAGAGTTTCGGTACTACTGGTGAAACGTGGATGCTCTGAGATTTCAGAACATCTCTGACTACCCCCTCGGGGAATATAGTCGTGAGCATATACATACATACATACATAAATTAAGTTTTTATAAAGATTGTGTTGCTGACGTTTCTTACATGTGGTAGTTTCAGTACACTTTCAGGCATCACTGCGGTGCAGTAATGATAGCGTTGTTGTATAAGATTCCACCAAGACTATTCTTCTATTACATATATTATAAATTCAGTTTGTAAAAAGATTGTGTTGCTGACGTTTCTTACATGTGGTAGTTTCAGTACACTTTCAGGCATCACTGCGGTGCAGTAATGATAGCGTTGTTGTATAAGATTCCACAAAGACTATTCTTCTATTGCATATATTATAAATTAAGTTTGTATAAAGATTGTGTTGCTGACGTTTCTTACATGTAGTAGTTTCAGTCTATTTTTCAGGCTTGAATACGGTGCAGTAATGATAGCGTTGTTGTGAAACGTTTCACCAACACTCTCCCTCCTTCTGTTACATATATAAATTAAGTTTGTATATAGATTGTGTTGCTGATGCTCCGTGCATGTGGTAGTCTCGGTCTATTTTCCAGGCATAACTACGGTGCAGTAACTATATAGTTGTTGTGTAACGTTACACAAAGTCTTCCTCCATCTGTTACATCTTAACTATTATAAAACTGTAACAGAAGTGTGACTGTACATTGAAGATATTTACAAAAAAAAGATTACGATATGGTTTTTAGATGTCCCTAACCAAAAACCAACCAAAACCAACCAAATCAACCTTTTTTAGAATTTTTGTCAGTATGTTTGTTTGTGTTTGTTTGTACGAGGATTACGCAGAAAACGGAACCTTTTGATGAAACTTTTTGTGTTTGACAGCTAATAATCTGACTTAAAATCTGATATATAATTTGAGTGGACGAAGACGCGGGTTAACTCTAGTATATTATAAATTAAGTTTATATAACGTGTTTATGAATTAACGCCAAACTAAAAAGTAGTTTGTTTGGAATCGAGAGCAGAATCGAATTATCATGATTTTAAAAAAGCATTTTTTTTTCAAAATATTAAATGATGTGTTTGTAAGTATAAAAATTAATAAACTTAAAATTTTAAGTCTCAAAATAATGAAATTACTGTTTCAATCTAATTATTTTGTTATAAGTCAGTTGGGGTGTATGAGGTTTTGCGCTTATTCATTAACACGTTGTATAAAGACTGTGTTGCTGACGCTCCGTGCATGCGGTAGTCTCGGTCTATTTTCCAGGCATCACTGCGGTTCAGTAATGATAGCGTTGTTGTGTAACGTTTCAAGACTTCCTCCTTCTGTTACATACATAAATGCATCATTCCTTTCGGGGTGTTCAGAAACTTTGGTGCAATGGAGCAATGTTTAAACGATTGAAAATGTATGAATCATATGAAGACTCTTAGTTTAAAGGGATGCTATTGATATCAATTTCACCCTATATTTATGCTCGTGACTGTTCGATCACCTTTTAGTATACGGGCATTATAGGATATACAACGTGTTAATGAATTAACGTAAAACTATAAAGCAGTTTGTTTAGAATCAAGAGCAGAATCGAATTATCATGGTTTCAACATAGGTAATTTATTTCAAAATTAAATTTTAAACCCTATATGTGTACAACATGTCAATGAATAAGCAAAAACCTCATATACCCCAACTGATTTATAACATAATAATTAGATTGACACTATAATTTCATTATTTGGATAGTTTAAATTTTAAGTTATTCACGTTTTAAGTTTTGAGGCAAAAATGATTTGTTATCATTTCAGCAATGAATGAAAGCGCTAACGTGCTCATGGACATTTGAAGAATCTTGTTTTGGTATTAAGTAGGGTGAGAGTGCCCGAGCGGTGGGTTGAGATTGAGTTCAGTAAATTTAAAATTTTACAAACATACCTATTATTTATTATTTTGAAAAAAAATTCCTATGTTGAAATCATGATAATTCAATTCTGCTCTCGATTCTAAACAAACTACTTTCTAGTTTTGCGTTAATTCATTAACACGTTGCATTAGAAAGTGTATGATTTAGTATTTTTAATATAACAAAGGATTAAGCTAAGCGATTTGAAGTATCATAGACTCTTAAGTCTATATCTAAAGTAGCTTTGTGCCCTTTGACTAATTATTATAAGGATTAGCCTTGCGGTAGCATTTCCCCTCTGCCACGGTATAAGCACAATAATTGATCTCGTGCATTTACATTCAATTTTACACCTTATCACTAAACGAGACAGCCTATAATTGCGAAATAATAACTTCGAACTTAGAACGTTTGGGGTTCACACGAGACTACTTTTCATGATTTTTAACATTCAAAATTAGAATCTAAAGTTATGGGGAATAAAATCCAAAGTTGCGGATTTCATGTTACCTCGCCCCCCGCAAAAGGTGGCAGAAATGTTTGTTAGTAGAATTACACGCGTAACCAGTCCACATATAAATAGTCAACGTTTGTGCACCATGAAAACCAAACAAGTTACATTAACATAATCATCTTCAAATTATAACCTAAACACACAAACCTTTTAAACTCAGCAACACAGTATATAGATTAAGCAGATAACACTCTCGGAACTAGATTGTGTCCGGGGTCAGAAATTATCAATATCTCAGATCTTACTCGACGGCAAAAATCTGCAGTCAGCGGTCCGAACGTGATGCCAATAGCTGAGATTGTGCTGCGTTTAGATTGTAGATAGCTGACTTGATACTTGCTTGGATACGAGTAATATGAGTGCGAAATATTCAAGGTTCGGGCGAGATTGAGTAACAACACAGATTACTTAATAAAAATAAAATTCGCCTTATGTCTATGAGTGACGATTCACCCCCTTGGTGGGGATTGGCTGTCAAGCGTACCTGAGCGTGGAGTGAGACAGGCCTGGTAGCAATGGATTTATGTAATACTAGAGTTAACCCGCGACTTCGTCCGCACAAATAATATACCAGATTTTAAGTCAGATCATAAGCTATCAAACAAAAAAGTTTCATCAAAATCGGTTCAGTAGTTTTTGCGTGATTCTGTTACAAACATACAAACAAACAAACAAATAAAAAAACAGACAAACAGACAGACAAAAATTCTGAATAAGGTTGATTTGGATTCCGGGATACCTAAAAACTATATTGTAATCACTTTCTTGTAAATATCTTCAATGTACAGACACACTTCTATAACAGTTTTATAATAGTTTAGATGTGATACCTACTGGCAACTACTGAAATACTGTTTTGGTTTGCGTTTTAGAAGTTAGTTTTTTTTAGGTCTTCTACCCAACTCAGTAGGTTCCGGTTCAGGTAGTTAATTACTAGACCTGAAACTTTAGTCGTGTTTCCGACGTAGAGTTTCACAAAAAACTTCGCCATATATCTACTTGACATTTCATTCTATCTTGAAAATTTCAATCAGTATGCTAAAGATGAGGATGCAGTGACTAAACCGATAACCATACGGTTTGAGCATCAGAGATGTTGACGATGCCAGAAAGGATCAGTCATCTCATACGAGAACTGTCTATACTTCGTGTCAAATGAGGACAAAAAGATTTTCCGATTCGTGTATAACTGGCCAATTCTGATTTGCAAATATAATTTATTTATCAGCAAGATTTACTATCAGACATATCTTTGACGTTACTAAAGCTGTTCTAAGATTAATTGAGAAGAAGTGTTTCCAATCTCTGTTTCTGTAATTCAAAATAGCCTTGAAATTTCTTTGCTATTTGAAATGGAGTATAGGTCGATGTTGTTCTAATCAGAACACTACACGGAAAACTACTACCAAAAGTTTTATGTTGTGTATTTGAGTGTAAAACAAAGAATGTATTCATTTCATTTCATTTATTTATTTACCATAATTTACATGTGTATACAGTGATGGTCTTAAGGTTAAAATTAGTTCCAATGTAAATTTGCTTTGATAAAGCGTAGTAAAATAGGATAGTTAGTAATTACATTTGAATATCTTATCATTCGCAACAAGTTGGATGTTATTGTGAACTATTACTGGACAGGCGAGTAGCTTACCAGAGCTACGTCTAAACGCCCAATGCCTTCTTGGCACGTTCATACTATCACGTAGCCGCACTTACCGAGATATAATTATTCGTGTAACCGAAATTCGACCTTCTGATATTCAATTTTGCACTAAAACTAAAGAAATTCGCTTGCAGCGGTTGTGTTTAAGGTGATTCTTCAGTTATTAATTATTGGTCCAATAGATTTTGCGGTTGTTTAACCTATTTTGTAGATATTCTGAGGGTATTCACACACAAACATAAACTCACGACTATTTTCTATCGGGGTAGTCAAGAGCTTTGCCACAAATCCAAGCATGCAGTTAGTGTTGCTGATGGATGGGCAACTACCAATATTTCATCGATTTTTTATCGATAATCGACCGATAGCAAAACTATCGATATTCGACCGATAGTAAGACTATCGAAAATCAACTAATAGTAAGACTATGGATAATCGACCGATAGCAAGACTATCGATAATCGACTTTTAGCAAGACTATCCATAATCGACCTATAACAAGACTATCGATAATCGACCGATAGCAAGACTATCGATAATGCTGGTTGTTGACATATGTGGCAAGTCCCCACAATATTATCGATTCTATCGAAGTTCTGCCCCCCTAGACAAAGTGACATGCTATTGGCGTCGACGCTAGTAGAAACGGACAAAATGTATGGATTTGACATTGGCGATCGAAACATTTTGACGTTTGTTTTCGTCACCATACGACAAGTCCATACATTTTTTATGCTTTCTACTGTCGTTAACGCTAAACGAAAGTACTTTGTCTATTGTCTAGGGGCCCTGAAAGACAATTGCGAATAAGCAAACTGTCGATAGTCGAAAACAATCGATAATATTGGACTCTGACAATATTTCTGAGCCTAGGCATATCGATGGCCATACTATCGATTATTTAAATCTTTTTTAGAAAACTATCGATTGTTAAACTGTACAGGTTGTACCAAAACACTCCAGTAATACTTAGAGAGCCAACATTGAAATCGCGAAAAAAAAACGAATTTTCACACAGAACTGCAGTACTGCCTCGACTCAAATGTATGGGACTTCAGATTTTTTAAAATTTTTCTCGACTTTGGCTTGTGAAAGTTGTTCAGTATAATCCTCTGAAGAACCCCCTTAAGTATTACTAGGGTGTTTTGTTACACCGTGTATACACCCTGTATACACGGTGTTAGTGTAAACATTATTAACATTATTTTAAGGGGCTACTATAAATCACCCCTTAAAAGGATATGTGAAGAAAATAGGATTCTTCAAAGCATCATAGATCTTGAAGTACTAACAGTAGGAGTATGATTTGCGGATATGTGTAAATTGAACATATGATTGAAGTTTTGATTAGAGCCAAAACACGATTAAAAGACATTTTCTCGATAGAAAAATAAGCCAAAGTAGCCTCCGTCTTTATCGATAAACGCTTGGAACTGCTAAACGGTGAATAATAGAAACACGAGACTTGATTTTTAAAAAAAAGATTGATATTTTATAAAGTTTGATTAGAGCAGAAATTAACTTACATAAATAGTACAATCACAATTAAATAAAGTTGGTTTTACGCTTGCGTCGTTTCAGGCGCGCGCGCCGCCCCATCTCTTTCTCTCGCATCAGGCAGTAATATAAGCTATCACACCCCCATTTCGCTTCAATTATTTTTCTACATAGGCCCTTAAAATAATGCCCCATGATACTGAACAACTTTTCCTAAGAAACTAATAGGAAATTCGACATTCGATCAGCTGATTGCGTTTAGTATGGGAAGACCAAAATTTTTGTTTTGAATTTCCTATTTGTTTCTTTGGGAAAGTTGTTCTATATCATGGATATAATCACCCCTTAAAGTAATGCAACTGTTTGAATCGTTGTCTAGTCATCATAAAACAAGTCCAGACTAGATTCTGGTACTTTAAATGTACTAGATAATTTGTGGAACAATGTCAAAGATATTCATTTATTAGGGGCCTACCCTAAGTGCCCTGCAGTGGGACGTATACAACGTGTTAATATATAAGCGCAAAACCTCATACACCCCAACTTATTTATAACAAAATAATAAGATTGAAACAATAATTTTATTATTTTGATAGTTAAATTTAAAGTGATTCGCATTTTAAGTGTTGGGGCCAAAATGTTTTTTTATCATTTCAGCAATGAATGAAAGCGCTAACGTGCTCATGGATATATTTTAAGAATCTTGTTTTGGTAGTAAGTAGGGTGATTGTGCCCTTGCGGTGGGTTGAGATCGAGTTCAGTAAATTTTTAATTTGACAAACAAATTATTAAAAATTTTGAAAAAAATTACCTATGTTGAAACCATGATAATTCGATGATGCTCTCGATTCTAGATAAACTACTTTCTAGTTTTGCGTTCATTCATTAAGACGTTGTATAGGCTTATGATGATGATAAAAAATCAAATAAAGTAAATTTACTTTTTCTAACTGTACTTGATTCCTCATAAACGAAAGAGCGGAAAAAACGTCAAAAATCTCGGCAATGGAAATTGAATATTCTACAAATTGAATGAAAATGCGAGCGCAATCAAAGATTTGGAATCTCGGATTGTAATATAATAAAGTATTAAATTATGTTATAGATATGCATATACTCTTCATATAAGCGTAAAGCAAGCTATATTTGCTCTTATTAAGTTGTCATAAGAGTCCTTTTAGAATTCATCCTTGTTAGAATATACCTAAGTTTGAGTAGGTTCGTTTCAACTCTGCTATTTAACTTCAGACCCGGTTGATTCAGCTAAAATGACATTTATTTTGATAGGTATTACAGCTCAAATATTGAGGTTAGGTAGTTGCAAAAATGTCCTTTTGGAATGTTTAGAAACTATGTTACAATTACAATTACAGGTTGATATCATTAAAAGTTTTTTTAACCAAAGAGTCTACCCATCAAACTGGACAACTTTTACTAAGGGAACATAAAGATCGTAGCAAAAAAATCAGCTGGTCCATACTAAACTGCAGTGCCTACTCGACTCAAATGTATACAACAGTTGATTTGGTTCTGAGGTTTCAGAATATCTCAGATTACCCCCTCGGGGAATATAGTCGTGAGCATATTCTTATGCTTTATGCTATGCTATGTGAAAACCGAAAAACGCCAGGAAATTTGTCATTTGTGATTGTTAACGCAAAATTAACATGTTTTCATTATTTAAAAAGCTCAGAAATTACTACTAACGCCATCTAGTGAGATGCATCAGAACTTCAATGTAATCAACGATCATTAATGTTGCCAGTCATTTGTTTTCAATTTGCATTATATTAAATCAGTTACTCAGTAATTGTAACTGGCAATATCTCTCTCTTTCGTCGCCATTCTCACGGGACGGTCGAAATTTATAACTTTCATCTCAGAAAATCATTGTGTGGTTAAAAGGAACCTAATATATCAGTTTTCAAGATATTCAGGAGTTTTCATTCGCCACCTATTCACAAACACTGCAGGAGAAGGACCAGTCGATTCGAACCTGCCGACTTTCTCCTACAGTGATAATTTATGTCAAATAGGCCAGGTGAAGTGCCAGCATTCAAAATATCGTTATAACTATCTTAATTCATATAACCTACAGACAGGTAGTAAATCACAGCCTACACCTAAGTAGGTACATATACAACAATGTATTCAGCACATATCAGGTTGTGACAGACAAACATAATAGGCTATTGTACCCGTTATCTGCATTCATGTGGACCTAGACTATAAATAGTGCTTTAGAAAACTTATTTCTGGATTCTCTTGGCCTAATTTAGGACAACAACTTTGACCCTCAAACTCAAAATCAAAATGAATTATTTCAAAATAATATCACATGGATAGCTTTATGACGTCATTTTTTTTTGACTCTACCACTGCGTCGGAAGGTGTTCCGTTGTAGAGAAGATGCGGCCAGAAACTCTACAACACACATCCTTAAATAAAATGTGTATACAGGGTGTTACAAAAGTAAAAATAAACATTTAAAACTTTTAAGGGGGTGGTTTAGACCATCAAACTGAACAAATTTTACTATAGGACTAACATAGAAATCGCGAAAAAAAAATCTGCTATTCCATACATTTAGCTCGAGTAGATTTGTAATTTAGTATGGAACATCCGTCTTTTTTTCGCGATTTCGATGTTGGTCCCATAGTGAAAGTTGTTCAGTTTGATGGTCTAAACCACCCCCTTAAATGTTTATTTGTATTTTTGTAACACCTTGTATACTGTAACATGGTCAAGACCAGCAGAGACTATGGAAGACATTTTCACAGAACGTGACTTATCAAGGCGGATTTTCTAACAAATAATAAAATTAACTAAAAGGTAAAAATTAAGGGGGGTTGTTCCTTATACAAGAAACTAGTTCTTCTCGCTCTATTATTAAAACGGTAATACATACAAGCGTCAAACTTGGTGTGATAATAGAGCAAACTCTACAGTAGTAACAACAAATAATAAAAATCGGCCAAGTATGAGTCGGTCTCGCGCTAAAGGTCCCGGAGAAAACAAAACTTAAGTTAATATGTTGTGTGTCGGGGTAGTACGGAACCCTCGTGGGGCGCGAGTAGCCCGACTCGCACTTGACCAGTTTTTATTTAACTTATTATTTAATGTTCTCGTTAGTCAATGTTAAGAGAAGTTTATTCCGAATGCGTAAATGCGCGCTGCATACAAACGAAGTCTGGTGATATTTTCAATACTAACCAATTAAACTCAATGAAATTTTGTAGAAACAATCTAGGAACAAATCTCTATGCTTGTATCGTGTCCGATTTTCGTTAAGATATACAGTTTCAATGCTAGGATTAATTAAAGATTTGTATGGAAATCTTTGAGGCACTGTAACTTTAAAACTGTTCATTTTAAGGAAAATCTGACACGATACAAGCATAGAGATTTGTTTCTAGATTGTTTCTGCAAAATTTCATTGAGTTTAATTGGTTAGTATTGAAAATATCACCAGACTTCGTTTGTATGGAGCGCGCCAACAGTAATATACCCTTAATGCTACTTATTTGCATTATAGGAATACTGTTCTATCAAATGGAATATTTAAGCAGCTTATTAGTATTTTATTAAATAGAGTATTATTAATATCAACTTTCATTTCGACATGCCCCGCTTAATTGTGTGGCATCAGATGAAATTCATTTTCGCTTGTTTGTAAAATGTTGACGTTAATAATATTTTCCTATTCAAAGGGTGAGTTACCTCATTATTCTTGGATGTAGAAATGATACTGGAATATGCCATCGCTGCTTTACTAATAAAGGGTGTTAGGAAAAGTATCATTAACATTTGAACCGCAAACTCTACCCATCAATCTGAACAACTTTTACTATGGGAGCATACCTGCCAGAACGAAAAAAAATCTGCTGAATCATTTTAGTAGAGTAGGTATAAATAAATATCTTGGACATTTTCACACAAATTATCTAGTTACATTTAAAATACCAGAATCTAGCCTGGACTTGTATTATATTGACTAGACAACGGTATAGTATACATATATAGATACAAACATCCATGACTGGGGTACAAATATTTATATTTAAACATACAAATATTTGTCCCTTACGGGATTCGAACCCGCAATCCTCGGCTCAGCAGGCAGGTTCAATGCAGACTGAGCTACCGGGCCGTCCAAAGTATCACAGTTTAATATGGAACAGCAGATTTTTGTTTGCACTGACAGGTCTTCTCCAATAGTAAAAGTTGTTCAGTTTGATGGATAAAGTATGTGGTTTAAAGGTTATTGACACTTTTCCTTACACCCTGTATAAAACACGCTATTATAAAACTATGACAGACTTAGATAGTCGTACGCGCGAACA
Source organism: Agonopterix alstromeriana (assembly GCA_963924505.1). Taxonomy (NCBI): domain Eukaryota; kingdom Metazoa; phylum Arthropoda; class Insecta; order Lepidoptera; family Depressariidae; genus Agonopterix; species Agonopterix alstromeriana. Next base: position 1,329,284 of record OZ004684.1, read on the forward strand.
AATTGCGATGAAATAAGCCTAAATTTTCATCTAAGCGCTTTGCTATTATAAAAATACAATCTAAATCAGTTTAGTAGTTTTTATGTGGTGCGTGAACAAACAAACTGATAAACAGATGAACAGACAGAAATTCTAAAATGGTCTCAATGCCTTCGATTATGTAGGTATCCTAAACACCCCTAAAAAATGTTTTTGCAAAAAATTATGTATCTTTGACACGGCGACACATCAAGCTACGCAAAACCAACATAAGCTAGCCGCGCGTAGGGAGAGTAATGTATAACGTCGCGCGGCCAGCTTATACTTGTTTTGCATAGCTTGATGTGTCACCGTGTGTACATCCATTCCATGACAAGTTTAAAATTGTTTAGATTGGATTAGATGTCTAAGTTAAGAGAAGTTTATTCCGAATGCGGAAATGCGCGCTGCATACAAACGTAGTCTTGTGATATTTTCAATACTAACCAATTAAACTCAGTGAAATTTTGCAAAAACAATCTAGCAACAAATATCTATGCTTGTATCGTGTCCGATTTTCGTTAAAATATACAATTTCAATTCTAGGATTAATTTAAGATTTGTATGGAAATCTATGAGGCACTGTAACTTTAAAACTGTACATTTTAAAGAAAATCTGACTCGTTACAAGCATAGAGATTTGTTTCTAGATAGTTTCTGCAAAATTTCATTGAGTTTAATCGGATAGTATTGAAAATATCACCAGACTTCGTTTGTATGGAGCGCGCCAACAGTAATATACCCTTAAGTTCTATTAGAGGAGCAGAATACAAGAACAAAAATAACATCTTAATAAAAGCAAAAAGTACACTGAGAAAAAAATGCTACGTATACGTAGCCCGTCGCAGCTTACGTACCACGTAGCTTCATTCAATAGTTTCTGCCTACCCCAGTGGGACATGGGCGTGAGTGTAATAAATATTGTTACTGTGATATACCACTTCCAGTAAAAACAAATAATTCCTCTTCATTCATCTGCCAGTAATTACTGTCCTCATTAGCGGCGACAGTGCGGATATGGCGGCCTGTAACCGCTTCTAACCGGTTATAAACGGATGTGAGCGGATATAGCCGGTTATTACCGGTAAGCTCCAAGTAATCCGGTACTGGCACATGATTAATGTGTAAGGTTTTTTTGGAATATTGTTTAGTAGCAAATTTGTTTGTTTTTGTGTTATACAGGGTGAAATTGACATCATTAGCATCCTTTTAAACTAAGAGTCACCATCCCATCCCAGTCCCATCATCCTGAACAACTTTTAAACCGAACGGAGCAAAAAAAAAAGCTACTGTTGCATATTTGAATCGAGTGGTTTGGTCTCATAGTAAAAGTTATGTCTGTATCTCTGTCTAGGTCATTCCTTAAGGTAAGCGCGTATTAAGGCGGGTCGCATCTGCACAAGAATGCGACCTGCTCCGCCCCGGCATAGTATGCGAGAGCTCATAATTATAAATAGTAAAGTGTGGTATATAAGCCGTGGTGGTCCAGTGGCGAGTAACCTTGCCTGCCGTGCAGGAGGTGATGGTTCGATCCCCATCCAAGCCGACTCGTACCAATGAGTTTTTCGGAATTTATGTACGATTTGTAACACCACTGGCTTTTCGGTGAAAGAAAACATCGTGAGGAAACCTGCATGCTTCAATTTCGAGGCATGTATCGTACCCACTGCCCATTGTAAGTGGCGACAGGCTCACCCCCCGTCACACTGGACAGAGTTTCGGTACTACTGGTGAAACGTGGATGTTCTGAGGTTTCAGAATATCCACGACTACCCCCTCGGGGAATATAGTCGTGAGCATATATGTATGTATGTATAAATAGTATAAAAGCGATTTAGGCGAATTTTTGTTCTGCCACCCGTCCTAATATGTGCTTACCTTTAAGATACATTTATAAAATTTCCTGAATAAATTCTTGCGTATAAATAATATTCTAGTAACGGATTCGCGACGCAAACGAAAGTCAGTCATGATGGATCACGCGAGGGTTGAAGGAATACGACGTGAAAAGAAAATATTGCCGATGACTTATAGACTTACAAACGTATTTGTATTAGATAAGAGCGATGTTGTACAGTCGCCATCACATATATCGTAGCATACAAGGTGTTCAAATATTTCTGAGCAGTGCTAATTTTTGATAAATTCTTTACAGTAACTGTTACCAAATATATCTAAACGTATATTGTGTCAAAAATATCTGAACGGCTAATTTCCAATAATTTCTATACAATGTTATTTAAAATTGAAATGTGTAACAACGGATTAAGGTCTTTTTTCCAAAACTGCTTAGATGTTTATGATCACTTTGACTGCGTAGATATATTTGATGTTCTAGGAGTTCAGATATTTTTGATTAGTTATGTCTAAAGAAATTATTGAAAATTAGAACTGCTTTGGAATATTTGACCATTTTGTTTGCTATGATATTATATCTGATGGCAACCGTACCCAAAAGGAACATTTTTTGAATCACATCGGATCTAAACTGTAGGTAATAGTACTTAGGTTTAGAACCATATGACCACTGACCATTTCTTGAAATGTCACATTGGTTTCTCAGAAACATTCGATGTAGAGTTACATGCTCTACATTGATATTTACCAATTATGTTCTTCAACCTTTATTTTTGACAATCGCAAATAATGCCTTATACATATCTAAACAATTTATATAACGTAAAAAATAGATATAAGCACATGCTCATGACTATATTTACCGAGATATTCTGAAAACTCAGAACATCTACGATTCACTAGTAGTACAGAAACTCTGATAATAACACTAATCCATTTTCAAAGACTTAAACATGTTTTGAAAATCAACACTCATCGGAAATATTTTAACATAATTTCTGCTACGATATAATATCTAATGGTGAATGTAGCAGTAAAACCATATCTCAATGCTTACAAAAACGCACAATTATCATACACATTTCCATCTAATATACCATTAAATTTAACATGAAAAGTACATTTATTATCACTCGTCAAACGCCATTATTGTCATGAGCCCGACATTATCTGCCCCTCGTTCATACGCTATCGCTCGATATATACGGAACAAAAATGATATCGAAATCAAAGATAATATTTTCATGACATACAGAACGCAATATCGGGACTTCTGACGATTGTTTCGTAGAAATGAACTGAAGCATAACATTTTCTGAAAACTGGATTCATCTCAGCCCATGACCTTTAAGTTAATAAAGGCGCAGTTGTAGGTTAGTAGCTAACTATTTTTAACTCAAATGCTGTCGTGGGAAATTACACCTAAGAGTTATAAACTTAAATACCTAATTAAAATTTTTAGGGTTCCGAAGTCAACAAGGAATCCTTATAGTTTCGCCATGTCCGTCCGTCTGTCTGTCCCCCCCCCCCCCTTCCAGCTAAACGGTTGCTTCTAGATACGTGAAAAAATTCACGTTTAAAAGGAAAACTATCACCGCTAAGTAAGCTTTACAAGTTAACGAGTAATAGTCGACCAACTTGTAAAATGTATTTTTTAGACTTTATCAGCCATAAAACCGTAGTATAAAATAAAAAGCCCTCTTCCAAGTCCGTATATTGTGACGGGCAACTACGGAACCCTACCCTGCGCGTGGCCCGACACGCACTTGGCCGGTTTTTTATTTATGATCGTTTAGGACAGAAAATAACCGTGGCGACCTTCTATGACTTCTAGTTCAAAAACGGAAATCGTGAAAATGCTAAAAGTTAGCTTCTTCTATTTTCTATGCTATCATGATCGTCTCAGCCGATGGACGTCCACTGCTGGACATAGGCCTCCCTCAAGGATCGTCACAGCGACCGGTCCTACGCTTCCCTCATCCAACGAGTTACCGAGCCTTCACCAGGTCGTCGGTGCACCTTGTAGGGGCCCACTCCCTGCCCACGCTGCTCTTTCCACTCGAGACCTCTTCGAAGTTACATTGCTAAAATGGAAACCTTAGTGGGTGGTTGAAAGTTTTTGGAGCTTATTTTCTGAACGCTTCGAATACGGTTTTGAGATATGTACATATAGATGTATACATGGTCTATGAATATGATATATGTATATATTTCTTTGTCAATGTTTGTACAGTCGCCATCAGCTATATCTGAGCATACAAGGTGTTCAAATATTTTTATTTATGGTAAATTTTACCAATTATATTTAGACCTAATTTTTTATATCAATAAATGAAGATTTTGATCTAAACGTGTATTTTGTCATAAATATCTGAACAGCTAGTTTTCAATAATTTCGTACAATGTTATTTAATATTTAAATGTAAAACAACGGAGTAAGGTCTTTTTTCCTAAATTGTTCAGATGTTTATGATGATGACCCTGACTTCGTAGATACATTTCATGATCTAGGCGTTCAGATATTTTTAATTGAATATGTGTAAAGAAATTATTGAAAATGAGAACTGCTTAGATATATTTGGTCACCTTGTTTGCTATGATATATCTGATGGCGACTGTACGAGTATACTGATTAAAATCATTCAGGAATATTCCACGAAAAGAAATTGAATATTCCATATATTTTTATCTAGAGAATAGACAGCCGTTGTGTTCCAGTGTCGAGTAACCTTGCCTGCCGTGCAGGAGGCGATGGTTCGATCCCCGTCCAGTCCGACTCGTACCAATGAGTTTTTTCTGAATTTATGTACGATTTGTAACATAATGTGTTTGTGGCTTTTCGGTGAAGGAAAACAGCGTGAGGAAACCTGCATCCTTCAATTTCGAGGCATGTATTGTACCCACTGTCTGTTATAAGTGGCGACGGGCTCAACCCCCGTCACACTGGAGAGTTTCGGTACTACTGGTGAAACGTTGATATTCTGAGGTTTCAGAATATCTCTGACTACCCCCTCGGGGAATATATTCGTGAGCATATGCTTATGCTGAGAATAGAAACAAATGAATCAGATGCACTTTTATTTATTTCATCACAATTCTTTATCTAACGCCACTAAAACACTCAAATAAAGCACATTCTAGAGTGTTAACGACTCGAGCTCAATGAAAATACGATATAAACTAATCTTTCGCATTAAATACCCACTCAACAAACAAAACAGTAAAAACAAAGCAATAATATTCAAGCACATGATATAAAATAGAGCTTTTAATTGTGGCTCTAATTAAGATTAACTATCAGTCGTACTATCTCGAAAAACTACAACAGAAATTCAGTAATAACTGAATTTAGAAAAAAGAACTTTAAGAGCCTGTTCCGAATAAGTTCTTGTTAGCTTACAAATGAGCTGTCGGATAAGCTAAGTTTGCAGTTTTGTATGGATCAGCTGATAAATATTTCGTGATTTCGATGTTGGTGGCCATAGAGATACTTGTTCAGTTTGACGGTCTAATCATCCCTTTATAAAAGTGACGACATATTAGGAAGGACCCTATATAGGAATCGGAAAATCTTTTCGTCCTTATTTGAAATGAAGCTTAGACTTCATGTTAGCATCAGGTCACTGAAGCCCATCTCAAAGCGTTAACTAAATAATTAAAAACTGTAACGAAATGGGCATGATTATTTCACATTGGAAAATCAGCTATCATTCTAAACCCACAAATATTTCCTTCATCCACCAAACACAGGCGTCTTCTTACTTCCCAATAGAAGGCTTCCAAGAAATATTATTCATCCCATGGAACTGCCGTTTCAGATTCTGCCCATCAGCCCATTTAGAATTCATGTAGCTATCATCATCATCTTGCTCCAGCTTCTTCCATTCTTCCTGTTTCCTGTACGCGTGCAGCATGAGTTGCTTGCGTTGATCTTCAGATAGGACTGGCTCACGACCTGGAGCTCCTTCAGAGTTGGAGCACAGTTTCACCGTCACCTTTGTTTTATTGTTTTTACCTGTAATCAGGTTGAGAAGTTCGTTGATGAGATATCCAGAAATGGTGAAGGAAAAAGAATAGTGTGTACAGTTGTAAGCTTTCTTGATCATAATCGTTATTCCAATTATTCTTGATCAGGAACTTGACAATGAACGTTATGTCTCAGGACCTATCAATTTATCGTAATCAGACGGTCTTAATACTTTTCGAGGTGGTAAGAATCACCACTGGATTACATGGCATATCAAGTAATCAAGTATCAAGTGATAGCCCTCCAAAACACTGAAAAAAGAAATCGAATCCCTTTTTCCTCAACGAAACGTGGTAGTTTAAACCGAGAAATACCCTTATATCAACCATATCAACCGACATCCATCCATTCCAAATCTAAGCTGTCTCCTTATAAATTCATATTTTACCACGGTCCTGTGCTAATCTTGAAAACAGAAATCACAAAAACTCACCCAAATGCTCACTAAGCAGATTCCCACTCAGGAATTTCTTCCCGCAAGCCCATAAGCAGGCCCTGGTCGGGTCAATGACCTCAGTTGCAGCCTGGGTCCCGGCCAAATCTTCAACGTTATCCAGCTCCATACGGACCGGGTCGTGGGGAGGGAGACCTCCAGGGAATACGATCTTGGTTGCACCTCGAAGCTCGTCAAGAGCTCTGGCTACGTCTTTCTGGGTCATGCAGTAGCGTAGGTCCACCTGGAAATTTATTTGAAGAATTGTTTTTAGTTCTAAACAAAAAGCCGTGGTGGTACAGTGGCGAGTAACCTTGCCTGCCGTGCAGGAGGCGATGGTTCGATCCCCGTCCAGACCGACTCGTACCAATGAGTTTTTTGGAATTTGGATTTGTAACACCACTGGCTTTTCGGTGAAGGAAAGCATCGTGAGGAAACCTGGCATGTATTGTACCCACTGTCCATTATGTGGATACGGGCTCACCCCCCGTCACACTGGATAGAGTTTCGGTACTACTGGTGAAACATAGATGTTCTGAGGTTTCAGAATTTCTCTGACTATTTATACGGAATATAGTCGTGAGCATATGCATGCAAAAATGAGTCTTGTGAAGTTGAAATTAGGTGCAAGTGGTTCCGAGTATTTGAAAAAAAAACAGTCGATGACATCGCATATACAAAACACCCTAGTAATACTTAAGGGAGTGGTTTAGACCATCAAACAGAACCACTTTTACTATGGAGTCACATCAAGAAAAAATAAAAAATCTGCTGTCTCACATATTTTAGTCGAGTCAGTACTGAAGTTTTGTATGAGACCGCTGATTGTTTTATTTTTTCTCGTTGTTGGCTCCATAGTAAAAGTTGTTCAATTTGATGGTCTGATGCACCCCCTTAAGTACTACTAGAGTGTATAGAGGAACGACTTCTTATAATACATGCCAATAAAACAGGGCACTGAAAGAAATACATTAACACAGAAACTAAAAAGTCCAAATGGAAATTTGCATTCCAATAAAAGATGTCCTTTTCATTCGTAAATGCAAACGCACCGTAAACTATTACCGTACTTGGTATCATTTAAAAAAAGCCAGCAATCGTTCAGTAAAGTCCAGAAACCATTCCGATAAAACTTTTCAATCAAACCCCACAACTTCAAGTATTATCTTACACAGAACCGTTTCAATCGACGATCTTACAGAGCCTCGCATCATTGAACTCTTCTAGTTTCACGCTCCATTGGCCTTAATGTACGTTTAGACACTACTACCCTTCCCTAGCCTAATAGCTCTGCGTTAGTCTTATCTACTGTCTGTATGGAGTCTTAGGCATGCGAATTTCAGTTTCACCTTACATAAACTCTCAACCATTATCCCTTGCTAGATCTGAAAAACTAGCGACTATCTTTTAAAGCGTACAGTTGGAGCAAGGTTCACCCATACCATATTCAAGGTGACATTGATTGTGGTGGTAGCAAAACTATTGATGTTGAAGTATTTTCAAGACTTAACAGGCCTGAACAACGGTTTGAATGTCGACTTAGTAATGCTTTAGTTATCCTCTGCTGCAATACATTGCTACTGATATTGTAGTCCTTTCAAATGTCCTCTGTCATTAAGCAGAAATCTAAAACAATCAAGCACACTTTTGCCGTCTCGTTAACAGCGCACCAATGCGAAGTCCTTATGTATAGACTGTCATGGATCACCGATTACCAATCTGTAAAATCGCTAAAATGTTTTTACGAAGTATCTACCTATACCTAATTACCTCTATAGAGCACTTTTGGATTTGCCATTTTAGCGCACCTAACAGTCTGAACAGGCGGACCACAATGTGGAGAAGAGGACCTAATGAGCGTATCAGCCAGTGCAACAGAGGCAGCAAGATCCTGGAAGTGGACGATCTGAAGACGACACATGACAATTCCATACGAAAAGAAGAAGCGCGTTGATTTGCTATGCGACGAGTACCACAAAAACTTACATGCTTCTTGCTGATAAACTCCTTAGCAGTTTCGGCAGCCTTTTTTAACACTTCTTGCATGTTGGCAGGAGGGGCCAAACCGCAGCGACGGCCCATGTCATCCTTGCAGATCACGTAGTCTGGCGGAGCACAGCGTTTAGCCCAAGGATCTTCCAGTTTCAGCTCTAAAATCTGGGAGGGAAAACTTATTCTTGAATGAAAGTTGTTAGAATTCCGCCACGCTGAGGATCCCTAGAGTTTTCTACTAAGTTGAGGCCCTCACAAATTGATAACAAGGTTCATGGGATTTGTATCTTTTTTGACAACAACAGAACATTATCTGCCTTTATGCAAATCTGTCCTTCTGCTAATCTGGGATTTTGCTATTCCTGGATTTTGCTTATCTGTCTTTCTGCTGCAGAGGACATCAAAGCTATTTTGAAATTGGAACTTGACGAAATTATTTTCCAATTTCAAAGGCAGCAACTTTTTGTAGATCCGAACACCGTTTGTGGGCTTACGATCATCTTCAGCCTTAGGTAGGGTAGAGGTTGGCGTAGCCTAATAGCACAAGCGCCAGCTTTTGGAGCAGGGCATACAAACAGTTGCACACATAGGTAGGAGTAGGTACCCTATTCGTATGTCCTCTAACACGCGCTATGTGTGAGTGCACAGACAGCCAGAATAAGTGAACTATCTTTTGGTGATGGACGTTAGTCACCATTTAGCTTTTATTCATATTGGCTATGTGCACGAAACTAGCGCCCCTAGCGGTGTCTGACCGCCGTGAATTATTTCAAGTAACATGTTAGTTAAAAGTTACATACATACATACATATACTCACGCCTGTGTCCCATTGGGGTAGGCAGAGACAGTTGATCGCCATCGGCGAAAAGTTAAAAGTTTATTATTTTTATAATAAAATAATGTAAAAACTAAGGTTAGGTTAAGGTTAGGTCTTAACTAAGGGTAGTAATGTTAAGATACGTATTTGCTAGAATCCACGATATTTGCAGTGTCAATTGCCGCACAAACTTTTATCCCGGTTTTCACACCTTTGGAGATAACATTTCAAAAAAACCCTTTTTAGTGAGCACCTAGATGCCAATAGAAACTTCCATGCCAAATTTTAAGTTTGTAGTATTTACAGTTTTGGAGATTTCGTGTTGGGTTAGTGTGTTGATTTGCATAGATTCAAGCATATTTTACACAGCTTGTCCAACAAACGTACACATATCTGCCACCCCGGGCGCTGCGATCGATTTGTCAATTCCCATCACCAATTTGAACATAGCCAATTGACGATTGTCCAAAACAACCTACATTTATTTCTATTGTGTATCTTACATAGCTTTGCCTTTAATATAAGGATAAAAGAATAAGTCCACTACGCGACAGCAATCTTTAAGTAGTTCCCTAGTTCCCTACTTATCCGGGCTTAGGCTCACTTGCCTACTTACTCGCTTTGTGTCTGAGGATAAACTTCAGTGTATCGGTAAGGTTCCAGATATAACAGGGAGTGTTTTATTTGTTACCAATAATGTTATGTAAGCTTTGATAGGTACATTAACTTTAACGTAACAATAGTGAGATTGGTAGAGTTGAAGTTACAGGTTTATTTATTTTTACTTTACTACGCTTTTGTATTTATTTTTTATTTTTCATTATGTAATTTCCAAAGAGATTATACCTAATAGAGTAAGCCATACCAATTGTAAAGTGTCCATTTTTTTTACGTTTAGGTTTGAGTGTGTGGTGTCAAGTAGTATGGACAAAAGGCACCCAGTGACATATGGCCTTATGTTTACGGTCACTTTTCACACACACTAGCTCAAAAAAAAGTGGACAGCCGCATAAACAAATATCTATAGTTCCATCTCCTTCTACTATTAAAGGTACGTCATAAGACAAAAGAGACTAACTACAATCGTAAATTTATGCGGACTCTTTGGAGATCCTTACTCTGAGGTAATTTCTAATTATTAATAAACAAAAAACTTTCTACTCTATTATAAAACTGGTAACAGAAGTGAGATTGGTATAGCGGAAGTTTCAGGTTTATTTAATTTTACTTATCTATGCTATTGTATTTATATTTTATTAATCATTATGTAATTTCTAACTATTAATAAACAATAATCTTTCTACGCTATTATAAAACTGGTAACAGAAGTGTGTATCTTTGTTATTGACGACGCTTGTGCTGACCGCAATAATTTTGCGATTAATATGAATACTTTTATGAATAAATACATTGAAGATATTTAAAAAAAAAAAAATTGCGATGAGGTGTTTAGGTGACTCTGACCCCAAATCACCGATTTTCGTTGTTTGATTGTTCAAGCATCACGCAAAAATGATTGAACCGATTTTGATTAAACTTTTTGAGTTTGAAAATATAGATATCGATGCTGGCTCTATAATGAAAGTTGTTCTATTTGATGGTCTGAAGTACCCCTTTCACTATGTAACGTTTTTATTTTACAACCTGTAGGTAGTGTTACACCCTTATTCGTGAGAGGAGGCCTTTGCCCTGCAGTGGGATACAGGCTATAACTTACTTCCTTTGGGTATAGTTGAGTAATAACAGAAATGACAAAATGGTACCCTACTTCGAAAATAAACCCTTTAATCGAATAGTACATCAACATACCGTCAAACTGACATTTCCCCTCTGCCACGGTATAAGCACAATTGATCTTATGTATTTACATTCAATTTTACACCTTATCACTAAACGAGACAGCCTATAATTGCGAAATAATAACTTCGAACTTAGAACGTTTGGGGTTCACACGAAAAAACAAGTCAAAGATCGCTGTCTCTCTTCAACAAACTAGAACCTATATTTATTAATTTATCATATTGTAGGTATGTATTTGTATGTATGTATGTAAGTATATACATCTTTATTTAATATGTATTTATTTGTGTTAAATACTGTTTTATTAGTTAAATGTCCACACTATGCCTGCCTCACTTTGTATGATCTCTCTCGGTTTGCTGAAATAAATCTCTTTAGAGATAAGCTCGCCCTTTGTAATTGTCTATTATGCTGTTTTCATGTATATTTCCTTGTGTATAATAAAGTGTTAAAATAACATAAATAAATACCTGATCTTCATTCAACCCCTGCATTTCAGGGGGCAAAAACGTGCCGTGCTTCTGCAACTCTTCCAACTCATAGCAAATTCTTGTCACTTTCAGTCTCCCATTGAAAATGGCCACAATATTCTTTGTTACTTCATCCACTAATTCGTTAACGTTAGTTTCATACAAAAACTGGTTCTCATCGCCTCTTTTTACAAGTAAAATAACCATTTTTACGTTTTTTAAATCTGTTTCTATTTTTTCCTGAGTAGAACACGGATTATTGAACAAACAAACGTTGACACAAGGTCGCTGTGGTAACGGATTTTGTTGCTATGGTTACGACTAAGGGTTACGAAAACCTTTGGAAAGGCAGTGTTGGAAACTTTTTCGTTATCCATTATTTTTAGGGTTCCGTACCCAAAGGGTGCCAACGAGACCTTATTTACTAAGCCCTGTTCATCCGTCCGTCCTAACTATAAAGGGCTGAATCTTCTGAACCGTAGTAGCTGGTTGAAATTATTACAGAATATCATTATATTGGGTGATATGACACTTTGTGCATTTTTCCCCAGTTGGTTAGGACATTGCAGGCTGAATCACCTGATTGTCTGAAAACGAAGATGATTCTGTGCTTCGGATGGCATGTTAAGCCGTTGGTCCCGGCTAATATCTGTTACATTGTGGTTACATAAAAACCACGTCGGAGGCCGTAAGGCGGTCTGAAAAAACTCAGACACCAGGGCTTGCTGCCCACACGATAAGAAGATTATATTGGATAAGATTACTAATAATAAGGCAAAAATAAAAATATTAATGGGAAAGCAACAGGAAAAGTATCATTAACCTTTAAACTACATAGTTATTCTACCCATCAAACTGAACAACTTTTACTATGGGAGCAAACCTGTCAGAACAAAAAAATATCAGCTGTCTGTGCTGAAACGTTTGAATCGATTAGGTATTGCAGTTTAGTATGGGACAGCTGATATTTTTTTGTTCTGACAGGTTTGCTCCCATAGTAAAAGTTGTTCAGTTTGATGGGTACAGTGTGTGATTTAAAGGTTGATGATACTTTTCCTTACACCCTGTATAGGAACTTCAGAAAGAGAGCCATCTCTACAATGAAACCTTTTAGATAGTGATATTTTTTCAAAGCAGAATAAACCCGAAATTATTCATATTTGCAGAAACACGATCGATCAGGTTACATGTTAAATTGGACATGATCGTCCACTCGTAGCACTATGCCCGAAGCCTCCAAAATCTACACGTTATTGAGTTACAGAGCCCCTGCAGAGTTTTGAACACCGATATTTGAAAAATTGCCAATATATTTTTGTAGGCATTTAAGACTTTGAGTCCGCACTCAAATTCTTAAATGTATTGGAAGGTACAACCAGGTTTATAAGTCTCACCGATGTACCTGCACCTTTGACTATTTATATGTGGACTGGTTACGCGTGTAATTCTACTAAAAAACATTTCTGCCACTTTTTGCGGGGGGCGAGGTAACATGAAATCCGCAACTTTGGATTTTATTCCCCATAACTTTAGATTCTAATTTTGATTGTTAAAAATCATGAAAAGTAGTCTCGTGTGAACCCCAAACGTTCTAAGTTCAAAGTTATTATTACGCAATTATAGGCTGTCTCGTTTAGTGATAAGGTGTAAAAGTGAATGTAAATAAATACACAAGATCAATTGTGCTTATACCGTGGCTAAGGGGAAATGCTACCGCAAGGCTAGTCCTTATAATAATTAGTCAAAGACCTGCGCAGTTAAAAAATTTTAATAGCACCAGAAATTATATTGACCAATTAGGATGTGCCACCTTTGATCCCCACCTTTTTTTGCGATTTCGTCATTGGTCCCATAGAGAAAGTTCTTCAGTTTGATGGTCTTATCATGCTCATAAAAAACTGTCAGCATATTAAGTTGGACCTTGTATATGTATGTAAATTCTTCCCTATTCTTTTGTATTAAAAGCCTAAAAGCGTAAAAAAGCCGTGGTGGTCGAGTGGCGAGTAACTTTGCCTGCCGTGCAGGAGGCGATGGTTCGATCCCCGTCCAGGCCGACTCGCACCAATGAGTGTTTCGGAATTTATGTACGATTTGTAATACCACTGGATTTTCGGAGAAGGAAAACATCGTGAGGAAACCTGCGTGCTTCAATTTCGAAGCATGTATTGCACCCACTGTCCATTATAAGTGGCGCCGGGCTCACCCCCCGTCACACTGGACTGAGTTTCGGTACTACTGGTGAAACTTGGATGTTCTGAGGTTTCACAATATCTCTGACTACCCCCTCGGGGAAATATAGTCGTGAGCATATGCATCTTTTGTATTTATTTTTCAATGTTTCAGTAAAGTAAAGAGTAAATATTCCTACACAAAACACAATGTCCGTATCTGAAGTAGGCCACAGTTCGCATCACACGGTCCACTGGGCCTCTCTCGCTACATTAGGCAAAGGTTCAGTCCTGGTCTGCGCTATTTTTCATAGCGGAAAACTGTTGATGGAAAAACTTAACTTGAAGCTAGTGGTTGTGATGGAATGTAGGCCATATTTTCGGACACTTTCAGGAATTTTTTGCACAGATTTATATGGTAGAGATTTTGAATTTTTTGCTTATACAAGCTGTTACAAAAATACAAATAAGGATTTAAGAGAAGTTTATTCCGAATTCGTAAATGCGCACTGCATACAAACGATGTCTGGTTATATTTTCAATACTAACCAATTAAAGTCAATGATTATGAAGTCAGATTTTCATTAAAATATACAGTTTTAGTCCTAGGATTAATTTAAGATTAGTATTGAAATCTTTTAGGCACTGAAACTTTAAAACTATACATTTTAACGAAAATCTGACTTTATGCAAACATAGAGATTAGTTTCTAGATTGTTTCTGGAAAATGTCTTTAAGGGTATATTACTGTTGGCGTGCTCCATACAAACAAAGTCTGGTGATATCTTCAATACTAACCGGTTAAGCTCAATGAAATTTTGCAGAAACAATCTTGAAACAAATCTATATGCTTGTATCATTATATATTTCATTGAGTTTAATTGGTTAGTACTAAAAATATCACCAGACTTCGTTTGTATGCAGCGCGCATTTACGCATTCGGAATAATCTTTTCTTAACTTTAATTGGTTAGTATTGAAAATATCACCAGACTTCTTTTGTATGGAGCGTGCTCCGAATTATATTCCGTTAAGGGGGTGGTTTAGACCATCAAACTAACCACCAACTAACCAATATAGAAATGGTGAAAAAAAACAGATGTTCCATTCTAAACTACAAATCAGCAAATTTATTTTTCGCGATTTAGATTTTGGTCCCGTAGTGAAAGTTGTTCAGTTTGATGGTCTAAGAACTATAAGTATACGTAAACCAAGAACATTGTATACAATGCGTTAATGAAATAACGCAAAACTAGAAAGTAGTTTGTTTAGAATCGAGAGCAGAATCCAATTATCAAGTTTTCAACATAGGACTTTTATTTTCAAAATATCAAGTTTATTTGTTTTTTAATTTTTTAATTTACTGAACTCGATCTCAACACACCGCATAGGCACACTCATTCTACTTACTAATAAAACAAGATTCTTAAAATGTATCCACGAGCACGTTAGCGCTTTCATTCATTGCTGAAATGATTAACAAATCATTTTTGCCTCAAAACTTACAATGCGATTAACTTAAAATGTTAACTATCAAAATAATGAAATTGTTGTTTCAATATTATTATTTTGTTATAAATCAGTTAGGGTGTATGAGGTTTTGCGCTTATTCATTAACACGTTGTATATTCTATACGTAAACGTAGGCGTAAACCTGTTCGGGATTGTCAACAATTTTGACAATATTCCGACTCGTACACTCCCATCCCAACATGACTCCCAGTCAACCAAATAAATACAAAAAGTTATTTTCCCTGCAGAAAGGTTAAACCAGCTATAACTAACTAAATGAAACGCAAAATGTAAACCTCGCATTGAAATACTTGCCGTAAAGTAAACAAAATAAAGCCATCGGACGTCAATGAAAACTGATAAAAAACTGCCTATGAAGCTGTCAAAGCAACCGGTATATTTTGTTAGCGAAATGCAACTGAATGCAGTGAACTGCTAACTGGGTATCAGTATACTAGATACAAATACCGTTTCGAGATACAGATACGAGATACGATGTGTTGATACCGAATAGGAGCATCTTGATAGTTGAATGTATTTGGGTCAATACTGGATTGCTTACCTTTGTACCTATTATTCTGATTGGTTGAAACTGATAGCTGAGACCAACTATTTGACCCGGTATCTTGAATACCGGGTCATACAAAGTGGAGAAGAGCTGTGCGGAGCGGAGATATGCGGCGGTCGAACGGAGATGTGTGCTGGCTTGCTGAAAGCCAAAAGCGACCCGCCGACAACGCCCGATACTGCTCGACCCCGCTCGTCTGCACCCGTCACCAATTTTCACCTCACCCCCTCGTGGCAGACGGGTGGCAAAAACAGTAGACAATGGTGTATCCATGACTCAGTCGCCCTCACTATTTCACAAGCTTATTTGGCTTTCATAATTTGTATAAAGTGACAACGAAAGGTCAGAGGAAGAAACCTATTAAAAATTAAATGTGGGAGTCTCTTGCCAGCCAGAATGCGCATGATCTAGGTACACGACCATCCGCGAACCCATTCGCCGAGAAAAAGCTTCGACACAATCGCGTCAGTGGACAATATATGGAAACATCGGGCGAGCGTGTTACCTGATTATTTAGTGCGCTCCTCGCCCCACGGAGACGAAGCTTTCAGGAATGTACAAAATGATCACGTCAACTAGCGCGATTATGTCGAAGCTTTCTCTCTGTGGGGTATATACTCATGTGCTGCAGAGGGTGGATACGGACGATCTTCTTCTTATCATGTGGGCAGCAAGCCCTGGTGTCAGAGTTTTTTCAGACCGCCTTACGGCCTTTGAAGTGGTTTTTATGTAACGACTACAACCACCAGAGATAGTAGCCGGGACCAACGACCTAACGTGCTTGACGACAACGTGATTCACTGTAATGTCCTAACCAACTTGTTTATCGAACCCACGACCTCCGTGTTAAGAGCTCGCTCTTAACCATTAGACCTCGGAGGCAGTTACGATGATGATGATGAACTCAATTTTGTCTGTTTGTTGCAGATACCGGGTCGAGCCCACAGGCATGGCCATGATGTCTCCACTGAGGATCCTGAGCTGACTGATGTCCACGACAACACCACGCACCATGGGAAGGTAGGCCCTCAACTACTCCATTGACGCCTTGAATGTGACATGATTCAAATCTTCTGAGCCACCATGATGGAAAAAACCGTCGGAAAAAAAAACTGTTGTTCCATACATAATAGTCGTCTGTTCTACAGTTTTGTATGGTTCTGGTATGGTTTCTGGTATGTTCGCTTCACAGTAAAAGTTGTTCAGTTTGATGTGCAAACGAGTGTGTAAAAGTGGTCCACACAAAGAATAATTACACGCTCATTTGGATCATAAAACTGATCCACCTATCTATATAATGTGTTAATGAATAAGCGCAAAACACACCCCAACTGATTTATAACAAAATAATTAGATAGAAACAATAATTTCATTATTTTGATATTAAAATTTCAATTTATTCACATTTTAAGTTTTGAGGCATAAATGATTTGTTATCATTTAAGCAATGAATGAAAGCGCTAACGTGCTCATGGATACATTTTAAAAATCTTGTTTTGTTTGTAAGTAGGGTGAGTGTGCCCGTGCGTTGGGTTGACATCGAGTTCAGTGAATTTTAAATTACACGTACAAATTATTTAATATATTAAAAAATTTTACCTTGATAATTAGATTCTGCTCTCGATTCTAAACAATTTTCTAGTTTTGCGTTTATTCATTTACACGTTGTATACAGTATGTATGTATGTATTCCTTAACACGCTCTGCAGCCTAAACGGGTTGATGGATTTTACGTTAGGTTACGGAAAGTTACGTTCGGAAAATTCTTTTAGGTTTTCTTGATTGAGAAATCTAAAATTTTGTATGGAGGGCCACTAAACTGCGTAAGTTCTCTTAACAGTACAGTATGTACCTATGTCTACGCAGTCCTCGTTACTCTCCTAACAGGATATCTACAAATCCCGTTGGCCCATACATAAGTACAGTCGACAGACACTTTGACAAATTACATCAGTCTCCTCGCGTACTGATTTGCATGCCCTCTGCCGTTCCGGCTCGAGTTCAATTGATATGTCGACATAGTTTACTTAACGGCATATTCGACGTTACATTTGAATATGGGATGGTAATTCTATATAGGGTCCTTCTTAATATGCTGACACTTTTTAAGGGGATGATCAGACTGTCAAACTGAACAACTTTCTATAGGGCACCAACATCGAAATCGCGAAAAAAAATCTTCTGTTCCATACAAAACTCTAGGTGCACTTCCGATGCCAGCGGCCGATGCGACTGACGCGCGCGGCTCGCGGCCGACAGCCGATTCGACAATACTAGTTACTATGAAAACGTATGGCGCCGCTTCCGATGCCAGCGACTGACGCGTGTTCGATGCGATAGACTTATGGCATATGACAGATCCACGCATCAGACGCGCGCGTCAGTCGCATCGGCCGCTGGTATCGGAAGTGCACCTTAAACCTACTCGAGACAAATGTATGGGATAGCTGATTTAGTTTTCACTTTATTAGACGTCCATAGTATTCAACGTCAACGTGTTTCATAGAAAATGTCAATGGTTACTCGAAGCAAACAGGAGACCGGAACAGCGTATTTTTTATTACCCAACTGCGCCAGAAGGAGGGTTATGTTTTTCGAGCGTATGTATGTATGTATGTTTGTATGTCTATTTCTTTGGCACGGCCTACAGCCTAAACGGCTTGATGGATTTTAACGTATGAGGTGTCATTAGATTCGGAAAAATTGTGAGAGCGACATAGGCTATATTATTTTAATATGGCGTCTGCGATATAAAAAAGAAAGGGGGAATAAACACTTTTTTTTGTTAAAAATTACAATATAGGTATCAAATGAAAGCTAATAATCAGACGATTCTAAATATATCCATTTTATGACTTTTATGTTACGGTTTCGAGACAAGACTAAAAAGTATGAAATAAATTAAATTATTACGATAAACAAAAAACCCGACTGCAAAAAAAAACCGATTAACTGAAAAGATTAAAACAAGCTCTATAATCACTATAACAACTTTGTTTGAGCAAATATAATTTGATTGCGATTAGGTAGGTATTGCAGGCGGGGACAAACCAAACCAATAACCAACCAAAAATTTTCTTTGTCCCCGATTGCGATACCAACCTAATAACAATCAAATTATAATTGCTCAAACAAAGTTGTTATAGCTGATTAGTGATTATAGAGCTTGTTTTTCTCTTTTCAGTTAATAGGTTTTTTATGCAGTCGGGTTTTTATTTATGTCATATAGTCCTACTGCGTGTTAGGTTCTGATGATGATTTCTGATATTATATTTGCTCAAACAAAATTTGATAGGTAGATGTATGTAGACTATAGAGTTTGCTGGAGCAATGTATCCAATAACCAACCAAAAATCGTTGTCCCCGTTTGCGATACCTACTTAAGGGGATATAATTCGGAGCCCGCTCCATACAAACGTACTATGGTGATATTTTCAATAATGACCAATGAAAGTCAATGAAATTTTGCTGAAATAATCTTGAAACAAATATTTATGCTTGTATGGAGTCTTAAAATATACAGTTTCAATGCTAGTATTAATTTAAGATTTGTATGGAAATCTTTGAGGCACTGTAACTTTAAAATTATGCATTTGAACGAAAATCTGACTCTATACAAGCATAGAAATTTGTTTTTGGATTGATTCTGAAAAATTTCATTGAGTTTAATTGGTTAGTATTGAAAATATCACCATAGTACGTTTGTATGGAGCGCGCTCCGAATTATATCCTCATAATAGCAATTCAAATTATTTTAGCTCAAATAAAGCTTGTAATAGCTGATTAGTGATTATATAGCTTGTTTTACTCTTTTCAGTTAATAGGTTTTTTTTATGCAGTCGGGTTTTTAAAATAAATCTTCGTAGTCATGAACGCACAAAATATTTAAAACAATACTGTATGAGAATGAAACGCTTTTGTTCGGCATCCCTTTGTCGCGAAAGCTTCATGCAAATGTAATGATGTAATAAGCAGAACACATGTTGCATTATTATAATAAATGTGTTTTTGTTTGTAAGGCTGCGATTGCTCTTATAAACATTTAAAAAAACACTTTTGATAACAAAGTTGACTACAATCGTATTAGTACTGTAGCCCCGGGACTTTTTAATTACCAAAAAGATTACCGATTGCCGTTTAGATATTGTTGTAAGGTACGTTATTACTGATATAAAAACCTAAGTCTTGCCATACAAAGCTATTAGTATAAGAGATAAGAGGAATTTTGGTAACCATCAGCTGTAAGGCTGATTCAGTATTCATAGGGTGTAGAGCATCTCTGTGATGGGGATGGACCAGGTCTGCCTGCATAACTCCAGTCGGTGTAGGAGTTACAGCCGTTCAAAGGTCTGGTACGGTTGTTTAAAATGAATATGCAAAAATATGCAGGTATTATTGTAATATGTATTGTAATATGTAGTCAGAGATATTCTGAAACTACAGAACATCCACGTTTCACCAGTAGTACCGAAACTCTGTCCAGTGTGACGGGGGGTGAGCCCGTCGCCACTTTTAATGGACAGTGGGTACAATACATGCCTCGAAATTGAAGCATGCAGGTTTCCACAACTATTGGAGGAAAAATAAAGTAACGATAAAAAAAATGGTGGTCTAAATCATAACCTTACTAGACTACTAGCACATCTAACATCAAGACAGGCTTTCAAAAAAACAAACCACATATGCCGTGCACCGTGCCAGTGCCGTGCGCTGAAATTTACAATCAAAACGCTGGTTCGTCAAAGGGTTGAGCTTGGTTCAAGCCATGAGAGGTTGGTACAGTATTACCAGCTTTATAAGACACTAGAGTTTACCCGCGACTTCGTTATCACAAATTATATACCATGTTTTAAGTCAGATCATAAGCTATCAAACAAAAAGAGTTTCATAAAAATAGGTTCAGTAGTTTTTGCGTGATGCTGTTACAAACAAACAGACAGACAGAAATTCTAAAAAAAGGTAGATTTGTAGTCCGGGAACCTTAAAAACCACATCATAATCTTTTTCATGTAAATATCTTCAATGTACAGACACACTTTTGTTAGTGACATATTTTAATAGCGCGCGAAATTATAATGACCACAGAACATTATAAGTTAGAAGTGCATAGTAGTCGTGGAACGCGTGCCACACGGTTATACAATGATTTGGACATCATAAGGCGCGCGGCGTGGTGCGAGCTAGAGAGCATAAGCTGTTGTAGCAAGGTGAGTGAGAAGACTAGTAGCGACAGTCGTCTCCGAAGCAAAATCGCTTCTTTGCATTTCTAAACACTCTTATAATATTCTGTGATATTGACCTCAGGATATCAGGATATGTCACCTTCAATCATTTGCCCCTATTGACTAATTGTTTTAGCGCCCTTTTCGCTGCTATCCGACTTTGCACCCTTTGATTACTAAATTTCTTCGGGTTTTGTCGGGGGACCCTGCGCAAACGAAGATTGGCGAGGGGAATTATTTTCCTGGTCGTACTGTGCGCTAATTATTGGACATACTAGGATTAGCCATGCGATTATGATAATTTCTGACTGAATGGGACTACGGCTACTGTTAATTTGTATAGAAAACTCTCAGGTGCGCACGATATTTTGAAGTGCATATAATCTGCTATACAATTTGCTATACACTTTGATCGTAAACTTATGCTTCCACGTTAATTTACTCGCTGCCTCTTATAGCTTATCCCATATCCAAATATACAAAACAACCAAGCCATATGCAAATTTGAAACCCCTGGAGCTACCGACTTCAATTTGTCAACCCTATTGCCGTTTGCATTTTTTACCTTGAAGCTTTTAAGTCAAAGGCTTAAGGTTCAATTTTGAAAGTAACCTTAAGCTAATGTGCTTGAAAGGTTTTCAATTTTGACTGAAACAGAATTAGAAATGATTTTTCAATTATTTTATTATCTGTGTATGAAAGTATGATACGATAAATATTATTTATTTGCACACCAAGAATAGACAAATACAATTTATAAAAAGAATGAGAAGGGTTAGGAATAGCCGTTGTGGTCCACTGGCGAGTAACTTTGCCTGCCGTGCAGGAGGCGATGGTTCGATCCCCGTACAGGCCGACTCGTACCAATGAGTTTTTCGGAATTTATGTACGATTTGTAACACCACTGGCTTTTCGGTGAAGGAAAACATCGTGAGGAAACCTGCATGCTTCAATTTCGAGGCATGTTTTGTACCCACTGTCCATTATGTGGCGACGAGCTCACCCCCCGTCACACTCGACAGAGTTTCGGTACTACTGGTGAAACGTGGTTGTTCTGGGGAATATAGTCGTGAGCATATGCTATGCTATGCTATGAGAAGGGTACAAAGGGCGGTCTTATCACTAAAAGCGATTTCTTCCAGACAACCATTGGATGGAAGAACTATTTACAGAGACACATGCTACGGCAGGCGGTGCACTATTAGGTACCTATGGTAGTATGTCGATATTACCGATGTTTAGTAGTGCACACAATTTTCACTGTCTCCTTGGATGACGTACAAGGTGACTAAGGGATAAAGCTCTTTTGTTTCTGGAAGTAAAGTCCACCACTTTTGATATAGGGTTGTAAACTTAAATGCGTTATTTACTTCAGACCAACTTCAGGCCATTCAAATTGAATAATTTAATGGACCAACATTGAAATCGTGAAAAAAATCAGCTGTTCCATAGAAAACGCCAATGATGACTCGACCCAAATGTACGGAACGCTGATTTGGTTATTACAATTTCAATGTTGGTTCCATTGTTCATTTTGATGCTCTGAAGCGCCCCCTTAAGTATGTAAAGCATTAAAGTTTACATCTGAAACCGTTACTATGCTAAAAGTCAACTACCCTTACTTGAAATTACGAAATATACAACGTGTTAATGAATTAACGCAAAACTAGAAAGTAGTTTGGTTTAGAATCGAGAGAAGAACCGAATTATCATTTTTTCAACATAGGTAATTTTTTTTCAAAATATTAAATAATTTGTTTGTGAAATTTAATATTTACTGAACTTGATCTCAACCCACCGCTCGGGCACACTCACCCTACTTACTACCAAAACAAGATTCTTAAAATGTATCCACGAGCACTAGCGCGCTTTCATTCATTGCTGAAATGATAACAAATCATTTTTGCCTGAAAACTTAAAATGCTAATAACTTTAAATTTTAACTATCAAAATAATTAAATTATTGTTTTAATCTAATTATTTTGTTATAAATCAGTTGGGGTGTATGAGGTTTTGCGCTTATTCATTAACACGTTATATGGTCCTTCTTAATATGCCGACACTTTTTTAGAGGATGATCAGACCGCCAAACTGAACATCTTTCTCTATGGTATCAACATCGAAATCCCGAAAAAAATGGAAACCTAGTCGAGCAAAATGTCATGTGACAGCAGATTTTTTTTTCGTGATTTCGATGGTGGTCCCTTAGAGAAAGTTGTTCAGTTTGATAGTCTGATCCTCCGTGTCAGCATAGTAAGAATGACCCTGTATAGTGGATAGTTCTACCAAGTGTTTTGGTCACCCCGAAAGGCAACACATTCTTGAATTTATAAAAAGTATGTATTTATCACTATCAATCCTCACCGCCTGTTTTTTATCACGAAAGTTAAAATTAAAAACAGGATAAACAAAAAACTCTATTTCAGAATCGCCGCGAAAAGTAAAAACATTGTTTCGACAGTTGAAATCGAAACTTTGTTTGAATTCCAGTTTTCCATACGAATCGCACTACTCGTATTGATTCTATTCGATGTTCCATTTTTTTATAAAAATTTAAAAACCTCCTGTAGAAAATCTATCGGCTGAGTCGCACTTTTTGTATGAGAGGTCCAAAAAAAGTTCGATCTTTGATCTGTATTTTTTATTTTCAGTACTTTGTGGTTTCTTGAAGACGCAATAGATTGAAAATTTCGTTCTCTGGGTAGTGGGCTCGGTGGCGAAATTGGATATACGCAATCACCCTGTTTGGAAGAGTGCGGGTTCAAGTACCGCCCGAGACTTAATTTTTCAATCTTTAATTTAATTCCAAATAGCACAACATGACTGTTACATGTTTAAAATCAATAATATTTCATGAATACATTCTTAAATTTTTTACCCAAAAAAACGGTTTTCTTTAATTAAGGGTATCAATATAGGTAATCTAAGGGTCCATCCCTTACCGTGAGACCGACTCGCACTTGACCAGTTTTTACTATTTATTTATTATTATTTAATTTCTTTCCTTTTTGGAGAATTTAAAGCTAAATAAAAATTTTATATTTTACTTCAGGGTTTCCACTGTAATCACACCAAGTTTGACTTGACTCTTGGATTGTGTCCCTTTTTTACGCATTGGACCCGCATGTATTGCGTACTCACTCTTACCAAAAATTGTCTGGCAATGCTGATTACCTTACAATGATATCTGACTATACAATGTGTATAAATTAATGCAAAACTAGAAAGTAGTTTGTTTGGAATCGAGAGCAGAATCGAATTATCATGTTTTCAATTCAACACAGGTGTTTTTTTTTCTTCAAAATTTTGAGATAATTGTTTGTAAAAATTTAAAATTTACTGAACTCGATCTCAACCCACCGCTCGAGCACTCTCACCCTACTTACTACCAAAACAAGATTCTTAAATTGTATCCATGAGCACGTTAGCGATTTCATTCATTGCTGAAATGACCACAAATCTTTTTTGCCTCAAAACTTAAAATGCGAATAACTTGAAATTGTAACTATCAAAATAATGGGTGGCGACGGGCTCACTCCCAGTCACACTGGACAGAGATTCGGTACTACGGTGAAACGTGGATGTTCTAAGTTTTCAGAATATCTCTGGCCTCCCCTCGGGGAATATAGTCATGAGCATATGCTATGCTATGGATGCTATGCTATGCATCAAAATAATGAAATTATTGTTCCAATCTAATTATTTTGTTGTAAACCAGTTAGGGTGTATGAGGTTATGCGTTTATTCATTAACACGTTGTATACGTCCCACTGCAGGGCACAAGCCTAACCTCATCGAGGGTGTATGGGCATCAGTCTATCATGCGTGCCCAACGCGGATTGGTAGACTTCACATACGAATTCGATTTTTTTCTTCAGCGTATGCTAGTTTCCTTACGATGTTTTCTTTTATAGTTTTAGAGCAGTCGGCATTACGAAAATAAGTTAAAAACCTCATTGGTAGTTACATGCACTGATATTAGGATACAGACATGTCGTCAGTGCGTCACCGTCTAATATATTCACTATAAAATGTACAACAAACTTCGCCACCAAACAAGCTGACCGAAAATGCGGAGTATTTTTAGACACTTTGCATTTCGGTCGATTGTCTATTCAAGTCATGAGGTAGCAACATCGTGCCCCAAATCTTGTGAGCCTTCAAGCCCAAACCCAAGCCCAAGTCGGGCCTGAACTTAATAACATTGGAAAACGGATTGTTTGTGTGTTGTCATGTTTAAAAAGTGACCATATATCTTATAAAACTGTAACAGATATGTGTCTGTACAATGAAGATATTAAGGTGGTTGCAGAGTTGTCATTCCATGCTTCGGATGGCACATTAAGCTGTCGGCTACTATCTCTGGTGGTAGTAGTCGTTACATAAAAACCACGTCGGAGGCCGTAAGGCGGTTTGAATAAACTCTGACACCAGGGCTTGCTGCCCACAAGATAAGAAGTATTACTT
Source organism: Agonopterix alstromeriana (assembly GCA_963924505.1). Classification (NCBI taxonomy): domain Eukaryota; kingdom Metazoa; phylum Arthropoda; class Insecta; order Lepidoptera; family Depressariidae; genus Agonopterix; species Agonopterix alstromeriana. The sequence continues at coordinate 1,354,635 of OZ004684.1, forward strand.
CCTTGAGAATACATACTTGAAATAAAATAGTCCTTTCCAGTAAAATGTAGCAATGTAGCTTCCTGTAAATTCTATATAGCATAGCATATACTCACGACTATATCCACGATTCACTAGTACCGAAACTCTGTCCAGTGTGACTGGGAGTGAGCCCGTCGCCACTTATAATGGACAGTGGGTACAATACATGCCTCGAAATTGAAACATGCAGGTTTCCTCACGATGTTTTCCTTCACAAAAAAGCCAAATTAATAAAAAAAAATTATGTTGTATGCAAGAAGGAAATGCATTTATTTGGCCATCTCCTTTCTACCATCGGTACAAAAATGACATTCGATACGAAGAGCGAAACATTTCAATCCTCATAGCATTTTTCAATTTTTCTACACTCGTTTTCGTATCGTGCGGTATAAAGTGAAAAAAATTGGACATCGGCTAACGGTCTATAAAATAGCCGTGTCAATTAGGCCAGGTCACCCAGATTTCATACGTCAGTGCCAGTTAAACTCAAAATTGCTTTTTATTTCTCCAGAGTTGGTATAATATCTTTTTGACTATTTAAAATTTGAGGGAGGTGCTAAAATAGACAGTAGAGTAGCGAGGGGGGGGCGGGAGGGGGGGGAGCTTTGGGGCAAATGCCCAGGGCGGCACTTGACTAGGGGCGGCAAATTCGGGAAAAATATAGATTGATTGAGCTCTGTCTATAAACCAATTCGTAGAGCAGAGAAAAGTCAAGCTCGCTTCGCTCCCTCTAAGTTTCTGTTTTAGTTACTGTGCTATTGCTAAGTGACTATATTATAAAAAACATAATTTATAAAGATTGTAAATTAAATCGGTATGAGTAAGGTTTTTTTATTTAGGCTTTTAACCCTAAGGTTATGCCAGCCCCATCGTGCCTTAACCTTGAGACTCTACACAACAATAAAATGAAAACCTAACACCTCCTACCGAATATACAACTAAACACTAGTACTATAAATAAATAGGTTGTATAGAGAAAAATTTCAATTTTTGATGTTGATTGGCCAGTAATAAAACGTTTTTAGACTTTGGCTATTTATTTATGTGGACTGGTTACGCGTGTAATTCTACTAACAAACATTTCTGCCACTTTTTGCGGGGGGCGAGGTAACATGAAATCCGCAACTTTGGATTTTATTCCCCATAACTTTAGATTCTAATTTTGAATGTTTAAAATCATGAAAAGTAGTCTCGTGTGAACCCCAAACGTTCTAAGTTCGAAGTTATTATTTCGCAATTATAGGCTGTCTCGTTTAGTGATAAGGTGTAAAATTTAATGTAAATGCACAAGATCTAGTGTGGTTATTCCGTGGCAGAGGGGAAATGCTACCGCTTTTATACGTCCTTATAATAATTAGTCAAAGTTTTTAGAGGACCTTTCAAAATACATTAAAAACATCACATTTATTGCTAGGCTGCATCGGAGCTGTGCTATTAAGGTACAAATAACATCTAAAGTTGTAAGGGAGAAATCGCTTTTTAGCGCTAAGGCCGCCTTGTTTTGTATCTTCTGTACAGTATATTTTGCTGAGTACGTAATATGTTTCGATTGATTGATTGAAAATGCGTTGATTGTTAAAGGCTTTGGTTACTATTTCATGAACCTTTAGAATCAAATATCTCAGTTCCAATGCGGGCTAGGCCACAAGTGTTCGTAACCACTTTCCGCCAGAGGGCGCTATTGGTGTAACCGCTAAATTTATGAGCATCAATTAATTTAATTGTTTTAAATAGTTAATATATTCAATATTTTAATAAATTGTGACTAATTTTGATATAAGTGTGTGGTCTACGTGATAAACTACAAAAAACCAGAAAAAGAGATGGCTCCAGTATCAAAGTTGGCTATTGAGAGGTTGGTGGACGCGATTTCAAATTTAGATGTTAAAGTAACGAGCATGCAACAAAAAATAAACGACTGCTATGATATAATAGCAGAGCAAAAGGAATCGGCAATAAACCGTGATCTAAAAATTGATTCAATTGCCACAAGTTTGGACCAATTGATAAAAAGCTTGAATATGTCTACCAACTTACCTGAAAAATTCAATGAAGCCACTTCTCTCGTCCAACCAACAACACCACCTTTATCGAAAACTCGGACCAAGATCTGCGACAGAGTTCCACTAAAACTGTGCACTAACACTTTGCATAATGACTCTGGTCCTGAAGGTATCACAGTAATACACACACCCGATGACAGCATATTAACACAGAAGGATGACACCGTGACACAAGACCTTAACGATGGTCAGCTTCCGTCTCAGCCAATAGAGAAAGCACCAGCGACGTCCACCCCGGCTACCCACAATAGACGCTGGGAACATCATGTCCTCAAAACACCACCTCCTCGCAACATTGACACGGTACTCCAGACTGCACCACCTCCACCTGCTGCTCCTTCTGCCCCAACTGCTCCTTCTGCCTCTTCAGCACCACCAGTGAACACCGAGCAAACTACTATAACAGGGCTCCGCGCCGCTCCGCCACGAATAGCCAGTCTTCACCTATTCAATTTTATTGAGGAGACCACTCCTGAGGACATAAAAGGCCATCTTATGTCCCACCTCCACCTGGTTGACGTCAGATGTGAACAGCTTCCAACCAGAGGAAGATATTCCTCATTTAAGTTGGATATTCCCATCGCAAAGGTTAATCAAGTACGTAATCCAAAACTGTGGCCCGATGGTGTGTCTATAAGAAAGTTCAACGAAGTGTCTCCAAAAAACTTCAAAGGCCAAAAATTGTGCCCAAACAAATTATAACCTCTAACTTCACTGATAGTACAACGTGCATTCAAACCAATAACACTTGCGTATTCACTATAATCCATCAAAATGTACGATCTATCACAAGTAAAACGGGACTATTAAACATTTTATTAAATAAATATAACCCAGAGGTTTTAGTTTGTTCGGAGACATGGTGCCGATATAATGCTATTCAACGCGTAGGACTGTGTGGTTATGAGCTAGCAAATTCCTTCTGCCGAACGACTATTGAACATGGCGGGGTTGCACTGTACGCACGCGAGGGTCTTGTTTACAAGCAGCGTAATGACCTACAGAGCCTGGCTGTTGAGTTTCATTGCGAATTTAGTATTATAGAAATGTATATTGAAAAATTAATCATTGTTGGTATTTATAGAACTGGAAAGGGAGATTTTGACATCTTTCTTAGCACTATAGAATTGTTATTAAGTAAGCTAATTGACGAAAATAAAAGGTTTATTTTAGTCGGCGATCAAAATGTGGATTACCTAACTGACAATTCTCAAAAACGTCTTTTAAATAATTTATTAAGTAGTTATAATTCGAAAAACATTATAGATTTCGCTACGCGCATTTGTGACGACTGCAGTACGTCATTGGAATGTGGGATTGTTGCACGTGATGACTGTGACGTCACCGGGTCGTCTCTCGATACTGCGATAAGCGATCATATGGCACAAATGTTTCTATTGACTTTCTCACAACCTAGTAAGGTCTCTAGGAACCCCTATGTTCAACGGCGAATGTTCACTAAGGAGTCTATTTATTTATTCTTTCTTGACATTTCAAATTATAATTGGACATTTATAAACAATAATGAAATCGACATCAATGATAAATTTGCCAAGTTAATAAGAATTTTGACATACTATATTGATATTCATTTTCCTTATAAAAATATGTTAGTGAAGCGAAAAAACTCAACCCCATGGTTGAGTGAAGAACTAGGGTGCTATTTAAAACAATTTGACGATTTCTGTGAAATAAGACGACAATACCCACAGAATGAAATGATAAACAAATGCATAAGTTATTATTCTGATTTAATCAAGTCCGTTAGTCTGCGTGATCGACGTTCATATACAGACACACGATTCCACCGAGTCTAATAGTGTATTTATATTACAAAAACGTGCCATAAGAATACTCGCAGGCATTAAGCCAGTAACATCGTGCAGGACGCGTTTTTCACAGTATAGAATAATGACACTTTATTCCTTGTACTTATTTGAAATAATAACTTACGTAAGGCGTAACCTGTCCGAGTTCGGACGACGTACGGGAGGTCCTACCCGCCAGCTTCGGAACACAGGGCGACTAAAATCTGTACCGCGGCGTACCACACTAGCCGAGAGCAACCCGCGTGTCATCGGTCCCACGTACTATGAACACCTACCCACTGACCTACGAAATGAAACTAACGACGAAACATTTGATCGCCGATTGAAAAACTTTTTATTGGATAATGAATTCTATTCTGTTGACGAATTCTTGACAAAAAGTTTTGAAGTACCTACTTAATTATTTTATGTTTTGTTTTTCATTTCGTCGGCTTACCGGCAAAACTCATTAACTGCCTAAAAGTCACTAACTCAGTTAGATACACCATGATACTCACCGCGTCCAGCTCTACAAGATGCAAAAACCGTTATTTTGATATCCCTTCTCGTTTAGATTTTACGACTTGCAAAAAGTCACTATGTTCCGTTTTTTGACATTCTTGTTGCAAGAAACTCATTTTATTTAAATAAGTTACTAGAATTTTTAAATGAGCATTGAATAAAATTATCAACTTGAAATAATGAGTTCTCGTTGTAGAGGTTTACGTTGATTGAAGAAGAAAAATATATGTAAAATTCACTTGATGTAATTAATGAGTTTTAGGTGACAATCACACACCAAGAATAAACAATCCGCCTGTTTACAAACTTCACTAACATTGTATATCACGTTTTTGTTGTATCAAACTATTCATTTAGCTCAATGAAAAACATAGTAATCAAATATAATTACTTATGCATGGAATACGTCCTTTCCTAAAATTCACCAAACATTAGTTAGGTTAATACGCCCGTTACTAAAATTCACCTATCAATAGTTAGGTGAATTTTAGGAACGGACGTATTCCAAGCATAAGTAAATATGTTTAATTACTATGGTTTTCTTTGAGCTAAATGAACAGTTCGATATTACAAAAACGATTATTATTATTGTAACGTTGCGCGGCCTAAAATACTATAATTTAATATTCCACTTGGTAACAGTTTATGAAACTATAAACTTCCTTACTTATTTAATACTTTAATTACTTCTTATTATTAAAATTAATTATGTTTTATTTTAAGTAAAAGTTACATTGTGAAAATTGTGTTAGCTGTAGGTAATGCAATGTCATGTTTGCTAAATAAACTATGAATTTATTATTTCAAAGTGTGATCACCTTTAACGAGAAAGAAGAAGATTATTTTCATGCTACGAATTGATACCAAAAAGAAATGAGATGATGATTTCAAATATTAAAATGGTTAGTATAGCTTGTTTTACCACTTAATAATGTTACGAACATGTTGTGAACAAGAACATTATTAAGAAGTGGTGAAACAGACCCTGAATATCATATCATAAGTAAAGAGCTTAATTTTTATGTTACCTTTTAATTCTTTATTTTTACTGTTGTAAGACGTGTTTAAGACTAACCTCCGTATTCTTAGTAGCTTTCTTAAAATTTCCTCAGCCGAGTTAGGACGTTTTTAGCATAATTTGTATGACAAAAAAGTCTAAAACGTCCTCGACTCGACTGAGGGAATCTCAAGAAAACAACTAAGAATACGGGTGTAAAAGCCTGTTTCACCACTTCTTAATAAGATCGTGTTAGCTTATCTGACAAATATCTTTCAGACAACATAATAATAATTATGTCAAACGATAAGTCACATAACCTAAGTTTTTTATAAATTATTAAGATAAACAAAAAACCCGACTGCATAAAAAACCTATTAACTGAAAAGAGAAAAACAAGCTCTATCATCACTAATCAGCTATAACAACTTTGTTTGAGCAAATATAATTTGATTGTTATTAGGTAGGTATTGACACTAAGCTCATCCATTCTTAGACCGCATTCCATCTCTTTCAAATCAGTCAGACAACTGTCCATATAAAGATTGAAGAGCCATGGCGACGCAACACATCCCTGTCTAACACCTCTAGAGATGTTAAACCAGTCTGTGTACGCCCCATTAACTCTGATACAGGCTTTAGAGCCCTCATAGAGGGACTTCAAAGCCTGCACTAAGCGATCATCAACCCCATATGCTGACAGTGTCGACCTCATTTTACTCCTGTTCACTCGGTCATATGCCTTTTCAAGATCTACAAAGGCGCAGAATACTTTTTGGTGTTTTTCTAAGTATTTCTCTGAAATGCACCTTAAAGAAAAGACTTGATCCATGCAACTCATACCTCTTCTGAATCCCGCTTGTACGTCCCACATTTTTTCATCCGTTACATTCATCACTCTCTCAATCAAAACTTTAGCATACAGTTTGCCAACTACACTAAGAAGGCTGATGCCGCGGTAGTTCTTGCATTCTTGCTGTGAACCTTTGCCTTTGTATAATGGGACGATGACGGCTTTGCACCAGTCATCTGGTACTCGACCGTCTCTCCAGCATATATTAAAAAGTTTCCACAGCAAGCTTGTCACTACACTTTTGCCACTTCTTAGCATTTCGACATTCACCCTGTCACACCCTGCAGCTTTACCTAGTTTCATACTTTTTAACGCTTTCACTATTTCATCTCCCGTAATTTCTTCATCCATCCCTATCTCTGAGCATGCTGGCTCTGAGTTTTCTCCGCTATCGGGAGCCACATCTTCGCATCAAAAAGCTGCTCAAAGTAATTCTTCCAACGCTCTAATACCAGTCTTTCTTCGTTCAGCACTCTTCCATCCTCGTCTCTTATCCTCCTTCTCATTCATCACTCATTCGCTCTCAGGCCCATCCTGAACACGCACCACTCAGACTTCCCTCTCAACAGGGGCTTCGTCAGGATGTCTGCCACCATTTTAGCAGTTTCCACATAATCGATCACGATTATGCCTGACTCTACTGTTTCTCTTATGAAATGGTACCGAACATCAACATGTTTAGTGCGCTGATGATGCACAGGATTTGTAGCGATGGCTATTGCAGATTGACTGTCACTGTGTATGTATATAGCCTCTGAAGGAAGTCCTTCCACCAACTCTGTCATAAACCTGCTTAAGAAGATAGCTTCCTTTGCAGCTTCTGACATAGCTACATATTCAGCTTCCGCTGTGGAGAGAGCGACAGTCCTTTGTTTCTTGCTTTCCCATACTACTGCTCCTCCTTGCATAAGATATGAAAACCCGGAGAAAGACCTTCTGTCTGTTATGTCTCCAGCGTGATCAGCATCTGCATAAGCTTCAACTAACCTTGCATGTGTATTTCCCTTTTCGTAGGTAAGTTGAAGACCCTTGTTACCTTTTAGATATCTCAGTACTCTTTTAGCAGCTATCCAGTGCTCCATGGAATAGCATGAGTTAAACTGACTGAGGAAACTCACGACGTAGGCTATATCTGGTCGAGTGCATTGGGCCAGATATAATAATGAACCTATTAGCCCTTGGTAAGGTATATTCGTCTCACCAATCTCTTTCGGCTTCCAAGGTCTTTCATCTCAAACTTGGTCATAAGATCTCGTTTGACCTTCTTTATCTCCTCTGCATCATTCCAGAAGATCAACATTTCATCAACGTACACAGCCAAGATGATTATGAAAGTTTTTGGTTGAAAAGTTTAAGTACCTAATATCTAAATAATTGAGACTGATTTGCAATTTGTATGTTCCTACATAGTTTTAACATAGTTGTAAGTGATTCAAAAATCACTACTTGTCTAATTGTAAAAAACGGTAACTGCCAAAAGTCATCAACTATTTCTTTTGGCCTTTTAAAAAAAAACTGACAGTCCGATTGGATATTTTTTCATTTAATTTTGTTAATAAACGTTTATTACTACCGAATGCGTTTTCACTTATTCGACTAAAATCCCACAAACAAAATTATGAACGATAACATTTCAAATCGTTTTTTGCGTTTCCTGTAAAGTTTGGGAACGATCACTTAATGAGTTTTGCCGGTAAGCCGACGATTTGTTTATTGTTGTTGACATTCTATTTATTATTCTAGAAGTAGTCATTAGACTATTTTTAACTTTAACGTTTTATTATTTTATAATTATTCTTATTTGACATTGCTAATTTTATTTTATTATACAATTTGACGATCATGTTATGAATGGACATTTTATGTAAAATATTTATGTAAGAATGTGACATGTTATAATATGAAATAAATGAATCTAATCTAATCTAATCTAACAAAATATGTTTGTTTTTACTATTATTATTTGATTGGTGGCCGCGATTGTTAAAAAAATGGCAATACCTTGACTAATACTCATTTGCTATACATCTACTAATGGAAAGAGCTATGCTCGGAGTTTCCCTGCGAGATCGAATCAGAAATGAAGAGATTCGCAGAAGAACTAGAGTAGCTGACATAGCCCAAAAAATCGCTCAACTAAAGTGCCAATAGGCGGGGCACATTGCTCGCAGAACATATGACCGATTGGTCCAATCGAGTGGTGACCGCGTACCGGAGAGTGTAGCGTGGGTAGGCAGTAAGCATTCACAAGGACCAACGACCTGGTGAAGGCGACAGGCGTTTCGATGTTTTTATAATTCATTCCAAATAAGGACGACGTGTTTTTCCGATTCCTATTTAGCTTTCTGGCTAATTCTGATTACAAAATGTAATTAATTTATTGGATACATATACTATCCGACATATCTTGGACATTACTAAAGCTATTCTAAGAATAAGTCCGAGGAAGTATTTCAAATCTCTGTTTCTGTAATACAAAATACTGACAAAAAGTTTAAGTCCCACGTTAAACAAGTCCTCTGTAAAAAAGGTTACTATAAACTCTATGATTATTTGAATGACCAAAATGTCTGGTCTTGACAATGTTACACTATGTAATTTAATATTGAATTTATGTCATTGTACTTTGTATATTTTGTTTTGTTTAAAAGAAGTGTGTTGTAGAGTTTCTGGCCGCATCTTCTCTACAACGGAACACCTTCCGACGCGGTGGTAGATTCAAAAACATGACGTCAAAAAGTTATCTATGTGATACTATTTTGAATAAACAATTTTGACTTTTGACTTTTTTGACTTTTGAATAGCCTTAAAATGTCGTTGCTATTTCGAATGGAGTACAGTTGGTTTATATTACTAAAACGGACTTAGTAGGTTAGTCTGGGACACTTTTTTCGAAAATTTCGTATTAGACCAGCGTCCATTATTTAGTGTATCAATGTATCGACAAAATCATTCGATCTCGCCCATCCCTATTCGATACAAAAGGACTAGAAGCATTTCATACGTTGACACTTCTGTCCTCTTGTTCACAATTTGACGTCTGATCTCTTTGAACAATTTGAACTGCGTCAGAGGTGCCAAACGTGTGATGTCAGGGGTGGCAAAACGTAATGGAATGTGTTCTTTTGTTTAGAACAGAGGTTGTGTGACACGGTGGCCGGATAAATTGATGTCTTTATGTTCGTGTTCTAAAGCGCTTTTGTCTATTGTTCTGTTTTTCTATCGTTTTGTTTTGAAAATTGAGTTACCTCTCTATTAATTCATGGTTGTTTATATCGTTTTTAGGGTTGTTAAAAAGGTACAGTTACTTTAACGAAAATGTGATTTAATACAAACATAGAGATTAGTTTTTATTTTGTTTCTGAAAAATTCACTGACTTTAACATAACATAACATAACATAAATATTCTTAATTTGCACACCAAAAACATACAGCAACAAAAACAGAATAATAGAACGTAAGGGTACAAATGACGGTCTTATCACTAAAAGCGATTTCTTCCAGACAACCATAGGATGGAACTTTAATTGATTAGTATTGCAAATATCACCAGACTTCGTTTGTATGCATTCGGAATAAACTTCTCTTAACAAACAGAGATCAAAGTCAATTGATAACTGTAAACCTGTAGCCTAAGCCTATATTAATCACGAACCAATTTCCAGATTAATTTCATTACTATAACATCTGCATCGCAATCTGAGCCCTATCTCAAATCAATCAAGATCGAATTCAATTGGTAGCCTGTCACCTGCTCTTACTATTGTCTGACCAATCACAAGTAGACAATTTGATCAGAATGTCTATCAGAATGTGTTTGTATCTAATCGAAATCGATATGCAACTTCAATGTTGCATTGCACATCCTTACTCTACACTGCTCTACACCTAAGAGGAAGGATCTCCATAGAGTCCGCATAAATTTACGATTGTAGTTCGTCTCTTTTGTCTTATGACGTACCTTTAATAGAAGAAGGAGATGGAACTATAGATGCGGCTGTTTCTGCGGCTGTCCACTTTTTTTTGAGCTAGTGTGTATGAAAAGTGACCGTAAACATAAGGCCATATGTCACTTGGTGCCTTTTGTCCATACTACTTGACACCACACATTCAAACTCAAACGTCAAAAAAAGTGGACACTTTACAATTGATATGGCTCACTCTAGTCTTAAAGAGAGATCCTTCCTCTTAGCTCTACACGGAGAATAAAACTTCCTACCTACTGTCACAGAATAAATACTAGTACTATCCGTACAGAAGAATCACTTCGAAAATAATATAATGAACCGAGTCATTAGACATGAAAACTTCATTTACAATGTCTTCATTTACGTGCTGGCAGTGTGACATCGCTAGGGTTTTCAAGTCTCACATTGACTACTCACAAAATGGCATAGCAATGGGAAATCTAATGAGATTTGACCAAGAAGCAAATTCGCAAAAAATATGTTGACTTTTCATACAAACGTTCGATTAGTTGACTGCATTGAGTATAGAAAAAGGTTTTTTTTTTCTAATTTCCTATAGGTTTCTTTGGGAAAGTTATTCAGTATCATGGGTACAATCACCCCTTAAAGTTATGCAACTGTTTACCCTAACACCCTATATACAAAGGAATTTTTTATCAGTGCGGATAACTTCACCATGTATTCTACTCATCAAACTGAACAACTTTCAATACGGAACCAAAATCGAAACCGCGAAATCAAAATCAGCTGTACATTCATTTGAGTGGCATGGGCACTGCAGTTTTGTATGAAACAGATGATTTTTATATGAAAGGCCCCCGTCGCCGCCTTTACCGCAAAGACAAGCGGCACGCCGAAGCGACACGTTGCTGCCGCGTGCTACCACCGACAGCAGGTAGCAGTAACTTGTCGCCGCGTTTTGCCGCTTGCTGTTACCTATCGCTGCGGTTGATATGGTCATCATCAGCAGCTCATGCTCAAAATACAATTTGTTTTTTGATGTTAAAACATAAAGGTGCTAACACACTAACGTTTACAGGAGCGCGGCGGCTGGTCCCAGTGGAGCGAGTGGTCGCTGTGTTCGCGAACATGCGACGGTGGCGTGTCGCGACAACTCCGGACATGTTCGTCCCCGGCCGGGTGTCGTGGCGAGCCTGTCCGTTACAAAATATGTAACATGCAGGTGAGTTATTTCTCGTTTAGTTTTTCAAAATGTTCCCCGATACAAGAATGTATCTTTCCTAGAATGTCCTTTTGCTTCTTTTTGTTATCGTGTGGACAGCAAGCCTTGGTGTCAGGGTTTTTTCATACCGCCTTTCGGTCTCTGACGTGGTTTTTATGTAACGACTACTACCACCAGAGATAGTAGCCGGGACCAACGGCTTTCCCTTTCCTTGAATGTCCCTTTCCCAGAATGTCCCTATTCCAAATGATCCCTTGGCTAAAACGATTCTTAAAAAATTCTTTGAACCAAAAAGACTTCATTATTTTGGACATTCTATTCAAAGCCATTTCAGGAAAAGGTATTTTTTAGACGTGTTCCACACGAGTGTAATACAATAAATTGATTAGACGTTGCAGACCACAAAGCTTCGTAAATGCTCATAATGTAACCTTCAATATTTGTGTACACAACCACATTCTCTGTCTATGTCAGATATTTTTAGTCTTAATTCGAATTATAAGGGCGAAAATGTATGATTTTGACACACGGGAGTTCGAAAGACTATAGAAATCGTCTCTGAATGTCAGCCTGAATCTCCCGTATGTCAAAATCGATACATTTTCGCCCTAATAGTTCGAACTATCTAAAAAAATCGTCTCTGATTCTCGGCCTTAAGCTACATAGGTGTACATTGTTACAGCCTATAATGGAAGTAGTGTGTATTAATGCAAAAGTGTATGGTTTTTAGCAGTCCTTAATAAACAAATAAAACATAAAGTCCGGCCGCTGAAAGATTGCGTTTGACAGTTACCATAAAATTGTAAAAAACTGAATGAAAACTATAAATGCCGATCATTATTTAGTAGCTTTTTGAACTTAAAAGGGCAGCTAGTGCCCTGTGTACTAGAGTGAGCACAGGTAAACAATATTTTCATTCAGTTTTTTTACCATTTTATGGTAACTGTCAAACTCAATCTTTCAGCGGCCGGACTTTAATAATTATTATGTCCCTTTCCTAAAATGTCCCATTCCCAAATTGTCCCTTCTATTAACCTTTTCTTTTTTTAAGTATCATAACGATGGTTTCCTTCACCGTTTATGTCCGTATATGGAATAAAGGTATCGATACCCGTAAGATAAAACTAGTATCGCTTCCTCCCTTACCAATTCCAATAGCCAACCCCTAACAATAATATGCCACAATGTCTAATTAACTTACGTCTCTAATGTAACGAGTTGAGATCTTACTAAGTAGCTATCTACATTTAATTATACGAAACCACTTCCCACGTTCGGCGTCCGGGGTCCGGGGTCCGGGGTCCGGAGTCCGGAGTTCGGACTTAGTTTCCGGAGTTTCGCATTTATTCAATAAACTCAAGACAAGACTTGTCGGTGAACTCGTGGTACGTGCAGTTAAAGACAAAGTGAAGTGTGCAGTTGGGTGGATAATGAAATAGTTTGAAAACTTTAATTGTTATGCATATTATAGTTGGATGTTAAGGTAGGGGAATGTGGATATTCTGAATATGGTATTAGAAATGTTTGATTCACCTCGGGGAATATTATAATGGTCATGTGATGTATGTTTTTAAAAAGCGATGATAGTCCATGCGGAAGAGAGCTAGCGACTCAATCATGAGGCGGCGGTTTGATTCCTGGCCTGTACCACTAAGTTCTACGGAATTTATACCGTTGTATTTCTCATTTCTACGGAATTTATACGGTTGCATTTATCATTATCATTGGTTCGTCGGTGAAGGAAGAAGGTTCAGAGGTATTTGTTAAATATTGGCGAGCATGGGGCAAACACAAAAAACCAGCAACGGTCGCAAAGTTATAAGCCTCGGCTTGCAAAAAGCCCTCCCAAATATTTGAGGATTCTCTCCTCTTGGACCGGCGTGACTACCTGAGACAGATAGCTAAGAGCAACTGGATGAGGAATACCAAAGAAAGAGTTATGGTGAGCCCTGAAAAGATGTTCAGCAACAAAAGATAGGCTGACGATGATGCCAAATCGATAATCGATCTAGTGTTACTCTTATTTTTGTATGAAAGGTTCGACGGTGGTATTTTTATGACCAGGTATTTGGTGAGCCTGATAGCGTCTAATGTAGCTGAATTTAATTGACATCGGCTGTCATTTTTGTGCAGTCATTTAAAAAAAATCATTAAAGTCCGGCCGCTGAAAGATTGCGTTTAACAGTTACCATAAAATTGTAAAAAACTGAATGAAAACTATAAATGCCGATCATTATTTAGTAGCTTTTTGAACATAAAAGGGCAGCTAGTGCCCTGTGTACTAGAGTGAGCACAGGTAAACAATATTTTCATTCAGTTTTTTACAATTTTATGGTAACTGTCAAACGCAATCTTTCAGCGGCCGGACTTTAGTACAGTTAATTGAACAAACGAGACAAAAAATCTCACTAGTTCAGTCACCGCTTATACTGGCTAGGACCTGCTTTTATTACCTGTACTATTTGAATGGGGTGTTTTGCGAATGTCTTATCTTGATAATCTTGTGAATATGGAGTTTTGTGAACATTGACTTACCAACTGCTAGACATCGGGTCCGCGCTCAAGTGTCCGAACCAAAAGAGCACCAAAACGTATAAAGAGAACCAATTACGCGACAGTCTTCGTTTGATCGGTGGAATATCCGCACGCCGACGACAGCCGCACGACATCCACGATGAGGTAAAAACTACGTAAGAAAATGAAAAAGAATTTCAGCATTTTCAATGTTTTTAGTCTTGGACACTTTTTTCGAGAACTATACCTACTAGACCCGGTCATTATTTTGTATGATAATGTTTTTGAACATGCAGTTTTGCGAATATGATATTCAGCGACGGAGGCTAATACCTATAGTGTTATTAATTATATTAAAGGTAGATATCGTGCCATATCAAAAACTCAAAGCACTTGAGTAAAAGAGATAGGATTGGCGAACACCCCAACGGTAGGAGAGCATTTATAAATAACTCGAGTGTACCCGCGACTTCGTCCGCACAAATTATGTATGTACCAGATTTTAAGTCTGATCATAAGCTATCAAAAAAGAAAAGTTTCATCAAAATCGGTTCAGTAGTTTTTGCGTTATGTTGTTACAAACATACAAACAAAGAAACAGACAGACTAAAAATCTAAAAAAGGTTGATTTGGAGTCAGGAATACCTAAAAACCATATCGTAATCTTTTTCATGTAAAATCTTCAATGTACAGACACACTACTGTTATGTAGAACTATATACCGACCGACCGACCGACCGACCGACCGACCGACCGACTACAACCTATACTGTGATTCTGTTACAGATTTATAATATAGGTGGTTAGCATAAGCATATGCTCACGACTATAATCCCCGAGGGAGTAGTCAGAGATATTCTGAAACCTCAAAACATCCACGAATAGTTAAGATATGATAATAATGCGCAAAATAATGTGAATGCCTTACATTGTCCGACAGTGTACAGTCGAAACCAATTATCTAGGAGACGGCAGGGACTGCAACAGTTAGATTGCGACTGTGAATGCTACAAACATACCTACATTACCTACTCACTTTGTATGCGCTAAGTCCAGAATAATGATGTTGATTTCAAATATTAATCATTATGAACATGTTAGGTTCAGCCATGTTGTGCTATTTCAAAGTCAAAGTCAAAGTCAAAGTCAATATAATTTATTCAAAACAGGAGCTTGCAGCACACCTAAGAGGAAGGATCTGTCTTTAAGACTAGAGTGAGCCATACCAATTGTAAAGTGTCCACTTTTTTTGACGTTTAGGTTTGAGTGTGTGGTGTCAAGTAGTATGGACAAAAGGCACTAGGTGACATATGGTCTTATGTTTACGGTCACTTTTCACACACACTAGCTCAAAAAAAAGTGGACAGCCGCATAAACAAATATCTATAGTTCCATCTCCTTCTACTATGAAAGGTCAAATCTTTTTTAAAGCTACCACCGTGTCAGAACCTGTTGTCGCTGTAGAGAAGATGCGGCCAGAAACTCTACAACATAACACGACTTAATAACTATTACAATATAAATTCTTAACCTAAAGTTATGTATATAATAATACATAGTCTATTTCAAATCAAATCCCTTAAGACTGAATGGGATGAAGAATTTGTTCTCTGATATAGTAGGCTCGATAGCTTAATTGGACGAAAGCTTTGATAAAATTAAAACAGGAAGATAGGTGACGGACTTACAGCGTATGGACCGCATAAATTGAGCACATACATACATACATACATAAACTCACGCCTATTTCCCAGAGGGGTAGGCAGAAACTATAGATCTCCACTTTGTTCGGTTCTGACACACCTCTCTTGCTTCCTCTAAGTCCATACATCTTGTCATACATTCCCATCGATTTCAGCGACTTTTAACCTGGCATTTTTAAATTTTAAATTGAGCACCCGTCGCCTAATTTCCTTAGTTGCAATACGAGCGGCATTGAGTAACTTTTATTATTTTTGGCGGAATAAAGGTACCACAAGGTAACCATGATGAATTGTATTAAAGCTGTATTAAGAGAAGTTTATTCCGGATGAGTAAATGCGCGCTGCATACAAACGAAGTCTGGTGATATTTTCAATGCTAACTAATTTAACTCAATGACATTTAGCAGAAACAATCTAGAAACAAATCTATATGCTTGTATCGTGTCCGATTTTCGTTAAAATATACAGTTTCAATGCTAGGATTAATTTAAAATTTGGATGGAA
Source organism: Agonopterix alstromeriana (assembly GCA_963924505.1). NCBI lineage: Eukaryota > Metazoa > Arthropoda > Insecta > Lepidoptera > Depressariidae > Agonopterix > Agonopterix alstromeriana. The sequence goes on from OZ004684.1 coordinate 1,370,772, forward strand.
ATCTTTGAGTTACTGTAACTTTAAAACTGTAAATTTTAAGGAAAATCTGACACGATACAAGCATAGAGATTTGTTTCTAGATTGTTTCTGCAAAATTTCATTGAGTTTAATTGGTTAGTATTGAAAATATTACCAGACTTCGTTTGTATGGAGAGCGCCAACAGTAATATACTCTTAAAGAGTGTGACAATCTAAATCAGGACTGACATTATAGATTTACAAATATTCGATACAAATGTGAATTTCATGTCCATTGATTGATTGGGCGTATCAATTTTCATTTACGTTACATTTGAAGGGAGTTTGTGAATGATATATTTTTGATGAAGAATTCATTTGAAAAAAATGTAACTCTTTAGTTACCAAGATTTCTAACCAGTTTTTTGAAGGGAATATAATTCGGAGAGCGCTCTATCTTTTTTTCGCGATTTCGATATTGGTCCCATAGAGAAAGTTGTTCAGTTTGATGGTCTGATAATTCCATTAAAAAAGTGTCAGCATATTAAGTTGGACCCTATACAGGGTGTAAGTGACAGCCTAGCAAATACTGAAACGGTGAATTCGAACCATAAAACTGAACAACTTTCACTACGAAGCCTACCTCAAGAATCGTGAAAAAAAATCTGCTGACCCATACAAAACTGCTGACCGACTCAAATGAAAGCTAATTTTTTACCTGGCATTTTTAAATTTTAAATTGAGCATCCGTCGCCTAATTTCCTTAGTTGCAATCTTTGACTATTTATATGTAAACTGGTTACGCGTGTAATTCTACTAACAAACATTTCTGCCACTTTTTTCGGGGAGCGAGGTAACATGAAATCCGCAACTTTGGAATTTATTCCCCATAACTTTAGATTCTAATTTTGAATGTTAAAAATCATGAAAAGTAGTCTCGTGTGAACCCCAAACGTTCTAAGTTCGAAGTTATTATTTCGCAATTATAGGCTGTCTCGTTCAGTGATAAGGTGTAAAATTGAATGTAAATGCACAAGATAAATTGTGCATATACCGTGGCAGAGGGGAAATGCTACCGCAAGGCTAGTCCGACTCAAATGAAAGCTAATTTTTTTTTGCCTTCCCTGATGTAGGTTTAATACAGAAAGTTGCTCAGTTTGATGGGCTCAGTTCACCGTTTCACTTACACCCTGTATAACTCAACTCTACTGAAGTTTCTCGCCAACTTTCATAAACCTTTCTTACAATTTTACAAGACGAATAACAAAGGTATTCCATCTTGAAACAAAACAGAGCCCAATCAGATTTAAAAGCGCTGGCAGTCAATAAAATGTGCAAATACCATTTCTTATTGTCTCTCCTCTCACGATCTCCACTCGCTGGCAAAACGTGTTAACTTTGAAATAAAAGAAAATTTTATTATATTTTTTCCGAATAGCTGCAAATTGAGTTTGTTTGAACTGTCAGTAAGATTAATGGAGAAAGATGTTTTATGTTCTTTATGTTTTTTTAACCTTGACATTATGTTGAGGGAATGTAATTGATCTTTCATAATGTAAATAGTCGTCGATTTAAAAAGGTGGTCAGAAACTGTGCTTTCAACCAAGGATGGTTTGGACGGAGCCATGATGGCCCGTACGGGAGAGAGCTATTGCCTCAATGATGAGGCGGCCGTTCGATTCCTGGCCTGTACCACCCTCTGTTCCAACCTCTACGTTCTACGGAATTTATGTACAGTTGTATTTATCATTTACTAGCTCGGCGGTGAAGGAAAACATCGTGAGGAAACCTGCATTCCGGAGAAAAGAAAATACCATAAGTTCGGAGGTATGCGTAAAATTTCTTGGGGCGAACACAAAGGACCAGCGATGGTCTCAGTGTTATATAACGACTCTTGCTTGCAATACCCAACCACAAATCAACAATGGGCGCAATGTTAGCCTCCTTTGGCCCATTAAATCACTGTATTAGAAACTTCCCTTAGTCGCCTCGTACGACACCTACGTGGAAAAACGTGGTCCATTCGAGACCTGACCGGCAGCCAAATAGCACAATGTCAATAAGCTTGTTACCCAAAAACTGAATTTTTTGTGTTACACCGTTCCTTTTCTCCATCTTCCCCCCTTATTGCAAAGTACTCCCCCCTCGTTCTAAAGAACTCAAGATAGCGATTAAACTCATAAGTGGATTGGACGGTATCCATTCTGAATACGGATGCAAACATCTTAGTGCTGATTGCTGTTGAAGTGGCCTCGATGCTCTTTGTCTGTTAGGTGGTTTAATATCTGAGATATTGGCTCGATTTATCATCATCATCATCAGCCTATACACGTTCCTGGGCACAGACGTGCCCTAGAGAAGTTTATTCCGAATGCGTAAATGCACGTTGCATACAAACGACGTCTGGTGATATTTTCAATACTAACCAATTAAAATCAATGAAATTTTGCAGAAACAATCTAGATTAAAATATATATGCTTGTATCTTGTCCGATTTTCGTTAAAATATACAGTTTTAATGCTAGGATTAGTTTAAGATTTGTATGAAAATCTTTGATGCACTTTAACTTTAAAACTAAACATTTTAATGAAAATCTGACAAGATACTAGCATAGAGATTACTTTCTAGATTTTTTATGCAAAATTTCATTGACTTTAATTGATTAGTATCGAAAATATCGTCAGACTTCGTTTGTATGGAGCGCGCCAACAGTAATATACCCTTGAAGAGGGTGTTTGGGAGAATAGTCCATCACGCATGCCGAACGTGAATTGAATGTCTTCTCCAGTGAATGTGGGTTTCCTCACGATGTTTTTCTTCACCGTTCCGTAAAGAGCAAATATTTGTATGAAGATTACAAATTGTTTGTACCATAACATAACATCATAAGCATATGCTCACGACTATATTCCCCGAGGGGGTAGTCAGAGATATTCTGAAACCTCAGAACATCCACGTTTCACCAGTAGTACCGAAACACTGTCCAGTGTGACGGGGGGTGAGCCCGTCGCCACTTATAATGGACAGTGGGTACAATACACGCCTCGAAATTGTAGCATGCAGGTATTACGATGTTTTCCTTCACCGAAAAGCCAGTGGTGTTACAAATCGTACATAAATTCCGAAAAACTCATTGGTACGAGTCGGCCTGGACGGGGATCGAACCATCGCCTCCTGCACGCGCAGGCAAGGTTACTCGCCACTGGACCACCACGGCTTATTGGGTAACATAACATAAGTAAATATTCTTTATTTGCACACCAAGAACATACAGAAACAAAAACAGACTTTCCTACCTAACCATTGTACCTACACAAGTCATTTTTATGTCCATTTTACGTGAAATGGCCACATAGCCGAATAATCAGCAATGTCAGCATACTGTAGATATGGAATTTTATGCAAAGTGCGCAGAAATATATTATTGCGGACTTAATAAAGCCCTATTTTCCATAACCAACAAAATTTTAAAGGTATATTCAAATAATGAAACTAAATAACTTTCCATAAGGAACATGAGGGGTTGAAAAATTAGTTTTTTTTTGTAACCTTCCATACAAAAGTGCGGATCAGCCGATCGATTTTCTATGGAAGGAAAAATTTTGTTGGTAATTAAAAAATAAGGGTGTATTAGATCAGAGTGGGTATTTTCAGTTGTTGTACAAATTCGATTAGTTCCATTTATTGTGGGCTTCTTCCTCCTTGGGCTATACTTGTTGACTATGCCGGTTTTGGGTTGAGCCTAGGTATAGGGATCACAGGAGAAGAGTGGGAGGGTTGTAATGTGAGGAAACCCTAAGCCGGTCAGTCATGTCAAGAACTCCGAAGCTACCTTTCACGACTAAAATAATCATGCAAAAACACGTTTTATTTCGAAAAACTAAACAGCCTAATCTTCTTCCAGCCTTGCCGTGCCAACTCCTCCCTGCTAGAAGAAGATATATGGCGAGAACAACAATGCAGCGCCCACGACAGCACCCCATACGGTGGAGAGCTGTTCCACTGGCGAGCACACAGAGATGACGATGAGCCATGCGCTCTGACATGCAGGGGAACACCTCAGCATTCTGGGCAGAGACCTGAACCGGTATGACGAACTTTCAGGGTATTTTACCGTTAGCGCGCTGCATACAAACGAAGTCTGGTTATATTTTCAATACTAACCAATTAAAGTCCATGAAATTTTTCAGAAACAATCTCGAAACGAATCTCTATGTTTGTATGAAGTCAGATTTTTGTTAAAATGTAGTTTTAAAGGTACAGTGCCTCAAATATTTCCATACAAATCTTAAATTAATCCTAGCACTAAAACTGTATATTTTAACGAAAATCAGACTTCTTACAGACATAGAGATTCTAGATTGTTTCTGAAATTTTCGTTGAATTTATTTGGTTAGTATTGAAAATATCACCAGACTTCGTTTGTATGCAGCGCGGATTTTCGGATTAAACTTCACTTGACAGTAATGGTAAGCTTTTTAAATGTTTCAATACTCAATATTTTGAAGCTTTTGAAGGATAAACTTCTTTATTACAGACGGTATCTCTGGATGATGAAGACCGAGTAGTAGTGGCGGTGCTTGCTGCCAGGGTATCTGACGGAACAAGGTGCCGTACTGGAAGCTTGGATATGTGCATAGATGGCAGATGTCAGGTTAGTGCCGTTTGTTATGACGTTTTTTTATTACTATTGCGTTTGCTCTTGACCTTAGAATAAAGATGGGGTCGAAGATGTAGCGAACTTACCCAGAAGAAGCCTATTCACTCGTACTTTGAAAGAATTTGGGTTTTAAGCGTTTGGAAATACTGACGCAGACAGGGCATTCCACTCCTTGGCTGTGCGCATTATAAAAGATGCTGAAAGGCGCTTAGTGCGAATATGTGGCATGTCAACCAAGTAGGAGTGATATCCTGCGGTGCGCCTGGATGTCCGTATGTTTGTAGCTTTCCCATCAATGTCGATGGATGTCGACATCCAACGATGAAATATGAGAGACTCGCACACGAAGAGATCACGTGAGCGGATGAGTCGAGAAGAGAGGGCAAAAAGTAATAAGTGTAAAATATTGCAAAAAAATTGTTTGAAGTCGCATTTTCATAAGATTTCAACTAATATACAGGGTGCAATTAATATCATCAGCACTTTAAAACTAAGAGTCAAACAAACTGAACAACTTTTAATATGAGGCAAACCGATCGGAGCATAAATAAAAACAGCTGTTCCATACTAAACTGCAGTGCCTACTCGACTCAAATGTATGCATTTTCAGTTTGATGGGTAGACTCTTAGTTTAAAAGGATGCTAATGATATCAATTTCACCCTGTAGATAATACAATTTTTTTGTTCACTTACCCGTCTGTCTCCCAAAACGGACCTCCGAATTTTTTAATATATACTGGACCATTATCTGTTTAGACACAGAAAACTCGGTCGTTCTCGGTCTCAGAGAAAAACACGTATATCTGACGGACAGACAGACACTGAGGCAATTTCATAAGCGTTTCGCTTTACCAATTTTGTTGCGGATCAATAAAGATCTTCAAAAAGGATAAGAGCGTTGCACCTTCAACCGACGGAAGTGTATGAAATGATGCATGCGAAAAAGTGACAGAATCGTAGCAAGTGGCGGCCCGTAGTCCTATCTATAGGATAATGGTGTACGAATATGAATGTATGCAACTATATTCATTCAGAAACAGCCTCGATGCAAACGTCATTCGTTACAGTTATTCCCAAAACGTCTTTTAAAATATTCAAAAGCCTTACTCAGAGTAATGTGTAAAAGCTTCAGAGAGTGGCATGTTTATTCGCTTTAATGCCATACTCTGTGTAATAAAGATACCATTTTGTTTTAGAGAGCTGTTTGGAATTTTTGAAGCGAAATTCTTGCGGTAACACTTTAAGCTTAGATATATAAGGAGCGTTCTCACCTTTATCATTTATTTCATAATTATTTCATGGTGAAATTGCTATCATTAGCATCCTTTTAAACTAAGAGTTTTCCCATCAAACTGATCAACTTTTACTATAGGAGCAACCCGATCAGAGAAAAAAAAATCAACTGCTCCATACAAAACTGCAAACCTACTTTAGCCAATAAATTTTATGGGACAGTTGATTATTTTTTCGCAATTTCGATGTTGGTCCCATAGTGAAAGTTATTCAGTTTGATAGTCTGATCATCCACTTAAAAAAGTATCAGCGTATTAAGTTGGATGTATTTGATCTATCAAATATTACTATTGTGGAGGAACTACTGTGGAAGGTTCCTCCGGTGAAAAGGGAAGATCTTCCGCCAGGCTAGGTGTGAAGCCTGGGGACCGGCCGTGGTCCAACAGATCTTAGTTGGACCTTGTATATATATCGAATCTCTGTGATTATTTCTCTTGCGCGATTCATGTCTTGTATAAGATTGTGAACCTTATGTGTAGCGGCTAACGGGTTACCAATGTGACGTCGCAAGTTGTCTTACGTACACATTTGCGCGTGCGACCGTAGCGCCATCTGTTAGCTTCGTTGCTATAACTTGTGGGTGTTGACGTCTGTGGCAAGTCCCCACACTATGTAAATATTTGATCGATCAAATATTTGATCGATGCTTGTACCTATAGTTATACTCATGGATAATTATCTGACGATAATGTTTTGTTTATGAACTTGTTTTTAACGTTTCCGGTGAGGAAACCCCTTAAAAGAAATTGCAGACAAATCTAAGTCTGTTTTCAGTAAAGACATTTTTAGTGTAATCTCAGATATTGCGGGTAATTTTGAGAGCGGTTGAATTATTTTACCTCAACGTACATTTTACAGTAACGTTATTGGTGAAAATGTTGGTATTTAAACATAGCCTAATAAATTCACAGCCATTAATTCTTTTAAGAGTCCATGTAGTCCTCAGAAAAACCGGCCAAGTGCGTGTCGGGCCACGCGCAGTGAAGGTTCCGTAGTTGCCCATCGCAATATGTGAACTTAGAAGGGGGCTTTTTGTTTTATACTACGGTTTAATGGCTAATAAAGTCTAACAAGTACATTTTACAAGTTGGTCGACTATTCGAAAAATGCTTTTTCCACACTCACAATATTTTTAAAAGACATATCCAACGAAACTCCACACCTGGGGTTAAATGAGAAAAACAAATTGTAACATAGACACTACACCAGATAATTCGTATTCGACCTACAGAAGCCAAAATATCAACGTATTTCCATCGAGCCATACCATCCTAAAATCACATGGAGTATAAAATAGCTCTAATGCAAACCCGTGAATTTCATGAATTTACTCAGAATGTACGCGCATACCGCAAATATGTGCTTTTCTATGTTTGTAGCTGTATAGATAGTCAGTATACATAGTTTATAATCAATGTCTGGGTTTAGATTCACTTGGACCGAGATCCGACTGCAAAATTATGAACCTATTTGTTTGGTGAACGAAATGTGAAACTCAAACTCAAACTCAAAATGTTTTATTCAAAATAATATCACATGGATAGCTTCCTGATGTCATTTTTGACTCAACCACCGCGTCGGAAGGTGTTCCGTTGTAGAGAAGATGCATCCAGAAACTCTAATCGGCTGCGGCCAGAAACTCTGTGATTTAAGTGAATGTTTATACAGAGGATCATACAAAGCCGCCGGGTTGCCTTGCAAAATCTTGCCGTAAGTGCCTTTACCATGATGATTTATGGTACCATGTTTTCCACCGATCTGTTTGGGAAGTAAATGAGGTGCCATCTGAAGGAGACCGATGTAAAGAAGTGGTAAAACTAGGGTTGCCACCTCTCAGTCTGCCGTAACTCTAGGGTTGTCAGGTTCAAAGAAGTCATTTTTAACCCTTACAGTTGTGAAGTTGTGGCAGACTGAGAGGTGGCAACTCTAGCTTTTCCAGTTCTTTAGATTGGTCTCCTTCAGATGGCACCTCATTTATGTCCCAAACAGATCCGTGAAAAAAATGGTACTATAAATCATCCTGGTAAAGGCAATTGCGGCAAGATTTTGAGAGCAACCCGGCGGCGTTGTATGAACCTCTGCATAAACATTCACTTAAACCACATTTCGTTCACCAAACAAATAGGCGCATAATTTTGCGGTCGGATCTCGGACCAACTGTAATAATAGGCAAGGAGGAGACAGTTTGTTTAGCGTAACACTGGTACACTTTAAAATATCCAGCATATTTGACTGTCCTGTATGTCATACAGGCTGTAATATTTAATGCTTTACATATTAAATAGGGTGATTTAGCTAAAGCAGGGTGCTTTAGCATGCATGCATGCATACATGTTTTGATAGATAGGGACAAACCTAAAGTTCAAATATCGGCGAGCGAAGAAGGTTGAACATTACAGACCGCAATTGCCAATTTTCGTGTTTCCATGCTTATAAGGAGGATTGGTATTCTTTATCATTCTAAGTCCATGGTCTACTTTGTAGATACGAATTTAAAAGACGTTATAACTTCTCGTCAAAGTCAAAGTCAAAGTCAAAGTCAACATAATTTATTCAATACAGGAGCTTGCAGCACACTTATCAAACGTCAAATCTTTTTTAAAGCTACCACCGCGTCGGAACGTGTTGTCGCTGTAGAGAAGTTGCGGCCAGAAACTCTACAACATAACACGACTTAATAACTATTACAATATAAATTCTTAAGCTAAAGTTATGTATACAATAATACATAGTCTATTTAATAAAATAATTGATACTATACAGTAAAGTAAATAAACTCGTAAGATCACGTTGTTTGTACCCCCAATATTATTGCTCTTTTCATACCCACCTGCAGTAGTAAACTATGTTAGTTTTAAAGCAAAGCATGGACGAGGGTATTTATTTAAAAATAAGCTCGTTATCTGCCGGTCTCCGTGTGAACTAGTTCACTCGTGATGTGAATATTTGATGCTGGAGGCTTGAGGGTCTACGTTGTAAGCTGGAGCGATTTAAGAGGATATGTGAAAAAAATAGGATTCTTCAAAGCATCATATATCATGAAGTACTAACAGTAGGAGTATGATTTGCGGATATGTGTAAATTAAACCTATAAGTAAAGTTTTGATTAGAGCCAAAACACGATTAAGAGACATTTTCTCGATAGAAAAATAAGCCAAAGTAGCCTCCGTCTTTATCGATAAACGCTTGGAACTGCTAAACGGTGAATAATAGAAACACGAGACTTGATTAAAAAAAAAGAGATTGATATTTTGTAAAGTTTGATTAGAGCAGAAATGAACTTACATAAATAGTACAATCACAATTAAATAAAGTTTGTTTTACGCGCGCGCGCCGCCCCATCTCTTTCTCTCGCATCAGGCAGTAATATAAGCTATCACACGCCCATTTCGCTTCAATTATTTTTCGACATAGGCCCTTAATTGTAAATAGCTATTACGTAACTTACGATGGGCTGGTCATATCTGCCGAAGAACTGACAACGAAGAAGTGTCAGAGTTCGAGACCACGAACTGGCAGGCGTAGTGTGGGACGCCCCGCGGCCAGCGGACCGACGACCTATGAAAGGTGGAGGGGAGCGACTGTAGGAGGAAGACCGAGGATAGAGTTTTGTGGCGCGCCTTGGGAGAGGCTTATTTTCAGCAGTGGATGATAATAGGTTGATGATAATGATAATTGCGTAACTTAGGTATAAAGCCCTACGGTATTGTGAGAAATTTATTCCTGAAACGATGATCTTCTTATCTTGTGGGCAGCAAGCCCTGGTGTCAGAGTTTTTAACGTGCCATCCGAAGCACGGAATCATCTTTTTTGTCAGACAATCAGGTGATTCAGCCTGCAATGTCCTGACCAACTGGGGAAAAACGCACAAAGTGACGTAACACTAGGTGTCCCTAGTGGGAATCGAACCCACGACCTCTTTATCAAGAGCCCAATGCTCTTAAACATTAGAACACGGAGGCAGAAACGATGATGATGATGATGGATTCCTTGTTGATGTCGATTACAGCGACAGATTTATAGAAAAGCAGTTAGGTACTCACGATATTTTGAAGTTAATATGACGTGATGGTGTAGGCGCTAAACACAGATGCACTCTTTCATCCTTGACCTCCTGTCTGATGGAACCGGAGACCGGTACGGTCAGAGGTGGAGTCAGATGCTGTGGCTATAACCGGCAGCCTCACAGTTTGGGTGTCAAAGATGTGTAAGACTCCTGAAGGAAAAAGCATCTTACGACACCTGACTAAATTAGTGCTATTTAAAACCGGACACAACACGGCATAAATCAAACGTCAAAATGGAATAATAAATCAATTAATTCCAACATTACTTACTAAATTAATATAGAACCATACCTTAGGGCAGGGTTTCTCAAACTAATAGCTCCACTTACCCCTATCAGAGTCGCGTTGTAGGTCTGCTATTGGGTAGTCACGTCGCTCGTCGATTGTTGGCTGTCCCCTCCCGGGCCTACAACGAAGCACCAGTGGTGGCTCAAGACAGTGTTCTTTTCGAAAAACAATCCTTGAAGTTACCGAAATACATAAACTACCGTACAACGTCAAGCACTCTTGCTACCTAAACTAGACATTGGCAAAATCATCAAAAAACAAGATGGCAGCCATGTTTTAAAAAATAGAATAGAATAGTAGTAATAGTTAGACTTCCAAGACAACGGCGAATCCCTTTTAAAAACACGCACTATAGAAATAAGGTATTTTTTACAAAATAAATACAAAAGAGCAACAGATATGAAATTTTTATTAATTATAATGTGGGTGGGCTTGTTATTTGCCGCAAATGGAGTCCACAGATTCAGCGTTCAGTCGATTCCTGTATTTCGTCTTATGACCAGTTGTATAAACTCATTCTCACATAAGTATTCACGGAGGGCAAAAGGAATTTCACCGTCCGCTTAACGTGAAAGCTCCGTATATTCTTGTTGTCTTGCTACCCAAACAAATCAGCTATAAGCCGCCACCATTACGTAAATTTTGTCGTGTACCCCCTACGATTAACTGGCGTACCCCATTGGACAGTGGAACACTTTGAGAATCCCTAAATAAAGATGAAATTTCAATTTAATTAGCTAATTACTTCAAGCAGTCGCTTCATCCTATGCCTCGAGGCATCCTCTCATACTATCACAGTGCAATAATTTAGTTAGTTATGCTCTGCGGACCGGCGACCAGAATTACTGAAGCTTTTTTGCGTGAAAACAATGTTGAAGTACCGTATGTATGAAATTTACATATTTTATCATTATTTATAGTGGACGAGGTAGTCTTGTGGGGTGGTAATATTGCACAATCTGGTATTTGCTCTCTAAAACGTAGATACCCGTATTAGTACCTATATTTTTATGCAGCTCTTACGAAACTAAATACTTGAGTAGAACTCCCGGGTCCTATTTTTATTATTCTCTGTGAAAACAGAGTCCAAAATCAGGGAAATTTTGACCCCGAAACGAAGAACAATTCGTGTAAATGCGAATAGGGTATTTGACAGGTTTTTAAAAACTGTTCTATAGAAAACATTCTATAGAAAATGTATATTTTACATTCTATTACATATAGTGCAAAAAAAACGAAAACAAAAAATTGTTATTTAAATATCCCGCGAAAACGCTTTTCCTGGCAATATACGTGGCAACAAGCAGGTCAAGTCACTGACTCGTGCTGCAATCCCGCCTCGTCTGTAATGACCAACTTTGCTCACTTGTATCATAATGTATTATTCTAACACCTTAGTAAAAAAGTAAAAACATCGTTATCGATTAAAAACATTCATAACCGCCGAGGGATGACCCAAATCCCGTCCGAAACCCAAATTCTTCAATAAAATCCAAATTGTTGACATCTTCGCTGAGATGTACTGAATTTATTTGAAAAGAGGCCGGTCTGATTTGAATAACTGGACAAATCGAATAGCGGATGTCGTATTTATTTTAAGTATTGACACGGGATCTTTTCGTCCCTTTTAGGCTGCTCTCACACCGTTATTCAGAGATAACATTTATTTTATTATTCAAACAAGGTACACAACCTTCCTCGTCAATCGGTCTATGCAAGGTCCTTCTTAAGATATGCTGACACTTTTTAAGGGGATGATCAGACCGTCAAACTGAACAACTTTCTCTATGGCACCAACCAAAAAATCTGCTGTTCCATACAAAACTGTAAACCTAGAGTAGAGTAGAGTTTCTGGCCGCATCTTCTCTACAGAGACAACACGTTCCGACGCGGTGGTAGCTTTAAAAAAGATTTGACGTTTGATAAGTTTGCTGCAAGCTCCTATATTGAATATATTATATTGACTTTGACTTTGACCTACTCGAGCCGAATGTATGGGACAGCAGATTTTTTTTTCGCGATTATTATGTTGATCCCATAGCGAAAGTTATTCAGTTTGACGGTCTGATCATCTCCTTAAAAAGGTATCAGCACATTAAGAAGGACCCTGTATATTAGCGAAAACCATATCTAAATTCCTACAGTAGTTTCCGAGATTTAGACTCCGTTGCAGAAACGCTCATTAAAGTTAATCCTCCATTAAATCTCTTGCTGTCACTTTTTGTCTTGTTGACGTAGTAAAAGGTAGCAAGAGATTTAATGGAGGATTAACTCTAATGAGCGTTTCTGCAACTGAGTGTTAGCGTTTAGAGACTGACAGGACAATATAGATAAACACTGGCTACTTTAAATCATATGTATAGAAAGAAGAAATAAGAGAAATTGACCTCTTTGAAATTGGAACAGGAAAATTTACAAAAAATCCTCCCTGGAAATTCGAGGCAAGGGGAATTTCTAAAAACGTAGCCCAAATTGTTCTTCTCTGAGGAGAATATACAACGTGTTAATGAATAAGCGCAAAACCTCATACACCCCAACTGATTTATAATAAAATAATTAGATTGAAACAATAATTTCATTATTTTGATAGTTAAAATTTAAAGTTATTCGCATTTTAAGTTTTCAGGCAAAAATGATTTGTTATCATTTCAGCAATGAATGAAAGCGCTAACGTGCTCATGGATACATTTTAAGAATCTTGCTTTGCTAGTAAGTAGGGTGAGAGTGCCCGAGCGGTGAGTTGAGATCGCGTTCAGAAAATTTAAAATTTTACCAACAAATTATTTAAAATTTTGAAAAAATTACTTATGTTGTAACCATGATAATTCGATTCTGCTCTCGATTCTAAACAAACTACTTTCTAGTTTTGCGTTAATTCATTAACACGTTGTATACGAAAATAGAGTTTACAAAAACACCCTTCCATGTCAGCATAATGTTAACGAGAGAGTGCAAGTCTATTTAGCGTCCACCGAAGTTGGTGAAGTTGATGAAGGTGGCCGTGGCGGTCCAGTAGCGAAGTTACTCGCCTGCCGTGCAGGAGGCGATGGTTCGACCCCGTCCAGGACGACTCGTACCAATGAGTTTTTCGGAATTTATGTACGATTTGTACCACCGTTGGCTTTTCGGTGAAGGAAAACATCGTGAGGAAACCTGCATGCTTCAATTTCGAAGCATGTATTGTACCCACTGTCCATTACAAGTGGCGACGAGCTCACCCCCCGTCACACACGATAGAGTTTCGGTACTACTGGTGAAACGTGGATGTTCTGAGGCTTCAGAATATCTCTGACTACACCCTCAGGGAATATAGTCGAGAGCAAATGCTTATTCTTATGCGAAGTTGCTTAATTTTAGCAATTTACTACTTTACGATTTTTAAAAAATTATTGTTTGAAGTTTCAAGTGGTAATACTTACTTCTTAGTGGTGCCATCTATCGATATATATCGAATCGTAAGTTAAATAACTGAAAAATAAAGCTTATTTTCCGACATGACACCTCGTCCACCACGGAAAGAAATGACGTGGTCTTTTTGAGCCACGGCTAGATAGATACAACGAAAAACCCAAATGGATTGGACTATTATAATAGCTTTGTAGCCCCGGGACTTTTTAATTACCAAAAAGATTACCGATTGCCGTTTAGATAGTGTTGTCAGGTACGAAATTACTAATGCATAAACCTAAGTCTTACAGATCACAACACGCCGTACGAAAAAAAAAAATGAAAAAAATAGTTAGAAATTTTAAATTTTTTGCTACCGTTTTTTTTTCTATACTGTCATATTCTTCACCTTAGTTCAATACCAATACGTAATAGTAAGACTGTCTAAAGTTGCCATACAAAGCTACAAGATCAATCAAAATTTACTTTTTCATCTGGTCGTATGGCGACTTTAGACAGTCTTACTATTAAGTATGGATATTGAACTAAGGTGAAGAACATGTCAGTATAGAAAAAAAACGGTAACCTCGAAATTTAAAAATTTGAGACGATTGTTTTTTTTTACGTCGGTTTGTTATCTGTACGACTTAGGTTTCCATATTAGTAATTTCGTACCGTACAACAATATCTAAACGGCAATCGGTAATCTTTTTAATAATTATAAAGTCCCGGGGCTACAGTACTACAACGTGTTAATGAATTAACGCAAAACTAGAAAGTAGTTTGTTTAGAATCGAGAGCAGAATCGAATTATCATAGTTTCAACATAGGTTTTTTTCTTCAAAATATTAAATAATTTATTGGTAAAACTTAAAATTTACTATGCTCGATCTCAACCCACCGCTCGGGCACTCTCACCCTACTTACTACCACAACAAAAATCTTAAAATGTATCCATGAGCACGATAGCACTTTCATTCATTGATGAAATGATAACAAATAATTTTTGACTGAAAACTTAAAATGCGAATAACTTAAAATTTTAACTATCAAAATAATGAAATTTTTGTTTTAATCTAATTTTTTGGTATAAATCTGTTACCTCTCTTATAATTCTGTTTGGTAAAACCCCATATGAGGTTTTGCGCTTATTCATTAACACGTTGTATAAGCCGAAACCACTCGAATAGTTATGAAGCTAAAAATACCCTCCCATGCTACCTAAAAAGTATTGTTAAGCTTCGCACGTCCCGAGGCAAAACAACTGTGGATTTCGTACGAGAAAAAATTTCAGACGTGTTGGTATGCTGACCCTTTCTGCAATCGGTCCTTGCTTAGGTGGATTAATATGTCTCACGACTTTTTTTGCGCTAGAGCATAAAATACTAGTAACTCTAGAGTTGGATGTTTAAGATATTTATTTCTCAAGAAGAAAGAATACAATTCACTTAAAATATTGAGAAATACAAGATAGATATTAAAACACAATTTTTGAACGTACAGGGAACAACACGATAATTTAGGTTAGGTATACACATAGTTTTAAGACTTTGGGTGAAGTAAGGGTTTAAATAAACAGTAAAATAGCAAACTCCAAAACTTACAAACAAACACTCAAAGGTGTCCAAAGAGTAGGCATAATACAAGAGAACACAACAACAAAAATATGCATCGAATTGTAATTTGAGGGTAGATAAAAATATGAGATGAGCAAACTTGACGAAAGTATTACGTGTGATAACAAGAGCAATTTATTACTATCGCCATTGACACCAACAATAGAAATTGCTCTCTATTGATACTATCAATAGCCATGCTTTTCCTATTATCTTTGTCTGTCTTTTGGTGATGTCTCCCGTTTGCAATGATTTGCGGATATTTATTGTTCCTACTCCTTTTATTATGTATTTTGTAACACCACTGGCTTATCGGTGAAGGAAAACATCGTGAGGAAACCTGCATGCTTCAATTTCGAGGCATGTATTGTACCCACTGTCCGTTATAAGTGACGACGGGCTCACCCCCCGTCACACTGGACAGAGTTTCGGTACTACTGGTGAAACGTGGTTGTTCTGAGGTTTCAGAATATTTCTGACCTCGGGGAATATACTCGTGAGCATATGCTTATGCTTATGCTCCTTTTTATTACTCTTATCTTCTATCATTATTCTAGATAAGAATTGTCCAACGCTCGATAGCTTGGACTTCATTGTCTAGTTGGGTCCGCTGTTAATCCTGGTTTACAGAAGTTACAGTGGTAGGAATGTAGGGTTGGCCTATCTTCTTCTTCTTGTAGTGCCATCTCACACCTATACCTACAATATCGTGTTTGTTATTGACCGGTCCGTCATGGGAGCTCCCTGTTGCTGTTGCAGCTTTGCACGGACCTCCTTATGCGGACTCCGTAGTGTTATACTGCCTTGGTCTGTCACTGTTTATCCTGTATTGTTCCGATGAAATAAATGAGTTATCTATCTATCTATCTCAAATAGGAGGTTGGCTATCATTGGGGCTATTCTGACCCTACTGCCCTAAATAGTGACGTAGATTTCATATCGAACCATTCACACAGGTTCTTAAGCCAGGAAGTCCTTCTTCTACCAGGCATTCGTCTGCCCAAAATTTTCCCCTGCGGAATAAACTGGAGAAGTTGGTATTTTTCACTTCTCATAATGTGGCCGAGGTACTGAACTTTCAGAGGTTTTATGGTTTTTTTGGGTTACAACTTTTTACTTGCGTCAACCCGGGTTAACAATTAACTCCGAGTAAAATAGCTCTCTCAATTGTTTTCTTATACAAACAATCATGGGCTACCAACTTTGACTATTTATATGTGGACTGGTTACGCGTGTAATTCTACTAACAAACATTTCTGCCACTTTTTGCGGGGGGCGAGGTAACATGAAATCCGCAACTTTGGATTTTATTCCCCATAACTTTAGATTCTAATTTTGAATGTTAAAAATCATGAAAAGTTGTCTCGTGTGAACCCCAAACGTTCTAAGTTCGAAGTTATTATTTCGCAATTATAGGCTGTCTCGTTTAGTGATAAGGTGTAAAATTGAATATAAATGCACAAGATCAATTGTGCTTATACCGTGGCAGAGGGGAAATGCTACCGCAAGGCTAGTCGTTATAATAATTAGTCAAAGGCTACCAACTTAACCTGGAGTTTATTCTTAACCTTAGGTTGACGCAAGTGGGGCTTAGAGTGTCAATTTTTAAACTATAAGGCTACTACAGCCTTTAATAATTTAATTAAATTAAATAATTAATTTTAGATTACGGACTTTTAAAAAAAAATCATGAAAATCTGAGTCGTTTTAACCGGTTCCGAAGCAATAGACTTTTTAAAGCTACCTGTACTACACTATTATGCTTTAAAACCAACTATTTTAATTTATTACGGTTTGGTGTAACAAACAGCCAAATAAAATGGACACCTTTTTAGCATAAACCCAAATAAATCTTCACTCAATTTTGTACCTTACACCATCGCCCTAAGGGTCTGTTACTTGAGAAATTCGATCTCTAAAACAATAAATTGAATTCGCCGGAGTAATGTATAAGTTTTGCAGACTTATCACAGTTTCTTTGCTTTTTTTGTTGTTTTATTGGCAGCGTTGTGTTTGAACTGTTAATAAGATGTCTCTGTTTTGTTTTTAGGGTTCCATACCTAAAGGATGAAAACTGGACCCTATTACTAAGTCTACGTTGTCCTTCCGTCCATCCCACCGTCCGTCCCTCCGTCCGTCCGTCCTACCTATTTAGGGCTGTAACTTTTGAACCGTAATAGCTAGACAGTTGAAATTTTCACATGATAAGCGTTATTGGCTACTGTATGCGCCGTGCGTGCGTAGCTCGCGACCGGCTTAGACTTCCTAACCTAACCTAACAACTAAGGCTCACAGTATGAAAGCAAACAGAACTCCTGGCGCGCCGCGCGCGCTCTCTATACAAGCCTTTCTTGAGTTTAGTTGAGAGTTTTTTGATTTCCAACGCGGTGGTAGCTTTAAAAAGATTTGACGTTTGATAAGTGTGCTTTAAGCTCCTATATTGAATAAATTGGAGTCACGTTGCAGGTTCTGACCCGAGAACTTGTCTCGCGTGTTGTCCGCGCGTCGCGTCTTTGCCTGCCACGAGGCTCCGCATTCCTTAATCTCTTCTTGTTCTTTATCAAAAACAATCCCTGAGATTGGGATAGATACTCCCACAAACTACTTGACATTGGCGGAAATGCGGTGCTAACGCACAAGCAAAAAGTCCATTAATTGAATAAATTATATTGACTTTGCCTTTTGACTTTGACTTTGTTGCGCTAATGAGGCGCGTCAAACAGTTGCAGTAACGGTAGCTCGTGGACATCTCGCGAGCGGCTCGCAAGCTGCGCATTCACGGCGCATTCGCCAAATGTGGACGCACCCTAAGGCCGAGATTCAGAGACGATTTTTTTAGTCTAAGCTAAGCAGGGTGAAAATTTATGGAATTTGACATACGGGAGTTCGAACTATGACTTAAAAATCGTCTCTGAATCTCGGCCTAAGAGTCCGAGTAACGTAATGTAGAGTAAAAAATCTGAAAATTTTATGCAATTTCGGTTAGTACTTTTAATATAACGAAATACGTAGCCCAGTTGTCGTTTCGGAAAAAACCTGTAAAATAAATAGATTTTCTAATAATAAACTATGGTAGTGTTACAGGAAATTAAATTGCACTATGATTTGAAATTTTCTTTTAGGTAAGATACTAGTTTTTTACTGTTATTTTTTTTTTCATTTTCTACTTATACAATGGCTACGGAACCCTATCATGGGCGAGTCTGACATGCTCTTGGCCGGTTTTTTTTCCTCAGTGAAAGTTGGTCTAAAGTTTAAACCATCAAACTGAACAAGTTTAGGGGTGGTTTATTAACTTTGCTATTGGATATCGATGAATCAAAACTAATTCAAAAGCCGCTATGGCATGTGTTTTTACTAATAACGTTTATTTTTTTTCAAAAAGTTTATTTTGAACCAAAAAAGTCAATAAATAACGTTTTAACGCCTGGACAAATTGAAACGCCAATCAAACTGTCGATTTGTTTTACTTCAACGGATATAAATGAGTTGCTTTTATGAAATTTTGTTTCCAAGCTACTTTTTAACTTTATTTTTCACGTTAGGAAATACAAGGTCCAACTTAATATGCTGCAGTTTTTTTAGGGGATGATCAGTCTATCAAAATTAACAACTTTCTTTATGAGACCAACATCAAAATCGCGAAAAAAGCTGCTTTTCTATACGAACTATACAAAGTGTTACAGAAATATAAATAAACATTTAAGGGGATGGTTAAAACCATTAAACTGAACAACTTTCACTATGGGACTAAACCTCGAAATCGCGAAAAAACAGCTCAGTCCTATAGTTAAAGTTGTTCAGTTTTATAGTCTAAACCGCCCCCTTAAATATTTATTTGTATTTTCGTAACACTTTGTGTAGGAACTATCACCTATCGTTCAGCATTTTTTTTAATTTTTTTATTTATAATTAATGGACTTTTTGCTTGTGCGTTAGCACCGCATTTCCGCCAATGTCAAGTAGTTTGTATCTATCCCAATCTCAGGGATTGTTTTTGATAAACTGATTGTAAAATGATTCGCGCGGACAACACGCGAGACAAGTTCTCGGGTCAGAACCTGCAACTTGACTCCTTCAGCATTTTTATGAGGCCTTGAGTGAGCGACCACGTTTCTGTTCCATATGTCATGACTGACAACACACATTGGTCAAAGACTTTCGTTCGAACGTTCGTCGGTCTAACTCCTGAGGATGCTCCTTGGTGGAGCGAAACACGTGTAGAGTAGAAATTATTCGGTGGGCAGGTTGTATTGCAAAACGTAATAAAACTTTGTCTACTATACTCCATTCAAAATAACAACGAAATTTTAAGGCTATTTTGCATTACAGAAACAGAGATTTGAAATACTTCCTCTCACTTATTCTTAGAATAATATATGTCCAATATATGTCGGATAGTTTATGTATCCAATAAATTAATTACATTTGGTAATCAGAATTGGGCAGAAAGCTAAATAGGAATCGGAAAATCTCGTCGTCCTTATTTGGAATGAAGTATAGGTATTTAGAAGCGGAGGTCTCGATACAATCGTGTCACCTACCCGAAAGACTTTCGTCTTAAAACACTGCTGTATTTGAGACGTGAAGATACCACGTAGCATCTCGTAGTAGACAATAACTGACTACTTCCATAGTCTGTAAAAATGGGTCTAGTCGGGGAAATCTACGGATTTTTGTATGGAGAAGGTTGCAGTAATGGCACTTTTGGTGATAATTTGGATTATAGTAGATAAATACATGAAAAATATAAATTCTCAATAATCCCCAATTTTTTATTGTGTATTATTGAATAATTAAGACATTTCAAAAACATTAAATTTAGCTATGAACAAAAAATGGAAAACTGGTGATTATGTACAGGATGGCTTCATTCAAAACGTTTTACTTATAACAATAATAATCCCCGGTTAAATTCGTAAATTTGAGTAGATATTTAATATTTTGTAAGTCTTCAAAAATTATAACCTCAAAACTAAATTATTTACTGTTTGTTTGTACACATTAAATTTGCCTTGTGATAATTAACTGACTCTTTTGCTAGTATGCTGGAAGAAATATCTTTCGAAATAAGCTTGCTCTTTGTACATTTATATCGATTTTAAGGTATTTCTCAGGTTCCTGAGCCAATATAACCACGAAATCTCGACAAAAGTGTTATAAACTTACAGTATTATTATTTTAAACACAATTTACTAAAGTGTCTTTAATGCAATCTCAAACCTTATTTTTCCTAGACTAGTCGGTTACTTTCTTTAGTCGTCAATTCATTCGAATAGTATCTTCTTTTGGCAGAGTCAAAAAATCTACCGTGTTCTGGAAGTCGATGTTTGTCGTGGCTTATCTAGACAAACCTTGTGGGTTTTGCGAGTGTTTGCACTTGTTGTACGACGCGTCGACTAATATTTGTTTCGGGCTGGGATGTTTGGAACTTTGTGTCTATGTTGTTAGTGGTTATTGTAGCTCGGGGAATTCTTGTTCTGTGTATTAATTCCATAAAGTTCTCTGTGGTTCCGGCTTGGAATGGACCAACCCAATTCTTCCCTTTGGTGTCGTACGAGGTGAAAACATGTTTAAAACTCAAATCAAAAAAGTCATATGTAAAAAAGCATATTATAAACTGGATGATTATTTAAATGATCAAAATGCTTGGGTCTGAGGTCACTAGCTTGTAGTTTATTTACTTTACTGTATAGTATCATTATTTCATTAAATAGACTATGTATTATTGTATACATAACTTTAGCTTAAGAATTTATATTGTAATAGTTATTAAGTCGTGTTATGTTGTAGAGTTTCTGGCCGCATCTTCTCTACAGCGACAACACGTTCCGACGCGGTGGTAGCTTTAAAAAAGATTTAACGTTTGATAAGTGTGCTGCAAGCTCCTATATTGAATAAATTATATCGACTTTGACTTTTGACTTCAACTAAGTGATGTCAAAAGTTTCTCGTATTGTGTTTATGTAGGCAAAAGGCTAGCCACCTCTCACCACTTGCTACGTCAATCCATCCTGAAACTTAAATAGCTAAATGTGAGCATTGCTGCAACTACATTATTAAACAGAAAGTTGGTAGTTATACCAATGTTTCTGAACACCCCAACAGGGAATTACGTTCGTGAGTTTATGTATATATGTTCTCTGGCTGTTCAAGTTAAATAGCAGTAGTCTCTTCAATAGTATTATAATAATAGTATTCAATAGTATAGTAATCGTATTTTCAACCTCTTGCGTCTTTAAACGATCGCAGCCCGGCTTTAAGGGGATATAATTCGGAGCGCGCTCCATACAAACGTACTATGGTGATTGACGTATTTTTAATAATAGCCAATTAAAATCAATGAAATTTTAAGATGATAATAGATAAAGCATAGGTGGTTGAATAATATCGCATCCGTGGCATTTACAGGGACGTGACCTATCCGATACTTAAATTTTTATTAAATCTTAAAATTGAAACAGCACTATTACTATTTGGAAATTCAGCACGAAGAAAAAAATGGGTATGAGTAAAGGTATTGTATTTTTTTTAATAGTCACTGTCACCGACTAAAGTATTGTATTATTATAGTACTATAAAACAAATATTATTTTGTTTAAACTTATGGCCCAGCTCGCATCACGTCTGAGATATTTGACTCTAAGGGTTCATGAAATTTTTCATGAACCTTTAAGAATCAACTCATTTTCAATCAATCAATCGAATCATATTACCTACTCAGAATAATATACCGTATAAATATAGAGAAGATACAAAACAAGGCGGTCTTAGTGCTAAAAAAGCGATTTCTCCCATACAACCTTAGAAGGTAGCACAACTCCGATGCGGCCAGCAATGAATGTGATGTTTTTTAATGTATTTTGAAAGGTCCTCTAAAACCAATATGTACGTTTTGTTAGTGGCCGCTCAACAAAAAAAAAGACAATTTTTCTCCATACAACCTTAGTCATACACATTTGTAACTGTAATAACATAGTAAATCATCATCATCATCATCATCATCATCAGCCCATCATCGTCCACTGCTGAACATAGGCTTCTCCCAAGGCGCGCCACAAAACTCTGTCCTCGGCCTGCCTCATCCAATCGCTCCCTGCTACTTTTTTTAGGTCGTCTGTCCAGCGGGCAGCAGGGCATCCCACACTACGCCTACCAGTTCGCGGTCTCCACTCTAGAACTCTGACACCCCACCGGTTGTCAGTTCTTCGGCAGATATGACCAGCCCATTGCCACCTCAGCTTGCTAATTTTCTGAGCTATGTCAACCACTTTAGTTCTCTGACGTATCACATTAAATTCAAGTGAAAATAGACATATTTCAGTTAAATCTACCTGAGTTAGTCTTATAAGTTTTTAAGACTAACTCAGGTAGATTTAACTGAAATATGTCATCTTTCACTAGAATTTAATATTACTTATTTACTATGTTATTACAGTTACAAATGTGTATGAGTAAGGTTGAATGGAGAAAAATTTTTTTTTTTTAAATATTCTGTGTATAACTTCTTTAGTTCTCTAGATTATGTGTATTACTTCTTAAGTTCTCTCTGTGTATTCTGTGTGTTTCTTCCAAAGTTATCTACGTATGTTTTGTGAATTACTTCATAAGAGGCCTCTTAAGGGGATACAATTCGGAGCGCGCTTCATACAAATGAAGTCTGGTTATATTTTCAATATTTAACCAAAAAGTCAACGTCATTTTTCAGAAACAATCTAGAAACTAATCTGTAATCTGTCAGATCTGCTTGTATTGTGTATAGTTGTGTGTTAAATGTATAGTTTTAAAGTTACAGTGCCTCAAATATTTCCATACAAATCTTAAATTATTCCTAGCATGGGAACTGTATAGTTTAACTAAAATCTGACACAATACTAGCTTAGATATTAGTTTCTAAATTGTTTATGAAAAATTTTTATTGATTTATATTGGTTAGTATTGAAAAAATAACCAGACTTCTTTTGTATGGAGCGCGCTCCGATTTATATCCTCTTAAAAGGTTCGTCATAAAACTCACTATGCAATAGTCACAATAACAAGTGTATTCATACCAGATAAAGCTTTTTAATTTATTTCAGCTCTCTTTTATAGACAGAATCATTACTTGTATGTTTCCCCTCCGAATCAATTTTGCATCATCATCAACGAACATTAATTCGAATGCTTTCAGTTTGACGTGAACCTTTTGAAATTTCGCAATCTATTCGAGGATTTTCTCAAAGAAATTCTTGTGTGATACACACAGCTTTGACGGTTAGGCAACATGCTAATTAAATGAACATCAGAGCTTTTAAGTTCTAACGTTTTTAAATTAGTAACATCGTTCAAAAAACAATGTGAAAGAAATCGTCGTAGTCACTGTACCATGTATATATTCGGATTAGAATATCCTGCGCGCGTTGGGATACAGATGGGACTCCCTTTACTTGACTCTAACAAAAATTTTCATTTTAAAACTTAATATTTCTCTAACGGATCCCCAAATCGAAAAATTGTTTTCGCATACCCACAATATTTTTAAAAGACCTATCCAAAGATACCCAACACCATGGGATAGACGAGAATAAAAAAATGCTTCCCCACTTTTCGTGTAGGGGAGGTACCCTAAAAGAAAATATTTTTCAAGATTTTACTTTACCACTTTGTCGGCGTGATTAATATGTATACCCATGTCAAATTACAGCTTTCTAGTACTAAGCGTCTCTGAGCTAAGCCGCGGACAGACGGACAGACGGACGGACATGGCGAAACTATAAGGGTTCCTTGTTGACTACGGAACCCTAAAAGTAGCCAAAGCCTTTAAGAATTGAATTACCTATTCAGCAAAATATACCGTAAAGAAATACAGAAGATACAAAACAAGGCATCTTAGCGCTAAAAAGCGATTTCTCCCATACAACCTTTCTCATTTGTACCTTAATAACACAGCTCCTCTAAAAATCTATGTAAGTTTTTTTTTAAATATAATTATTGAGGTTCTTGCTTGTGCGTTGGCATGTGGCGGAAATGCGGTGCTAACGCACTAGTTTGAGGGAGTATTTACCCAATCTCTAGGATTGTTTTCGAGTAAGAATACAACTGAGAAGGATTTCGGAGCCTCGTGGTAGGCTGAAACGCGAACCGCGCGAACACCACTCAAGACAAGTGTTCGGGGCAAACCCTGCAACGTGATCCCTATGTAAGTTTTATTACTGGCCAATCAAAACAAAAATGACAATTTTTTTCTATACAACCTTACTCATACCCATTTATTCTCGGCACTCAGCAGCAGTGTGTCTCCACAAAGCCTATTTCCCGCTGAAAACTGATTTTATAAATGGCGTTGAAACCACAGTTCTTGTATTGAAAAGACGTTTTCAAATACCTCCCCTTTTGTTATAAACAAACAGAACCCTCGAAACGGATTGCTTCTGGCAATAATTAATTACTTTATGATGATTTAGATTATTACTTATTATATTAACGTTGTATTTCTTTGTTAGGGTTCCGTACCCGTACGTGGTGAAAAAGCCATGGTGGTCCAGTGGCGAGTAACCTTGCCTGCCGTGCAGGAGGCGATGGTTCGATCCCCGTCCAGGCCGACTCGTACCAATGAGTTTTTCGGAATTTATGTGCGATTTGCAACACCACTGGCTTTTCGGTGAAGGAAAACATCGTGAGGAAACCTGCATGCTTCAATTTCGAGGCATGTATTGTACCCACTGTCCATTATATGTCCTTCACACTGGACAGAGTTTCGGTACTACTGGTGATACGTGGATGTTCTAAGGTTTCAGAATATCTCTGACTACCCCCTCGGGGAATATAGTCGTGAGCATATGCTATGCTTTATGCATGTTCCGCACCCAAAGAGTGGGACCCTACTGCGAAGCTTACGTTGTTCGTCCGTCCTACCTATTTAAGGCCGTAACTTTTGAACTTTAATAGCTGGACAGTTGAAATTTTCACAGAATATGCGTTAATTACGGCGGATTGGTTAACAAATAATAAAAAAAATTTTTTAGCGGGTCCTCATACAAGCAACAAGCTCTTATCAACGTTTTTTCTTCTCGCTCTATCGTACAAACGGTAATACATACAGGCGTCAAACTTGGAGTGATTATAGAACAAACTGTACAGTATAACAACAAATAATAAAAACCGGCCAAGTGTGAGTCGGTCTCGCGCTAAAGGTCCTGGAAAAATCAAAACTTTTTGTAAGTTAATATGTTGTGTGGTACGGAACTGCGGTGCGCGAGTAGCCTGACTGGCACTTGACCTTTTTTTACACTCTGTAGCTAACAATAAAAATATTAATTCATCCTTTTCAACCATGTAGCTAATTCTTGTGCCACTTATTCAAGACAAGATAATAATGTTAAAGTTTTAAGTTACCCGCTTCTGCTGTCGACCCGTTCGTCGCAAGCAACAAGGCGAAGAGCTTAAAACAATTAGCATAACCTCTCAGCTCAGTACCACTACCGTGTAAGTTAATATTTTTAATTTATAAAATGATTAAAATATTATGGAAAAGGTGAAGAAAATGACTGAACAAATTTATATACATTTTTTTCTTTTAATTAATATCATATGCTCACGACTTTGACTAATTATTATAAGAACTAGCCTTGCGGTAGCATTTCCCCTCTGCCACGGTATAAGCACAATTGATCTTGTGCATTTATATTCAATTTTACACCTTATCACAAAATTACTGTGTAGTGAAGAAAAAGGTCGTGAAAAGACCTACATGGTGTTAACTTAAATGCATGCATGCATATGCTCACGACTATGTTCCCCGAGGGGGTAGTAAACTTAAATGTGTTACATAATTAAATGGTTGCTTCAAATTCAGACCCTCGAACCCCATTTTAGCTATAAATAGACACAACTCGGCTCCTCTTTGAACTGGTCAATTTGAACTTTATTCACCAGTAGTAGAATTCAAAATGCTACATAAAATATATCACCTAAAATGCTTCTTGCGCGCCGCTGCTCTTTCAATGTGAATTGACCCTTAGTCGGGGAGGATCAGCTTTTGTATAACTCTGATCACTTTCTTGCAGAATATAATCGTGAGCATATGATATTAGTTAAAAGAAAAAAATTATATAAATTTGTTCAGTCATTTTCTTCACCTTTTCCATTATATTTTAACTTTGACTATTTATATGTGGACTGGTTACGCGTGTAATTCTACTAACAAACATTTCTGCCACTTTTTGCGGGGGGCGAGGTAACATGAAATCCGCAACTTTGGATTTTATTCCCCATAACTTTAGATTCTAATTTTGAATGTTAAAAATCATGAAAAGTAGTCTCGTGTGAACCCCAAACGTTCTAAGTTCGAAGTTATTATTTCGCAATTATAGGCTGTCTCGTTTAGGGATAAGGTGTAAAATTGAATGTAAATGCACAAGATCAATTGTGCATATACCGTGGCACAGGGGAAATGCTACCGCAAGGCTAGTCATTATAATTATTAGTCAAAGGCTACAAGTTACCCTGAGAGCCTATGCCAGCCCCGAGAACACGACAAAAATCGAGACGTGCCTCTGTCTTTGTTACTTTGCGTATGAAGTCCGATTTTCGTTTTAATGCCAGGATTAATTTAAGATTTGTATGGAAAGTTTTGAAGCACTGTAACTTTAAAACTATACATTTTAACGAAAATCTGACTCCATACAAGCATAGAAATTAGTTTCTAGATTGTTTTTGCAAAATTTCATTGACATTAATTGTTTAGTATTCAAAATATCACCAGACTTCGTTTGTATGGAGCGCGCTCCGAATTATATTCCCTTATGACGGCTAATGCAATAATATACCAAATTAAATTTGTGACTTACACGATTTCGTCAAGTAACCGTCGCGTCGACATCCCAGTTTGGGCGGCCACCTAACTCGACACTCGACAAATTTGATTAAAATTACAAACTTAACAATTTCTCCGAAATATTCAGACGTTGTTTTTGATGTTATTTGGGTTACTCTTGTTTTGTTGACGATTCGTTTCTTCAACTTTATATTAACTTTTCTAATTTATGGTTGTTATTGTACCTACTTGTCGGGTTGTGACTGGTTAAGAGGATATGATTCGGAGCGCGCTCCATACAAACGTACTATGCTGATATTTTCAAAACTAACCAAATTAAACTCAATGAAAATGTTCAGAATCAATCTAAAAACAAAGGACAGTGGGCAGGAGTGGTCCAAGAGCCCCCACCTAAGTGGCATACTACGTTTGAAAGGAGGTTTAATATAGAACATTTTTTTATCGGTGCCTCAAATATCTTTTCGAGAGAAAAAAAGATACAGGGTATTTTGTTTATCGCGTTTTCATACTAATGTTAGCATTTCACCACAATTTTTTTCTGCTGTTTCATATTGTTAATATTATTGGTTTTTTGTTATTATTAATGCAAAATAATCTTTAAACCTTAACATCTCGTAAACTCGAAACAAGAAAATCGTTATTCCATCCTGAAATTGGCATTCCAGTAGGTACACGTGAGCCTTCTTACTGTTGCACGCTTAATCATAACTTTTTGTTGTAGCTAAGTGTCTGATCACCCCGAAAGAATTTACAACTTTTTGGCGATAATGTAAAAATAATTTCTTCCTAAAATGAGCACGTAAAAATAAAACACCCTGTACCTTTTTTTCTCTCGAAATATTTGGATGCCCGTTCTACACCATGTACGTTAGGTTATCCTCTAACTGTTCCTACTTGTACCATAGCGGGGGGCTCTTGGACCAGTGGCCATACATTTTTGCCCATTGTCCTTTCTATGCTTGTATAGAGTCAGATTTTCGTTAAAATGTATATATAATATAATTAAACCCATAATTAAACCAGGCAAATGCATATGCGTAATATACTACTAGAGCAATTTTTAAGTTTGTAGATTTTTTATTTCCCGCAGCGCATAGGTAAACCTAGAGATTTTATTACCTATTTTCCTTACATGTTTCTTCCAATCGATATGTGTGTCTATCTCTACTCCTGATAATGTGATATCATTTACTATTTGTAGTTGCGTATTATTGTAGGTGAAAGTAAAGTCTAATGGTTTTTTCTGACGTGTGAAACGTCTGATTCTTTGAAAATATCAACTGTCCAGCTATTACGGTTCAAAAGTTACAGCCTTAAATAGGTAGGACGGACGTACGGACAACGTAGGCTTCGTAGTAGGGTCCCGTTTTCACCCTTTGGGTACGGAACCCTAACAAAGAAATATAACGTTAATATAATAAGTAATAATTCAAATCATCATAAAGTAATTAATTATTGCCAGAAGCAATCCGTTTCAAGGGTTCTGTTTGTTAATAAGCCCCCCTTAATTTTTAATTTTTTGTTATTTTTACTACTTCTTAGTAACACAGCCACAATAATGCATATTTTGTAAAAATTTCGACTGTCTAGTTTTTACGGTTCAAAAGTTACAGCCCTAATTTGAGAGGATGGATGGACGGACGGACAACGTAGGCTTAGTAATAGGGTCCCGTTTTCATCCTTTGGGTACGGGACCCTGAAAACACCCTTTTTTCTAACTCGAACTCTCATGATTGTGTGTCCATACGTCTCGACAACGAACTACTGACATTATAATTTTTTATACACATGGATACAGGGTGTCTCAAAAGAAATTTTATATTTATTTAGCTTACTGCGTGAGCGCAACGTATCCGAGGGGCGCGGGGGTTATGTCAATCGGTAGCCTGGCTCTTGGGAATTCAGTCGCTATGGAGCGTTTCTCGGGAGCAGACCGCGCGTTGTGCGTGCGAGAGTTTTACAAAAACGGTGATTCGGCGACTGTAGCGCGTAGAAAATTCTGCAGTATTCGAGGTTTTCGCCACTTAAATGATGCGCCAAGCATTCCTCTAATTCGACATTGGGTTAAAAAGTTTGAAGAGACCGGTATAACGCTAGATAAATCAAAATCCGGGCGACCTAGGTCATCAAGAACGGTAGAAAACGTGGAGAATGTTAATCAGTCTGTTCGTGACGACCCGAACCTTTCAATTCGGAAGCGCGCAAGTGCTTTAAATGTGCATAGATCATCATTACATCGCATCATGCACAAAGACCTAAAGCTGCACCCCTACAAAATTCAATTGGTGCAAGAATTAAAGCCCCAAGATGCCAGTCAGAGGCTTCATTTCGTAAATCAGGTGATTGAGCGATTTTCAACGTTTACCAACATTTTGTTTTCGGATGAAGCTCATTTTCATCTTAATGGCCACGTAAATAAGCAGAACTGCCGCTACTGGAGTGCAACGAATCCAAAACGCAAACATCAGAAACCCGATAAACCGACTTCACTGGCCCATTTGAAAGAAAATGTCCGTCACGAAATGGCAGCCATCCCTGAATCCACCTGCCGAGCCGTCATAAGTAATTTTACTGTTCGATTAAATGAGTGCCGAGAACGCGAGGGTCTACATTTAGACGATATCATTTTTAAGAAATAAATCCCCAAAAAGTGTATTTCAATAATTAATAAACATTTTTTCTATATACGGCTTACTTTTTTTTTAATCGATCCACTAAATATAAATTTTTTTTTGAGACACCCTGTATTATAATACCATCATAGTTAAGATTTATATGTAAGCGTGTTTTCTTTTGTGATTTTTATAAACAGACATGTTAAGATGCTTAGAATCAACAAAGAAAACAATTTGTTACAAGAGCACTTAAATAAAATGTTTCCAGTAAAACACACAATATTTTTGCGCTGACGTAAAGGAAAACCATTTGGGTTCCGTGTCAAAAACGTAAAAACCCTTGTAGTGAGAATTGTACCGTAAACTGGTCCTACTTTGGCCCAAAATGTTTCGCTGACCGCACTGTAATCAGCATTTTTGAGAAATCTTCAATCGTCATACCACAATACCCAATGTATTAAAAGATCTATGGACTTAGAGGAAGCAAGAAAAATGTATGAAAAGATGTATGGACGTAGATGAAGCAAGAGAGGTGTGTCAGAACCGCCCAAAGTGGAGATCTATAGTTTCTGCCTACCCCTCTGTAAAAAAGGCGTGAGTTTATGTTTGTGATGTGTGTCATACCACAGATTACTATAGGCCATCAACTTAGTGCGCGGTGCGCCCTAGGGGTGCAGACGGAGGCGGCGGCGAGGTAGCACGCAACGCGCGTACGTGCTGCGCATGCGTGTACCTTTCCACTTGATCCACGTCATATTTTTTCTACCCGAGTTCCGATCAAAGTATATAGTATAAGAGATAAGAGGAATTTTGGTAACCATCAGCTGCAAGGCTGATTCAGTATACATAGGGTTTAGATTATCTCTGTGATGGGGATGGACCAAGTCTGCCTGCATAACTCCAGTCGGTTAAGGAGTTACAGCCGTTAAAATGTCTGTATCAAATGAACAATCAGCTGCAAAGCTGATGATAGGATATTATTGTAATATGCACTGTAGCTCTGTGAACAGTATAAAAACTGTCATGTTCTGTCAGTCGGTTTAGGAGATACAGCCATTCAAAGTTCCGACCTTTGAACGGCTGTATCTCCTAAACCAACTGATAGACCATGTCAGTTTTTGTACTGTTCGCATAACTACAGTACATATTACAATAATACCTGCATGTTCATGCATATTAATTTTTAGCATCCATACCAGAACTTTGAACGGCTATAACTCCTAAACCGACTGGAGTTATGCAGACAGACCTGGTCCATACCCATCACAGAGATGTTCTACACCCTATGAATATTGAATCAGCCTTGCAGTTGATGGTTACCAAAATACCTCTTATCTCCTATATTAATAGACTTTTATACAACCGATTGCGTTAATAGAGTAGTAGGAAAAGCTTTTGGGTAGGATTTTATATTAAATTTTTTTACCTCCGTCTTATAGATAATGCACTTACTCTGTGCAACTGACGAATCGGAAGTAGGTATATTGCCGCGTGTCAACACTAGATTAAATAGGAGAGGAGGCTGTCATCTCAAAAATAGATTAAGCGCTTAAAACTTAAAAACTTAAAAAGAGCTAGATTCAGTGCTAACTGCTAAGTTTTTCCCTTGAGACGAGCTATCGTATTTGAATTTCTCGTACACCACACTCTTTGTGGACACATTTGTAGTAAGTGTTTTTGTAGTAATGGTTTAAATATTGTAAGTACGTCATTAATTATTCTAACTGTTAATTAAGACGTCCTAGACGAGTTGATAGTGTATAGATAAACCTAAATTAGTTTTTATTACACTATATTGGCAATGAATTGTAACGTTTCTTTCATTAATAAATATATAATAATAATAATAAACCTCTCTACAACCTTAGCCGCTCAACCTCTCTACAACCTTAGCCGCTCACTAGATGTTGCCGCCTTGTCGCTCCTTGCGAGCGGCGTTTTTGGGGGGCCCATTAAATGAGTTGGCAAGTCACCGTCTGCAATTTTTGACAAACTAGAGACATTTGTTACGGCAGGCGTCCCGAGTCTCTCCGCAATAACCCAGATTTCCCGGTCCACCCAGTTCACCCCCATAACCCGAGTAATTTTCTATCCTTTCTGCAATAGTCTCTGCACCGAACGTGGTTTGTCTTCTGGTGCATTTGCATAATGTATTCGGATATAGACCACGCTTGGTGCATCCCCTCACATTTAGATAAAAGTGTCTCAAAGGGGCCTCTACGTGTTGGATCTGTGTCCCCACGCAAGCCTTCCAAAGGTCCGGGCTACGGCCCGTGAAATACCTTCCAGAGATACATAATAATAATAATAATTTAAACCATCACAAAACACTAATTACAAGATATTGAAACACGAATACTGTTGCCACATTAAAAGTTAAGAAAGCGCTTGATTTTGTATTAGGCACCAAATTCTCAGATACGGTTCTAAACCAAAATAGCTTTAGACCCTTGTCAACTTAACATCCACCCCCCCCCCCCCCTCCTCACCCTCCCGCACAAACTTGATAGCAACTGATACATCACTTCCATAGAAAATTATTTCCACGCTTTAATTACTTATTGCCTGCCTCCGTAGTCTAATGGTTAAGAGCATTCGGCTCTTGACACGGAGGTCGTGGGTTCGAATCCCACGGGGGACACTTAGTGATAATATGTCACTTTGTGCGTTTTTCCCACCTGATTGTCTGAAAATAAAGATGATTCCATGCTTCGTGTGGCACGTTATGCCGTTGGTCCCGGCTACTATCTCTCATGGTAGTAGTAGTTACGGAAAAACCACGTCAGAGGCCGTATCGCGGTCTAAAAAACCCTGACACCAGGACTTGCAGCCTAAACGATAAGAAGATTACCTATTGGCAGACGATATGTGCAAAAATGAATGTAATGAAGCTTGGATCGGGTTATTATTACTATAGTTCGGCCGTTCAGAGAATGCGTTCCTGACACGTCGCGATTGAACTGACGACGTACTTTGTAATGGCGTTGCAGTTACGATAAAAATATTTTTGCTGGTTGTTTACCGTTTTAACAATTGATGAGCATTAAAACAACATTATTATATCAATAATCAATGAATTCTATCACTAGTCGTGACTAACTGATAGGTGTCAGGAACGCATTCTCTGAACGGCCGAACTTTAGTGGCAGAAATCAAGCAAACGCATCGCCTACGATATTTCTACTATCTTGGTACCTACGACCGAGTGACGGAGTCTTTTATAACTCTGCTATAAAGGGAACCCTCTGCGTGTTTTAGTTTTTGTTCCAACACAAAGTTGGACGAAGTAATATGGATATTGCTTTGCTAGCTCCAAGTTTTATCTTTATTTTCTTTTTCATAGAAATTTCATAGGAAACTTCCATAAAAAGAGCTTGTCTGACGATTTTCTGAAATAGGTAAATCCCTTTTACTGACGTTTAATTTAGAAGAATAGAATACCTATCAATAAACGTTTAGCATTCATGACTTTAACAAACTCTAAAAAGGTCGTGTCACACACCTCTTATTACATTTAAACGTATTTCAACCAAAAAATTAGACGCAATAGTTAAAGCCCGTTCTTGACCTACCTACCAGGTTTCCCTAGGTACCTAAACTTTTGGTCCAAATGTGAAAGTACGGGCCAAAAAAAACGGTTATGTTCTGTTATAAAAACCGTCTAAGCATTAATTATAGTAGATTTTTTGCTTTGTGTTAAAAATATATATCAATCGAAAAGCGATGAAACGAACTAACAGCTACAGTTGCATGCATGCATGCATATGCTCACGACTTTATTCCCCGAGGGGGTAGTCAGAGATATTCTAAAACCTCAGAACATCCACGTTTCACCAGCAGTACCGAAACTCTGTCCAGTGTGTCGGGGGATGAGCCCGTCGCCACTTGTAATGGACAGTGGGTACAATACATGCCTTGAAATTTAAGCATGCAGGTTTCCTCCCGATGTTTTCCTTCAATGAAAAGCCAGTGGTGTTACAAATCGTCCATAGATTCCGAAAAACTCATTGGTACGAGCTGGCCTGAACGGGGATCGAACCATCGCCTCCTGCACGGTATGCAAGGTTACTCGCCACTGGACCACCACGTTTTTTTAACATCTACAGTTTCGGTGCCATAGTAATAATAATACTTAGATGGACAAGTTGTTATAGATCGTTTTTTTTTTTGGCCGACAAATTCGCAATTGCACCGGAAATGTAGGAAAAGGAAATCAAATGCTGGTAGATAGAACTAAATTTGATTTACAACAACAAATCTAGGAAAGTCTGCTGAAATAAATAGTTATCACATCATGTCAAGAGAAATTAAAATGATTGTCATTAAAGTTTGCATATGCTCACGACTATATTCCCCGAAGAGGTAGTCAGAGATATGCTGAACACTCAGAATATCCACGTTTCACTAGTATTACCGAAAAGCCAGTGGTGTTCCAAATCGTACATAAATTCAGAAAAACTCATTAGTACGAGTCGGCCTGTACGGGGATCGAAGCGTCGCCTCCTGCACGGCAGGCAAGGTTACTCGCCACTGGAACACCACGGCATCCTCATCAAAGTTATTAAACTTGGTTATCTAAATTAGGATTCCGATTCCGTTTAGTGTTAACAGCCTTATTTCTACTCTGTAGAGTCTATTTTTAAAGCAAATTATAATTATTGTTTTACTAAGAAATAATGCTACGCTCATCGCTACGAGCTACGATGCTACGCCGTAGCATGCATTTCGAGTTTGTACGGAGAATCCAAAAATTGTCACTGCTTGTTTAGAGATCGATGAGGGACTATTAAGGCAGTATTATCGCTTCAAAAAATTAAAAACCTACTTCTATCGTCGAAAAAATAAAATAAGATTTAATTGATCCAAAAATTTATTTAATTCATTTTCACGATAAATGATCCTCTCCAATAGGTACATTTCAATCGAGTTGATACCTAGTGCAGTTTTGTTACACCCTGTATAAATCTATACAACGAAAGCAGTTTGTTTAGAATCGAGAACAGAATAGAATTACCATGTTTCTAACATAGGATATTTTTTTTTCAAAATATTAAATAATTTGTTTGTAAAATTTAAAATTTACTGAACTCGATCTCTACCCACCGCACGGGCACACTCACCCTACTTACTACCAAAATAAGATTCTTAAAATTTATCCATGAGCACGTTAGCGCTTTCATTCATTGCTGAAATGATAACAAATTGTTTTTGCCTCAAAACTTAAAATGCGGATAACTTTAAATTTTAAGTATCAAAATAATGAAATTATTGTTTCAATCTAATTATTTTGTTATATATCTGTTGGGCTGTATGAGGTTTTGCGCTTATTCATTAACACGTTGTATTATGTAAACCTTAAAATATATTTTACCTCTTTCATTCTCGTTAATTTATTATTTCGCACATTCATTCATTGAATCTCATTCATCCATTCGTTCATTCATTCATTTTACACACAAATTGCTTCCACCAATCGAAGTTTACTAGAAACAAATTAAATAAATTCAGTACAACAATACTATATATTTTAACGAAAATCTGACTTCGTACACGCATAGAGATTAGTTTCTAGATTGTTTCTGAAAATTGCATTGTCTTTAATTGGTTACTATTGAAAATATCACCAGATTTCGTTTCTATGGAGCACGCTTCGAATTATATCCCCTTAAGACGATATAACAACCTAAAAACTAATCTCTATGCTTGTATGAAGTCAGATTTTCGTTAAAATTTCAATTTTAAAGTTACAGTGTCTCAAAGATTTCCGTACAAATCTTAAATGAATCCTAGGATTAAAACAGTTACTAGATTCAAATTAAAGATTGAAAAATGTAAACTCGGGCGGGACTTGAACCCGCACTCTTCCGAACCGGGGAAGTACGTTATCCAATTTCGCTACCGAGTCCACTAGCCAGAGAACGAAATTTTCAATCTATTTCGTCTTAAGGGGACGTGAGCGCCATTTACTGGAAGTTATTACAAACTAACCAACACGTATCTTTAATTTGATTCGAAATAGCACAGCGTGGCTGTAAGATGTTTATGATCAATAATAGTTACTAGATTGTTTCTGAAAAATTGCATTGACTTAACTTGGTTAGTATTGAAATTATTAAATTTTAAAAAGAAAAAATTAAACGTACAGACACACTTTTTTTCGATTATTTAATTATTAGTGAGAGCTGTTAGTTTTACTTAGTTTTATTTTTTATTACCTATCGGATTATATTGTATCATATTCTAATTATAGGTATATATAGTATCTTATTATAATTCTCTGTGAGATCACATCAGAAATGAAGTGATACTTCAGAGAACTAAAGTGGTCTTTGACTATTTATATGTGGACTGGTTACGCATGTAATTCTTCTAACAAACATTTCTGCCACTTTTTGCGGGGGGCGAGGTAACATGAAATCCGCAACATTGGATTTTATTCCCCATTACTTTAGATTATAATTTTGAATGTTATAAATCATGAAAAGTGGTCTCGTGTGAACCCCAAACGTTCTAAGTTCGAAGTTATTATTTCGCAATTATAGGCTGTCTCGTTTAGTGATAAGTTGTATAATTGAATGTAAATGAACAAGATCAATTGTTCTTATACCGTGGCAGAGAGGAAATGCTACCGCAAGGCTAGTCCTTATAATAATTAGTCAAAGAAAGTGGTTGACATAGCTCAGAAAATTAGCACGCTGAAGTGGCAATGGGCTGGTCGTATCTGCCGAAGAACTGACAACCGTTGGGGTGTCAGAGTTCTAGAGTGGAGACCGCGAACTGGTAGGCGTAGTGTGGGACGCCCTGCTGCCCGCTGGACAGACGACCTAAAAAAAGTAGCGGGGAGCGATTGGACGAGGAAGGCCGACGACAGAGTTTTGTAGCGCGCCTTGAGAGAGGCCTATGTTCAGCAGTGCACGATGATGGGCTGATGATGATGACCTAATAAATGCTTAACCCTTCGTCTGTGGATGTCACGGATCCGTGACTAAGACCATAAAAAATCTTTTGTGTCTGGAATCTCCACAGACGAGAGGTTAATATCCTTTTATAATAGTGTAGATCGTAAAATGTCTATAACCGACTCCTTGCACCAAACGAAGCGTAGTAGAAACAAAATAAAATACATTCTGTGCAACAAATGTTTTGTGTACGGTTCAATTATTCACGGGGCAGAAGTGCAAGCTTAACATTCCGGCCCACATAGTTTTAATTTTAAAAACGGGAGCGAACTGCGCTAGACAAAGGCTTACACAGTACGAATGCGGCGGCGTGCGGGAAAAGGTATGAGCGAAAGCGATTTTGATTTGATTTGAAAAAATATATAATACATACAAAAGTCCTGTTACACTACTTTCAGTAAGCCTATCATGCGTTTACGCTGTAGTATATCTCCGCGGTCTAATGGTTAAGAGCATTGGGCTCTGTACACGGAGGTCGTGGGTTCGATTCCAAGGGGGACACCTAGTGATATGTCACTTTGTGTGTTTTTCCCCAGTTGGCCAGGACATTGCAGGCTGAATCACTTGATCGTCTGAAAATAAAGATGATTCCGTACTTCGGATGGCACGTTAAGCCGTTGGTCCCGGCTACTATCTCTCGTGGTAGTAGTCGATACATAAAAACCACGTCTGAGGCCGTAAGGCGGTCTGAAAAAACTTTGACACCAGGACTTGTTGCACACACGATAAGAAGAAGATTGTTTTCAGACAATTTTCACCGTAAATACGTAATCTAACCTACTACAGATAAGGTTCATAATCGAATGCTTTGCTGCTGAAGGTTGTCTGGAAGAAATCGCTTTTTAGAGCCGCCTTATTTGTACTGTTATGTATATGTTTTGTTTCTGTATAATGTTAATGTGTTTGGTTTAAATAAAAGTATATTTCATTCATTTATTCATTCATTCGAATGCATGACATAAATCGCGAGCGAAATATAATCATAGAGATTCGATATATTTACATACAAGGTCCAACTAAGAATCGTTGTACCACGGCCGGTCCCCAGGCTTCACACCTAGCCTGGTGGAAGATCTTCTCTTTTCAATGGAGGAACCTTCCACCCAGTTCCTCGACAGTGGTGC
Organism: Agonopterix alstromeriana; assembly: GCA_963924505.1. Classification (NCBI taxonomy): domain Eukaryota; kingdom Metazoa; phylum Arthropoda; class Insecta; order Lepidoptera; family Depressariidae; genus Agonopterix; species Agonopterix alstromeriana. The sequence continues at coordinate 1,408,556 of OZ004684.1, forward strand.
CCTGTTTTGGGTGTTGATGTTATCTGTGGCAAGCTCTCCAAAGCACGGTGCATTGGCTCGTTGAGTATGTGACGGGATATTTACGTTGAATGTTGTCTTTATATGGATCATATTTTTGAGGGCGACAGGTAGCGCCATCTTTTAGTTTCTTCGCTATAATATGTAATTTTGTGGGTGATTCCATAAATGGCGAGCTCCGCACAACTCAAATCATGTTTTTAGGGTTCCTTTGTCAAACAACGAACCCTTATACTTTCGTCAATTCTGTCTGTCTGTATGCTTTTCCCCACCTCGATTACTCGTTAATTTTTTGCACCCATTGAATCGAATTTTGGCATGACAGATAACAGTAACCCAAAAACAAAAATGAGGTAGTAATAAAGAAGAAATTTTTTTGACACCTCTCATATAACGAAAAAGGTTTTTTTTAAAAATAAATCGGTTGAGGTGTCTTTGTGGAAAAAAATTGTTATAATGCTTCTGCCTCGAGATATCTGCGCTCAAAGTCAAAAATAGGGTGTACCCAACCGTAATTTCTAAAACACTTAAGTAAAAAATCTGAAAATTCTGTACAATGCAGCATTTTGTAATAACTTTCAATGAAAATTATAACGGATGCAGAACAACCAGTTTCGGAAAAACCAGTAACAGATGGATTTTCAAATAAAAAACGAGATGCCGTTGAACAAAGTTAAAAAAAACGTCAAAAATTAATCTTAGGTAAGATAAACCTTCTTTCTTTGATTTGTGTACACCTAGCCTGCCTCACTTTGTAAACTTACTCTTTATCATGGGTCTGCTGGAAGAAATCTCTTCAGAGATAAGCTCGCCCTTTGTACTTGTCTATTATGCTGAATTCATCTGTATTTCCGTGTGTACAATAAAGTGTTAAAAAACAATTAATTATTTTCCTTCTTATTCTACTTATACAATGGCTCCGGAACCCTATCATGCGCGAGTCCGACATGACCGGTTTTTTTAAAATAAAAATAAGAATTATTATCTCTGATATCTCCTACTTTAGACCACCGCCAAGCCTTATTATTTCGCGTCCCCATTTTCTGATGATGTCAGGTCGCATCCGCTATTGTGTCACGAGGTTTCAATTCCCTTTTTTTGTTTAACCGTGAATGGATTTCGTCTGGTGCTGTGAAATTCCTGAAGTTTTCTTAGAAATACAAGGATTGTGGACTCTAGTTTTGTTTCGTTTGCTTTGCCTGGCAATGCATTAACTTCGTTAAAATGGAGCAGAGCTTTGCCAGTTTTTGAGGAAAGTTTTATATTTCTTTAGGACTTTTTGTGAGCTGAAGGGTTAAGTTACGTTTAAGTGATCTTTCGACGACCCGGTTGGTGTCACGGTTACCACACCGGACTGCCAAACCGAGGTCTTGGGTTAGAATCCCGGTTCGTCATGGATGTTGTAATGTTTGCACCGTTGTTGTTGTATGGATTCTATAATAAAAAGTTTAATAGCTTACAGTATGAACGGGAAAATTATTCCGCTCGTTAATCTTCGTTTACGCAGAACCTTTGACTATTTATATGTGTACTGGTTACGCGTCTAATTCTTCTAACAAACATTTCTGCCACTTTTTGCGGGGGGCGAGGTAACATGAAATCCGCAACTTTGGATTTTATTCCTCATAACTTTAGATTCTAATGTTGAATGTTAAAAATCATGAAAAGTTGTCTCGTGTGAACCCCAAACGTTCTAAATTCGAAGTTATTATTTCGCAATTATAGGCTGTCTCGTTTAGTGATAAGGTGTACAATTGAATTTAAATGCACAAGATCAATTGTGCTTATACCGTGGCAGAGGGGAAATGCTACCGCAAGGCTAGTCCTTATAATAATTAGTCAAAGCGCAGAACGGACCCGAGTCCCCGACAAAACCCGAAGTCATTTAGTAATCAAAGGGTCCAAAGTCGGATAGCAGCGAAAAGGGCGCGAAAACAATTAGCCATAAGCAGAAAAGTATTGAAGGTGTTACATCCTGATTGGTCAATATAATTTTGTTTTTAATTATACATTTTTATGGTGTTTTGAGAATGAGTTATTTAGAGAATATAAACTGGGCCCGCGTGGTGGAGTATGGCCCACTCCCTTACTCTTATTCGTGAGAGCAAGCCTTTGCCCTGCAGTGGGATCTTACAGGCTATAACTTGCTTTTTTTACTTTTACAACGTATTTTATTAACGCAAAACTAGAAAGTAGTTTGTTTAGAATCGAGAGCAGAATCGTTTCATTCCTTGTCATAGGTTTTTTTTACAAAATATTAAATAATTTGTTTGTAAAATTTAAAATTTACTGAACTCGATCTCAACCCACCGCAAGGGCACATTCACCCTACTTACTATCAACACAAGATTCTTAAAATGTATCCATGAGCACGTTAGCGGTTAAATTCATTGCTGAAATGATAACAAATCATTTTTGCCTCAAAACTTAAAATGCTTATTACTTTAAATTTGAACCATCAAAATAATAAAATTATTGTTACAATCTAATTATTTTATTGTAAATCAGTTGAGGTGTATGAGGTTTTGCGCTTATTCATTAACACGTTGTATAATATTATGAGAACGAAGGGAATATCAAAGGCTGATGATGATGATGTTGATAAAATGAAAACATTATTGATACACAAAATCGATAAAATAAACAGTATCCACCACACCTTTGCAAAACCTCTAAAAGTAACAGCAAATTCCAAGTATCAGTGAGAAGGAAACTACAGTCAATATCAAATACATCGTAGCCCTTAAGCAGTGGTAATACAGTCTACTTCTCAACGATATTCACGTGCCAAGTATCCCATTCCAAAGGTTTCACCTTTTCACCAAAATTGGGTACTTCACAGCCGATTACTAAAAGGTCGCAGGGTTGTAGTCAGGGCAGGAGTTGAGACCCTTTTATTCGTTCCATTAGGGACCCTGTGGATTTAGGTGGTAAAACGTCTGACTAACGCAATCCCTATTTAAGCTGAAGATAAGTAGGCCTTGTGTAGGCTTGTCTCTCATAGTAGGGAGTACGTCGCGCAAGAGAAATAATCACAGATATTCAATATACATACAAGATCCATCTAAGAACAGTTGGACCAAGGCCGGTCCCACCTAGCCTGGCGGAAGATCTTCCATGTGCGACGGCTTCGTTGCTATAACTTGCGCTGTTGTGGTTTGCCATCTGTGATAAACTCCCCACATAACTGTTAAATAATCTGGGATTCAACTTGAAAGGGCCCCATTGACTTACCAACTACCTGGACGTCGGGTCCGCGCTCAAAAGTGTCCGAACCAAAAGAGTAACAAAGCGCATAAAAAGTAACAATTACGCCCCAGTCTTCGTTTGATCGACTGACTCCGCACACGTCTATAGTGCCGTGCCACTGTGCTGTAAGAATTTGACATAAAATTAAAAATAATTGTAATGGTTTCATTGTTTTTAGTTAGTTTGTTTATAAAACTAAAACGTACTTACGTTTACGTAAGTTTGTCTGGGACACTTTTTTCGAGAATTTTGTATGAGACCCGCGTCCATTAGTTTGTAAATCAATGAAGGGCCCCAAATTTATCCCTAAGTCCGTCCCCTGCTCACGTCTCGAACTCAACAAAACTTCCCAGTGGCCACTCAAAAAGTGATATAACTTCAGAATCACCACTACGCCACTTTCTTTGCGTATTTTACATAATTTCATATATTATTTAAGTGGCAACTTCGAGAATGTCGTTTGCATAATCTTGCTTCTCTGCGGAAAGCGAATACTAATTTCGTCAACTTATTACTTTATAATGGTTTTGGTTATTTCTTTGACCTCGAATTTCAATTCAGTCTCGTGGTCACGCCGTGTTCTTTATGAAAGAAAGAATGGTTGACAGAAGATTGACGAGTGCGATTGGGAACGTGGAAATATAAGTAGAAAACTTAATTTCTATTGTCTATTGAAAAATAAAGTCTATTTTCGCCTACAAACCTAGGGAAATGCAGTTTTAGCGTAGGTTGGGCCCCTAAAAACCTCGGTCTGTGGCGACCCCTCTCGGGGGTCCACATTGTGCATGCATATGCTCACGACTATATTCCCCGAGGGGGTAGTCAGAGATATTCTGAACCCTCAGAACATCCACGTTTCACCAGTAGTACCGAAACTCTGTCCAGTGTGATGGGGGGTGAGCCCGTCGCCACATAATGGACAGTGGGTACAATACAAGCCTCGAAACTGAAGCATGAAGGTTTCCTCACGATTTTCCTTCACCGAAACGCCAGTGGTGTTACAAATCGTACATAAATTCCGAAAAACTCATTGGTACGAGTTGGTCTGGACGGAGATCGAACCATCGCCTCCTGCACGGCAGACATGGTTACTCGCCACTTTTTAAAGTTTTTTTTTTTAAGCTTTAAGTGTAGGATAAAAATGGTGCCTACCCTTTGACTGACGGTTTGTGTGGGATTTTTCGTCTACCAAGTACTCTAACGACCGCTTGATAGCTATCTTGATGTATGTTTAACACGTTTTAATGAGGTAGAAAGAAACAAAAGTAGTTTATCTGTGTGTTTTTGATTGAAATTGTGATTGAGTAAGCAGGATCCCGAGCGGGATTTACCACAGATGTTAGTAATTTGACAGCATCCCCGAGAGGGATTCGCCACAGTTGAGGAGAATTCGCCATTTTGACTCCCACAGCTGAGGGGATATTTAGTTAATTAATTTCTGACAAAGGATATGATGATCACAGAAACAAAATATTACTTAAATATTGCCTAGCACAGTCATATGGAGTTACTGATCTTGTATACGATATAATCGGTATCTAACTCACTTTTACACGGATAAATTGATTTTTGATCCCCTCATCTCGGAAAGAGTATTTTTGCTCTTCGATATCTGAGTGCAAAAACCGTTTTTATCCGCTAGAGGATAAAGTAAATTGAATTTAGAACATCGTGTGCACTAAGTTTGTGAATTCAAAATATCATTAAACCTATTTACTTCTCCCTCCATGGTGCCGAATTTATCATAAATGTTTTTTTTTTTGCATTTAGTCATTTCCTCGCTGAGGTGCGATGAAAAGATACGTGTTGCACCCGAGTGCAAAGATTTTTCACCTCGTGCTCTTTTGATTCCCTCACTAACGCTCAGGATTCTAATTTTTAGAGTCCTTCGCTTGCTCGGTCATCAAAATTGAGCACGCGGTTAAAAAGCAAGTTTGCACTCTTGTAAAACAAATAACTATTTCAAACAGTGTGCTATCGAATCCTCAGTTCACAATTACTAAAACAAAGTTATAAAAAACAAAAGCAAAGGCTTCCTCTCACGAATAAGGATGAAGGAGTGGGCCATACTCCACCACGCGAGCCCAGTGCGGGCAAGTTAGTGGTCAGCTTGCTCTCAGAGAATTTCCAAGCCGCCTTAATATGCCTCTGACGCATCTGACGGAACTATCCGAGACCAACTGCTTAACGTGCCATCCGAAGCACGGAAACGCTCATGATGAAATATTACTAAACGGCCACCCATCCAAAGACTGACCGGACCTGACGTTGCTTAACTTCGGTGATCGTTTCCTATACCGAAGCTCCACTACGCCAACGAGCGCTTCACACTCTACATAAAATTACTATTAACCCAAATACCTACTGTTCTCTTAAAAACAGTTAGAAGCTTAAATTTCAATAACGAGTTGGTCTATCTCAACATTAAGAGCATTCAACCATTCATGGTAAATCCTCTTTAATAATAAGTCAAAATCAATTATCTCCCTATCTTTTCCCACTCCCACACACCCAGTTCGCAAGAGAGAGACAGAAAGCGCCTGCTTAAATATGATAATCGGAAAATTCGCCACATTTGTGCGAAAACGCCATCTCGATTTCAGACGGCTTGTGAATAAATGATTAAGTGTGCCGTTTCTACATAACGTACCTATTTATAACGCTTTTTGAGACTAATTTTCTGGGATTTTGCTAGTAAAAAGTAAAAAATGTTGCAGACAATTTGCTTTAATAGAAATGTGAAGTGAAGATATCTGTATATTATGCTCAAGAAGAAATTCTGATGCGTATGTGAAGTCACAATCCACATTGTGCACGTGTGGTACATTATACGCCCTCCTTGAGGGTAGACCTGTCACGTCATATTAACCAAATAGGTTTTGCTGCGCGCTCCATACAAACGAAGTCTGGTTATATAGGGTCCTACTTAATATGCTGACACTTTTTAAGGAAATGATCAGACCGACAAACTGAACAACTTTCTCCACGGCACCAACATCTAAAACGCGAAAAAAATCTGCTGTCCCATACAAAACTGCAAACCTACTTGAGCCAAATGTATGGGACAGCTGAGTTTTTTTTCGCGATTTCGATGTTGGCCCTATAGAGAAAGTTGTTCAGTTTGATGGTCTGATCATCCCCTAAAAAAGTGTCACCATATTAAGAAGGACCCTGTATTTTCAATACTAACCAAATACAGTCAATGCAAATTTTTAGACACGATCTAGAAACCATTATCTGTCCTTTACATTTGTCAGATTTCCGTTAAAATATACAGAGTGAAATTGATATCATTAACATCCTTTTAAACTAAGAGTCTACCCATCAAACTGAACAACTTTTATTATGGGAGCAAATCGATCGGAGCAAAAAAAAATCTGCTGTTGCATATATTTGAGTCGAGTATGCGTTGCATTTTTGTATGGAACAGCAGATTTTTTTCATTCATCAATTTCATCCTTTCAGCGGTTTTGGACCATCAATAAAAATTACTACTTCTTTAAATTACCACTTAGTTAAATGCCTGTGTAGTGCCGGGTTATATTTACATTAAACAGATACAATTTAGGATTTTTTTTAAATCTCCACCTGTCTAGAAGTTGGGATTCAAGTTGAAAATACTAGTAAAATGGACAAATCATCGAAAAAGCGGTAGCAAAACGAAACAATAACAGAAATGTGATCATTGAGGTATTTTTTGGTCGTTACCTCTTTAGTTTTGAACCTTTGACTATTTATATGCGGACTGGTTACGCGTGTAATTCTACTAACAAACATTTCTGCCACTTTTTGCGGGGGGCGAGGTAACATGAAATCCGCAACTTTGGAATTTATTCCCCACAACTTTAGATTCTAATTTTGAATGTTAAAAATCATGAAAAGTGGTCTCGTGTGAACCCCAAACGTTCTAAGTTCGTAGTTATTATTTCGCAATTATAGGCTGTCTCGTTTAGTGATAAGGTGTAAAATTGAATGTAAATGCACAAGATCAATTGTGCTTATACCGTGGCAGAGGGGAAAAGCTACCGCAAGGCTAGTCCTTATTTTATTTTATTTTTTATTTTTATTTATTTGGCACAGTAACAAAGTACAAACTAATACATTGATCTTAAAAATAATACAAATTAAACTACATCGAATTTGCACCTCAATTATGACTGCGCACAGCGTTCTAATTTATTCTTACGAATTTACTACAAGTTTTTAAATTACTTAAACATATAACTTTTAAACATAAGAGCTAGCTAGGTACCTATATGAATACATGAAAAAAATAAAAGTGTTTTTGTTTTTGAGAAAATGAGAAAAAAAAAAATTTTTTTTTGTTACATAATAAAAATGAAAGCAAGACACTATAATTCTTGGCGCATCAGCAGCTTGACAGAGCTTGCGTACTGTCCTGGGCTTTGATGGAATATATCAAGGCTCTTACAATGATCATTATATAACCGGCACATGCGAATCAAAGGACTATTATAAGATACATTGATGGTGGTACTACGGATAGAAAACAAATGTTGTCTACGAGTGGATCTAATGTTAGGTTTAAGCGAAACGTAGCGAAGAATATTCGTGTCGAGCTTAGAGTTTACTATTTTATATAAAGTTATCAAGTCATTGATTTGACGCCTCGACTGCAATGAATCCAGGCTAAATTTACTCAGCCTATCGCTGTAGGTAGGCAATGACCGTCTTAGACCGAACTTAGAGGATAAAATACGAAGAAACCGCTTTTGAACCGACTCAATCATTTCCTTGTGTATATCATAGAAAGGTGACCAGATAACACTGCCGTACTCAATTATGCTTCGGACTAAGGATACGTAAAGAGTTAGAATAGAGCCAGATCTTTTGAATGGTCGTGTGGTCCGCAAGACGAATCCTAACGACTTTTTTGCCTTTAATGCTACAGAGTCGAAATGTGCACGAAATGAGTACTCTGAGTCCAACCAGATTCCCAAGTCTTTCACGACATTAACTCGATCCAAAAGTACTTGATTAATATGATAATGAAAATCGATTTTATTAATTTTCCTAGTGAAGGTGATACTTTGGCATTTTCCTACGTTGAGGGACATGTTATTATCAGAACACCAAGCTGCAATCGTATCCACGTCAGATTGCAATAGATCACAATCGTGAGTAGATACAATTCTACGGAATATTTTTATGTCATCCGCATAAGCAAGACATTCACACTTAAGCGATCCCAATAGGTCGTTAATGAATATTAGAAATAAAAGAGGGCCGAGATTCGACCCTTGTGGGACCCCTGATTCTGCAACGAATGGTCGCGACTCATATCCGTACAATGTTACCAATTGAGTACGGTTCAGCAAATAAGCCCGAAGCCATCGCAAGAGAGACCCGTGTATTCCGAGGTGTTCTGCCTTGATACAGAGAATATTGTGGTCAACTCTATCGAATGCCTTCGAAAAGTCTGTATATATGGCATCAGTTTGACCTCTTTCATTGAAAGTCGTACTCAAGTAATGCGAATATGACAACAGATTCGTAACCGTTGACCGAAATTGTATAAAACCATGTTGGTATGGGCTAATGGAGCTAATGACATGGTCGTAAATATATTTATAAACAATACCTTCGAATAATTTTGAAAAACAACTCAGAATGCTGATGGGTCGATAGTTTGAGACATCATTTTTATTGCCTGTTTTGTATAGTGGTACTATTTTAGAAATTTTCCATAAATCCGGAAAACAGCCACCACTCAAAGATTTGTTGAAAATTATACCCAGTGGTTTCACCAAGCAAGTAGAACAGCGTTTTACAAAAATTGGGGGGATCCCATCAAAACCGGCTCCTTTATGTATATCCAATTTTTTGAGAGCAGATTCGATCATTTTATCGGAGATATCTATTCTAGACAAAACGCTGCTAGACTGGGGGAAATCAGGAGTGTAAGTAGTCGGTTGATTGTCGCGGTAAACACTGGAGAAAAACTTTGCAAACATATCAGCGATGCCGGAACCATTATCAGCTGAATCGTTACAGTAAAACATTGGACTTTGGTAACAACTAGTAACTTTTTTTGATTTCGTATATCTCCAAAAAGCCTTAACGTCCGATTTGAGGCTGTCCTCGATTCGAGAAATATAAGACTCAAAGCATACATCCAAAGCAGTCTTAGCTCTGGCTCTAAGCAAACAATATGTATCATAATCACGGGGGTTATGGTATCTAACGTGTTTGCGGTGGTACCTGTCTTTCTCTTTAAATATTTTAATTAAAGATTGAGAAAACCATTTGGGGTATATCGCTTTCCTACCCTTTGCTTTTGGTGTATGCCTCTCTATTATAACCCATAAAATGTCATAGAATATATGCACGAAGTCATTACAATGCAGATCACTATATTGATCCCAGTCGATCTTCTCCAGTTCCTCTATACAAGCGCTGTAATCAGACTTCCAGAACAAGAAATTCAGAGGTTTTATCTCTTTTAATATGCTCAACTTGCTGCATCGTAAGATAATTTGTATTGGGGGATGATGAGCATCTGTGCGACTTATTTCGGGACACCCGCTGACAGTGCAAGAGAGACTGTTATCCATAAGTACCAAGTCCAGAATTCTGTTTAGGTAGTTCGGTACATAATTCTGCTGAAGCAATTGAGTTGATCCCATAAACTCGCTCAAGGAGGCCGATTTAGGTTCACTAAAACTAACAGCTACGCCGCTCATACTCATACCCCAGTCTATGTCAAATAAATTAAAATCTCCCATTATAACGGTTTTATCTTCGGAAACTTGTGAAATAATATTTAAACAATTATTAAGAAATTCCGAGTAATGATCAATGCTAAGATATGACGGCAGATATGTGATACATAAATTAACCCAATGATTTTGGCATTTGAATCGAACCCATAAATCCTCCACACTGGACTGCCATTCGGGCTTGCACTCCGACATAATACTGTTTTTGATAGCTATGAGTACTCCTCCACCACGTCCGGGTTTTTTATACCTTTTTTTAAATACCAAAGAACGATCCCTGCGGTAGACAGTGTAGCGTTCATCGATAAACTCGGCACTGTGCACGGTTCCATCAATCCACGTTTCGCTTAAACAAATTATATCGAAATTATTACATAATACAGACTTATATATGTCTAGAAGTTTAGTGTTCATGCCACGGACATTTTGATAATAAATAGATATAGGTTGGGAAGCCATTTCTAACTAAATAAGACAATAAGATTTTACACAGACGACAAGAAGATATTAGTCGAGTTCCGAAAGGGTACCCTCGTTTCTGACATGAATGAAACGCGAAGTTTCATTTTTACGCATAAAAATGCGGCCGTTCCTTACCCATACAAACATATAGCCCATCTCTTTGGCCTTAATACGAGCAGCAGCGTGTAGGGCCTTGTTAATGGGTGAGAGATGCTCGGAGACGTATACAGATGTTTTTTCGCCTGCTATACCCAACAGAGAAGAATTGAGCTTATCCTTCGCATTAGCTTTATTATACTTTGAGACAGAAGAGTATAATTCGTCACGGCAGCGAGTGCTTCTTAATTTGGCAACGATTGTGCGAGGACGCTTGCTCTGCTTATTCATACTGGCCACTCTGGTACAGTGCAGGATATCGGCATCGGATAGTTTATAGCTTACGACGTTCGCCAATTGTTTTACAATAGATATGACATTTTCGGCCTTATGCTCTGGAACACCTTGTATTTCGATGTTAGATTCCCTCATCACTTGTTCCATTTGATTCAGTCGATCAGTTAAAGCATTTACAGTGGTGCGCAGCTTGTTGCTCTCAGATTGCAGTTGTCTGTTATCGGTGATCAGGACGGACATGTCTCTTTTTAGCTCATCGTATTCCGCGCTTATAAAGTTAGCGAACGTTTGCATTTCGGAGAGCTGCTCTTTAATGGGAGCCAATTTAGTTTCCAAAGTCTCACTCAAAATGACTGGAAGTTCAGCTCGTAACGCGGATCGGACCTCTATGGCTATCGTGGACGATAGGCTTTGTCCACATTTACAAGTTCCACACGTTGGTATCTGCTTAGGCGGCTCGGAAGATCGCTCGTTATCACTATTGCTGTTACGCGCTTGAGAGCGATCTCGACGACGGCGGCGGCGGGGTCCGGCAGAGACATTGTTAGTCGGTTCATCGACAACTAAAACATCTTCTACCTCCGTTTGCAGTGGGCCGCGGACAGGCGTATTCGTATTGTCGGACTTGGGCTTCTTAATGGAGCATTCGGGACATATCCATTTCTTCTTTTCGGTTGGAGTCATTACAAGGAACCTTTTAAGATCAGTGCTGGCGCATGGCAAACAATACCTTTGAAAGCATTGAACGCAGTCCATGCATTCCTTAATCTTAAGTACGTTTCGGCATCCTGTGCATTTATTAGGTGGCGTCATGTTGATGTTGCGAAAAGCACCGTACTAAAGGCCCCTGCCTTCCAGTTGCAAATACGCACCGTACAAAAGGCCCCGACTCGGACGATAGATGCAACCCGCTGTCTTGACTCGCGAGAAAAAGGGCGCAAGCGCCGTGCAATGGACGTCACTTACGCGTTTCCTCGCGTCATCTTGTATGAATTGTTTATGACGGTAATTTGTTCGAATAATTTTAGTATTTTGTTTGATTAGATTTAAAAGAACTCACAGTTAATGATTTCAATTCACTATTTTGATGTATTGTGCACAACTAGATAGTTCTTGAATAGATTCCGGAACAAACTTTAGATATAACTACTAATTTTGAATTTAATTTAGGGACAATATTCACACGGCAACCCTACGCTTTGACGGTAGACTTGTGTCTGTTGTTATAATAATTAGTCAAAGTTTTGAACTGATAGTGTGACGATGATGATGTATGTTTTGTATATATTTCTCTTTTGGACCAAATAAGTAAAGTTTTGATATCCCAAAATATGGAAATTCATAAATTATACTATCACGCTAAACTAAACGAAGAAAACAAAGTTACCTGACTTTCGTATCACATTATTCAAATCGCCAAAAATCCACATAAACCCAACATATCATGCTAATCTAAACATTCGAAAATGTAGCTTATTCTGATTGCATTAAAAGTTATGTGAACTGCAAAAGCGAGTTTGGTAAAACGTGTGTCATGCGAAAGTGACTTTTGCTCCCTTGAAATAAAGTTGTCCCAGGTAGATTACATGTCCGCCATATATCACCTGGCTACTGCCATCCCTTTAGCAAACGGATGTATCTCAAAAACGTGGTTTTTGTGGGGAGTTTTTCTTTCTGTTTTTAGTGGAAATTAGTTTTATGAAAATTACATTTTGGGTAGTCAGAAATCATATTATCACTTTTTACAACGTCTACCAGTATTATCATCATCATCATCATAAATCAATCGTGTGAACCTCAAACCTCAGAGTTAAAAGCCCCTATTAAAAAAAAATTAAAAAAAATACCTCATAATCTTTCAAATTAGATAGTCAACTCTATCTTCTATGCATTCATGGTTTTATTTTAATGAAAATTCACGATAATCGTATTATACAGGGTCCTTCTTAATTATGCTGACACTTTTTTAAGGGGATGATCAGACCATCAAACTGAACAACTTTCTCTATTGGACCAACATTGAAATCGCGAAAAAATTATCTGCCCTTCCATACAAAACTGCAGCCAAATGTATGGGACAGCAGATAATATTTCGCGATTTCAATGTTGATCCCATAGAGAAAGTTGTTCAGTTTGACGGTCTGATCATGCCCTTTAAAAAGTGTCAGCATATTATTAAGAAGGACCTTATATTTATGATGTGTGTCATTTTGCGTACATAATTTTTTTTATTAACATACGTCAGACTGCAGGAAACAGGCCTACCCTCCAAGAGGGTACATGCATGGGCGTTAGTCCACCACGTTTGCACAATACGGATACTATTTTTTTATGACTACAATAATAAAGTGTGCTGTTAACTAGCTATAATGAAGTGAACTACGTATATCAAAGACCTAAAAAAAAGTGGGCCGTCACGGGACGCCAGGCAGATGTAAAACTTCTATACGGCACTCCCGATTTAAATTTCGAACTTCCGCCACACGAAAAGGTTGCGGATCAGAATTTCAAAGCCCACAAAAAGTTTCACTTCAGTAAGACAATTCGTGATATCTGATGATAACGTTTCCTATATCGTTTTATCTCGTTTCTAAAGATATTACATTTCAGCGCGGCGCCTATGTCTCACTTTGTGGCATATCGGTAGGGATCGAGTCCTCATAGAATATTCATAGACAATGACGCTCCAGGTAAGGGCAGTTATGTGTCATATTTGTACGATTGTGGAGGACACATTTATCATTCGTTCCCATTTGTGCACTTTTAGTGCGTGACACGATCTGCTTTTCAACTGTAAAACGACTGAAAATAGCAGTCGGTTTACAGTCAGATTGCAGACTGCAGTATATAACTGCAAACTAAAAATGCAGGCGGTTTGCAGCTCGTCTGACACCAAACTTAGTCTGGCCGATTACCAAAGATGCTAAGCATCAAGGCGATGTGCGAGGAAATAATGAACCAATAGCGCGCCCGCTCATTCACGTCATAAGGAAACTGACGCATTTGATTGGTAGATTATTTCCTTGCATGCTACCTCGCATATCTTTGGTGGAAAACCAGAATTCGAGCTTTAATCAATTGAAGACTTTCTTATGAAATGTCTTCTAGTGGAGGTCTATTGTAATTAACTGAGATTAAGATTATAGAGCTTGTTTTTCTCTTTTCAGTTAATAGGTTTTAATGCAGTCGGGTTTTTTGTTTATCTTAATAATTTAGTTTATATCATACTTTTTAGTCTTGTGTCGAAACGATAAAATAAAAGTACTACAATATATATATTTTTGGAATCGTCAGATCACTAGCTTTTATTTGATACCCATATTGTAATTTTTAATGAAAAAAAATAATTATTTATTCTCCCTCTCTTTTTTATTTCGCAGACGCCATTTCAAAATGATATAACCTATGTCACTCTCACAATTTTCACAAATCTAATGGCACCTCATACGTTAAAATCCATCAAGCCGTTTAGGCTGTAGGCCGTGCCAAAGAAATAGACATACAAACATACGCTCGAAAAACCTAACCCTCCTTCTGGCGCAGTCGGGTAAAAAAATCCTGTAGAAATGTGGTGACTTTATCAACGGACGTTGACTTTGCCATCAGTTACGTGCATTCATAAAATCAGATTAACTTAGTCCAAATTTAACTTTTTTAAGCTGTGCCACTTTTAATAGAAAGTTACATTAAAAGTTAAATTTGGACTAAATCAATCTGATTTTATGAATGCACGTAGCTGATGGCAACCTCAACGTCCGTTGGTAAAGCCGCCACATTTCACCGATACCGGACGGGTCCATGGCTAAATGACAATCGAAAGCGTGAAAAGTGTGCGGGTTTGAACCTAAAGCGCAAAATCTCTTCTCTAGGAACTTCTTTCTATTATTTAATGTTCTGTGATCACTGATCCGGTGGTAATGACAACCTAAGGGTGAGTCAACATTGGGTAATGCGCTGAATATGCACCGCTGCTGCAACTGCGAGTGAGTGCGTTCTGCTTACATGCCCCTTTAAAACAGATGCATTCGCGGTGCATTGCTCTACAATGTGGACGGACGTACCCATAGACGCTTAGATCTATCTAACACTGACTTAAAGTTAGATAACTCAGTCCTCGAGCGATAGCATGCAGTCAAAATACGTCGTGTAAATAAAGTTTTCGAAAGACAGTTCATGTGAAAGTCGTAGACTACAAAATGTCACTACTATCGACGGAGGATCTTTCAGAAGTCGAAAGTTTTTGATATAGGGTTACGTTTTATTTATTCTTCTTCAGCGTCTTCTTATGTCTACGCGTTGGTTTTTACTTTAATCTTATGAACAAATGTTGTCTCTTATTACTAGCGTAAATGACTGGATTAGAGTTAGACTTTTGCCTTTTGAAAAATAGGTCAAAAATTTCACAATATTTGGGCAGAATTTTTTGAAAGCTGTTGTAAAACATCCTTTCCTAAAGTAAAACAACTTTTACCACGGGAGCAATCCGATTTTTTTTATCCGATCCGTTTGCTCACATAGTAAAAGTTGTTCAGCTTGATGGGTAGACTCTTAAGTTTAAAAAGATGCTAATGATATCAATTTCACCCTGTTCCTATAACGGCCAATGACAACTGACTTTTTTATCCATCCAGTAAAGAATCCGTTCAATTGAGAATCTGTCCAAATGCTCCGGAGGCGATGAAAACTCTGAAACTGTACGTGTTTAGTCCAGTTGTTAATCTGTCAAGTTTAGAATCTGTCCAGTAAAGAATCTGTCCGGTAAAGAATCTGTCCTATAAATAATCTGTCCGGATGCACCGGAGGATTTTACTCACTTAAAACCGGCTATACCACTTTAGGTCCTGGTGACCCTAATCACACTAGCTGGTGCCCTTACAAGGTCATCTACATAACGTGAGTCATGAGCATAGACATCATCACAATGACTGTTTACTCACAGCTGAGAGCGGCGTTCGTGTTTTCTATGTGGCTGCCGTACCAGATTTTGCAGTAAATGTGCGCTCTCACACTCCGCTCATCAGCACCTCTCCATCTAGATTATAATAGATGCGCGGTGGACGCGGGCCTTCAGCTCACGTTTCGCATCAAGGTTCAATGGTCGTGCTTTTTCAAACGCATACACCTTAGTGTTCACAGTATGCCTCCAACGTGGCCGGTTTTTAGCTAGAGTCTCCTTGACGGATCAACGTCACATCTCTTCCTAATCTCACTCTAACATCCAACTTCTTGTCCACAGCGCGTCGGCTGCGATCTCAGAGTTGGATCAACGAGGCGAGTGGATGAATGCGGCGTGTGCGGTGGCGATGGATCATCCTGTTCCAGGCCACGGTACCACTGGCTGGCCACACCTGGATCACTGTGCTCCGCTACTTGCGGTGGAGGTAGGTCTTATTGGTGTAGAGATAGAGTTAACTGTTGTATGCACGGGTTGAAAAACGTTATTCGAGCTACTAAACCACTAGATATACTTCAACAATCCGCTCCCTGCCTTTGTAACTATGTACAACTATGCCCTATGGGCATTAATTGACCACGCATGTATAACGCTGTTTATTAAACTGAATGATTTTATATTTAGAGGGTAAAACAAAACTAATTAAGAGAAACATAGCATAGCAAGGGGGTAGTCAGAGATATTCTGAAACCTGAGAACATCCACGCTTCACCAGTAGTACCGAAACTCTGTCCAGTGTGACGGGGGGTGACCCCGTCGTCACTTATAATGGACAGTGGGTACAATACATGCCTCGAAATTGAAGCATGCAAGATTCCTCACGATGTTTTCATTCACCGAAAAGCCAGTGGTGTTACAAATAGTACATCAATTCCGAAAAAACTCATTGGTACGAGTCGGCCTGAATGGGGATCGAACCATCGCCTCCTGCGGCAGGCAAGGCTACTCGCCACTGGACCACCACTGTTATTAAGAGAAACAAAAGAAAAAAATACAAAAAATGTATTAATCAAATAGCCCGCCCCGTATCGATCCAAGTCCAAAGATGAAAGCTTTGACTATTTATATGTGGACTGGTTACGCGTGTAATTCTACTAACAAACATTTCTGCCACTATTTGCGGGGGGCGAGGTAACATGAAATCCGCAACTTTGGATTTTATTCCCCATAACTTTAGATTCTAATTTTGAATGTTAAAAATCATGAAAAGTAGTCTCGTGTGAACCCCAAACGTTCTAAGTTCGAAGTTATTATTTCGCAATTAGGCTGTCTCGTTCAGTGATAAGGTGTAAAATTGAATGAAAATGCACAAGATCAATTGTGCTTATACCGTGGCAGAGGGGAAATGCTACCGCAAGGCTAGTCCTTATAATAATTAGTCAAAGGATGAAAGGGATAAATATCGCTTTAGTAACTGAATTTCTTGTTCAGTGTATGCAGGTTTTGAAAATTTTTCTTTTTTTTATGTCATATAGTCCTACTGCGTGTAGGTTCTGATAAATAGGAAGATGCCATTTGTATAGGCAGACAACCCATTATGATTGTTAATTTTTTTCTACCCCACCTGCGATACCTCATTTCATTAAAGTTATATTTGCTCAAACAAAATGTGATATGTAGATGTATGTAGACTATAGAGCGTGCTGGAGCAATGTATCTGTCTACCCACAAAGGGATTGCGGTCGTGAGTTTATGTATGTATTTTTATACGCAGCTGGCTTTCTTTTTTGCGCTCATTTTTACACATGCTTACATTTATTCTGCCTCATCTTTTGACTCAAAAATACGCCCTTTATTCCATTCAGAACTCTACAATAAATAATATTTCAATGTTCACTTCTAATCAAATGGAAGAGCTACACCTTACGCCTTACTGATTCTTAACACAAGTGAGTAAAAGCTATTTTGTACAAAGAAAATATTCGCAGAAGACTGGCTTATCTACATCTTCTAAGTTGTAACGATAAATCAAGCGATTTTAGTACGTAGCACCTCGACATTAAGGCTTTTGTCAAATGATTTCTTGGAAAACATGGGCAAAGTTGAAGGAGTCATTCAAATAGAAAGGGCGGTGAATTGTTCGATTGTGAGAAACGGACTTTCGAATGAGAAAATACAGATTTGAAAAAACTAGTCAAGTGAGAGTTGGACTACTCGCGCACCGAGGATTCCGTACCACACAGCAAAATAATTTAAAAAAATTTGTGTCCTTGACCTTTACCACGAGACTGACTCACACTTGGCCGGTTTTTATTATTTGTTGTTATACTGTAGAGTTTGCTCTATAATTACAACAAGTTTGACGCTTGTATGTATTACCGTTTTTACGATAGAGCGAGAAGAAAAAACGTTGATAAAATCTAGTTTCTTGTATGAGGACCCCCCTTAAATTTTATCTTTTTTCATTTTGGGAAGGGAGTTTCCGTACTGTACTTAGGTATTAGTACTCTTTCTTATACAGGGTGTAACAAAACACCCTAGTAATACTTAAGGGGTTGTTTTAAACCACCAAACTGAACAACTTACTCCTAGGACCCAACTGTGAAATCGCGAAAAAAAAAACTGCTATTTCATATACAACTGCAGTACCGCTATCAATTCGTGACTACTTTCTAGATTGAAGACTTCGAAGACTTGTTTCTAGATTGTTTCTGCAAAATTTCATTGAGTTTAATCGGTTAGTATTGAAAATATCACCACTTTTTCGTTTGTATTTATCATGATAATTTATCAATGATAATTATTCTTTCGAACCCTGGTATGTACAACTACTTAACTATCTAAATTCAATGTCGTTCAATAAGTAACTTTATTACTTCTCCAGCAAGTCCTTAATTTGTACCATTTATCAATGTAAGTGACTCGAGTGAAACAGAAGATAAAAACGTAATTATAAGAGTAGTATTCTGTTAATTACGTTAATTAGAGTAATAATTCACGTTTAATTGGCGACAAATTGCTTAGAGATAGCTGGCATTTTAAATATTTTATATTTTTTGTTAAGTCTAGTCCGCATTGGGCACGCGGTAGGCCTGTGGCCTATGCAGTGGGAGGTATACAGGATCATTCTTAATATGCTGAAAATTTTATAAGGAGATGATCAGACCATCAAACTGAACAACTTTCTCTATGGGACCAACATCGAAATCGCGAAAAAAAAACATTAGTCCCATAATTTGGCTCAAGTAGGTTTGCAGTTTTGTATGGAAGAGCCGTTTTTATTTCGCGATTTCGATGTTGGTGCCATAGAGAAAGTTGTTCAGTTTGAAGGTCTGATCATCCCCTTAAAAAATGTCAGCATATTAAGAAGGACCCTGTATAGCGTGTAAGGGACAGTCCTCTGCAAACTGAAACGGTAAACTTAGGCCATCAAACTTAACAACTTTCACTATGGAGCCTACGTCAGGAAACGCGAAAAAAAAATCTGCTGTCCCATACCCGAACACCGCCCAGCTGAGTTCGATCAGTGGCGTAGCAAGGGTTTCTGCCGCCCGGGGCACAGACCGATTTTGCCGCTCCCTAATCGTTATAAGAAGACCTACATAAAAATAAGACAGCTCGAAAATTTTTTGCACATCTAATCAAGTTGTGGTTAGAAATGACGTCAAAAAGTTATCTATGTGATATTATTTTGAATAAACAATTTTGACTTTGACTTTGAAATCTTTTGGCTTATCTATGCTCAAATAGAAACTTAGAACGAGCGAAGCGAGCTCGAATTTTCTCCTCAATGCAAATCGGTTAGAACCAGAGCTTTTTACTTTCAAATTATGTGCAAAGTAACCTAAGCAAATGCTATGGATTTAGCGAAGCAAGAAATTTTTAGCACCACGCGTCTTAGCTGGTGATCACAACTCTTTAGGATTATGTGTAGGCACAGTAATTAAAACAGAAACTTAGAGAGATCGAAGAGCGTTAGATTTTTCTTTGCTCTACGAATGGTTCTCATCGTGAGGAAACCGGCATGCTTCAATTTCGAGGCATGTATTGTACCCACTGTCCATGATAATTAGCGACGGGCTCACCCCCGTCACACTGGACAGAGTTTCGGTACTACTGGTGAAACGTGGATGTTCTGAGGTTTTAGAATATATCTGACTACCCCCTCGGGGAATATAGTCATGAGCATATGCATGCTACGAATGGTTATAGAAAGAGATCAATCAATAGATATATTTCCCGAATTTGCCGCCCCTGAGTTCGATTGATCTCTTTGTAAAATTTGGATCTATCTAACTATAAAGGCCCGGCCTGATAGCACAGTCTGTAGTGAACCTGCCTGCTGTGCCGAGGGTCGCGGGTTCAAATCCCGTAAGGGACAAATATTTGTATGATGAATGTGAATATTTGTACCCGAGTCATGGATGTTTGTATTATTATTAAAGATATATTGATTGATTGAAAATAAGGTCGACCTTCCAACGCCCCACAATATATCAAGACCGAAACACCAGAACGCAAGCATCAAACCACGCAGCAGTCGATACAATACAGTACACAGCAACATTGTTAATTGCTGCCGTCGAGCGAGCTTGTAATTTATATCTGCAAATCCTCCATTAGTCGAAGCCTACAGATAAATCAGTGGGGAAATTCCTTTTGTCTCTAACACCGAGCAACAGTTCTTGAGAAAGTTGCGGTTGAGTAGACTTGCGATTTGTTTACAAAAGAAAATGAAAACCGGTCAAGTGCGAGTCGGGCTACTCGTGCACCGAGGGTTCCGTACCATACACACACGTAACACAACACTTGAAATGACCAAAAAAAATTTTCTCCAGGACCTTTAGCGCGAGACCGACTCACACTTGACCTTTTTTGTTATTTGTAGAGTTTGCTCTATAATCGCACCACGTTTGACGCTTGTACGTCATACCGTTTTTACTAGATAGAGACCTGATAAAGCTATACGAAAAAAGTTGATAAAAACTAGTTTCTTGTATGAGAACCCCTCTTAAATTTTTACTTTTTGTAATTTTTATTATTTGTTAGTAAATTCGCCATAACAACTCCCATTCTGTGAAAATTTCAACTGTCTAGCTATTACGGTTCAAAAGTTACAGCCCTAAATTGGTAGGACAAACAGACAGACAGACGGACGGATGGACAACGTAGGCTTAGTGATAGGGACCCGTTTTCAAAAATAAGAATAATGTGTATACTGGGATAGTTGCCGGTTGGTGTCACATTACCATTTAGATAAAATTGTCTGACGGGCCTCTACGTGTTGGCTTCGGCCCCACGCTCGCCTCCTACAGGTCCGGGACAGTCATGTCTCGAGATAAGGAAATAAGACATATATCATAATAATCTAATAGATAAAATGACCTGCTTGCAGTATCCAGTCGATGGTACATTTGCTAAATGTTCCCTTGTATCCGAACACCTGCACGAGAGGGAAATTAAATATACAATGTGTAAGGAAAAGTATAATTAACCTGTGGAGGAACTACTGTGGAAGGTTCCTCCGGTGAAAAGGGAAGATCTTCCGCCAGGCTAGGTGTGAAGCCTGAGGACCGGCCGTGGTCCAACAGATCTTAGTTGGACCTTGTATATATATAGAATCTCTTTGATTATTTCTCTTGCGCTATTCATGTCTTGTATACGATACGGCTAACGGGTTACGCAAGTTGTCTTAGGTACACATTTGCGAGTGTGATCGTAGCGCCATCTGTTAGCTTCGTTGCTATAACTTGTTGGTGTTGACATCTGTGGCAAGTCCCCACAAACCTTTTAAACCACTTACTTTACCCATCAAACTGAACAACTTTTACTATGGGAGCAAACCTGTCAGAACAAAAAATTTTCTGTTACATACATTTTTGTTGAGTAGGCATTGCAGTTTAGTCTGGAACAGCAGTTTTTTTGGCACTGACAGGTTTGCTCTCATAGTAAAAGATTTTTAGCTAACAGAAGTCCAGTAGAATAGAATTTTGTTAAGTAATATTGAAGCGATTTTATCAGTCAGGACCCATTAAAAATCGAATCGATAGACCGAACAAAATTTTCCTAATAATGGGTCCGACTGTTAAAGTCGCTTCAATATTACTTAACAGAATTCTAGACTACAAGACTAGTTTTTTCTTTTCTGTTTTTATTTACAGTTCACTTTTTATATATTTTTTTGTTATTTATTGTACTTTCGCTAAGTCCTAAGAGGAAGGATCTCTCTTTAAGGCTAGAGTGAGCCATACCAATTGTAAAGTGTCCACTTTTTTTGACGTTAAGGTTTGAGTGTGTGGTGTCAAGTAGTATGGACAAAAGGCACCAAGTGACATATGGTCTTATGTTTACCGTCACTTTTCACACACACTAGCTCAAAAAAAAGTGGACAGCCGCATAAACAAATATCTATAGTTCCATCTCCTTCTACTATTAAAGGTACGTCATAAGACAAAAGAGACCAACTACAATCGTAAATTTATGCGGACTCTATTGAGATCCTTCCTCTTAGGCTAAGTCACAAGTTGCGTTTAAGTCGAACAACCAATCGCAATAAACAGTAGCTGGTCTACAAAACTCCGCCCATTTCTCTCCGGCCGATTCTAATTAAGAACCCTTGAAAGATGAATATCCTGATAAGAATTAGCACTCGATTGTGGCGAAGGAGCAATTTGTATGATGACTCTTATTACAATGGGTCAGAGTTGATTGTGATGTCGGCGCGGCCCTGCGGTCACAGTCTTTGATACGAGGGTTGATTTTGTGATGCAATGTTTACAACAAAAGAAGTAGCTAGTATTTTCCCGCTCCCGTTATCGTAGCGAGATTAAATCTACACCAGTTTTTAGGCGAGGTCCAGTGGCGAGTAACCTAAGCCGTGGTGGTCCAGTGTCGAGTAACCTTGCCTGCCGTGCAGGAGGCGATGGTTCGATCCCCGTCCAGGCCGACTCGTACCAATGAGTTTTTCGGAATTTATGTACGATTTGTAACACCACTGGCTTTTCGGTGAAGGAAAACATCGTGAGGAAACCTGCATGCTCCAATTTCGAGGCATGTATTGTACCCACTGTCCATTATAAGTGACGACGGGCTCACCCCCCGTCACACTGGACAGAGTTTCGGTACTACTGGTGAAACGTGGATGCTCTGAGATTTCAGAACATCTCTGACTACCCCCTCGGGGAATATAGTCGTGAGCACATACATACATACATACATACCAGTTTTTAGGGTTCCATGGTCAACAAGGAAGCCTTATATTTTCGCCATGTCCGTCTGTCCGCGGCTTAGCTCAGAGACGCTTAGTACTAGAAAGCTGTAATTTGACATAGACTTTATTAGTTAAACCGTAGTATAAAACCCGACACGCACTTGGCCGGTTTTTTTTAAGTCTTATTATAAGCTTATAAGCACAAAAAGTTTTATTGAAGTCTAGTAGTTTTATGCGTGATGCTCAAATAAACAAACAGATAAAAATTAAAAAATCTGTGATTTTGAGTCAGGGTAGTTCCTAAACACTACAATCCTGATCTTTTTAGGGTTCCGTACCAGATGATGAAAGTGGGACCCTATTACTAAGCCTACGTTTTCCGTCCGTCCGTCCTACCTTTTAGGGCTATAAATTTTGAACCGTATTAACTAGACAGTTGAAATTTTCACCGAATTTGCGTTATAACAAATAATAAAAATGACAAAAAGTTAAAAATTAAGAGGGTCCTCATACAAGAAACTATATTTTATCAACGTTTTTTCTTCTCGCTCTATCGTAACAATGGTAATAAGTCAAACTTGGTGTGATTATAGAGCAAATTATACAGTATAACAACAAATAGTCCTGGAGAAAACAAAACTGTTTTCTAAGTTACTATGTTGTTTGGAGGTGTGGTACAGAACCCTCGGAGCGCGAGTAGCCCGACTCGCACTTGACTGGTTTTATTTTGTAAATATCTTCAAAATACACACACGTAGTATACACATTTCTGTTACCGTTTTATAACACTTTAGATAGCATAGATGTAAAAAACGAACCAACTTCAACAAATACAACATGCAATGAATTAACGCAAAACTAGAAAGTAGTTTGTTTAGAATCGAGAGCAGAATCGAATTATCATGTTTTCAACATCGGAAATTTTTTTCAAAAAATTAAATAATTAATTTGTAAAATTTAAAATTTACTGAACTCAATCTCAACCCACCGCACGGGCACACTCACCCTACTTACTACCAAAGCAAGATTATTAAAATGTATCCACGAGCTCTCTAGCGCTTTCATTCATTGCTGAAATGTTAACAAATCATTTTTGCCTGACAACTTAAAATGCGAATAACTTTAAATTTTAATTATGAAAATAATTATTTTATTGTTTCAATCTAAATATTTTGTTATAAATTAGTTGGGATGTATGAGGTTTTGCGCTTATTCATTAACACGTTGTATCAAAAACTTTGACTATTTATTATGTGGACTGGTTGCGCGTGTAATTCTACTAACAAACATTTCTGCCACTTTTTGCGAGGGGCGAGGTAACATGAAATCCGCAACTTTGGATTTTATCCCCCATAACTTTAGATTCTAATTTTGAATGTTAAAAATCATGAAAAGTAGTCTCGTGTGAACCCCAAACGTTCTAAGTTCGAAGTTATTATTTCGCAATTATAGGCTGTCTCGTTAAGTGATAAGGTGTAAAATTTAATGTAAAATCAATTGTGCTTATACCGTGGCAGAGGGGAAATGCTACCGCAAGGCTAGTCCTTATAATAATTAGTCAAAGATCAAAAAGGAAGTAGGAAAGTACTTAATTATTAAGTAATGACAACCCCGTTTTTCACCTCATGTTTCTCATTGTCAAGATTTCACTTTCTAACCCTTCCACTGCGGAAGCACGATCCAAGATTATCTCCTTGTTTGACCCACTAAGTTTCTCAGCTGGACTTTGGACATTTCAATTGTTAATTAGGTGCCAGGACCCAATGATAAATGGGAAATGTCAGCCCCTTTGTCGGTTAAAGGGTTGAAATTGGGGTGGTTCTATTCGCTCCCTTGTTCGTGAGAAGAGAACGGTTGTCTATGAAACTTATATAGGCTCATCATGATGATGATCGCTTCTTAACGATAAGGCCGCCTTTGTGTGCACATTTTTCTTTTGTTTTTTGTACTTTTTAGGTACATTTTATTGACACCAAATGTACAGTAAAATACAGGTTGGAAATAGTATAAACAAAATCTGCTGTTACATACATATTTTGAGTCGAGTAGGTATTGCAGTTTAGTGTAGAACAGGAGATTTTTTTTTGCTCCGGCTTGTTCCCTTAGACTACTTATATGCGGACCCGCCTCGCCTTAGCATTTCCCCTCTGCCAACATGCAAGATCAAAAAATCTTACTTAATCGTTATCTTAACTTATTTACATTCAATTTTATACCTTATTACTAAACGCGACAGCCTATAATTGCGGAACAATAATTTCGAACTTATGCCGTTTGGGGTCCACACGACACTGTTTTTCATGATTTTTAACATTCAAAATTAGAATCTACACTAATGAAATGAAATTCAAAGTTGCGTATCTCGTACT
Organism: Agonopterix alstromeriana; assembly: GCA_963924505.1. Lineage (NCBI taxonomy): Eukaryota > Metazoa > Arthropoda > Insecta > Lepidoptera > Depressariidae > Agonopterix > Agonopterix alstromeriana. Next base: position 1,433,891 of record OZ004684.1, read on the forward strand.
ACCTCGCCCCCCGCAAAAAGTGGCAGAAAATTTTGTTAGTAGAATTACACGCGTAACTAGTCCTCATATAAGTAGTCTAAGCCCATAGTAAAACTCAGTTTAATTATGATTCAGTTTGATGGGTAGACTCTTAGCACAGGTCCGGCACTCTAAAGAACGTTTTTGAATTTCGAAATGGCGTCTGTACATGTGCACTTTGTGCAAACCGTCCATGACATTGCGTGTAGGGTTGAAAGCCACGCTTAGCATTTAACGTCATCGACATTTCAATACTTTTAATTGTTCGTTCTATTATTAAAAATAGTATTTGAGCTAAAGACTTATTGAAAATGTGAATTTAGCGTTATTTTTCAACATTTTCTATGCACTGAAAAGACACAATTTTATGTAGTAAAATCCAACGGGTGCGCGCGGCTGACTGCATTCCCTTGCTCGGCTTCCCTCCAGTTTTCCGAAAGTGTGAGGTGAGGTGGGGTATCTGAAGTCAGAGAGGGGCGGGGAGTGGCCGTTCTTTATACAGAACTATATACTATTACCTATTCTGTTCTCTTAGTTGTATTCTTAAGAGGATATAATTCGGAGCGCGCTCCATACAAACGTACTATGGTGATATTTTCAATACTAACCAATCAAACTCTCTGAAATTTTTCAGAATAAATCTAAAAACAAATTTCTATGCTTATATAGAGTCAGATTTTCGTTAAAATGTATAGTTTTAAAGTTACAGTGCCTCAAAGATTTCCATACAAACCTTAAATTAAACCTAGCATTGAAACTGTATATTTTAACTAAAATCGGACTCCATACAAGCATCCTCTGTTCATCCTCTGTTTCAAGATTGTTTCAGCAAAATTTCATTGACTTTAATTGGTTAGTATTGAAAATATCACCAGACTTCGTTTGTATGCAGCGCGCATTTACGCATTCGGAATAAACTTCTCTTAAAGGATGCTAATGATATCAATTTTACCCTGTGTATATTCTGTCTCTTACACCCTGTACATTCAAACTTATTTTGTACTAGTTGGCTGTCTGTAACCTCTTAATTTGTTTTCCACTAGACAGAATTAATCAATTAAGACCTGTATTAAGTTCACATCAGATCCCATATTTGTCTTAAGTCTATCGTAGTGCACAGATGACCCAAAATGACCCGATGTGCAAACCGCGTGCTCTTAACCGTTGTAGGGTTAAGGTCAATATGACCTTTAAGGTCACGTTTAAGGGTCAACAAAGGTGAGTCTGTTGAAATAAGTACCTGTCCTCATTTTAGTATAGATAATTTAATATTGCTGTTTTATTGTACTAAACAGATAATTTGGTATCTATCTACCTTCTATACATATAAAAAATTCCGTGTCTGGCTGACGCCACTGAAAATAAATGACATACAGAGGAATAATCTAGAGGATGTAGGGGTGCACTAAGATTCGATTTTTGAAAAGAAACCCCTAAATAACTGAAACGGGGTAAATTTTCTGTGACTTGCAAAAGCTAGTCGATTGATAAATCTGTTTTTGAACTTCCAAATAATGTGTATTATATTGTCCACTATCTGTTGAAACTAGCAACGGGCTCACAGTAACAACAAATAACCAACAAATTTCACGATGGAGCCAACTTAAAAATCTCAAATAAAACCGGTCAAGTGCGAGTCGGGCTACACGCGCATTGAGGGTTCCTTACCACACCACCGCACACAACATATTAACTTACAAAAGACATTTGTTGTCTCCGGGACCTTTAGCGCGAGACCGACTCACACTTGGCCGATTTTTATTATTTGTTGTTATACTGTAGAGTTTGCTCTATAATCGCACCAAGTTTGACGCTTGTATGTATTACGGTTTTTACGATACAGCGAGAAGAAAAATCGTTGATAAAACTGGTTTCTTGTATGAGGACCCCCCTTAATTTTAACTTGTTGATATTTTTATTATTTCTTAGCAAATCCGCCACAAAATGTCAACTGTTCAGCTATGAGTATTACGATCAAAAATTACAGCCTTAAATAAGTAGGACATACGGACGGATGGACGGACAGCATAAACTTATGAATAGGGTCCCGTTTTCAATCTTTGGGTACGGAACCCTAAGAAGAAAATAAACCGTTCACCAACAGAAAAGTTTCGGATAATGGCAACTATGGAGCGATTGCACTTATAAATCACGATTCAGTTCTTCAGTCCTTCATCTAAAAGGCAGGTGTTGGTAAATAAGACCCATCCCGCTCCAAATATATGAAACAGCAAAATTTCCATAATATGTGTACGGTTTGATGGTCTAAACTAAACCATCACATATAATACAGGGTGTAAGTGACAGCCTAGCAAATACTGAAACAGTGAACTCAGACCATCAAACTGAACAACTTTCACTATGGAGCCTACCACAGGAAGCGCGATAAAAAATCAGGTGTCCCATACAAAACTGCTGTACCTACCCGATTCAAATGTCCCAGCTGATTTTTTTTCGCTTTTCCTGAGGTAGGCTTCATAGTGAAAATTATTCAGTTTGTTGGTCTGAGTTCACCGTTTCAGTATTTGCTAGACTGTCACTTATATCCTGTATAACTACCCCTTTTAAACTCTTCCATCATAAGTGGCGACGGGCTCACCCCCGTCACACTGGACAGAGTTTCGGCACTACTGGTGAAACGTGGATGTTCTGAGGTTTCAGAATATTTCTGACTACCTAACTACCTCGGGGAATATAGTCGTGAGCATATGCTTATCCTTATGCTTAAACTCTTGCTTTTCTTACTCTACAAAAACTGAATTCAACAAAGATAAAGAAAGGGAAGCAGTTACAAACAAAATTTATATCTCGAACAAATTACAAAATCTGTATGCGCACCGAACTGAACTTTTCATCTTTATTTGCATATATTTATGTATTCAAAAGAAGTAGCTCCGAGCGGGACTCGTTAATCGCTCATTACCATGGTGTTGGGCTTGAGACGTGGATTATTTTTGTATGGAAGAACCAATGTTCATACACAGCGTGAGAGATGAGTTATTTAAAATTAGTAAAATTATCATCATCTCAGCTGATAGACGTTCACTGCTGGACATAGGCCTCCCCCAAGGATCGCCACAACGAGCGGCCCTGCGCTGTCCTCATCCAACTGGTATCCGCCGCTTTCACTAGGTCTTCGGTCCACCTTGTGGGGAGCTGACTGTCTACCCACGCTGCGGTTTTCGGTATGCGGATGCCACTCGAGAACTCTTCGGCCCCATCGGATCAAATCGAAAAGATCGAATTAATAATGAGTAAAGTGTGTAAAGTAAAGAGTGTGCAAAAACGCCACATGAATTGATCCGAATTATTGGGAGGAGCTTGCTGAAGATCGACCAGGGTGGAGGCACACTATCCAGAATAAAGTGTTCGACTTTGAGGCTGAGCGTAAGGCTGATCTCAATGCCAAGCGCAATGAACTTAAAGTCAGACCACCCACGGCCATCCAATACAACTATTTTAATGGAAAATGTATTTGTAGCCTGTACAGACGCACCTTAAAAGCCATGATAGACTACATTAGCCATCTAATAGATATCTAATTATGACGTCATACATTTTTTATTTGGGCTAAAAAATGTTTTTTTCTGTAACCTATCACATGGGGTGTCAAATAAAAGGGCTTCATAAGCAGGTTCTCTAAATATATACACCTATTACCTTTGAGCCACCTGTTTTCTAAAAATCCAAAAAGAATTTTCCAAACAATATCAAGTTTGGGCTCCTACAGTTAGGAAATGGCTGAGTAAGTTTCATAATAATCCTACTAATATTATAAATGCGAAAGCTTGTATGGATGGTTGTATGTTTGTTACTCTTTCACGACTTGATGAAACTTGACACACAGATAGAATATGATCTGGATTAAGGTCTACGCAGACGGATTCGCGGGCAACAGCTAGTATTTCATAAATTCTTTATTGTGATACACAGGTAACGGTTGTGGTTTTTGTAAAGCATAGGTACGCCAAATGTCTCGTAATATCCTCATTATCTAACGTCAATAAAGCAATTTCAAAAATATTTTTGTTTCCTTTTTTTTTAATGATCATTATTATAATGAATGAATAACTTTTTCAACGAGACCAACATCGAAATCTTTGGACGAGTAGAGGGACGTTTTCTATGAAACGACACCTTTTTTTTTCAGGTTCCAACGTTGGCTCCGTTAGTGAAATTTGTTCAATTTGATAGTCTGAAGCACCCTGTTGTATATATAACGTATCCAATTTTACACCATGTATACATAGAGCTAATTAAAATGAATAATAATAAATAGGATACATTTTTAGTCAGATTTCTGAACGTCAAACTGAAAAAAAAAATCTTCAAGTAGAGTAGGTCTATTCTATACCTAACTCAAATGAAGACAAATTCGAAATCGCAAAATAAAACAGCTTTTTTTTAAAGTAAAAGTCATTCGATGTGCATCCGATGACCTTTAACCTTGACCTTATTAATCTTAATACACTATCCAGTAAAAGAACATCTGTGACCAGTAATTTTGTTCCACATTGCTTGCTCTAATGGCCATTTAAACACTGCACTGTTCTTTTCTGAATAAACTTAGTCTTGCATTACAATTAGGTAGATATACTCGTATTTTTCTCTTTTATTTCTGATTTCATCTTAAATGCTTTAACAGAAGCTGATTAAATGTTATTTACATTGAAATCTGTATATGTATGCTGAATGCTTTCATACTAATATTATAAATTCAAACGTGTCTCTGAAAGCGAACGTAAGTACGTACGTGAGAACGTGAGTAACTGAAAAAAGGAAACAAGGCCTATAATTATTAATCAGCTATACCAACTTTGTTTGTGCAAATGTAATTTACCAATAACCAACAAATACGTAGGTTTTATAGTTTTTCTTTCTTGATACCTACCTAATAACATTCAAATTACATTTTCACAAACAAAGTTAGTATAGCTGATTAATAATAATATGCATTTTTTCTCTTTTCAGTTATTACATATTTTTTAAGCATGATTTTCAAATTTTTCAATCTTTAATTTGATTTGAAATGGAACAAATTGGCTGCAACATGTTAATAACCAATAATTAAAAAAAGTAGTAAGTGATTAAGTTAACCACCATCACCTTTCGCCCACAAAAACACTGCAAAAAGAAATTTTACTTATTGTATAGGTCGCGAAAGTCAACACTTTGTCCGATGACCTTTAACCTTGACCTCATAAATCTAAATACACTATCCAGTAACAGAACATCTGTGACCAGTAATTTAGTTCTAGAGTGCTCGCTCTAATGGCCATTTAAACACTGCAACTTTACTTTCATTTTGCTTCAGTTTTACTTTACAGAAAATTATTATTTTTCTCTAAATATACTTGTAGTCTAGAATGCTAGTCTTGCATTACAAGTAGGTAGAAATATTTTTCTCATTTTCTGATTTCATCTAAATGCTTTGACTGGAGTGGTGTAATTTTGTTTACTTTAAAATCTTTGTATGTATGCTTAATAATACCACAGAGTACTAAAATATAATACTGGCACTTAACATGAGGGGATGCGGGTTCAAAACTGCACCGACGATACGCCATGTACCAAAAAGTTTTACGGAAGTTAAACGGAAGAAAAACATCACAAGGAAACCTACATACGCTAGAGAAGAAATTCTGATGCGTAGGTATTGCGAAGTTTACCAGTTAGCATTGGGCACGCGTGGTGGACTGAAGCCTATACATCCTCCCTGAGGGTAGTCCTTTGCCCTGCGGTGAAACATTTATAGGCTGATGATGATGCTGAATATGCTTTAAGGAGTGAGATAACCAGGCATATTATTATTATTGGGAACCTTGGACCAACCGTGCACACAGGAAGTGTGTGCCTTGACAAACAGACGTCTGAGCCACCGCGACCATCGCTGGACTTTTGTGGCCACTACTTTAAAATTTCCTTGTTAATTGCCACTGCATTCAGGAATCGCAATCGGTATTTAAAATGGTGGACGCGTATCTCATTGGTACATTATTGATTTATTAGTATGTAGAACAGTTATCATTTCCCAAATATGTACTAATATTTGTGTTTGTTTGCAGGCTACAAAATGTCGCTAGCCGTATGCCGCGATCGCCTCACGGGTTCTGACGCAGCCGAGCAACTCTGTGATGCATCTAGCAAGCCTCAAGCTTCCGTCGTCAGGTGTAACACTCATCCTTGCCCTTTCAAGTACGTATCGCTTCATTACACCGGGTGAAGGATGGGAAATACAACTGAGCTCTTTTCGTTAGAGTATTCGTCAATCCTGTCATCTTTCTGGCTTGTGTTTCGACACGACTATAAACTTTTCCTTCATCTAACTCTGACTGTGTCTTTCTCTAGCTCTCTTCCCCTCTACCTACCTTTGAACTTTATCATCATCAGTTTCTATCATTCTTTTCTTCTACTGTGGCACAAGCATCACGGTGATTGAGTAAGCAAGATGTCTGAGAATGAGGCTTAATTAGTAGATTTTACTAACTCATCCGAATTTCTTCTTCAGCGTAATGTAGGTTTCCTCGTGATGTTTCTTCACCATTCCGATTCGAAACTCGCCCGTCGTGATCGAATGGCCATGCTACTTCGCAACGATATCTGTGATCTGTATTTTGGTGTAACATAGAAAAGAAAACCAGTAGTAAATAGCATAAAATAAATAAAATAAAATAACTTTATTTGTATCTTAAAGTACTGATGAAGACTATTTACTTAGAAAACTATCGTGATAAATAAACAAACAGCTAATCAAATTCAATTCAACCTTATCCTCATCAGTCTTATGATCTTTTTTGTGATCAAAATGTGTGAACAGATATGTCATAACGACCACATCAATGGAACGCGGGCTGCACCCGTATGCTACTTCTATTAAGGCCGGGATCTCTCTTCTATGCTGTACTCTATACTCCTTAAGGAGATCGAAGCTCTAGTTCTTAAATTTCTACCACAGATGGTACGTCGGCGACTGGTCGTCTTGCAGCGTATCCTGCGGCGGTGGCATGCGTACACGCCGCGTCCTCTGCGCAAGATCAGCTAACGTTACCAGAGCTGACACCTACGAGCCTGGCTCCAGCGATGAGCCGGGCTGTGTGTCCCCGGCACCTAAGTCGAACCAGCCTTGTAATCAGCATGACTGTCCCAGTTGGGTTGCTGGGCCGTGGTCTGGGGTAAGTTATATAACAAAGAATATTCTTTGTTGCCCACTTGATAAAGTCTAGATGTAAAAGTAAGTAAGTAATAGCCTGTAGGATCCCACTGCAGGGCAATGGCGATCACGAATAACGGCGAAAGGGACTGGGCCATACTCCACCACGCGGACCCTGTGCGGATTGGTGGATGCACATTATTGGTCTACTTGCTGGCCTCTGACCTGGCTTGACGAATAGTTAGACCTCCATCAGATGGAGATATCCGGGACCAACTGCTTAACGTGCCTTCTAAAGCACAGAGATGCTCGAGATGAAATACCACTAAACAGTCGCCCATCCAAATAAGGACCGGGCCAAAGTTGCTTAACTAGGGTGATCGTTTCCAATGCCGTAGCTCCACCACGCCAACGAGCGCCTCATTTTATGTATTAACACTAAAATAACAATCCAGTCATAGAATCGGTCTAATTAGGTCACAGCTGCCGGTATCAGGTCGTTCAAGTGCTCTAAGGGGCCACTGTATCCGACTACTCCTAGTTCCTAAAAAAAGGCAATCAGATATGTTTCATGCCCTGCTCGGGATTGCTGCGTTTGAAAACCGGTGTTTGCTCTATCCCCATTTTCTATGCTCTGTGTGTGCTTGTCTATGTTAATGTCTGTAAGCGTGTGTGTGCGAATCATGTTATGAATTTATATGTTACTGCTGTCCCCGTCTTCTATCAATTAATGAATCAGGGGTGCAATTCTCTAAGCTTCTCACTCAAAAACATCGATGAGCTCACAAATGTAACATCCTTCTTGCATCCTTCAGATCGTCGAAGTTTTTCTATAAGTTTGACACAGTCAGCTTGCCGATGTTTCAACGACAAATTGAGGGTTGGGAGTCGCGCTGCAAGTCTGGCGGAGGGTAGACGCATGCGTGTTGGCCTCTCTTAGGCTTGCACGTGGCTCCGCCATTTTGTGAAACTCTTTTGTGTTTTAACCATAAAACAATCACTTGAGATTATAAACTACTTGACATTGGCAGAATTGCCGCGCTAGATGCAAGCAACCGGCCATTAATTAAGAAAAAAAAAAAATTGACGGTGTGACGATGTTTGCGCTTAGAGGATTGCATTACAAGCTGTCTTCAATGTATTTAATAATTAAACTATTTTAGAGAAATAACAAGAGGAAGCACATTATAAGTTCAGAGATTATATTGTCGGCGTCTAGAACGTGTTATCCCACAAGGATTTAGGCTAGACGTTAGTTTCCAAAGTTTATATCGTTGTAAACCTAAACTAGGATGTACAATTTGATGCTTCGAAACTGTCTTCGGCAGTGTCGCAAATACATGAGGTCTAGATGCATGAATGACCGGGTGTAATGAATGCATGAGACTAGTCATAGAGTCGGCCTAGATACCTACGTCACAGCTTGTCTTAGGTCGTTGAGGTTCGCCACAAAAGAAGCATTCGGATTTTGGGTCCAATGTGTTTCAGGGATTACGCATAGCATATGCTCATGACTATAATCCCCGAGGGGGTAGTCAGAGATATTCTGAAACCTAAAAACATCCACGTTTCACCAGTAGTACCGAAACTCTGTCCATGTGACGGGGGGTGAGCTCGTTGCGACTTATAATGGACAGTGGGTAGAATACATGCCTCGAAATTGAAGCATGCAGGTTTCCTCACGATGTTTTCCTTCACCGAAAAGCCAGTAGTGTTCGTATCGTACATAAATACCGAAAAACTCATTGGTACGAGTCGGCCTGGACGGGGATCGAAGCATCGCCTCCTGCACGGTAGAAAAGGTTACTCGCCACGTTCAGGGATTACGGTTGTGAGTTTCTTATGTATGTATGTATGTTTGGCGGGTTTCTTATTGTATGTGTTTAGGGGAGACCTTTGCCCTGCAGTGGGAAGAAACAGGTTAGAAAAAAGTATGTTTCGCTCCCTGCTCGATGTTGCCGTGTGGAATCTGTTGTTCAGGGTTGAGCCTCATCTGACATCACGGAATCGCATATCATGCCCTATCCTTTTCTGTCGCTCAGGAACGGCATAGGCTAGAGCGAGAAAGGTCGCAGCACTGCTGGTGCTGCTGACTTCCTTAGCGACAGAAAGGGATGTAGCGTCAAAAAATGCGATTCTGTCCTGCCGGATGATGTTCAACCCTAACTCCATCCTCATCTGTGTGTGTTTGTGAGTCCGCGTGTATTTGGGGGTGTGTTTGTGTATATCATAATGTGATGCCTTGAAACTCTCTTCGGCTGTCGTATGTACAGGCAGCGTTGCAAATAGACACGTAAATAGGCCTCCTCTCATGAATAAGGATGAAAGGTTGTGGATCATACTCGTACTCCACCACGCGGGCTCAGAGCGGATTGGTGGAGGTACGTTATTGGTTAGAGACGTTGGTTCAAGACGTCTTAATAGACCTCTGGCAGTTGCGTTCTATGTCTGGCTATTGTGCGGTCGTGTGTCGCATCTATGACCCTCCCCGGCCTACAACAAAGCTAGAATTGTGTCAAAAAAGTGTTTTTTTTTTCAATACAACTCACTGAACTCTTGAAGTCACTACTGTAGAACATCAAGCACTTGAATTGCTATTTATAAACAAGACATTAGCAAAATCATCAATACAATATAGAAGCCACGTTTTGAAAAGAAGAATTGAATAGAAATAAATTCCTTAATTAGCTTAACGAATAAGGTACACCACCATCTGAAGGAACTATCTGAGACCATCATCATCACAGAGGGTAGGTTAGTCCAACACGCGTGCCCAATGCGGATTGGTAGTCTTCACATACGCATCGGAATTTCTTCTTCAACGTATACAGGTTTCCTCACGATATTTTCCTTCAGCGTTTGAGAGCAGTCGGTATTACGTACTTAAGTTAGAAAAACTCATTGGTACATGCCATGTCATCCGTGGGGATTCGAACCTGTACCTCAAGATTGAGTTTCCATAGGCTTAAAAAATCGTTTATTTCAGACATCGCCCATATTATGTTAAAGAATTTAAAGTCGAAATCAATTGGTAATAAACATGCCTATTATTATTGAATAATTATTTTTTATGTTTAAGTGTGCATGAGTGCTATAATCTTCGACTATTTATATGTGTACTGGTTATGCGTGTAGTTCTACTAACAAACATTTCTGCCACTTTTTGAGGGGGGCGAGGTAACATGAAATCCGCAACTTTGGATTTTATTCCCCATAACTTTAGATTCTAATTTTGAATGTTAAAAATCATGAAAAGTAGTCTCGTGTGAACCCCAAACGTTCTAAGTTCGAAGTTATTATTTCGCAATTATAGGCTGTCTCGTTTAGTGATAAAGTGTAAAATTAAATGTAAATGCACAAGATCAATTGTGCTTATACCGTGGCAGAGGGGAAATGCTACCGCAAGGCTAGTCCTTATAATAATTAGTCAAAGGCTGTAATGCGCACGCACAGGGCTCACCCCAGACAAAATGTGTTTTTTTTCTTAAAAGATAGACCTGTCTTGTAATAGTTCGTCGTCATAATAACCACAATAACTGCCGCGCTATGCTAAGCGCTCGGTCGTTCGGAACTCCAAACTTGTCTGTCCCTTGTTAGTTCTGCAAGGTGCAAGTTTGATATTGTGGAAGTTTGAGATTGTTCGAAATCTGTTTCTTCGTTTTGTAGATAGAGAGAGACAAATTTTCAATTCGATTTTAAGTATTTTGTCGTCTTTTGCCATAGAATTTATATCGATGGAAGAAGTTATTTTAACTATTTTAAACTGTAACAGAAGTGTGTCTGTACATTGAAGATATTTACATTAAAAAGATTACGATGTGGTTTTTAGGTATCCACATTGACTCCAAATCAACCTTTTTAGAACTTTTGTCTGTTCGTTCGCCTGTTTGTTTGTTTGTTAATTTGTTTGTATGTTTGTAACAAGATCACGCAAAAACTACAGAACCGATTTTGATGAAACTTTTCCGATTTAATTAAATATGTTGGTATGGAACCCTCTGTGCACGAGTTCAACACGCACATGGCCAGTTTATTATTTTTCTATCAGTATTATCTTAAATTTATTGAAGGAACTGGTCAAGTGCACGCCGGGCTACTTGCACACCACCACACAACATATTAACTTACAAAAAGTTTTGTTTTCTCCGGGACCTTTAGCGCGAGACCGACTCACACTTGGCCGGTTTTTATTATTTCTTGTTGTAGAGCTTACTCTATAATCATACAAAGTTTGATGCTTGCATGTATTACCGTTTATATGATAGATCGAGAAGAAAAAAAACTTTGATAAAATCTAGTTACTTGTATGAAGACCCCCCTTAATTTTTAACTTTCTGACATTTTTACTGTTTTTTAGCAAATCCGCCTCAATAACACACATTCTGTGAATTTTCAACTATCTAGCTATTACGGTTCAAAAGTTACAGCCCTAAATAGGTAGGACGGACAGACGGACTAAAAACTTAGGCCTAGTAATAGGGTCCCGTTTTCATCCTTTGGGTAAGGAACCCTAAAAAGATCTTCAAAACAAAGACGGTAACAAAATAACAAGCTAACACAAATTTCGTACAATATCAGAACTTGAAGCGCAGACTAACAAGATGGAAGTTTGTAACTCCACGCCCGGGCGCTTAGCATAGTCCGACATTGATTGCGGTTACAAATGTAGACTATTATGTAACCGCAATAAAATTACCAGTTTTTAGGAAAGAGTATCTAGTACAGTATGGAAACTCCCAACAACTTTTTACCTCACCCCCTCTATTACCCTCTGGTTACCTCGGCAGTTACCTGTAGCCTAGACTGACACCACAATTGACACGCAAGAATTTTTTTTTTTTTTTTTTGGCTTCGCATTTGGATGCATTTGCCATTTACAAAGGTAGGGAAACGGAACGTTATAAAGGTAAAAGGATAACGGATTATGAATAGGTTAAATTGGATTCAGAATAGTTTAAAATAAATTATATTTTGATATAATTTAAATATATAAATGAAGATATAACTTTATAAATCTGAAAAAAAAAAATTTTTTCGGAAAAAAGATAATATAATCAATTCAATTTTTTTTGTTTATTGTTTAGTAGCATCCGTTGTGTTATCACAATTCAGCCAATGTCTCGTTATGTGGATAGTATATGAAGGAAAATGATCAGTAGTATTTATTAAGTCTAGAGTGGCAGTTTTGCCAATGTAAGTAGATTATAATCTCAAGTGATTGTTTTAAGGTTAAAACACAAAAGAGTTCACAAAATGGTGGAGCCACGTGCAATCCCAACGCGCCGATACGCACGCGTTCGTACTCCGCCAGAATTGCAGCGCGACTCCATAATATAATCTCAGGATAAAGGATAAAAACTATTTTTGAATAGACGGGTGTCAATGCGTTTTATTTACGAAAAAGTCAAGTACCGCACGCACCTAAAGTTACAGCCCTAGACTCCGTTTCGCATGTGCTGACGTCAACTTGTCAATCTCTGTTTTTTGTAGGCAGCGTCCGCGGTGTGGTACTGAAGTGCTATTTTTGAATCGTGAGACACAGAAACTTCATGGCGTTTAGGTCATTTTCTACCGCTAATTTCAACGTGTGACTTTCAAAATTCGCACTCCTGGGCCCATAGACAAAGTATCTTTCGATTAGCGTTAACGACAGTAGAAAACATAAAAATGTATGGGACTGTCGAAAAGAACGAAAACGAATCGAAAAGGCCTAGACAACATGCAGTTTGTTTTGAACGCTTCTTGTCGATCAACAAGACCTTGTAGATAACGCTAGAAAATGGCGGGCGGAAAATTTGACAGTTATTTCAAATTTTCAAATTCTTTTGAAAATCTGACGCGATCCAGCATATAAAAAGAAAAAAGAGTTAATGATTGAGTGAACTGAACGCTAATCATAGAGCAGATTTATCTTTTTTTCTCTAATAAGCGATCGTCAATAATTTGTGACATTGTCTAGCATTCTGTCAATTTTCTATCGTCGATAACGCTGCGGAGATGGCGTTTGTAGAATAAGTAGCGTGTGCATTTTGTCTAGGCACCCCCCCCTGGTGTGCTATTCTTTAAAGCACAAAATCGAAACTGACATAAACCTTAAGAGTTTCAAATTAGATGTCAAATTAGCAACCAGAAATACTACTTTCGAGTTCACTTAATCGCTTTCGAGTTCACAAACTCGAACGAACTGGAATTAATCTCGGATTTCGATTTTCGATTCATTGCGTTCATGTTGTCGTCATGTTTTTTATTGGAATTTAAACGAAAATATTCACTCCACATACTCTACGAGAGATATTTATTAATTTGATCTTTTCGTAAACAGGCTTTACTCCACAAAACTCACATAATGAAGCAAAATATATTAATTTCTTATGCTTAATATTTCATATGCATATGCTCACGACTATATTCCCCGAGAGGGTAGTCAGATATATTCTGAAACCTCAGAACATCCACGTTTCACCAGTAGTACCGAAACTCTGTCCAGTGTGACGGGGAATGAACCCGTCGCCACTTATAATGGACAGTGGGTACAATACATGCCTCGAAATTTAAGCATGCAGGTTTCCTCACGATGTTACAAACCGTGCATAAATTCCGAAAAACTCATTGGTACGAGTCGGCCTGGACGGGGGCAAGGTTACTCGCCACTGGACCACCACGGCTTTCTTATGCATAATATTTCATAACTATTTAATAACACAGCGGGTAACAATAAAGAAAAAGAAAGCTTTAAATAAAATACATAACAAAGTAAATAGTCCATAAAGAAAGATTGTGACAACTTTGTAGTACGATTTCTATACTTTAACTTCCTCTATAAAGTTTCACGGGACAATGTAATATTGCGAATAAAACAAGAAATATTATAACTGAAAGTGGAGCGTAAAAATTTGGTCTAGATTTATTCCAATAACATCTCCTTTGTTCAAATACCCCTTTTTACTTACTACTTTGTAAATTGAAAGCTTTGTGCTGTGTGCTTTGTATTTGTTAATTAATTGTTAAAACGAAAATAATAAAGGTTAGGAAAGATCTACGTTGAAAAATCAGTGCAAAAAATAAAAAGTGGTTTTAATAATCTGAAAAATAAATTTTAAATTGTAATTAAAGTCGGGCCAATTTAATAGGTCACATTTGACATCTGTCAGTTTTAGCTTCGTAGTGAGTGACCTGCTTAAAAACATCGATTAAAGTGAATGAATCGATACGGATTTTAAATATACGAGAATCGAATTATATGTGAATATTTGTTTGATTTGTTGGAACTACGTTTTACTTCGATTTTTTTGGGTCACATCCCTAGTGTTCAAAAAGAAAAAGGGTTCACAAACGCAACATTGTAACGAACGACGTTCAGTTCTTTAGAACAGATTTATTTTGTTATGTTTAGAATGGTTTATTAGTGAAAGTAAATCGTAAAATTACCTTCTTTGGTCATTATTACAATAAATATGTAATCGTAATTAAAAAGAGTAAAGCACTTTTGCAGTTCTAACTTCGAAAAAAAAACATTATTCTATGCACGCCGTTACAAGTTTTGGTATGATGAAGTATCAATAGATGTCAAATGTGACCTTTTAAATTGGCCCGACTTTAGTCATCACATCAGTTACTAGTTTTTTAAATTATGTTTTTGTAATACACCAGTGTTGCAATAAAATGAAAGTTCTTCTTTTTTTATTTAACATTGAAGTATATCAATTCTATCCCACAGTGCTCAGTATCGTGCGGTGAAGGCGTGCAAGTCCGTGGGGTGGAATGCACCCCAGCCGGAGGCGGATGTGACCCTGCGACCAGGCCGGAGATATCGCGACCTTGCTCAACGGGGATCAGCTGCCCCCAGTACAGAGAGTCTGAGGAACCTGAGGTAATTACCATTTCTGGCAAGATAATTTGCAACCTAATAAATGGCGGTTCCAAGTCCGTGGGGTGGAATGTACCCCAGCCGGGGTCGGATGTGAACCAGGCCGGAGATATCGCTTGCTCAACGGGGATCAGCTGCCCCCGGTACAGAGAGTCTGATGAACCTGAGGTAATTACCATTTGTGGCAAAATAATTTACAAAGTTACCTAGTAAATGGCGGTTCCAAGTCCGTGGGGTGGAATGTACCCCAGCCGGGGTCGGATGTGAACCAGGCCGGAGATATCGCTTGCTCAACGGGGATCAGCTGCCCCCAGTACAGAGAGTCTGAGGAACCTGAGGTAATTACCATTTCTGGCAAGATAATTTGTAACCTAATAAATGGCGGCTCAAAGTCCGTGGGGTAGAATGTACCCCAGCCGGGGGCGGATGTAATCCCACGATCAGGTCGGAGATATCGCGACCTTGCTCAACGGGGATCAGCTGCCCCCAGTACAGAGAGTCTGATGAACCAGAGGTAATTACCATAATGCCAAAAGGGACCTTGCGGCGGTTGTCCTTTCAGCTCCATTGCATGAGATTAAAATAACGATTGAAAAGATAACATTCAATCAAGTAAGCATACTTTACTGCAAAACTAAACTAAAAGTGCAGGGTGTTAGAGTAAACAGTTGCATAACTTTCAGGGGTGATTGTACCCATGATACTAAACAACTTTTTGTATGAAACTGGTGTTTTTTTTCGATGTTGGCTCCATAGTGCAAGTTGTTCAGTTTGATGGTCTGAAGCTTTACACCCTTTATTTACTAAGTTAATGTATGAAGTTGATTGCTGCAGTCTAATGACTGAGTGTCGAAAAAAACTGCAAATTCAAAACGAAAATTAAATAAATGCAAACTAAATAAGATCCAAATCTTTTCCGCGTGCATTTCTCTGATATACATGATGAAACAAAACACCCTATACTTCATTCCAAATAAGGACGATGAGATTTCCCGATTCCTATTTAACTTTCTGGCCAATTCTGATTACGAAATGTAATTAATATATTAGCTACATATACTATCCGACATATCTGTCTGTATCGTAAATATCTGTTCTAAGAATAAGTGTTTCAAATCGGTTTCTGTAATTCAAAATATCCTTTAAATTTCGTTGCTATTTTGAACGTAGTATAGTTATTACAAAAGGGGTGGTTTAGACCATAAAGCTGAAAAAAATTCAATATGGATTCAACATCGAGAAAAATTTTAAAATCTGCTGTCCCAAACATATGAGTCGAACCAGTTCCACAATTTTGTATGAAACAATTGCTTCTTAGTGAATATTTTTCAGTTTGATGGTCTGAACTACCCCTTCGAAATATTACTAGGGTGTTTAATTACACCCTGTATAATGGAACTCTAATTAAAAGAAAAATGGGTATAAAAACCTAGACCCTGAAGATGTCTGAAGCTCGAGAAGTTCAGCTTTTTGTCTTTTTGCAAAAACTTTGAAATTAACTTTTAAAAATGCATAATTCAGTTTCTTAGAGATTTTAATTAGTGTTTTTTTTATTTTTCCATTCGAAAGTTTTCCTTCAATTACCGACCACTTTATTTAATAAGGTTGTGATAGCACCGTGGTTCACTTTTAACACTATTGAGGTTTCAGGATGACTTGTAAAGTGACGTTCCTTGAGAAATATGTGTGGTGTTACGCTGAGAGATAGAGTGAGAAATTGTGTGATATCAATTGAAAGAAGATGTTGTGACAAGAATAGAGAAGGGTATGCTTCGTTGGTTTGGGCATGTGGAGAGGATGAGTGATAGCAGATGTACGAAAGAGATATATGGAGCTAAAGTGAGTGGAAGTGTCGGCAGAGGGCGCCCTCGTAGGACGTATTCTGATGAAATCGGTTGCGTCCTAAAAAAAGGGGAGGTGCGGAGTACTCGAAACCGACGGGCATGTATGAAGAGATGTATGGATGTGAATGAGGCAAAAGAGGTATGTAAGGATCGTAGTATATGGCGCGCTCTGGTCTCTGCCTCTCCCACTGGGAAAGAGGCGTGACGCGTATAGATAGATAGATAGATTGTACAGTGACGTAAAAAAACACTGCAGATAAAACCTATTCCCTTAGACGCCTTTTACGATAAAAAGAAATGAGATAGTCCATTGTTGGAATACATTAAAAACAAAACAGTAAGCTATCTTCGTAGAAAGTCATCGATACACATTGGGTAAATATCAGGCAACTAGAGCTGTGTGTCATCCAAAATGATGCCATTATGACGTAATCATTATCATCTTCGATATTGGAAACAATCACTGAAGTTAGGCAACGTCAGGTCCGTTCAGTTTTTGTGTGACCGTTTAGTGGTATTTCATCTCGAGCGTTTCCGTTGCTTCGGGAGGCACGTTAAGCAGTTGGTCTCGGATAGTGCCATCAGACAGCGTTGTAACTATTCGTTAAGCCAGGTCAGAGGCATATTAAGGCGGTTTGAAAATTCTCTGACAGCAAGTTGACCACTAACTTGCCTCCACCAACCCGCACTGGACCCGCGTGGTGGAGTATGGCCCACTCCCTCTTACCCTTATTCGTGAGAGGAAGCCTTTGCCCTACAGTGGGATGCTACCTTCAATATCATCTCAGTCTATTAGACGTCCAATGCCTCCATACACATGACATAGGCCTCCCGTAAGGATCGCCACAACAACCAGTCCTGCGCTGCCCTCATCCATCGAGTTTCCACCGCCTTGACCAGGTCATCGGTCCCTTTGCGGGGCCTACCAATTTGATATCTGTCGTTGTGTGTCGATAAGTCACTCTCAGTATCTTGCTTGAATAGAAGTCGCTCTCTTTCGTCGTGTATCTTTGTATGAATTTCCTTCATTCCTTCATTTCTCTTTTCGATGGAGTATTTTCCAATCTTTCCAAGCTCTTTACCGCAATTGCCTTGAGTTCGTGATACGACTCCACATCAATCTTTTCTTTTACCTGTACTAGATAACTCTGTCTAGCTGCCGTAGCATGGCAGCGTGATATAGCGCTATCGCCTCTTAGCTCTCTTTATGGCCTTATTGCGCACATTATGCTAAGACCGCATGTTTTCCACTGCCTCTATTTGCCTCTAGTTTTAAAGTGCATATAGTTTTAAAGAAATGGTCGTGTCGTACCTATCAAGTATCCAATCGTTTTTCCTTTCCGGTTATCTATTGTTGAAAACGGCTTGCTAGTTCTGATTTAAGACATGAAAATGAATTATAAAATTATTTAATGAAATAAACTATTGGTTTCCCATTGTTGGGCAAAGGCTTCCATTCGTTCTCTCTAAGAGTCTGTTCTGCACTTCGTTAGGCCAGTTCTGAAGGAAGCCGTCTATTTCATACCTCCAACTTCATCTAGGTCTGCCTCGACGCCGATTTCGTTTCATTGGGGACCAGGAGTGCGATTTTTGAAACTCATACGTTGAACGCAGTTGAAAATGTCAAAATTACTATGGAGATATGCATCTTTCTACTGTTGATTTGACTTTAAAAATCGCTCTCCTGGATTTTTTAATTGATGAAAATTTAATCAACATGTAATTTCCCCACAGGATGACATAGAAGATCTTCTACCAGGGGTAGTGTATCACACGCAGCCCCTCATTCAGCCGTATCCACCGCCTCAAGCCCGAGCCGAGCGACTTGTGGGAGAGCCAGATGTGCCAGTTGAAGCCACGTAAGTTGTGTTCTGTGTGTAGTTAGTGGTCGGGGAGGCATTTTGTGTTCTTTTACCCTGAGGTTAAATTCACACCAAGATGGCAGCGGCCCTGTGAAATCAAAGTGTAGTCGCTAGAGACTGCACTGAACAAAATTGTGAATTGTTGAGAACATAATATGTTTATTGAGATACATTTACCGACGCCGACCGACGGCGCGCCCGTGTCTCAACTCTAACTGAAAAAAAAAGTTTTGTTAAGTTTTATCTAACTTTTGTTAAATTTAACCTTATTTTGGTTAGGTATTACATACACTGCCAGTTGCACGTACGTTCATTAATGTTAATCCTCCATTAATTACTTATCCCTTGCTGTCACTTTTTGTCTTGTTGACGTAGTAAAAGCTAACAAGATTTTTAATGGAGGATTAACTTTAATGAACGTACGTGCAACTTAAAGTTCGTCACCAAAATTTGGATAAATTTCACAAATTATTTGGGGTTAAACTATCAAAACATTTAGAAAACTTTTTTCTGTGCTTGCGGTGGCACGCGCGGTTGCGTCATTTCTCTGAGTCGTTCAAACGATACTATGTCTTTTAACAATGTAGATAAAGTTTAAAATGCTGTGCAACTGAAATTGCTAGCCGCTTTGTTGCTGGCCGCTGCCATCTCGGTGTGAATTGACCTTAAAACTCATACAAATTTGCATGACTAACATTTTTTTTTATTTTTCCATATTAGGTTCATGATTGATTGTTAGTTCAAACATATTTACAGTACAATCATATTTACAAACTTAAAGCAATCTTGATGATATCAATCCATAAAAATTGTAGCGCACTCAAGATTTCAATATTTCATGTTAATTTTATCATAAAAATAGGTATTTCAGAAAAACAACAACTTTGTTCAAAATTATACTAAAAATGTATCAAAGACGCTTTAAATTATTAATGTCCTTAGAAATGTTAACTGACTTTTTTATATACTTGACCTTATTAATTTGTTTCTTCTTTAGAAATCATTAATTTTTAATAATTTTGCCTCCCCGGCAAAAGTAGCGGAAGCCGTATTGTATCGTATCGAATATGTCAAACGATTATTTAAAATTATATAAATTGTGATATGTCGTATTCGATGTGATTATACAATACTACTAGTAGACTAGTAAATTGTGAATGTCTTGTCTTCTATGTTTATTTATGGTTGTCCTCATAATATTTTAATTGATCTCAAAAATTATTTGCTCTGGGTGTTGTGCTGCGTAAAAAAATAATCTCAGTATGTACCTAATACTAATAATAAAGATTGGCTTGTACCAAAACGTATATAAGGTCTAAAAAAATTAGGTGAAACAATTTTAAGAGGATGGTCAGACCATCCAACTGAACAAATTTCTCTATGGGACCAACATCGAAATCGCGAAAAAAAAAAATCTGCGGTCCCATACATTTAGGTCGAGTAGCATTTATGGAACAGCTGATTTTTTTTTCTCGAATTCGATATTGGTCCCATAGAGAAAGTTGTTCAGTTTGATGGTCTGGTCACCCCCTAAAATAGTTTTAGCTAATTTTGTTAGACCTTATATAACTCTCTGCTGATGCTGTCTGTCATCAGTAAGAGCAATTTGAGAGAGCGTCACTAAAGGGATGCGAAGATTTTGGCCGGATTGTCGCCCGCTATTTTGTAAAGTGGCGTCCTCTGGTAAGTATTACAGAAATCGATAGCTAATATTAATACAAACAATAAATAAACTTTATCAAATTCTTGTAAACATTTCGAAGATATAAGCATCTAGAGGTTGTAAAACTTTGGTTGCTTGTATCTTCGAAATGTGACACTGTAAAAGATTTTGCCTTCAATATTTCTTAATTGTATTAACGTTAGCTATTGATTTTTGTACAAAATTACCGAGGACGCTAATTTATTAAAATCGCGAAAACGGGTAAGCCGTATGAAAATCTTCGGTATCTTTTTGTGCAAGCCACCTCATGTTAGATTGTCACTCTATTGTCTTGTCTGTTTCACTGACACTATTTTTACATCATTGGTATTTAAAATGGTATAACTAGATTTAAAAATATTACCGCCGTGGATACCAATGGGCTAATTCAGAAGTTTAGAGCAGGCCTGGGCTAGCTAAGTCTAAGAAAAAAAATCGTTATTTAAGCGTGAGAAACTAAAGATAACCGAAAACAATTCTTAACACATTAAACATTAAGTTGTAAGTAAAACGAGCAGTGAATGGGCAGAATTAAAAATATTTTTATTTACGATTCTTTAACGATAATTTGTACCGTCACGGTTCGACTGGAAATCCAATTTTAACAATGGATTCTCTTTAAATTTAATGTAGGTACAGTTGCAAAAGTTTTCTGATTTATTTGTATGAGGCGCCAAATACAGGAATTCGTTTTGTTTATAATTCAGAATTTCAAAGATAAGCACAGAATTGTTGTACAGGGTGAAATTGATATCATTTGCATCATTTTAAACTAAGAGTCTACCCATCAAACTGAACAACTTTTACTATGGCAGCAAACCGATCGGAGCAAAAAAATCTGCTATTGAATACATTTGAGTCGAGTAGGCGTTGCAGTTTAGTGTGGAACAGCAGAAATTTTTTTTTTGCTCCGTTCGATTTTCTCTCTTAGTAAAAGTTGATGGGTATATTCTTATTTTAAAAGGATGATAATGATATCAATTTCATCTTCAGATAGACAGTTTTTGGGAGTAACGCGGTTATTATTTAATTTCAAAATGCGGTATTCGATTGTTATAAATAGCAAATTCGCGTTTATAAGACTAATAATTCCAGACTGATAATTTAGTATAGTATCTCTGAAATACTATTTAGCCTCCCCAAGTAACATACGTACTGAATCCCGTCCAGTGAGTGATAATATATGCCTTGGTTCAGTGCACCCTGGTCAACAGTAAACTTCTCTAACACTGACTGGCAAATCTCTTCACCATGATGGCAAGTCAAAATCATGCTATCGAATAGACACCCGTTTGAAGTGTTATTTATGTACCAGAAAATAAAAATATCGTTTGGTATTGAAATAATTGTGGAGTTCATAGACATTATCTGAAAGGAGATGGGTACCTAGAGAAATTGAGTATTTTTATCAACTGACTTGAAAATATTAGAAATAAATTTGACTTTAAAAAGGTAGGTACGAAACCATAAATTAGGAATTTCTTAGTGCTTGAACCGTGACGGTAAAAATTATAATTCTAATGCTAAGTTGCAGAAACACTCATTAGAGTTAATCCTCCATTAAATCTCTTGCTAGCTTTTACTACGTCAACAAGACAAAAAGTGACAGCAAGAGATTTAATGGAGGATTAACTCTATTGAGCGTTTTTGCAACTGAGAGTAAATAAGTCAAAACAAGTTCGAGTCCAAGAATTTTTTAAACAATATATTTATTTAGGGCAGTTACTATGTAAATGAAAGTTAAACATTGTAACCCGTGAAACCGTGACGTGATCTCAAGAAAATATGACATTCAATTAATTAAAATCGTGGTGGTAAAAACTCGTTACAATGTTTAAGTTTTTATTGAGGAATACCATCACTAGATTGTGCGACTAAACACGAGAGGTATAAATACAAAATAATGTTCCCGATACAAAAAGTTTTAAAGAGGTCTAATAATAGTGTTAAGATATAAACAAAAACCTCACGATTTAGTGGCGCGATCTAGTAAAGCTTATAATGGTAACCCAAATTCTTTAAACATACCTCAACAAGAGCTAAGGGTATTTTGTTATTGTCTCTTTCAGCAATTACAAAATATTCTTTGCGTGTGGCTGGTTGTATGTAAGGTATTGTACCTACGAAATACAAGTTTTTAAAAAGATTTTTTTGAATTCGAAATAAACATCACACATTTTATTACAAAGGAATGACATCTACCCCTTTTCGATCCGACACGATTTCAATGGCTGTTAGATACCTTTGGTTTATTAGCTTTGTGTATTTTATGAGTTGCTCGAGAAACGATTTTGGACTTTAAACGTCTGTACCTTCAGTCGTATTTCGAGCGACTCATAATTTCACTTTCACGTTTTATAGTGGTCGTAAAATTAGAATCCGAAACCTGAGTGAATGTTTACAAAGAATGCGTTCCTTTTGGGATGTCCTAGAGTAGTCTTGTAAATAATTGGTCACTATACAAACAAAATATACAAATGCCAAAACTGTCTTACGAAATGCGATTTGCACTAAAACTTTACACCTACCCTTAAAATCACTTCCTTTCACAAACCATTTTCTATCACCTACACTTAACACTTTATCTTTTTCTATTATGCACTGCACAAAAAGTTTTGAAATTTCCTCGCACATAACTTTGACACCTCGCATTCAGTTTTATTTCTTATGCTTTCAAACACTTTTCCAGTACTCTTTAAAACTACTCCCAAAATACTCTTGAACTAGCACTTACACAACACAGCTATCTTACAAGATTTTCCACAGAGTGCTAATGAAAAATCACTCTTAAATATATAATTATATAAATACAATTTTCAAATTTGCAGGTGATGACAATTGGTGGATAACATTTTACACTAACACTGGTGCACATACTTCTACATAAACCAGCCAGAATGATGATTTTAGGAATAATAGAAATCCCTAAGCACCTCGCATGTATTGAGAAACCATTGTGTGAATCTATAGACAATCTTAGAATACAAATCTAAATTTTAAGAGAAGTAATCGTTGATTTTTTTCCTATAGCTACATCAAAGACGATGATTGGGGACCCTGTAGCGTTTCCTGTGGTGAAGGATGGAGAAAAAAAGAAGTCCATTGCAAAATCTTTCTAGAATTCAGTAGGACTATAGCGAAATTGCCAGATGATAAATGCATGGGACCTAAACCTGCGGAAGAAACTGAAAGATGTGTTATGGAGCCATGTTCTATGGCATATGGGACGTCATTTGGTGATTCTAGTATGCCATCCTACAGTGGCGGTGATAGGTAAGCCTTTTCCTTACTGTTGTTGATGTCTTTATGTACCTGTACATATTTACTTATGACTTTTTGTAAAAACTTGTATATTCCTAGTATAATGTTTAACTTACTTTATCCTCACCTTTCCGATGCCATCTTCTTTTGAAGTTTGGCTATTATTAACGCTATTCTGATTATAGAGTCTGTACCCCTGAACATGGGTGTGATGTTCATACTAAAAAAATCATGTCGATGTTGTAGGGCAACATATATAAAATTAAGTATCAAGTGTCAAGGCTAAAGATTCATTATTTGTATCTTCTTCTCCAAATAACAAATATTTATTGATAAAATAGTTATTATAACTTAGAAGGCTAAAATGAGTTACGCTTTTGTTAACAATTAACATTTTATTTCATTCACAAGTTTATCTAGAACACCATTATTGACGAATTCTTGAACAACGTCATTAACTCTCATTTTAAACAAATTATTTACACCTGGTACTTCTGTGATATTACTTCCTACTGAAACATTACCTCTGTTCAATATAGCCTCATCTTCTGCTGAAGTAGTAACTATTCTTAACTCGATAAGAGCTATAAGTAGTCCGAATGGAAGTAAATTCTCTATGTCTTTTACAAATTTGTCTCTCGGGTATACTTTTTTAATATCAATATTGTAAAGTTCTAAAAACGATTCCATACTTTCATAGTAAATGTTATTTAGATCATTAAAGTGATTTGATCTGAAGGTAGAATCGGTGCAGATGTGGAGAAACATCATTATGTCGGTAACCGGGCATGCGTAGCGCATCGCTTGGAAGTCCAGGAAACAGATTTGAGATTGCTCGTTTTCCTGGAAAACAAAATGTGTTAAATAGTTAACATAAAATCCACACCAATAATTATGTATCCAGAAGATTTTCAGATTCAGATGTTCATATCTAAGCCAGACTGGCTCGATGTCTAAACTATTATATCAATTGTAAAGAAAATTGGTACAGAGGTAACTTTTTCAAACGAATTCTAAGCGAGTGAGCCGCATTTGTAAGATAAAACAATTAAAAGATAAAGCAGGGTTTGAAATTAGGCCCAATTATTGCCTTCGGCGCAATGTTATCGTCATTATAACTAATGTAGACACTTTAAGGAACTTTTAAAACTATCAGCTATTTCCCTGATACCGGCGTCATCTAGAACGCAACAAAACAATTATAGAGATTGAAAATTAGGTAGTTATATTTCCATTTAATAGAAGCATATACTCACGACTATATTCCCCGAGGGGGTAGTCAGAGATATTCTGAAACCTCAGAACATCCACGTTTCACCAGTAGAACAGAAACTCTATCCAGTGTGACGGGGAGTAAGCCCGTCGCCACATAATTGACAGTGGGTACAATACATGCCTCGATATTGAAGCATGCAGGTTTCCTCACGATGTTTTCCTTCACCGAAAAGCCAGTGGTGTTACAAATCGTACATAAATTCCGAAAAACTCATTGGTACGAGACGGTCTAAACGAGGATCGAACCATCGCCTCCTGCACGGCAGGCAAGTTTACTCGCCACTGGACACCCCGGATAATTAAATAGAATTAATTTAATAGAAGATATTATTAATCGCAGATAGTACTAAAACAGGGATTATTTAATTAACTACTAAAGATTACAGCTTACCTCCCGCTTGAATAGTACATTATTAATCCAACAGTCACCGTGACACAAAACATTATATTTTCTTGGCTTCATGAAACTCCTTAACGTCTCCAACAATTTTGGTTGTATTTGTTTTAACTTCTTAAAAGCCTCAAAATCGGTGACTTGTTGTATGGACATTTCGTACGATCCAGAAAAATAGTTCCTCAGTTTGCTTTTGTTTAAAAACTGTTCATGAAATGTTATGTCAGAAAATTTAAGTTTCGTTTCCAAAAATCCTCCTGGGTCTTTTCTCTCATAAACAAATGTTAATGCATGGAATTTAGCTAACTCTTTTATAACTAAACATACTTGATCGTAATCCAAGTTTTCATATTTCGATAATTTATCATCCATTTCAAATCCACTATCAAGCAAGTCCTCTAATATTAATACCTCGTTATTCTTCTCTGTCTTAGATAAAAGACATTCTGCTAAAATGACTCGTTCTTTCACATCCAAACAATGCTGTACACGTGTAAATTTTGGTACTACATCTGTATACACTGTCACTTCTCTTTTATGTAATTCACGAAACAGTTCTTGCCTTGTCGTATTGACTAAAGTTTTCACAATAACACTCACTTTATTATCCTCGTCTTCAGTATCTTTGATCAACACTCGGAATATATTAGCTATGTAATTATCTCCTTTACCACTAATAGATTCTACGTGATATTGGAAATCTTCAATACCTTTAATTTTAGCTATTTCTTCAATGCAACTGTGTAGTTCTATACAGTTGAATTCTTCCGGTTCACTTACGTTCACGTCTAGAGACATTTTTTGATTTTATGGCACTTGTCTTGCTATCAGTGTGATATGGAATGAAGTGAAGTTTGGTGTAAATTAATCATTTTATGATAGAGCAGTGATAAGATGCTGATAATCTTTTCTTATCAACTTGAGTGTTTTTGTGACAATGAAAAAAGAATTTTTGTTGATAAGATAGTATCATGTAAAACTAATTGATATTACATATCAAAATATAAAAAGTCTGATTTAATCAAGATTACAATATTTTTAGGAAAAACTGTTCCTATAAAATTAACTAACAGCGAATGCTATGATTCTGAAAATAAATATTATTCCTGTATAATTGTAATAAATTGCGATAAAGTCACAGATGTGATTATTCAATATTTACATAAAGTTTTAACTTGCTTTGCAAACTAGCAATTATTTTTTGGTGTAATCATTGTACTTTTTATAGTAGAGCTAAAAAAGTATTCCAATTTTATCATTTGGCTATTTTACCTTAAATTGGACTTCAACAAAGCCCTGAACGCAAAAGTATAATATTATCAAAAATTGGCGATAAAAATAATACCTATAGCTGAGTTATGAAGTACCATTCTTTCTTATATTATGGCTGAATAAACGAGAAATACACATACAAATAACCTCACTCATAACCAAGATAATCTAAGTGCAATAAACTTTCTACTTAGAGGTATATGGCCGTGAGTCGAATTTCATTTGGCTGGATGTATGCCCATTATGCTTCTAAGGTTAACAATTTCATAAAATGTATTTTATTACCCAGCAGGTCACTGACCTTCGGCACATCGAGTAACATCAGGGTGGCTCCAGGCTCCCCGGGGAAATCTTACTCTTGGAAAGAAAAGGGTTATACTAGTTGCAGTGCTTCTTGCCTTAGTGGTGTACAGGTAAATGTTATATTTATACCAAATTGTAAACAGTAAACAGAGTAAGAATTGGGTTCATCAAGGCTGCTCATAATCAAATGGGGAACTTGCACAGTTTTATTTTTTTTAGTGTATCATAAAGACACCAAAAACAAAAATGGTAAAATATGTACAAATCATTTATTTATTGCAAATCAAAAGTTGACTAGTTGACTTTTCAAATTCCGCACCAAAACGCTCACTGCCATGACGTGACGTCACTCCTTTTCATGACGCGTGAAGCTCATCACAAATCATCCGCAATAATATGTTGCCGCACTCTTTTAACGCACGCAAGTTGCCAATCGCTTCGTCACTTTGTGCTGATTGGTGTTTGAAATTACGTTCCGATCCACGTAATAATTGAAATAATTTGTAAAAAATAAAAACTTTTGAATAAATCTTTCAGTGATGTTCTATTCACAACTATTATTATTGAATTATTAAGATAATTTCTCATGATAATTTTGGTGCAAGTTCTCCATTATTTTTTCTGGTCCGGCTTTACTTTATTTGACACCAAAAACATAGTATGCAATGTGTAAACAGACAGGAAATGCAGAAGTTACAAAAAGAGGCGGTCGAATCCTTCATGGAGAGAATAATTCAATAAACTCGAAATCGTGAAAATATCAAAGAATGAATTGAATGCAACTTTTATCAAAAATTCAAAACTTTCTCTTAGTATCGGATAGGTTTTGAACCCCGACTGCATATCCGGGGCTTGCTTGTGTTCAATTAAGCTTAGGAGTCTTAGGACACTGCTGTTATATTCAGTATACAGGATGTATCTGTAGAAGGCCCATTACTTTAAAGGTTGATCGTACACAAGATACCGAACAACTTAACTCAAGTAACCTAAAGTAAAATAGCAAAAAAAAAAAATTTTACTTGTCATACTAAATCCATTTGAAAATCGAATTTCCCTTAGTTTTCTTTGGGGAAAGTTGTTCAGTTTGATAAGTACTAACAATTCATCAAGTAACCTAAAGTAAAATAGCAAAAAAAAAAAATTTTACTTGTCATACTAAATCCATTTGAAAATCGAATTTCCCTTAGTTTTCTTTGGGGAAAGTTGTTCAGTTTGATAAGTACTAACACTTTTTCCATCAACGGGCAATGGAGAGGGCTATGCTAGAGTTTCCCTACGAGATCGAATCAGAAATGAAGAGATCCGCAGAAGAACCAGAGTAGCTGACATAGCCTAAAGAATTGCTAAACTAAAGTGGCAGTGGGCGGGGCACATTGCTCGTAGAACCGATGGCCGATGGGGCCAAAAAGTTCTCGAGTGGTGACTGCTTACCGGAAAGCGCAGCGTGGGTAGGCCCCAACAAGGTGAAGGCAGCGGGAACCCATTGGATGAGGGCAGCGCAGGACCGGTCGTTGTGGCGATCCTTGGGGGAGGCCTATGTCCAGCAGTGGACGTCCATCGGCTGAGATGATGATGAAACACCTTATTTAAGTAATGACACTGTCTATATCTACTTACAGCCTATAGTACATCCCAATTAGGAAGAATTTAAATATTACTCAAATCCTTAAATATTTTTGTTTAGGAGCTGATAATCCAATGCGTCAGAGATGAAGATGGGAAGAACGCTTCTCCATACATGTGCGATCCGTTGACCAAGCCAGAGAATCGAGTGAGGACCTGCAACGACCATCCATGTCCTCCCAGGTAACAGAGAATGTTGTTCAGTTTGACTGTCCGATCATACCCTTAAAAGGTTTCAGCATATTAAGAAGGACCCTGTATATGTATATACCTATATGTATGTATACTCTTTGACTAATTATTATAAGGACTAGCCTTGCCTGCCACGGTATAAGCACAATCGATCTTATGCATTTACATTCAATTTTACACCTTATCACTAAACGAGACAGCCTATAATTGCGAAATAATAACTTCGAACTTAGAACGTTTGGGGTTCACACGAGACTACTTTTCATGATTTTTAACATTCAAAATTAGAATCTAAAATTATGGGGAATAAAATCCAAAGTTGCGGATTTCATGTTACCTCGCCCCCCGCAAAAAGTGACAGAAATGTTTGTTAGTAGAATTACACGCGTAACCAGTCTACATATAAATAGTCAAAGTGTATACTATATCGTTGTCTGTCATAATTATTCATTAGACAAGTCCGAGCTAGATTCTGGTACTTTTAATGGGACTATGATAATCTGTATGATTATGCTCAAGACATTTAATTTAGAACAATCCAAAATTTCAATATGTAATGAAAATATGTCTGTGTTACTAACCATCGTAACACAAAATCGACTAGACAAGTTTTACTACCGGTATTTGAAGTTTTATTCCAAGTCTTAGTTTTAATCATTAGTTTTAGTCTAGAAGCGCTCGTTGGCGTAGTGGAGATTCGGTATTGGAAACGATCACCGAAGTTAAGCAACGACAGGTCCGGTCAGTCTTTGGATGGGTGATCGTTTAGTGGTATTACATCTCGAGGCTTTCCATGCTTCAGAAGGCGCTTTAAGCAGTTGGTCTCGGAAAGTTCCGTCGGATGGCGTTGTAACTATACGTTAAGCCAGGTCAAAGGCCTTGAAAATTCTCTGACAGCAAGTTGACCATTAACTTGCCTCCACCAACACTTATGGGCCTACGTGGTGGAGTGTGTCCCACTCCTTCTCACACTTATTCGTAAGAGGAGGCCTTTGCCCTGCAGTTTGATTCTACAGGATATAACCACTAACAACATTTAGTCTTTGGTTTAATATACAACGTGTTAATGAATTAACGCAAAACTAGAAAGTACTTTGTTTAGAATCGAGAGCAGAATCCAAATATCATGGTTTCAACATAGGGAATTTTTTCCAAAATATTAAATAATTTGTTTGTAAAATTTAAAATTTACTGAACTCGATCTCAACCCACCGCTTGGGCACTCTCATCCTACTTACTACCAAAACAAGATTCCTAAAATTTATCCATGACCACGTTAGCGCTTACATTCATTACTGAAATGATAACAAATCATTTTTGCCTCAAAACTTAAAATGCGAATAACTTTAAATTTTAAGTATCAAAATTATAAAATTATTATTTCAATCTAATTATTTTGCTGTAAATTAGTTGGGGTGTATGAGGTTTAGCGCTTATTCATTAACACGTTGTATAATATGACCAGGCCCTGAGTCTAGTGAGGGATCACAGCTTAAAACTTTTATTGTATTATCTATACAATGTGCTAGGTATAGGTAATCTAAGGTTGTTAATCATAATCATAAAGAGTCCTGAAAACCTGTATCACACGTTGGTTCAATAAATATTATGTATTTTTTGTATTTTGTATACAACGTGTTAATGAATTAACGCAAAACTAGAAAGTAGTTTGTTTAAAATCGAGAGCAGAATCGAAATATCATGTTTTGAGTATAGGTAATTTTTTTTAAAAATATTAAATAATTTGCTTGCGAAATTTAAAATTTACTAAACTCGATCTCAACTCACTGCTCGGGCACTCTCATCCTACTTACAACCAATACAAGATTCTTAAAATGTATCCACGAGCACGTTAGCGCTTTCATTCATTGCTGAAATGATAACAAATAATTTTTGCCTGAAAAATTAAAATGCGAATAACTTTAAATTTTAAGTATCAAAATAATAAAATTATTGTTTCAATCTTATTATTTTGATATAAATCAGTTGGGGTGTATGAGGTTTTGCGTTTATTTATTAACACGTTGTATAATAGTCATAAAATCATTGGCGTAAATATTATCCACAGGTGGAACTACACAGAATTTTCGCAATGCACAAAGTCCTGCGGTATTGGAATCCAGACTAGAGAAGTAACTTGCATTCATGAGGTAAACATTTCCCTTACATATTCCGCATTTCCGTCCATTCGCTTCAAGCATTTAAATTGTTTATCAAATATCGACATTCAATGTTCTGTTTTCATAATTTGATACAAACGTATACTACAGAGAAGTTTATTCCGAATGCGTCAATGCACGCTGCATACAAACGAAGTCTGGTGATATTTTCAATACTTACCAATTAAAGTCAATGAAATTTTTCAGAAACAATCTAGAAACAAATCTCTTTGCTTGTATCTTGTCCGATTTTCGTTAAAATGTACAGTTTCAATGCTAGGATTAATTTAAGACTTGTATGGAAATCTTTGAGGCACTGTAACTTAAAAACTATACATTTTCGCGAAAATCTGACAAGATACAAGCATAGAGATTACTTACTAGCTTGTTTCTGAAAAATTTCACTGACTTTAATTGATTAGTATTGAAAATATAAGCATACTTCGTTTGTATGGAACTTTCTCTACAGGACCAACATCGAAATCACGAAATAAAAATCTGCTGTCCCATATATTTGGCTCGTGTAGGTTTGCAGTTTTGTATGGAACAGCTGTTTTTTTTCGATTTTGATGTTGGTGCCATAGAGAAAGTTGTTCAGTTTGACGGTCTGATCATCCCTTTAAAAAAGTGTCAGCATATTAAGAAGGACCCTAAGGTATAATTAATATAAAATATACAAAATTCAATAATGTCTTAGCATCATAATATTGTATATCCTTTTTAAAATCAAATCCGATATCTCCAGGTGACAAGAGGTGGTACCAACACAGTTGTGGTCCCAAACAGCATGTGTCCACAACCGCCTCCGCCTGACCGTCAATACTGCAACGTACTTGACTGTCCAGTCAGGTGGCACTCCGGAGATTGGTCTAAGTGCTCCAAGACTTGTGGGGGAGGTGTGAAACAGAGAGAGGTATGTTAACGATGCACTCAAATTATCGAGCGGGGCGTTTAGTCAAAAAAGTCAAAAGTCAAAATTTTTTATCCAAAATAAAATCACATAGATTATTAGTTTTTGAATATACCACCGCGTCGGAAGGTGTTCCGATGTAGAAAAGATGCGGCTAGAAACTCTACAACACATTTCTTTTAAACAAAACAAAATATACAAAGTACAATTTCATAAATCCAATATTAAATTACATAGTGTAACATTGTCAAGACCAGACATTTTGGTCATTCAAATAATCATCTGTATAGTAACCTTTTGTACAGAGTACTTGTTTAACATGGGACTTTAACTTTTTGTCTGTCAAGTTAAGAATATTCTCTGGTATCTTATTATAATAGCGTATACAGTGCCCCATGAAAGATGTGTTGACCTTACTAACTCGAAAATGTTTGAATACAAATTTATTTTTATTTCTTGTATTGTAATTATGAAGGTCACTGTTTTTGGGAAAGAGAGACAAATTTTAGCCGAATTGATTTGTTTGAAAATTGTATCCGATATGAGATGAGTTTCGAACTACGAACCCATACTACCTTCCGCTTCAAGTGCAAAATTTTGTGCTCATAGGTTCAGGACTCAAATCGCACACAGCTTGTTTTTGACATGAAGTTAGAACAAAGGCCGGAGGAAGTAATGAAGAACATACCAAGAATGAAGAAGTAGGAGTCGGATATTTCTTTTTCCTACTCCTCCTATCTTCTTTGATTAATTCATTGCGGGGTCCAAGACAGATTAGAGTCATCCCCCGGGCATGCTGGACTTCATTGTCTAGTGGTAGTTGCCGCTGTTGATCCTGGTTTACAGGAGTTACAGCGGTGGGAATGTGTGGTGGGCCTATGCCCGATCAAAAAAATGATAGAATGTACCGTATTATTTTACAATTATCCCTAAAGTTTGGTGTCAGGACATCATAGAGCACTAGTGAATAAACCAGAGAATTGTCTCGTTCGGTATATCTGCACTCTAGTGAGAAATGGATGCAATTTTCTGATCTATCCCGTGTTTCCCTCTTTACAAGTATTCGAAACACCAGTGCATGGTCCAATCATTCTAATAACTTCATGATATTTGACTACCATCGTATAGAAGATTTATAGACGCATCTTCTGTTAAGACGTTTGAAGAATATTAAAGATGTAGTTTTCGAGAAAATTATCGTCGAGTACCAGTACCAACCAGTGTGCATATCTAAGGAAACTTTCGTGCTTATTAGATATTCCTGTCATTATATAATGTCCGTTACACCCAGTCGAAGATCTGTTGAAGCCTTTTTTAAATGCCCAATAAGGTCCTACATGTTGGCGTTTCACCGTTTCACCGGCTCTCTCTCAACTTTTCTGAAACATTGACTATTCCCAGTGGTAGATACCATAATAATAACTATGAAGATTTTCTTTTGATAACATTTGCGTTATTTTTAAGCACTTATTGCTATCATGTTACAATCAACGTCACAAATTTTATCATCAGAAATAATAAATCAGCAAGTTTATTCATAGAAATAGGTACATAATACATTAAGGTGATACATCATCATCATTCCTCTATATCATTACTCTATATTGAGCTATCAAATCAATGGTAGATCCTCAAATATTTCGTACAACTCGTAAATCCTAACTTTCGTCTCCCAGGTTCAATGCAAGCAAATAATGGCCCAATCCCACGTGGTGGAACGACCGGCATCTCTTTGTGGTTCACCGCGACCTGCGGCCACCAAGGCCTGCAATTCCAGACCTTGTCTCCTAGATACGTCATCACCAGAGATATCGTTGGCTAACTCTTCTTATATTCAGCATGATCCGAAGAAGAAAAAGGTAAGAAAAACTTATAGAAGAATAAAGAGAGTGAGAGAGAAATTTTTTTTCTCGAGGTACCACTCGAAAACCAAATACGCTGATTGTATTATACAGGGTGTAAGTGACAGCCTAGCAAAAACTGAAACGGTCAACTCAGACCATCAAACTGAACAACTTTAAAAAAAAATCAGCTGTCCCATACATTTTAGTCGGGTAGGTACAGCAGTTTTACATGGGATGGCTAATTTCTTTTCGCGTTTCCTGAGGTAGGCTCCATAGTGAAAGTTGTTCAGTTTGATGGTCTGAGTTCACCATTTCAGTATTTGCTAGGCTGTCACTTACACCCTGTATTTTTTTTGTGACAGCTAAATTTATGTTGGACCTTTAAGGGGACTAGAGCTTCATAAAATGTGCATGGCCCTGATTGATTTAAGTTAAACAATCCGCAAGTATCGTTATGTAAATATTTTAGGTGTGATGATTAATTCTTTACATAACAGGTCACAGTGAAAGTGGGTGGATCAGCGACGATATTCTACGGGACACAGGTGAAAATAAAATGTCCCGTCAAAGGATACAACAGGACAAAGATCCAGTGGGCGAAGGATCATCAGATCATAACCAAATCGAAGAAGTACAAGATTTCTAAGAAGGTAATTGTAGAAAAGATAGAAATAATCTCATAGGTAACCTAATCTAATCTGTTAAGTCTTACAGAAAGGTAAGGTACGGAGTATTCGAAACGGGTGGACATTGTATGGATGTAAATGAGATGAAAGAAGTATGTAAGGACCGTTGTAAGTGGCGCGCCCTATTATTTGCCTACCCCAATGGAAAAGAGACGTGACGTGACGTGACGTGACGATAGATAAATAAAAAAGTAATATCTAAAACTAATGTTTACCACATTTATCTGATCAGACAAACACAGAGAAATTACGGCGGAAAATCCACATTCTATTGTTTACTAAAGTAAGCGAAAGTACAAAATTACAACAACCATTGCACAATTCGGTTAAATGCCAGATCCAGAGAGAAAACAAAACCAAAACAGATTTCTTTCTATAACTTCCAAGAGTTTCGATACATAAGGTTTGTTTGGACGTTATAACGGTCCTAAACAACAAACATTAATTACATCAAAACATGCGCCACTCTACGGTAAATTTCTATAAATGCAAATCAAACTCAATGACATACCGTTGATATGACAGAAGAAGCACACGAGACCCGAAATCGACGATTATTATCTAACGCTAAATTTACGTCCATGGTAGATATTTCCTTTAACATGGACGACGCTGACCTAATAAAACTTTCCTGTCGAGAAAGAGCACAAAAAGTTTCTTAAAAAGTTGGTTTATCAGGAATAAAAGTTTGCTGGCTTTGTAGTCAAGAAAATTGGTAACATTGGGTCACCAACTATGCCTTTTCAATCTATACAGGTTTCTTCTTAATATGCTGACGCTTTTTTAATCTGCCCTAACCCGTAATCGCGAAAAAAATCTGCTGCTCCATACAAAACTGCAAACTTTCTCGAGCCAAATTTATGGGACAGCTGATTTTTTTTCGCGATTTCCATGTTGGTCTCATAGAGAAAGTTGTTCAGTTTGACGGTGTTATCCTCCCCATGAAAAAGTGTCAGCATATTAAGAAGGACCCTGTATTATTATGTGATATAAGAATTATACTAATGTAGCTATCACTTTCAGACTTCAGTTTGCCTATTTTGAACTCAATTCTCAACCCATCTCTCTTCCAAGCAGGGTGCACTCCGTATAACGTCTCTCTCACTCCGCGACCACGGTGTCTACACCTGCGTAGCTGGGAGGTCCAGTGCAAACCTGACATTACTAGTGAAGCCGAGACCAGGGGAGTTTCCATCCAGTGAGGAGATCGAGAGGCATAAAGCCTTGGACGAGCCGTCTTCTCCACTTGCTGACAGGTTAGTTGGAGACAATGCCATGATATTGTAATAGTACAAAAAAAAGTATAAACGGGGTCGCATTGACAATGACCACCGTAAAGATCAAGTAGGTTTGCAGTTTTGTATGGAATAGCTGATTTCATTTTCGCGATTTCGATGTTGTTCAGTTTGACGGTCTGATCATCCCCTTTAAAAGTCTTTTTAAAGACTCTATACAACGTGTTAATGAATTAACGCAAAATTAGAAAATAGTCTGTTTAGAATCGAGAGCAGAATCGAAATATCATGGTTATTTTTATATAAAATATGTTTTTTTTTTTTTCAAAATAATAAATAAATTTTTTGTAAAATTTTAAATTTACTGAACTTGATCTCAACCCACTGCCCTACTTACTACCAAAACAAGATTCTTAAAATGTATCTGTCAGCTCTTTAGCGCTTTCATTAATTGCTGAAATGATAACAAATCATTTAATTCTCAAAACTTAAAATGCGAATAGCTTAACATTTTAAGTATCAAAATAATGAAATTATTGTTTCAATCTAATTATTTTGTTATAAATGAACTGGGGCGTATGAGGTTTTGCGCTTATTCATTAACTCGTTGTCTAAAATAAGTGCTGCTTGCTCGGCTCCTCTAAAATTAACTCTGATGTGCGGGGTGAGGCGCGGTATCTGAAGTTAGGGAGGGGCAAGGAGTGGCCGTTGTGTATGTAGTACTGTATACTATTATCTTTTCTATGTTAATACTAAAATGTTTTCTATCTTCAACAGCAGAGCGGACGGAAGATACCGAGCTATGATCGGAGGTCGATCAGACGACCAGTCACACGAACAGAGGCCGGGGGATTCCAGGAAGAATTATAAGAGTAGACAGAGAGGTGAGAGTCTTACATCTCTTTCCTTGTACTACGTTTTTTTGAAATTTAAATTAAAATTTGTAGTTGTAAATAAAGTAGTCGGACGACATTGTAAGGGTGGCGGGTTAGAGATGAGATGAATAAGATTGGCACAGGACCGTGAGGAGTGGCGCAATAAAAAGGAGGCCTATGCCCAGCAGTGGGTTGATAAGATAAGATTAATTTATTTATTTGCACACCAAGAATAGACAAATACAATTTAGGCACAAAGGACGGTTGATGTGGGCTGATTTGATTTGATCTGAAATATAATTAACATTTATTGATTTAACATTATTGATTAGTATTTCTGTAAATGACTATTCTTGGATATTATAATATAATAGGTAATGTATTTTTGGCAAGATAGTGAGGTGGTTTTACTTTTTAACCAGTTACCTCATTTCCAAAATCTAGTTACCACGCAAGTCCTGGTTTTCTCACAATGATTTCTTCCACCGTTTGATTAGAAAACGCATTGGTATGATGCCATACGACTCAGATATCAGTTATACACGTATGGAGTTCACGGAGCAATTGCTTCAATTGCCGGCTTAGAGGATCCAGAACATTGCCGATGACTTCATGTAAATTTTGAGGAATTCTATTGTGTAGCTCAGAAGCGCGCCAGTAGACCTTCACCAGATTAAAATGGGATGGGGTTTTGTTTTCTTCAAAACCGAAATTAAATCATCGGGCTAAAGCAAAAAAAAAACGGAAGAAATGATTACCTCCTCCTTTTATTAAGAGCCATGTCACATAAGCGATTTTTGACAGTATTTTGCACTGCCATCACGACATCGCAACTTATTCGCAGTGAATCTTACTGAGCGTTATCGCTGCGGCATCGCCGCGATTCCGCCTCGACACTGATTCATCTCAGAAATATCACGGGATGTTTCTGTTCTTCTTCTTCTTATCGTGTGGGCAGCAAGCCCTGGTGTCAGAGTTTTTCAAACCGCCTTACGGCTTCTGACGTGGTTTTTATGTAATGACTACTACTACCACCAGAGATAGTAGCCGGGACCAACTTGCCACGTGCCATCCGAAGCACGGAATCATCTTTCTTTTCAGACAATCAGGTGATTCAGCCTGCAATGTCCTAACCAACTGGGGGAAAATGCACAAAGTGACATGACACGGGGGACACCCCCGTGGGAATCGAACCCACGACCGCCGTGTCAAGAGTCCAATGCTC
Organism: Agonopterix alstromeriana; assembly: GCA_963924505.1. Classification (NCBI taxonomy): domain Eukaryota; kingdom Metazoa; phylum Arthropoda; class Insecta; order Lepidoptera; family Depressariidae; genus Agonopterix; species Agonopterix alstromeriana. The sequence continues at coordinate 1,471,588 of OZ004684.1, forward strand.
TTAACCATTAGACCACGGAGGCAGTTGTATGGACATGTGTGGTATGGCTCTAAAACTCAGTTGCAGAAACGGTCATTAAAGTTAATCCTCAATTAAATCTCTTGCTTGCTTTTATTACATCAACAAGACAAAAAATGACAGCAAGAGATTTAATGGAGTATTAACTTTAATGACCGTTTCTGCAACTGAGTATTACTGCCAGTGGCACGTACGTTAATTAAAGTTAATCCTCCATCAATCTCTTGCTGTTACTTTTTGTCTTGTTGACGTAATAAAAGCTAGCAAGAGATTTAATGGATGATTAACTGTAATCAACGTACGTGCAACTCACCGTAAGTGGGTTAAAAAGGTCTACTAAGAACCAGATTTGCCAAGAACTGTCAAAGAACTTTAAACATTCAAAATCTATCGAGCATCAGCAACAACATAGCCCCCAAAGCCACAGGCTTCGGTTAACTTTAAGTTTGTTACTTTTGCTCAACAAATTTGCTAAATTAGCCAGAGATACTAAACTCGAAGGCAGTTTCTTTAGCAGAATAAATTATACTAAATAAACGGGAAGAGCTGAAATAATTATTGTTTTGCGGTAGACGATGCGACTACAGTAATGATGCAAGCAGTAAAACGTCTGACAGCCACTAACACCCGTATTCAAAGTCGCTTCCTCAACTCCTCAGCTTCCTCGGCTCAACCGTACTCAAGGATCATCATCATCATCATTACATTCACATAGAAACTCACGACCTTAATTCCCTTTCGTAGTGGTCAGAAACATTGCTTCAACTACCAACTCTCTGTATAAGAACGTAGTTGTAGCAATGCTCACATTTAGCATTTTAAGTTTCAGGATGGAATGACGTGACAAGTGGTGAGAGGTGGCTAGCCTTTCGCCCACATAAACAATGCACCACAAAACTTTAAATCCCTTAGTCGCCTCGTACGACACCCACGGGAAGAAATGGGGTGGTCCATTCAAAGCCGGAACCACACGGCAATTCATCATCATTATCAGCCTATAAACGTCCCACTGTATGGGCAATAGTCCACCACGCGTGCCCAATGTGGAATGGTAACTTCACATACACATCAGAATTTCTTCTTCAGCGTATATAAATTTCCTCAATATGTTTTCCTTTACCGTTTGAGAGCAGTCGGTATTTCGTACGAACAAAAAAACTGATTGGTACATAGCATGTTGTCAGTGCGGATTCGAACCGGATCCCCATAATTGGATGTCCATACCTCTCCGCAACGCGCCACCGACGCTCTCTCACTCAAGGATACTAAAGGTTTTCCTCAACCCATCTTCAAAATCGGTATTCTCAGTCATAATCTCGAGTTTCGACCAGTGAAGTCGATTTAAAAAATTTGCAATAATGATGGAATTTTAGGTCCTTTGTGCCTTTTTTTTCACGATGCTTGCTATTCAGAATAGTAAAAGACAAATACGTGCAATAATTTTACGGAAAAATATGAATTCAACGACGTTTGCTTATCTCAAGGAGACCTTAAGGGTATATTACTCTGGTTATATTTTCAATACTAACCAATAAAAGTCAATGACATTTTGCAGAAAGAGTCTAGTAACTAATCTCTATGCTTGTATGTTGTCAGATTTTCGTTAAAATATACAGTTTCAATGCCAGATGCTTTCAATTTAAGATTTGTATGGAAATCTTAAATTGAATTGAGGCCCTGTAACTTTAAAAGTATACATTTTAACGAAAATCTCAGTAGCAAAAGCTTGTTTCTGCAAAATTTCATTGACTTTAATTGGTTAGTATTTAAAATATAACCAGACTTCGTTTGTATGGAGCGCGCCAACAGCCTAACCTTGAATTTGACGTTTCTTTCCTCCACTCTTACTTGAGTCGACTGAGGAAATTCCTCAAGTCGAGGACGCTTATATCATTTTTAACATCACATTTTTTTGAGTGTATGTCAACTCGAGTGAGGAAGCCTCGAGGAAACCGTCCCGTGTCCCGTGTCCCGTGTCCCGTGTCCCGTGTCCCGTGTCCCGTGTCCCGTGTCCCGTGTCCCGTGTCCCGTGTCCCGTGTCCCGTGTCCCGTGTCCCGTGTCCCGTGTCCCGTGTCCCGTGTCCCGTGTCCCGTGTCCCGTGTCCCGTGTCCCGTGTCCCGTGTCCCGTGTCCCGTGTCCCGTGTCCCGTGTCCCGTGTCCCGTGTCCCGTGTCCCGTGTCCCGTGTCCCGTGTCCCGTGTCCCGTGTCCCGTGTCCCGTGTCCCGTGTCCCGTGTCCCGTGTCCCGTGTCCCGTGTCCCGTGTCCCGTGTCCCGTGTCCCGTGTCCCGTGTCCCGTGTCCCGTGTCCCGTGTCCCGTGTCCCGTGTCCCGTGTCCCGTGTCCCGTGTCCCGTGTCCCGTGTCCCGTGTCCCGTGTCCCGTGTCCCGTGTCCCGTGTCCCGTGTCCCGTGTCCCGTGTCCCGTGTCCCGTGTCCCGTGTCCCGTAAAAAGATGTTACACTGCTTGGTTGTACAAATATACTGTAACGTCGTGGCGTTCATCCAGGATCCCGGCGGCCTTATCAGAGGATTAATTAAGAGTGCTTCGCCAAGTCCCGGCGTCTAGGGCTTTGTAAACAATACGGATTCAGTTTGGTATTAAAACTGTTTTTATTTTATTCTTTTAGTAGATTCTTCAGCTCAAAACATCTCACACTCTTTAGCCTAGCTCTCTTTTAAGGGGCTATAGGTTCAGACGAATATTTTTTATGAGAAATGCGATTGCCCAGCCCTCCGAAAAGTGCGTGAGTGTGCCGTATTTTCGATTAAAAAGAATAACAAAAGTACTTTAAAAAAAAATTATGTTTTCACTAGATAAATTAATGCTGAATATGTGAGTATAAATACCTAAAATCGCAAACTATTTTAAGTTCTTTTAAAACCAGAAAAATGTTTAAAAATACATGAAAATACGTCATCTTTGTCACGAATTTTCGAAAAAAACGAAAAAACATTACATTAAGGGGCTGTAGGTTCAGACGAATATTTTCCATGCCGTATTTTCATACACACTGACGTTACACTGGTGAATAGAATTTGATAAACCGACCATCCATTAAGAAGTTAAACCTTATAATAAGTTAAATAGTTTCAAATGAACCCAAATTCGAGGGGTTTACTAGTAGCCATTGAAGAGTTCCACTACATCCCGGCTCCATCTTCAAATCAGCTCGATGGTACCAAATTATGGTATTGTCATCCGAATGCCATACGCTTGCAAAGTGTCAAATCCATACGTCAAATGGAAGTAGGTTAAAATCTACCTAGATTTTCTTTCACATACTTATACTCCATTTCAAATAGTAACGAAATTTCAAGGCTATTTTGAATTACAGAAACAGAGATTTGAAATACTTACTCTGACTTATTCTTAGAACAGCTTTAGTAACGTCCAAGATATGTAAGATAGTACATCTTTCTGATAAATAAATTATAAGTGCTTATAAGAATTGGCCAGAAACCTAAAAAGGAATCGGAAAATCTCGTCGTCCTTATTTGGAATGAAGTATAGATTTTCATACTTATACTCCATTTCAAATAGCAATGACATTTAAAGGCTGTTTAGTATTACAGAAACAGAGATTTGGAACACTTCGTCTCACTTATTCTTAGAACAGCTTTAGTAACGTCCAGGATATAACGGATAGTATATATCTTTCTGATAAATAAATTATGTTTGCAACTCAGAATTGGTCAGAAAGCTACATAGGAGTCGGAAAATCTTGTCGTCCTTATTTGAAATGAAGTATAGTTACATACAGGTGAAGCTGATATTTAAGCGTGTTAATAATTATTTTCTATTGAGGCCTACGCTAAAGAAGCGACTACTACGGAAGAGAGCTGATCACATACGTGCCAGGATAATATCGAATTACGAAAATAAAATATTGAATGTTTAATTAAATGTTATGAATGAGTTATTGTTATTACTATTGTTTTTGTTATTAAAATGAAATGTTAGAAGGAAATGTGATATGTGCATGCAATACTTAATGAGTTGTTAAGTCATGAATGTGTTCATGTAGTAGAATAAAGGCTTATTATTGTCTACAGGTAAAAACGTAGACAAAGTCCGTGACGCCCTCTACGGTACGGCCACAACGAGCACGAAGTCACCTCCGAGCTTCAACTCTCAGGCTCGTGATGTTTACGACGAGAATGAGGTGAGATTTATTACTTTACCTTTAGGACGCTGTGTTGTTCATGGTAGGGGTAATAAAGTACCGTGTTCAGCTGTGATACACAGGTGTTGTTGTGAGAAATTGAAAAACAAATAAAAAATTAGTGATACTAATACCTACTAGAAAAAGTGCAACTCAAACTGACGAAAAAAGCCTAAAAACTATTTTATACAATACCTTTAAATATAACATATGCTCACAACTATTTTCCCCGAGGGGGTCCGAGATATTCTGAAACCTCAGAACATCCACGTTTCACTAATAATACCGAAACTCTGTCCAGTGTGATGGGGAGTGAGCTCGTCGCCACTTGTAATGTACAGTGGGTACAATACATGTCTCGAAATTGAAGCATGCAGGTTTCCTCACGATGTTTTCCTTCACCGAAAAGCCAATGGTGCTACAAATCGTACATAAATTCCGAAAAGCTCATTGGTACGAGTCGGCCTGGACGGGGATCGAACCATCGCCTCCTGCACGGCAGACAAGGTTACTCACTACCGAACAACCACGGTTAAAATATACGTATTAAATAGGTTCTAAACATTCCGTGGAAGCCGTGGTGGACCAGTGGTGAGTAACCTTGCTTGCCGTGCAGGAGGCGATGGTTAGATCCTCGTCCAAGCCGACTCGTACTAATGAGTTTTTCGGAATCTATGTACAATTTGTAACACCACTCGCTTTTCGGTGAAGGAAAACATCGTGAGGAAACATGCATGCTACAATTTCGAGGCATGTATTGTACCCGCTGTTCATTATAAGTGGCGACGGGCTCACCCCCCCGTCACACTGGACAGAGTTTCGGTACTACTGGTGAAACGTGGATGTTCTGAGGTTTCAGAATATCTCTGACTACCCCCTCGGGGACTATAGTTGTTAGCGTATGTCATAGCATTGTATAAAAATAGCTTTAGGGCTTATTTAGTAAGTTGCAGTAGCACTTTTGTTTCATGTAAGTTTTCTTGAATGACAAATCTTAAATGTTGTGATGAGGGCGCCACTGAACGGTAATCGGTCTCTTATAGCCCTATCCACAACAGGACAGCATGTCCATAGATGGGCGCATCATAAAATAATATCAATTTTTGTAGAGTGTAATACGGTGGGAGATCGACCAGTACAATATATTTAAGAGATATTATTTCAATCGAGGTTTTTATTAAAAAGTTAAATAGGGAGATGAATCGTTGAGTCATATTGAGTTTTATTACTATTTTATTTCTAGTACTTTTATGCTACAACAAGACTAAAAAGTATGAAATTAACTAAATTACTAAAAAAAACAAAAACCCCACTGCGTAAAAAAATTATTAACTGAAAAAAGAAAAACAAGGTCTCATGCCTATTAATCAGCTATACCACATTTGTTTGTGCAAATGCAATTTGAATATTATTAGGTAGGTATTGCAGGTACAAAGCAATAACCACCAAATAGGTATGTTTTGTATTGTTTCTTTATCCCCGTTCGCGATACCTAGCTATTTGGCTATACCTAACATTCAAATTACATTTGGACCAACAAAGTTGATATTAATGATCATGGGGGCTTGTTTTTCTCTTTTCATTGAATAATTATGTATAAGGCAAACAACGCGAATAAAATTTGTGCACCACGATCAGCAGTGCGGAGCGTACTGGGAACGTCTCGCTGCGGCGAGCGCCTGGCACAGACTAAGCCAGCTTGTACCAATTGGCCTATACGACTGTTACAAACAAATTCAGTCTGGCGACACCCAAACCCTCTTGTACCATATTTTTATTTACTCAATAAATATGATCAAATATTATTGATTTGAAACATGTTACAACATGATTTGAGTCATGTTGTGCTATTTCGAATCACATTAAAGATTGAAAAATTAAGACTCGAACCCGCACGACACCTTAAGACGCAATGGATTAAACATTTCGTTCTCTAGGTAGTGGGCTCGGTGGCGAAATGGTTTAAACGCAATTCCCCGGTTTGGAAGAGTGCGGGTTCAAGTCCCGCCCGAGACTTAATTTTTTCAATATTTAATTTGAATAAATATAATGTCATCAAGATGCTAAAAATAGATAGAAAATTGAAGCGATACGAGTCATTTTCGAACACCAATAACCATAATCTTTATGTCAATATTAAAAACAGAAAACATCGCAAATAAACTCTAAAAACATAGTAATAAAGACTGTAATCCAAAGACACAAGTCTGCTAAACTAATCTTTTAAATCAACCATAACGTTCTGCAATATCAATTTTACGGGCAACATTAAGTAAGCTGTAAATTTTACTACGCTCATTTCAGTTGGGATACACGACACTTGACTCTAACAAAAATGTTCACTTTAAAGCTTAATATTTCGCTAACGGATCCTCAAATCTAATAATGGTTTTCCCACAACCACAATATTTTTAGACCTATAGAAAAAACCTAGAAAAAAAATTGCATCCCCACTTTTCGTGTAGGGGAAGTACCAAAAACATTTGTTTTAATATTTTATTTTACCACTTTGTCGGCGTGATAAATATGTATTCCCATGTCCAATTACAGCTTTCTAGTACAGAGCGTCTCTGAGCTAATCCGCGGACAGGCGGACGGACGGACGGACATGGCGAAACTATAAGGATTCGTTGTTGACTACGTAACCCTAAAAATTATATTAATATTTTACCAGCGGTAATAGTGTTAGAAAAAAAACAATTGAAAAATTTAATCATTGTACAATGGTTACGAAACCCTATGTTGGGCATGTCCGACACACACTTTGCCAGTTTTTTAAATTCAGAATAAAATTTGCAGTGAAGTGAAGCTCTCCTGAATTCTGTTAATATTCTGATGAACCCGATTATAAAATATTCCATTTGAATCCGCTTTTACATAGAGATACTTTTAAAAAACCTTTGGTATATTTTGTTTTTCGAAAACTTTAAATTTTTAATGTAGTCAACCTGGATTAAAACAGATTTTGTTTTAAATCCAGGGCTGTATTTATCGATAGAAATGTTTTATTATGGATTCATTTGAAGCAATAAATAGTGACTTTTTCACACATGACGCTTACAGCGTCGCATCGGCTTCCATATCCTAATAATATTATAAATGTCAAAGTTTGTGACGATTTTTGTAAGATTGTATGTTTGTGGCTTAAGGAGATATTACAGTTGGCGCGCCATATAAACAAAGTCTGGTTAGATTTTCAATACTAACCATGCATATGCTCACGACTATATTCCACGAGGGGTAGTTAGAGATATTCTGAAACCACAGAACATCCACGTTTCACTAATACCGAAACTTTGTCCAGTGTGACGTGGAGTGAGCCCTTCGTCACACAATACTAACCAATTAAAGTAAATGACATTTTTAGACACGATCTAGAAACAAATGTCTATTTAAATTATATTTTTATTTTTATTTTATTTTATTTATTTTTCACAAATAAAGAACAGAAACTATATATTTTAACGAAAATGTAAACAAATGTAACTGTCCATAGTTAGATTGTCTAAGGTGATAGGTGTCAAAGTGAATCTCTTAGCATTTTTAGAAAGCTTTAGCATTTTTAGTCTTATCTTTGCTAGTCTTAAAACGACATGTGACATTTTGCCGCTAATAAAATCCTCGACAATTTGTCCCATTGCGTGCAAAGCTCTAAAATGTTAACTTTTAGTAACCCTTACTTTTAGTACCATGTCGTATTAACTTCTATGTAAAATGGTTCAAACTTTTGATTGAATGGTTCAATTACGTTACAATGACATGGTACTAAAGTTTCTCCAGATTAAACACAAGTATTATATATTTAGTTAAAATGTTATACAGATTCCTTCATAATATGTAATAGTCGTAATGTGAATAGAGCTTTAAGATTATACCCAAATTTTTACGAAACAATTACTCAAAAACCTGCGAAACTCGACTAGTGAAATGGTAGTTTGACCTAAACGCTAGTAGATGGCGCCACGTCCCTTTAAGATGGAATAGGTTGAAGGATTTTCTCAGGCGTACTCGTAGCAGCAGGCTCGGTAGCTTAATTGGACGAAAGCAAAGCCCCAGTTTAGCAGGTTGCGGGTTCAAGTTCAAAATAAATTTTTCAATCTTTATTTTGATTTTTAATAACACAATAATATTAGAAATTATTCTACTATACTTTCAAGAAAGACCGACGATTCATCTCCAAACCAAACTAACTTTTATTCTAACATAACCTTGCTCTCCGCACGCTGCTTCGGACTTTAACCAACTCCACTAAAGGAGAGTGCTGTACCCTCCCAGATGTTGCCACCAAAGCGCAGCAGCGCCTCCCGACTGCTGCCGTGTCTTCATTACTTAGTTATGCAGCTTCAGGTGAGGAGTTACCAGAATAGTGGGGGTGGGACTTAATTTTTGCAACCGGTTATCTTCTTTGGGTATCAATTGATTTCTACTAAGGGGTTCAATTGATTTCTACTTTGGGTTTCAATTGGTTTCTATGTTGGGGTTCAATTGGTTTCTACTTCCGGTTTAAACTGGTTTCTACTTTGGGGTTCGATTGCTTTCTACTTTGGGGTTCGATTAGTTTCTACTTTGGGGTTCGATTGCCTTCTTTTCTGGGAATTAATTGGAATTTTTTGTGATGACCAATTTATGTCTAATTTAGATATAGATTCGATTTCATTTATTTAGACAGATCTATTGAGATTTACTTTGAAGACAAATTTATATAAACTTTTGAAATCTTCTAATGGGAACAGATTGGTGACTAATTCAGATCAATTGGTATCTACTTTGTTGACCAATTGGTGTCTATTTTGGAAACCGTATGAGGCCTAATTTTGGGACCGATTGGCATGTATTTTAGTGGAATTTCATTTTTTTTTCGGGCTCTCATGGTACAACATTTTCTTTTGAAGTTATCATCCATTATTTTGTAGAAAGGTTTTATTCTTCCTCATGCATGAAAGCATGGTTTGTTCATTATGGACTATATTCACCATGAAATCAAACAAATTAATCTGTAGTTACATCTGGTTAACTTCCTCATTTTAATTTAATTATCCTTTCATTCCACAAAATTGGCATTTAAATCTACCTCCATTAATTCTTTAAAAATATCATTTTTTCTGGTATCATTTATTTTCAATCATTTGCATCCATCAATCAAACTTACAAAAGTGCCCATATAACTGATATGTTCAGAAATTTTGGAATTTTCAGACCCTGGGCAACTCGAGAGGCCAAAGGATGGTGGATCCTATAATAATGTATCAGAACTATGGTACACCAACTAAGACAAGAGTGGTGAACCTCCAAGATAAACAAATGATGTTCCCTGAAGATGACGACTCTGATATAATTATAGTCAACGAAGATTATAATCGGAATTCCATTGAAAATAATGCCGTGGAGAATTTGAGAGAGGATTTTGAAGATACGACGGATATAACTACAGAAAACAAGTAAGTAAACCGCGATTAAATGCTTTAAACAGAGGCATTGAAAATGAACTGCTCAGATTGCAGTTCATCCAGTCTAGTCCGATATAATAAAAAAGTCGGACTAAATCTGATCAAGACAATGTACACGGACTTGTCCAGCATCTCAGATGCATACACAAACTCACGACTATAACCCCTTTCGTCATGCTGTTCAGAAACTTTGATACAATTATAAACTAACTTTTAAGCGTATAGTATTAGCAGTGGTATTAGCTAAATACCTACTATTACCTATTCTGTGGTATTAGCAAGACTTTCTATCTTTCTCTTAGCATATTAAAGGTTCCAAGATGGAACGCCGACTTGACTACCGTCAAGTGGTATAAATAGCTAATAAGTTCTGTACAGGGTGACATTGATATCATTAGCATCCTTTTAAACCAACAGTCTACCCATCAAACTGAACAACTTTTACTATGGGAGCAAACCAGTAAAAAAATCAGTAGTTTCATACATTTGAGTCGAGTAGGCGTTGCAGTTTAGTATGGAACAGCAATTTTTTTTGCTCTTATCGGTTTGCTCCCATTGTAAAATTTGATGGGTAGAATCTTAGTTTAAAAAATTCTAATGATATTAATTTCACCCTGTATAGAAACCGTATCCCTTAGTTGTCTCTTAAGACACTTACGGAAGGAAAGTAGCTGTCTAATCAAATGTAATTTTATTGAAAATTATGACTTTATCGAAAACACAATGCATTTCTAATTCTATATTGATTTAGACGTTACCTATCAGTGTCAATTAACGTCAATACCGAGAGATAGACAGAATTTGAAATTGAATCCCGTATTAATTGAATCTATCATTTTGCAGGCTGATAGATATATTTGACGCGAACGAATACGTCTGGATGACAACGGAATGGTCACCGTGCACGGCGCTGTGTGGTCAAATTGGTCATCAGGTCAGAGGAGCTGTATGTCAAGTAAGTAGTCATGAAACAAAAGGAAAAGTTTTTCTTTATCAACTATGGCGTGATTAATATGGGGTTCATAAATAGGAGTTTGCCAGCGAGATCGTATCATAAAAGAAGACATTCGCAGAAGAATCAAGGCCCCATAAGGTCAAGGCTTTAGTATTTGCTGGTAGTGCGATAGAAGAGACCCGCAGAAGAACCTAAGTAGCTGACATAGCCCAAAGAATTGCTAAAGTGGCAGTGGGCCACATTGCTCGCAGAACCGATTTGATGGGGCCGAAAAGTAGTCGAGTGGCGACCGCGTACCAGACAGAGCAGCGTGGGTAGTCGCCCACGAGGTGAACCAACGACCTGGTGAAGGTGGCGGGAATGCGTTGGATGAAGGCAGCGCAGGACCAGTCGTTGTAGCGATCCTTGGAGGAGGCAAATGTCCAGCAGTGGACGTCTATCGGCTGAGATGATTATGACGTGATAGAACACACTAACAAGCTCTGTGTTTCAGTGTAAAGGTCATAGCTCATTTACACTCTGCTCCCGCACGGTAAAAGAATTGATACACTTTACAATTACGACATTGTTGATTGACAGCTTGCCGCGCGCTGTTTTCAATTGTATGTAGTCATTGTAAAGAGTATCTAGGAGTCACGCTGCAGGGTTGGCCCCGAACACTGGTCTTTCGCATGGTGTTCGCGCGGTTCGCGTTTCAACCTGCCACGAGGCTCCGCAATCCTTCTCAGTTGTGTTCTTACTCAAAATCAATCCTCGAGATTGGATAGATACTCCCTCAAACAACTTGACACTAGCGGAAATGCGGTGCTAACGCACAAGCCATTAATCCATTAATTATTTAAAAAAAAGTGTATCTACAGAGTCCGATCTAAAGCCTATATTTTAATGGTCATTCTTTTGTCGTGCGGGAGCGGTGTCGTATAAGTGACCTATTTGACCCCTTATTCACGTACCCGCACGATAGGGTTGACACTGTTCTCATAACGGTTGCACACGGTAACTTATCCATTGGTAAACAAGTTTGATAGTTTCTCATTTAGTTTCACACGGGTATGATTGCATAAACCTAATAACATGAACTCAAGAACTAAACTTCACGAGGAAATCCTTGCTGCATTGTCCTATAATCTCATGTCCTCGTTAAAAGCTAGCACTTATCTCTAACACAATGTCGCGAACTTTGTCCCTCAGTTTAACCGGTCCTCTGTTTACATTACTCCATTTTATAAATTGTCTACTTCACCCTTGTGTGCCGGAGTAACAACGACTAATTGTGCAATTTGTTTGCCCTAATGAGAAGAGGCTAGATTTTCTTAGCGTTCGCCTAGATTAGTTTGAGATGGAAGGAATAATGTGTTCGATATTTGGGTAATTTATCACATATAATGAATTTTTTCGCAAGTTAAAAAATGTCGATCAAAATGTCAATTTTATAATTATGAAATTTTTGACTTCACAGTTGTGTCGCGTTGGCGATTTAGTATGAAAAGATGAAAAAAAACTATTTTGAAAATTTTCACCAAACTTGACTTTCTAGTCCATGCCAATTTTCTCAATAGTTTCTTCGGTGTTTGATTTGTTCTATACCTATTTCTTCCATTAGAGATCACAATAATGTTGTTAAATTATCAATTCTATTCAAATAGATTTTTAAAAATACAAAAATATTTATTAAAAACAATTTAAAAAACCAATTACAGGAAGTAATAAGTATTTTACTTTTTGTTTTAGTTTGTACAGATTAAGCTTTGACATAAGCCAGACTTATACTATGCCTATTGAGTGGTAGACCCTTTTGCGCTATTGTCCAGTTCTATGGCGTGAGTTTACACTTTATGTGTCTCCACCCCTCCGTCCCGCCGCTAGCCTACCAAATCAATTTTCCTTTCCCTTTTCATAGCACAAGAAAGATAACAAAACGACGACAGTGGAGACAGATGAATGCTTGTCCCGTGGTGCGACACCGCCGAGCGTACTCCGTGACTGCCCTGGAAATAACTGCGCCAGTTGGAGAGCTAGTGCCTGGTCGCCCATCAGATGCCTTGCTAGTGGGGCCGGTAAGATCATTATGATAAGACAAAAGCGTAGCGTTGATCTTGCCTGTATCTTAAAGTTGCTGGAAACTTTAACATGTTACGGAGGAATGAGGTAGAATGAAAGCTTGAGGACCAGCCGGCTTAAAGTCTTTATTCTAATAACAAATTCTCATGCCAGCTGTAATTCGTCGTCGAGTGGAATGTGTCAGCAACAACGGTACAACTCTGCTGGCATCTGCTTGTGACTTCAGCACGCAACCCGAGAAGACCAGGCGGGAACCAAGGCCTTGCAAACCTGCTTGGGCTGTTGGCGCTTGGAGTAAAGTGAGTTAACCTTTGTCGTCATAGCAGACGCTGCTCTTTCATTGTATGTAAGCTATACTGGCCGTCGGTGGCGAGAGATATGGACACTAAATCACGAGGGTGGGTTCGAATCCCCACGGTCAACATTCCATGAACCAATAGGTTTTTTTAACTTGTGTACGTAATACGTAATTATAGTACTCTGTGGTAATACCGACAGCTCTCAAACAGTGAAGGAAAACATTGTGAAGAAAGCATACTGTAGTGTGTGCATAGCCCCCCACACACACGTAGTCTTAAGTTAGATATAAGCTATTGTGTAAGAGTATATTGATGCATTATACGTCTAAACCTGAGACTAATCGTTTCTCTGAAGTACACCTTTAAGCCCCACACCGCATGGCGACCCTGCCAGGGCTGCCTTTGGGCAGTGCTGGTCAGATGGTTTAGCAAGAAAATTGACAAGATTGTACCAGATAGCAGATAATAAGAAGAAAAAGTTATGAAAAAGGAGCACGGAAAATGAAGCAAGAAGATTTTATTTTATTTATTTTAAGAAGAAAGACGTTTTTATTTTGCAAGAAGAAAGAAGAATATACATATAATTTTTAAATATGAAGTTTAGAAGAATTCAACATTTTTTTTGAAGAATGATGAAATTAAATAACGAAGCACAGATTATTGAAGAAATTAATACTTCTATCAAGAAAAAAAAAATGTTGACATCGGACGAATTTATTAGAGAAAATAATTTAGAACAACATTCAAATTATGAAGATGTTATAGAAGAGAGCAAGTTAAGGTGTGAAGATCATCCAGGCTGCCGGGAGATGTTGGTGTCGGAGGTGGATGCAGCCGGGTGATGTTCCTGTCCTTGAGCGCACCTTCGGCCAATTTTTTTCGGTAAAATCAGGTTTCATTTTGTTTTAACTAACTTAAAAAAATTTTACAAATAGCGATTTAATTATAAAACATTTTAACAATTTTTTTTTACGTTTAACTTTAGAAGTTTACAAAATTAAAAAAGAAAAAATTTTAACATAGATTTCAAATTGTTATTGAGAAAAAAAAAATTGTACTTATTTAGATTAAGTACCTAACCCTATTCTTCTTTCTCCGGTAAAATAGTTTTTGTTGTTTGCGATACCGAAGGATACGTTTTATTGTAATATTTTAAAAACATATATGTAATAAGCTTGTAGACGACATAACACAATACGTAATTTAAAGTTGAAAAGGCTTTTGTTTAATTGCAAAGAGAATAAATTGCAGTGTGTGCGAAAGGAACTTGGAACTTAATTTAATTGATAAGGCTATACCTATTGTGATACTAGGTATGGAAGAAAGCTTGTCGATAGTGCGTAAAATTACATGCAATTCATTTATAATATTATTAATAATGAAAATTTACAGAAGATTCGTATTATATACAAGAGATTTTCGTTTTATATAACAACAGTAATTAGTAAAGTTTTACCATTTTTACTACCATTTCTTAAAATATTTCTAGAAAGTCAGTACTAGAATATAAGTTGAGTAATTTAGATTTCGTTCCCAGTAAACAGAATTATTAACAAGGTAAGTAAGTACCTATTAAAGAAACAGTTTCCATATTTCGGTACGGATTGTATTTTGATGCCTTCGTGACGAGTTGCAACTGGAATGTAGGTAGGTTGCACTCAGCATATATGGTAGTGTTGTTAACAATTCTATCATATTACATGAAGCATCAGTCTACTTTTCTAAAGTTTTAAATTTTGTAATTGAATGAATTGGATGTTAGTAGGTATTGTTTTTTTAACTTTGAGAATATACATGTAAACTTAAGAAGCTATCGATTATGCATAAACTCGGAAATGATTAAACTGGACTTGACTTATTTATTAGTATGATACGAAATAGGAAGAATGTTTTGGAATAATAGTATTTTGATTGATTAAACGGAAAGTAAATGGTTTTTGGAGAAATGGACTTAGAGAGGTATTTTATGACAAGTTATTAAATGTATGAAAGGTTTGGGAAGTTTTTGGAAGTGACTCACTCAAGTGAGTAAATGAGAGGGGAATACTTTGGTTTATTGAATTTTAGGGAACAAATGGATTGATCTCCCAAATGTTACCCATTCAAAATCTAGTCAACCAAAGGATTCAATTATGAAGTTGAAGTTCAAAGGAGGATTTGTTTTGTATTTTACCTAAAGAACTATTAAATAATTATGATGCAAAGACATCAAATATAAAAGAAAAATGGTACAAATGGGTACAAATCCTTCATTCGATCATAGCAGTAAACGAGGTTTCTCTGTGAGAATAGTTGGAGATGCATAAATGTCTTAAAAAATAGCCCATAAGATTTAAAAATGTTTTAAAAGTACCGAGTTATAAATAAAGTCGACTATATAATAAATAAAAGTTTTATAAAAAGAAAGGCAGGCCTGGCCAATAATAAATAAAAATATGAAATAAATAAATACGTTGTACATTGAAATGGATCTAAGTGAAAGGGAGATGTTATATTGTAAATGGAAAAATGATTAATTGTGAAGTTGAAGTGACAGATTTTTTTTTGTAGTTTACTTCATAATCTGTTTTCTTTTCAAAGAAATGTGGTTAAAGGTAGCCCTATGGTTTTATTGAACATTTAAATGTCATAACGTGTCGTCTACAACGCGTCGTAAAATAATATTAATTAAGTAAATAGATAGGTACCTACTTAATCCATAAATGTTTAAAATGTTGTTTACCTAATTAGGTCTGTTATGTTAAATATTATTTACCTTAGTTTATTGTAGTAATCAGATTGGTTAAAATGAATTGAAATAACAAAGAATTGGTGTGTAATTTGATTGAATACATTAACAATAAATTAGTTGGTTTTAAATACTTAAAGCCAGCTAGCTAGTAGTTTCATAAAACGTAACAATAATTACAATAAATGTCTGATTTAAATTTCTGATTCAGCAAAGTTTTATTAGATTTAATATTGTAGTAAAAATTTGTTTGTTGCATTTCTGTATTAAGATACCAAATTACATTTAAAAAAAAACAAATGTTTTGAAATATTTTTTTTTATAAATTAGCGGGGGAGGTGTAGTGTGTGCATAGCCCCCCACACACACGTAGTCTTAAGTTAGATATAAGCTATTGTGTAAGAGTATATTGATGCATTATACGTCTAAACCTGAGACTAATCGTTTCTCTGAAGTACACCTTTAAGCCCCACACCGCAATACGCTGAAGAAATTCTGATGCGTATGTGAAGTCTACTAATCTGCATTGGGAACGTGTGGTGGACCAATGCCCATACACCCTACCTGAGAGTAGGCCTGTCTCCGACAGTGGGACGTATATAGTCTGATGATGATGAAGCTATTCTGGTAGAAACTGTTGTCACTCTTTCTCTTGTGATTACCCCTTTCTATAAAGATTTCCTATTTGGTTCTTAGGTTTGACTTATAATTTATAATAAGTCTTTCAACCACATCAGCCTAATCTTTCCTGGATTCGGTTAAATTCATCCGAAGTGCCACATTCTTTAGCATCCTAGAGCATCCCTACTACACAATTAGTAAATTGAAGCCTCAGATATTCTACAAATTGGTGCAGATCTACAGCCACTGAATAATAGCCGTGTAACATCAAATGCTAACCAAATTTGTCGTCTCAGTGCATAGGAACATGTGGCACTAAGGGCCGTCAGCACCGGGTACTGCGCTGTGTGTGGCGCGTCGAACGGCCAGGGGCGAGGCGCCGCAAGGAGCGCCGCGCCGGGGCAGCCTGTGAGGGCATGCGGAGGCCTAACGTGGCCAGGAGCTGCAACCTGAAATGTACCGCTAAAGGTGATCATCAACATCTTGTTAATAGCAAAGCTTTTACTCTGAATATTCTTACACCAACAAGTATGTAGGCTTAAAAACGTTTAAATAGTAAGTCACTGCTATTACTATTATCAGTATGTGAGATGGAGCGTTCACTAAATTCGTCCAAGCATATATGTAGGTGCAAGACTCTTTTTCCTATGTATAGTTAGAAATCCTATTCACACATTTCAGAAACAAAAAGACTCACCCAATTTATTTTCTGTTATTTTTTGGAACGAAATGGCGATTTTGTCTCTAAAAAACGTATTCTCAATATCATTATAGTGTTTTATGCTTGATTCGATAAAAATGTATTGGCATGTTTCTATCATCCATCACATTGGTTTTTATGTATAACTCATATACGTATGAAACGAATAACTTTAGCTTTTATTTGACAAATTATTCTGTATCAGAAATACCTAGAACTATTCCATTTATTTATTTGGCAAATAAAACAAGAAGTAATCAAAGAAAATGAAATACATGTTTTATTTTAACAATAGTTTTATTGCTTATTTTACCTAGACGATATGATTCACATTTACCGAAGTTTTATACTATATTTTCTATTCAAACTTTACTACCTTTCGTTATCATACCCATAAAACCGTTACGACTCCACACAAAACCAACATACATATTAAATTCAATATACATACGCAGTACGTATTATAATCTTCGTTTCTCATTTCCTTCAGACGGTATCTGCCGAGATACATCGAGATTTTGTGAAAACGTTCGTGCTATGAACATGTGCGCACTAAGAAGATACAAGGAACAATGCTGCAAAACTTGTGCCGATTGAATAAAAAACTTTGAGAAAAAAGAAGTGTCAGAAAGAACTCTTATAAAGAAGTGAATTGACATGTTGTGAAAAAGAAATGTTTTTTTTTTCATTCACGATTCAAAAATCGTCTTAAGACATTTAATGGAATTGAAATTTTAAAATGGAGGCTAATATTTAAAAAGTATAGTTGAGTGAAAAAGTGTTGTTAAGTTTAAGCCTTAAAGCTCAACCAATTCTTTAAGTACCTTAATAATTTGTTTGATTCTTACATTTTATGATTTAGTTTATTTGTAATAAAACGAATTGATTGTACTTATCTATTTATAAAATGTATCAATTAAACAAAAATGCGATAGAAAATGTGTTTCCAACATCATGTAAAATTAAGTTATTGATCTGAAAGATACGAAAGGTGTAAAAATATATCTACGATAAAAAGTGTTGTATGGAAGCACAAAAGAAAACAAATAGATCTAGACCTAAAAAGCACTAAGTGTTAACGAAATTAAATAACAGGAATCTTCGAAATGTAACTTAAAAAATATCTTTTTTTCAAATTACAATTTGGTTTCCAGATCTTTACCTATAGGCAAAACTTAAAAAGCTATATTATCTGCATAAACTCGTTTGATAAACATCAATTGAAACGAAAAATTGATTAGATATTAAAATCCTGAAACGGATTTAACTTTAAGTAGGAAATTAATCAAAATGTTTAGTTAAATGTTTTGTACATTACTATAATATAATTATTTAGTAAACAATGTAATAAATAAATAGTATATCATGGTGGCTTATAAGAGATAATGCATGACAAAAATTTCAAATTCACCTTTTCCGAATACAAGGCCAAATTAATATCTTCAATATTGAGTCAGGAAATGATACGTAAGTATTTTGTATTTTTCATTTTATACAATTTATTTTTTCTAACTCTCATCATGGACACTTTACTACTGGACTGTACAACGTTAAGAAGTTGTTTTTGTTTAAACTCTCTTTTACATTACGTTTATTCCAATGGTGTTTTTTTTTCCAGCTTACTAAAAATGAAATTTGTTTCTTATCGAAATTGTGAAATTGAAATTTTAATCAAAAATTACTTATTAAAAGTCACCGTAAAAAGTAAATGTAAAAAATATAATATAACTAAATTGAGCACTACCATTGCTTAACTGCGATTATATCAAAAGACATTTGCACAAAAATATAGTTATCACAAAATGAATGTATAGATAAAAATGTATGTAGTGATATTGCCAAATAAAATGCTACTAAATGAATTGTATTTGAAAAGTATAATACATTATACGACCTTGAGCTTTCGAGCAATTTATATAGAAACTATACATAAAGAGAACCATACCTACAGATAAATACAAAACGTTATATAAAATCTTTTTGCTTTTAACACAGCTTACGGTCAGTTGCACGTACGTTCATTAAAGTTAAACCTCCATTAAATATCGTGCTTACTTTTACTACGTCAACAAGACAAAAAGTGACAGCAACAGATTTAATGGAGGATTAACTCTAATGAACGTACGTGCAACGGGTAATATTTCTGTGAATGTTTATATCTTCCTATTATATGTTGATATTTTAAATCACCGTTTTATCGTCATCACAACAAAGTGACAAGATGACTTTGATTCTGTTACCTTAGTCTTGGTCTATACTCCATTCCAAATAGGGGCGAAAAGAAGGTAAAAAGGGTTCTTTATAGTACACCGTACACAGTAGTAGGGACCGGCCACGGCAGGTGCAACTACCTCCGACACAAATGGGGCTGGACGGAGTCTCCCTTATGTGACTGCGGGATCGAAGACCAGACGATGCAACACATAATACAACGGTGCTCCCTTCGAGCTTACCCGGGCCGTCCTGAGGACCTGACTCACCTGACACCTGAGGCCCTTTGATGGCTTCAGACGCTGGATGTAGACTTATGACCTTATGCCTACAAACCAAATTCGCCATACGCATAAATAAATATAGTACACACTTTAAAGAATTTTCGAATATTGTATCAATCAACAAAATGGCGATGTTGAAAGACCTAAAGAAGCAGTGGTGTGCACATGTGGTTAGTCTTTAAAATCATTCTGTGATCAATCCCTGACATAAGTGTCTCGAATTTTTATAAAATGATCACGGTCTGAAAAGGTTTCGTGGTCCTGCTTCTGTGATCTTCTTTTTTTCGTCTTTATATGACATTTAGTATAGATAATATTCGTGATAAGGTTCATATTTTTTTATATTTCCAATGACAAAGGCCTGCCCTATTCTCATCCCATTCCCCCCCTCATCAATCACCAGGTTTCGATGCTAAAGATAAAAGTCGTATCAAGTAAATCTTGGCTTATAGAAATAATATTTCTACAGTCCAGATGCAAAAGGTTTAATGTTGATTTTAGATAGTTTTCAATACGTGAAATTGAAACTGTCGTCATATTATTCTTCAGGCACAAGAGCACATCCAAATTTTTTAACACAATATCTTGTTTATTTTATGTGTAAAAAATGTTATATAAACACATGGAATGTTTTGGAGGTCTAACGTTTACTTCCGGCCCTGTGGTCTGTAGATGTCAATTAAATCATTTCTTTTTTTCTTTCATTTGCAAAATAAAAATTGTTCTTTATATAATTAAATATTAGCTTACTAATATTATAAATGTCAAAGTTTGGATGTTTGAATGTTTGTCACTCGCTCATATATGGCTGAACGGATTTTAATGAAAAGCTAATGACTAAAAATGGCGTATTTTTCCTTTTGCCTCTTTTTTTAGCGCGGCCTTCAATCAAACATGATGTTCAGAGTAAAGTTACAAACAAAACTTTGTGACCAGAATATCTCAAAACTCAGTCCGACCGGAGATATAAAGGCTTGAAGTAAACGTAATGAATATATTTTCAACTTTAAGCCTTTATATCTCCGTTCAGACTGAGTTTAGGGATATCCATGTAATAACAAGTTTTGTTTGTTACTTTGTTCTGAACTAAAATATTCAAGTTTAGTTGGTGGCCGCGCTAAAAACAACGTCGAAAAATAAGGCAATACACTTCCATACAAAACCCGCATTGTCTTTTGGCTCACAGTAGATAGAATATGTTCTGGATTAACACATAGGATATTTCACGTAGTTGGAGTCGCAGGCAACCAGTCATAAACACGTCGTTAAATTTCATTTTGGTGATGTATTGGTAAAAAAGAATAGCAATATAGGTATAATTTATGATCCGTTGGCCAAACACAAGATAAAAGTTGCGCTTTGTACTAGTGTCGAAAGCTAATTTGGTTCTAAGTTTAGATCCGATCTTATACGTCTCGCATCTTAGTTACTTATTATTACAAACATTGCATTTACAGCTGTAATTGTATTTTAGTGTAGCGACCTACTTGTGGAACGTTCGGTTGAATACGCGTCTTCTAGGAAAAATGGCGCGTAATGGCGCGTATTGGTGTCTCATCGGTATAGGGAAAAACACTGCGAAGTGTGCAGGTGTCAGTGTGTACACTAAACGAAAATAATTTATTTTAATAGCATTTATTTTATCGATAGGTATGTACTCTTTATACATAGTTAATCGATGTGAAGGTATAATTCCTACTGAACTGTGCAAAGCTTAGCGCTTTATCGGTAGATTCGAGATATTTAATAATGAACACTTATGTGTAATAGCTAAAGCGATTATCGAAATTATCTCGAATTTGCTGACAAGCGCAGACATGCCAGTCTGAGGAATTTAAACCTAAAATTGCAATCTTATACATGAATTGACTTTGTTAAAACTGTCAATTTAGAAAATTATTTTTCGACTGTCGTAGACGGTCAAAACATAAGTGAGGACTTTATATATGTATATTCGTATTTATATTATAACCTAAATTAAAATATTACCTATCTATATTGAAGATAAATTATAGAAATGGCATTTCTAAAAATTAAAAGCAATACTATTTGCTTAAAGGTTGTATATATTAAAGCTAACGCGCCGAAGTTTATTGTAACTCATTTAAGAAATGAGATTTAGTGAAACATAATTTAATAATGTGATGGTATCTGGGAATAGGGCTTTTATTTCTCACAACTTAGATACGACATTTATCAATGACATTCAAATAGAGGTCTAAACGACCCTCTTCCTAGATTTCGCCACACGTTGGTACAGGCGTTTTATAGGTCGTAAATATCATCAGTCAGAGTTTCTGCAAAATGCACTGTATCTAGTAAAAATAACAGAATTCAAACGATTTTGTAACAATAGCTAGGTCACTATATTTTTTGTATATTTAAGGTGATTCGTTTCGCAGCATGCTCCATACAAACTTTAAGGTAAGTACCAATGTGGAGCTAATTAAAATAATATATTTATACAATTTCAGTTGATTGTTATATTTGCGAAAATATATTTTTACAATCATAGACACACACACACAAAGCATTGTAGTACAGACAAAAATGGGATATGTATTATTTTGGTTACAGCCTTACACAAAACGTACCTACTCAAATTAAAATAAATATGTTGATGATACGCGCCGTGTAAATGTCTCTGGAAATTATTATCTTTGATTAGTGTTTTCATTCTGCATAATATTTGAATCTACGAGTACATCTTGTAGCCGTGTCTATATGACAAAGAGTGAAGCACTACACGGATACGGGAGAAAGATACCTATCTAATGTAGGCGTATCTTTTTCTGAGACGTCCTGCCTTCCGAGGCGTCCTGGGTTCAAATCCCGATGTGGCAATGGATATTGTATATTTCTGTTGTTGTTGTGTAGTTTCCATAATGGAAAGCATCATTGCTTACATTTGGGATCATAACGATGTATGTGCCTGTGATAGTTTTATTTTATAATGACATGTATCTGTCAGTTTCTATGGAGTAATGTGAGACGTGTCACCTTAATATACAAAATTATAACAATTTCTTTCCATTATTTAGTAACATTTTCTATAACACTTGATTTAGTTAATGGAGCAGTATTATATTCTACGAGATATTTAGATAAACAATTTGTTGTCAATTGTTAGATACATTATTAATAAGGGCTAAGTCTTTTCGTGATATTTCGATTATAGAGTGCAATGGAGTCGTTAAACGATAATTATTTTGTAGTATTGAACGAATGACTGAATGATTTTTTTTAAATGAAGTGATATGCATTTTATAACGTTTTTTTACCATCAACTTCTGTTATAACTAGGAAGGTTACTTATGTTATGTATACAACGTGTTAATAAATAAGCGCAAAACATCATACACCCCAACATATTTATAACAAAATAATAAGATTGAAACAATAATGCCCTTATTTTTATAGCTAAAATTGCTCATATATACATTTAAAGAATCTTGTTTTGTCAGTAAGTAGGGTGAGAGGGCCCGAGCGGTGGGTTGAGATCGAGTTCAGTAAATTTTAAATTTTACAAATTAATATTTTTTTTTTAAATTACCTATGTTGAAACCATGATAATTCGATTCTGCTCTCGATTCTAAACAAACTACTTTCTAGTTGTGCGTTAATTCATTAACACATTGTATATTATTTTCAACATATTATAGGGACAAAACACTAATCAGTTTGATGCTTCCTTTCCATTTAAGCCTATGATTTGTTCGGCCGAATAACATAATAGGGTTTACTAATGTTTGTTTTATCTAATGACATTTTATTAATAATGACGATTATTCGAAAATCACTGTAGACAAAAAGTTCGTGAACTGTGATAAAAATCATTCACTCATTCATTTAATAACTAAAATTATAAATGTGCGACTTCAATGCTTTCTCTAATCGAAATACCACCAAAATCCCAACCCTGATTATTATCCAATGTATATAAATTAAGTATATACCTAGATTAATATAACACAAAGTTGTTCCAAAGTATGATACGGCATTATATCTGCTATTATGTAAACTTTCTCAAAATATTAACTAGTTTAATTTTGACATTTAAAATTAAGCCTAAGCATCAAATAAATAATGTTCCATATCAGTTGTAACTGCCATTGTAAACTTATTAACAAAAAAGCTAGGCAGCTTCTTTTGTGCCATAGTTTTTGTTTTAAAAAATAAACTTGAACGAATGAAGTTTTATGTACTCTCTTTACCATTGTTCTACTGGTCCACGAATGAATTTAAAACTAGAAAAGTTTTTGTCTGCGACAGTACTATAGTTTTTCAAGAGGGAAAAGAAAATTAAGGTGCATCATAAATTTATCATTTAGCTTGTGGAAATCATTGCCCTCTCGTGGGATCCTATTGGCATACAAGTATAGGTTGTTTCTGACTTTTAAAAAGTACCCTACGAGACGCATAAAGGCTCAATTCAGAAAATGCTCGAGCACTTTTAAAGTGGCAATTAAATATCAACCTTATTCCATTCAAACAGAGCCGAAACAGTATGAAACAGTAAAAACCGGCCAAGTGCGTGTCGGATGCATATTTCGCTAACGGATCCCTAAATCGGAAAATGGTTTTCCCACACCTACAATATTTTTAAAAGACCTATCCAACGATACGCCACAACATGGGATAGACGAGAAAAAAAACTATCAGACCCACTTTTCGTGTAAGGGAGGTACCCTTAAAAAAATTTTTTCAACCTTTTATTTTACCACTTTGTCGGCGTAAAAAATATGTATACCCATGTAAAATTACAGCTTTCTAGTACTAAGCGTCTCTGAGTTAAGCCGCGGACAGACGGACAGACGGACGGACATGCCGAAACTATAAGGGTTCCTTGTTGACTACGAAACCCTAAAAATTAGTCTATCTGACAGCAGCGTTTGTTCAAATATCCTCTCTTCAGCTCTGTTTGAATGAAATAAGATTGATATTTAATTACCACTTTAAAAGTGCTCGAGCATTTTCCCGTCTAGTCTGAGTTTACTAGAACGTTTTTATTTTACGCGTGCAAAACGTCACCACTCGATGTATAATAAATAATGAAATGTGTTAAAAGTTATTTGAGGGTGTAGCTAAGTTTCTAACCATCCAGAAATATGATCGTGACAGCCAATGTCTATACTTGTTCAATGATACTTGTTATAAATCGAACCTAGTTATGTCAAAACGAACAAATCCGCATCGTGTATGGGAGGCTGGCATAGTGGTAACCATAATTTTTTGGGAATTTCAAAAGGGCGGCGCACTCTGAAACTTATGTATATCGATAGAGGATCTATAGACGAACAAAAAATATCATTTGACATATAGTCCTAAAGTGCAACGTTTTCGAGATAATCCATGTTAAGGATCTTGTATAGATATCCTAACACATTTCCCTCCAGTTAAATACCTATGCGATGTAATAGAAAATGTTTATGGTATAATCATATTCTATTGCACGTTTCTGTTACATCCAATATAAGAAAAAAAAGAAGTAGTACTTATTGATGATAATTTATTTCGAAAAATGTTCTTATTAGATTGGGTTTTGTTAATTGTGAGTGAGACAAACATTTGTTTAATCACGACAGGTACACACGGAGATTGATCCACCTATATAATCATCATAAAAGTCTATACAAATTTCAGGATGCGCCGCATTTTTGAAAAATTTCCTAAATTCCAGCAAAATTGTGGTTGCCACTATATATGTTCAAACTCCTTTGACCATCACCCATCAACCTTCAAATATGGGTTGAAAGACTGCCTATATTTCCTACAATATGACAGATATTGATTCGAGTCTTTGATATAGGTACATTTTACGATTGTTGAAAAATCTAATTTCTCAACCATAGTAAAATGTTCATGGGTTGAATGAATTTTTGGGCATAACTATGTTCAATTGTATGAAGTAAAAATGTTTAATTATGTATGCATTTGAAAGCTGTGCAATAGGAAAATGTTTAAAGTAGTGAAAAGGAGCTTTCAAATGGAAAATACACGGTTCAATCAATGTCATTTGTCACAGGTTAACAACAAAATTTTTAATAAATATGTTTTGTAAAATAGAAGGTGATGAATTAAAAAAAATATGGAATCTGTTGTTTTAAAACGTAAGAATATGATGATGATTAACGTAGGATTATGCAAAGTACACAAAAATGAGCACAGAACCTCATTTATATTGATTTTTAGACCCTTGTTGATTGCCCAGGGTCACTCGAGAGGTTCTTTTCGCGCATAATTGTAATGTGTCTGTGGCAAATGGCATAAGTGTTGTAAAAGACTCCAGTCTTTCAGCAACATTCTTTATAATAGCATAAAACTTTCATTAAGATCACCAAAATCCTCCTCAGAAAGTCAGAATTTTTTTTTCCGTTATGCTCTTTGAGGTGAACGTTACACAGATAAAAAAACATTGAAATTCCCAGCAAAGAAATTCGGTTTTATTTTCACGTGTACAATGAAAATACAAATATTTTGTGTTAATCAAATTAAATTCAAAACATGATTCAACTCTGTCCATGACTGTCTCTGTTGCGGGTCTGCTGGAAGACATTTCTTTAGAGATAAGCTCACCCTTTGTACATGACTATTTAAATTATTTTATCTGTAATTTTATGTGTACAGTAAAGTGTTAAATAAATCATCATCATCCTTCATACGTCCTACTGCAGGCACAGACCTACTCTCAGGGAGGGTGTATGAGCATTAGTCCACCACGCGTGCATAATGTGGATTGGTGTTAAATAAAATAAACTTTTGAAATTTTTTATAATTTTTGAGCAAAGACGTTCTATTTTGAGTCACAAAATATGACTGAAAGACTGGAGTCTTTGACAACTGGGTGCATCTTAGTGTTAAACTGTATTAAACCTCTGTTTATACCTGCGCATACCTCTAGAACTATATCCGTTATTAAAATAATTATTGAAATTTTATTTTTAAGTCCCAGAGAATTAAGTCCAAAATTGTACATTGTAACATGAATTTTCGAATAAAAATATATTATATGAGTAAGTTACTGAATTATTGTGTTTTATTAATACATTTTTTTTTATTATATCAGCCGTCGCTGTCCCATTGTTGGGCAAAGGCCTCACTCCGTACTAACCATGCGTCCCGGTTTTGCGCTTCGTTAGGCCAGTTCTTTAGGAAGCCATCGATTTCGTACCACCACCTTCTTCTAGGTCTGCTTCGACGCCGATTTGGTCTTAGATTTGGGACCAGTTGGTAGTAGTTTTGGCCATCAGGCTTTGACTAATTATTATAAGGACTAGCCTTGCGGTAGCATTTCCCCTCTGCCACGGTATGAGCACTATTGATCTTGTGCATTTACATTCAATTTTACACCTTATCACTAAACGAGACAGCCTATAATTGCGAAATAATAACTTCGAACTTAGAACGTTTGGGGTTCACACGAGACTACTTTTCATGATTTTTAACATTCAAAATTAGAATCTAAAGTTATGGGGAATAAAATCCAAAGTTGCGGATTTCATGTTACCTCGCCCCCCGCAAAAAGTGGCATAAATGTTTGTTAGTAGAATTACACGCGTAACCAGTCCACATATAAATAGTCAAAGCCCACAGGCCATCTGGCATGCGGCAGATATGTCCAGACCAATCCCACTTTAGATTGGCAGCGGTGGTTTAAACAAACACAAAATATAAATACAGACAAATAAAGCCTTCAATAAACAGTTAGAGATCTGCAACATGCTTCGTCAACTTACTAAATAAAATCCACCACAAGCTTCGTCAATAATAAAACAAAAATATTACGGCGGGTTGCATCGGGGCGGAGCGGACCGCATTGCAGCGGAAAATGCTCACCTACTTCGCACACTAGAGCGTGCCGGGTCGCAACGCACTGATGGATTATTAGTTTGACCCATTGACGTAAAAAACTATGGACGCCGGGTCTAGTACAAAATACTCGAATAAAGTGTCCGAGACTAAAATACACAAACCTAAGTACATATAGTAATATAAACCAACTAAAAACATTGAAAATATTGAAATTCTTTTCCGTCCCCATCCGGATCGGTAGTCGGCCGATCAAACGAAGACTGTTTCGTAATTCGTTCTCTTTTTTACGTTTTCGTTCTCTTTTTATTCGGACACTTTTGAGCGCGGACCCTCCGTCCAGTAGTGGTAAGTCAATGGTTTGACTTAATACTGGTAGATTTTGTAAAAGGTTCCGCTTGGTATAGCACATTACGACGGGCCATTTCGGGGTGGACTGACGGAAATCCGCCGCAAAAAAATATGACCCGCTCCGCCCCGGCGTAGTGTGCGATAGTCCATTTGACACAGAAGCGATTTGGGCGGATTTTTGCGCATGCGGCTCATCCCGAGACGGCCCGTCTTGATATATGCTTACTTTTAATCAACTACAATGACGTAGAACTTCGTTAGATAAAGCATATGTCTAGATAGATCGTCACGCTTCTACCGTATAAAACTTTCTTAGGTTGCGCCATACAACTTATATTTGTGTGCGTGTATATCGACACGGTTTATCACTCAAGAGTTCACTAATATTTTTTTATCGACGCGTTCGTAGCTTCGACGGTCAATCTTGACATATCTTAACTATTAAAAAAATAAAACTGTAACAGAAGTGTGTCTGTACATTGAAGATATTTACATGAAAATGATTACGATATGGTTTTTAGGTATCCCGGACTCTAAATCAACCGTTTTTAGAATTTTCGTCTGTCTGTTTGTGTGTATGTTTGTAACAGCATCACGCAAAAACTACTGAACCGATTATGATGATTTTTTTTGTTTGATAGGTTGTGATAGCTTCAAATCTGGTATATAATTTGTGCGGACGAAGACATGGCCTCAGGCCAAGCTCTTTAATAAAGCTCTAAAAATAAAAGTAGCGGGTAAACTCTAGTAACTTGATCTAATATTAGTCTCGGAAAAATAAGGTTTGAGATTGCATTAAAGACACTTTAGTAAATTGTGTTTGAAATAATATTACTGTTAGTTTATAACACTTTTGTCGAGATTTCGTGGTTGTATAGGCTCAGGAACCTGAGAAATACCTTAAAATCGATATAAATGTACAAATGGCAAGCTTATTTCTAAAAATATTTCGACCAGCATACTAGCAATAGAGACAGTTAATTATCAAAAGGCAAATTTAAAGTGTAAAAACAAACAGTAAAATAATTTAGTTTTGAGGTTATAATTTTTTAAGACTTACAAAATATTAAATATCTACCTAAATTAACGATATTAACCGTGGATTATTATTGTTATAAGTAATACGAATTGAACGAAGCCATCCTGTACAAAATCACCAGTTTTCCATTTTTTGTTCATACCTAAATTTAATGTTTTATAAATGTCTTAATTATTCAATAATACAACATAAAAAATCGGGGATTATTGAGAATTTATGTTTTTCAGGTATGTATCTACTATATTCCAAATTATCACCAAACGTGCAATTAATGCAACCTACTCCATACAAAAATCCGTAGATTTCCCCGACTATATATTGATCAACTATCAAGAATAAAAGTATTTCCAAACAGTGTATAAATTAGAAATCAAGCATTGTAAAACACCAGCACACCAATCATCATATTCAAAGACATTCATAACTATATCGAATGACGTCACGAATCCAGCACCTGATTGGCTGCCAGCCCCGCATGCTACGCTGCGCTAACTCTGATTGGTTTAATGAACAATCAGCCTGATTGGACCCATAGAATAGAGGATTGCAAAGTGGATAATTCGATTTAGTGCAGTGATAATTTCAGGTGATTTTATATTACTTCTTTTTAGGGTTCCGTGCCCAAAGGGCCAAAAGGAAAACGGGGCCCTATTACTAAGCCTACGTTATCCGTCTGTCTGTCTTAACTATTTAGGGTTGTAATTTTTGAACCGTAATAGCTAGTTCCTGATTTTTTTTTCTTTTCCTTTCTCCCCTTATATTTTTCTATCTGAATCATTCCGGCACGTGTAGGTGTATTGCGTGTGCAATACGTGTAGGTGTGTCTATATTCTGTTGCAGCATGTATGATTATATACAACGTGTTAATGAATAAGCGCAAAACCTCTTACACCCTAACTGATTTATAACAAACTAATTAGATTGAAATAAAAATTTCATTATTTTGATTATTTTTACTTTGAAAATTTAAAG
Source organism: Agonopterix alstromeriana (assembly GCA_963924505.1). Taxonomy (NCBI): domain Eukaryota; kingdom Metazoa; phylum Arthropoda; class Insecta; order Lepidoptera; family Depressariidae; genus Agonopterix; species Agonopterix alstromeriana. The sequence goes on from OZ004684.1 coordinate 1,501,244, forward strand.
TTATTCGCATTTTAAGTTTTGAGGCTAATATTATTTGTGATCATTTTAGTAATGAATGAAAGCGCTAACATGCTCATGGATACAAAGATAACATACATTTTAAGAATCTTGTTTTGGTATTAAGTAGGTTGAGAGTACCCGAGCGGTGGGTTGAGATCGATTTCAGTAAATTTTAATTTGTACTAACCAAGACATTTATTATTTTGAAAAAATTACCTATGTTGAAACCATGATAATTTAATTCTGCTCTCGATTCTAAAAAAACTACTTTCTAGTTTTGCGTTAATTAACACGTTGTATAATTAATTATGTATGTATATATATTTATGTATTCTGTTATATTCACTTCTTTTAAATCTGTAATTTTTTTTTTATTAACACCGACCCGTTCTTTGTTATATTTCCTCTACCCTAAGGTTGTCTGGAAGAAATCGCTTTTTAGCGATAAAACCGCCTTATTTGTACCATAATCAGTTTTGTTTCCTATGGTGCATTGTATTTGGTTTGGTGTAAATAAAGTATATTTCATTCATTCATTCATTCATTCATGTATTACACGTTGTATAATTAATTATGTATGTATATATATTTATGTATTCTGTTATATTCACTTCTTTTAAATCTGTAATTTTTTTTTTATTAACACCGACCCGTTCTTTGTTATATTTCCTCTACCCTAAGGTTGTCTGGAAGAAATCGCTTTTTAGCGATAAAACCGCCTTATTTGTACCATAATCAGTTTTGTTTCCTATGGTGCATTGTATTTGGTTTGGTGTAAATAAAGTATATTTCATTCATTCATTCATGTATTCATTCTAGACAGAAGAAATGTTCACAGAATGTGCGTTATTATGGCGGATATGCAAACAAATAATAAAAATGTCATAAAGTTAAAAATTTTAGGGAGGGATACGTATAAGAAACTAGTTGTATCATCGTTTTTTTTTCGCTGTATCTTACATACAATTGTCAGACTTCTTGTGATTATAGAACAAATTATATAGTATAAACACCAAATAATAAAAGCTGGCCAAATGTGAGTCAGTCTTGCCCTAAAGGTCTCGGAGAATACAAAACATTTTTGTAAGTTAATATACTGCGTACCTATACGTGTTGTGGTACGGAACCCTAGGTGCGCGAGTAGCCTGACACGCACTTGACCAGTTTTTTAGTTTTTAATTTGAAATTCTGACTTTTAAGGAGGCTCGTAAAATGTATGACGACTATGCCTATGTTGACAAGTCAAGTCAAGTCAATATAATTTATTCAATATAGGAGCTTGCAGCACACTTATCAAACGTCAAATCTTTTTTAAAGCTACCACCGCGTCGGAACGTGTTGTCGCTGTAGAGAAGATGCGGCCAGAAACTCTACAACATAACACGACTTAGTAACTATTACAATATAAATTCTTAAGCTAAAGTTATGTATACAATATATAATATGACTGCCTTTGCAGTCAAAATGTAAACATTATTTATCTCTGACTACCTTTGTAGTCAGAGATAAATAATATTTACATTTCAGTGAGTGCCCCAACTCTGTCTAGCGTTATAAGTAGTGGAAAGTTACATATTCTCTTCGCTAGAAATCTTCCTCGACTCAACCTTAATCAAAAATTCCTCCACTCATCGCACTGACAAGAAGAGTCTAGCACAATTGTATGCTGAGTGCGAGCGAGTGAAAGAAAAATGCGTCCACCCGTACCACCGAGAGGGGGTGAGGTCAATATTGGGAGGGATGTACTTTATTACACTTTTTCCATTTCTAGTACTATAATTGCATGCTCAAGAGCAGTTTATTTTGAATGTGTAAATACGCTCTGCATACAAACAAAGTCTGGTGATATTTTCAATTCTAATCAATTGAAGTCAACAACATTTTTCAGACACTCCTCTATGTTTGGACGGATGAAGTCAGTTTTTCGTTTTAATATACAGTTTTAGAGATAATTTAAGATTTGTATGGAAATCTTTGAGGCACTGTAACTTTAAAACTATACATTTTAACGAAAATCTGACTTCATACAAACATAGAGATTAGTCTCTAGATAGATTTTGAAAAATTTCATTGATTTTAATTGGTAAGTATTGAAAATATCACCAGGTTTCGTTTGTATGGAGCGCGCTCCGAATTATATTACCATAAAAATCATTATCAACCTATATACGTCCCACGGCAGAGCACAGACCTACCCTCAAGGAGCTTAAATGGGCGTTAGTCCACCACGCTTACCCAATGCGGATTGGTACAATACACATTCGCATCAGAATTTCTTCTTCAGCGTACTATGCAGGTTTCTTTGCGTGCAATGATGTTGCGTACGCTCAAAAATAGGCATTATTAGCAAAGCTTGTGATCACCCCTAAAATGTATTATTGTCGTTAGTTTATGTACATAATGTACTGTAATTATTTACTATTTAATTAGTGTAGATTGGATGTATTGTTGAATTCTGCAATCTGACTGAAACAAACGTTAATCTCGGTTTAATTGTCAGAACAATGAATCCACTGTGTTAATTATGTTCTCCGGATTAGGGTGAGGCTACATCGATTTTGGTTTAGTTTAATATCGTTATGTACAGGAGTGCTCCTTTTAGGGTTCCGTACCCAAAGGGTGAAAACGGGACCCTATTCATAACGTCTACGTTTTCCGTCCTTCCGCCCGTTTATCTGTCTGTCCTAGCTATTTAGAATATGCGTTATTGTGGCGGATTTGCTTATAAATAAGAAAAAAATCAATAAGTTGAAAATTAAGGGAGGTCCTCATACAAGAATCTAGTTTTTATCAACGTTTTTTCTTTTCGCTCTATCGTAAAAACGGTAATACATAAAAGCGTCGAACTTAGTGTGATTATAGAGCAAACTCTACAGTATAACAAGAAATAAAAAAATACCGGCCAAGTTTGAGTCGAAATGTACAGGGTGTCTCAAAAGAAATTTTATATTTATTTAGCTTACTGCGTGAGCGCAACGTATCCGAGGGGCGCGGGGGTTATGTCAATCGGTAGCCTGGCTCTTGGGAATTCAGTCGCTATGGAGCGTTTCTCGGGAGCAGACCGCGCGTTGTGCGTGCGAGAGTTTTACAAAAACGGTGATTCGGCGACTGTAGCGCGTAGAAAATTCTGCAGTATTCGAGGTTTTCGCCAATTAATTGATGCGCCAAGCATTCCTCTCATTCGACATTGGGTTAAAAAGTTTGAAGAGACCGGTACAACGCTAGATAAATCAAAATCCGGGCGACCTAGGTCATCAAGAACGGTAGAAAACGTGGAGAATGTTAATCAGTCTGTTCGTGACGACCCGAACCTTTCAATTCGGAAGCGCGCAAGTGCTTTAAATGTGCATAGATCATCATTACATCGCATCATGCACAAAGACCTAAAGCTGCACCCCTAAAAAATTCAATTGGTGCAAGAATTAAAGCCCCAAGATGCCAGTCAGAGGCTTCATTTCGTAAATCAGGTGATTGAGCGATTTTCAACGTTTACCAACATTTTGTTTTCGGATGAAGCTCATTTTCATCTTAATGGCCACGTAAATAAGCAGAACTGCCGCTACTGGAGTACAACAAATCCAAAACGCAAACATCAGAAACCCGATAAACCGACTTCACTGGCCCATTTGAAAGAAAATATCCGTCACGAAATGGCAGCCATCCCTGAATCCACCTGCCGAGCCGTCATAAGTAATTTTACTGTTCGATTAAATGAGTGCCGAGAACGCGAGGGTCTACATTTAGACGATATCATTTTTAAGAAATAAATCCCCAAAAAGTGTATTTCAATAATTAATAAACATTTTTTCTATATACGGCTTACTTTTTTTTTAATCGATCCACTAAATATAAAATTTCTTTTGAGACACCCTGTATATTTTAACGAAAATCTGACAATATTCAAGCATAGAGATTTGTTTCTAGATTATTTCTGCAAAATTTCATTGACTTTAATTGGTTAGTAATGAAAATATAACCAGACTTCGTTTGTACGCAGCGCTCATTAGCGTGTTCGGAAACTACCCAATACGGACCAATGCCCGAGACGGCCCGATAGCACAGTCGGCAGTGAACCTGCCTGCTGTGCCAAGGGTCGCGGGACTCGCGGCTGAGAATCCCGTAAGGGCCAAAAATGTGTATAATGAATATGAATATTTGTACCCGAGTTATGGAAGTTCATGTATTCTATATCGTTGTCTAGTCATCATAATATTATACCAGTCCAGACTAGATTCCTAGATAATTTGTGTGGCAATGTCCGAGATATTTATTTATTATTTATTAACTGATACCACAGGTCCGGCACTTCAAACAATGTTTTTAATTTGACAAGATGACGTTCGTACATGCGCACTTTGTGCAAATTGTGCATGACATATGTGTAGGAGTGACTTACCACGCATCGTATGAACATCATTCATTTTGTTACTTTTTATAGTTCATTCTTTTTTTTAAATAGTATTCAAGCTAAAGAATCAATGTGAATTTAGCGTTATTTTCCAACGTTTATTTTTCAAGAGAAAATAAAAATTAAATATATTTTATGTAGTCAGATCAAACAGGTGAGCTCGGCTCCCCTCAAGTGTGAGGTGAGGTCGGGTATCTGAAGTCAGAGGGGGGCGGGGAGTGGCCGTTTTGTATGTACTATATACTATTCTGTGCTGATACGCAATTTGAAAACGCGTGGTGGACTAAAGTAGTAAGCATTCTCGTCATGAACGTCTTTGTCCTAATAATAGGAGCTACTTTGACTACATCCCTTATAAGCGGTAAGGTAGTAGACGAAAGTAACCAGGGGCGTAGATATTCCTCTCTAACTCGCACTCACTAAGGATACATGTCTAACCTCTTCTTGTCAGTGCGAGCCCTACAATATGAAGGTTCCAGGGCGTGCTAATATTGTATTCACTGTCTATGAAAAGGTGGTGACATGTTCACTGCCTGTCACACTGAAGAAAGTTTGGGCACTACTAGTGAAATGTGAATGTTTTGTATATGGTTTATTTAGAATATCTGTATACAACGTGTTAATGAATAAACGCCAAACTAGAAAGTACTTTGTTTAGAATCGTGAGAAAAATCGAATTATCACGTTTTCAACATAGGTAATTTTTTTGAAAATATAAAATAATTTGTTTGTAAAATTTAGGATTTACTGAACTCGATCTCAACCCACCGCACGGGCACACTCACCCTACTTACTATCAAAACAACTTCAAATATATCCACGCTAGCGTTTTCATTCATTTCTGAAATGATAACAAATCATTTTTGCCTGAAAACTTAAAATGCGAATAACTTTAAATTTAACTATCAACATAATGAAATTATAGTTTCATTCTAATTATTTTGTTATAAATCAGTTGGGGTGTATGAGGTTTTGCGCTTATTCATTAACACGTTGTATAATATAATGTATTAAAGCTAATAAGCTTAAATAGTTTTCTATACGCCCATCACAAATTTCCACGAATACATTTCGATTTTAGTAAATTGAAATTTGCAACGCAACTAATTTACTCGATATTATTAAGTAAAACTTAATTAGTACAACTTAATGAAGTGCCGTGGTGGTCCAGTGGCGAGTAACCTTGCGTCCCGTGCAGGAGGCGGTGGTTCGATCCCCGTCCAGGCCGACTCGTACCAATGAGTTTTTCGGAATTTATGTACGGTTTGTAACACCACTGGCATTTCGGTGAAGGAATACATCGTGAGAAACCTGCATGCTTCAATTTCGAGGCATGTATTGTACCCACTGTCCATTAAAAGTGGCGACGGGCTCACTCCCCGTCACACTGGACAGAAGTTTCGGTACTACTAGTGAAACGTGGATGTTCTGAGTTTTCAGAATACCTCTACAACTTACATCTGAATATAGTCGGCGGTGTGCAGAAACAATAATCTTTAAATCCTACTTTACATGCAGATTGAAACAGTTGGCCGAACTCCAAATGATGCAGCTTTCACGGATTATAACTATGTTCTGGTAAGGTTGTATTTTTTTTTTGTTTAACTTGCAAAATGGCTACCGCCGTTTGGCCTTAGAATAACCACCCCGTTTCTTCTCAACGATTGATAGTATATGGAAAAGACTCTCGTATCGCTACTTGATGTATCAAATTGCGTTTTATTTCATTGGGACTATAATATTACTAGGGTGTTTTTTAAGTCTTGTTTAAGCATTGACTTACGAACTACTGGACGTAGGGCCCGCGCTCAAAAGTGTCCGAACCAAAAGAGCACCAAAAGAGAACCAATTACGCGACAGTCTTCGTTTGATCGGCCGTGCCCCGATGGGGGAGTGGGATGGAAAAGATTTTCAGCATTTTCAATGTTTTTAGTTGGTTTATATTACTACATGTACTTAGGTTTGTATAGTTTTGTCTCGCACACTTTTTCGTACTAGACCATCAATAGTATTCTACGTCAATGTGTATAAGTAAGTCGATATTTCCAAAAAATTGTGATGTCCATAATTACAACACTCAAAACAAAAATAAACTGATACCTCCACACTTTCGGCTTAGTAGGGTCAACACGTCTTTCATGGGTCACTGTATACGTTATTATAGTAAAATCCCCGAGACCATTTTTCATCTTTCCGAAAACATGTTTAAAACTCAAATCAAAAAAGTCCTCTGTAAAAAGCATATTATAAACTGGATGATTATTTAAATGATCAAAATGCTTGGGTCTGCGGTCACTAGCTTATAGTTTATTTACTTTAATTGTATACATAACTTTAGCTTAAGAATTTATATTGTAATAGTTATTAAGTCGTGTTATGTTGTAGAGTTTCTGGCCGCATCTTCTCTACAGCGACAACACGTTCCGACGCCGTGGTAGCTTTAAAAAAGATTTAACGTTTGATAAGTGTGCTGCAAGCTCCTATATTGAATAAATTATATTGACTTTGACTTTGACTTATAAAAACTCATCGGACATAAACACAGACAGTAAATATCTAGATACAGAGATTAAATGTCTAGATATAGTGATTTAATGTTTAGATATAGAGATTAGATTTCTATGTATGTGTCCCATAGCATATGCTCACGACTATATTCCCCGAGGGGTAGTCAGAGATATTCTGAAGCCTCAGAACATCCACGTTTCACCAGTAGTACCGAAACTCTGTCCAGTGTGACGGGGGGTGAGCCCGTCGCCACTTATAATGGACAGTGGTTACAATACATGCCTTGAAATTGAAGCATGCAGGTTTCCTCACCATGTTTTCCTTCACCGAAAAGCCAGTGGTGTTACAAATCGTACATAAATTTTGAAAAACTCATTGGTACGAGTCGGTCTGGACGGGGATCGAACCAGTGCCTCCTGCACGGCAGGCAAGATACCACGGCTTTTTCACCCATCTGGTATCTGGTTCTGTGTCCCATTTGGTATCAAATGTTGATTCCAATCTGAGGTAAATTGCTTTTGTTTGACACTCGAAGTACTATCACATCTTCGAGTTAAAGTAAAACAGAAACCACTCTCGCATGTACATTTCTAAGAATGCAAAGTTTGCGTTATCCAAAGCACTACAAAACTTTGGTATAACCTTTCGAGACTACGAACTCGTAGCCCAAAGTCTACGAAGTCTACGAAGTTCGTAGCACTGCTACGCTTATCTTATCCAATACTATGGAGTAAGTATGTATCGAATTATATCTGTTACCGGCAATCTGTATAATCCAGTATTCTATACAATACCTAGGCATTTAATAGGATACCTAAAACGTATAGGTAATGTATGAAATATTATTCATTTTATACTTTGCCTAGGTATTATATACAATACCGAATGCGCAGCCGGCAATGTGTGTAAAAGACAAGAGTAAGTTACAAGCAAGCATGCAAGCATGCTTGTTGATGCTCCGGCGTGATACATAATTATTCCAACCTAACCTAGAACTTTAAAAACACCAGTTGGTTTTCTCTGGGGGCATCCGCATCCCGCAATCCCTTCACGGGCTTTGATTTACTCGTACTTTAAACATTGCCGGTGAACCAGCCGATACTCTATACAATCCCTGGGAATTGTATACATTAACTAGGTAAAGTATGTAATGGACATTAATATTAATAATATTCCATACATTGCCTGGACGCCCCAGATATTCTATACAACTTGTAAATGAATAAGCGCAAAACCTTATACAGACCAACTGATTTATAACAAAATAATTAGATTCAAACAATAATTTCATTATTTTGATAATAAAAATTTAAAATTATTCGCATTTTAAGTTTTGAGGCAAAAATGATTTGTTATCATTTCAGCAATGAATGAAAGCGCTAACGTGCTCATGGATGAATTTTAAGAATCTTGTCTTGGTAGTTAGTAGCCCGAGCGGTGGGTTGAGATCGAGATCAGTAAATTTTACAAACTAATTATTTAATATTTTGAAGAAAAAAAAAGAACTATGTTTAAACAATGATAATTCGATTCTGCTATCGATTCTAAACAAACTACTTTCTAGTTTTACGTTAATTCATTAACACGTTTTATATTTCCTAGGTATTGTATAGAATACCTGAATTATACAGATTGCCGGTAACATATCTATACAATGTCACACTATTCAAGATGAACTAAAACAACCTAGTAGTATTTAAAGGAGTGGTCAAACCACCAAACTGAACAACTTTCACAATGGAGACAACGAAAAAAAATCAGCTGTGCCATACAAACATGTGAGACGAGTTTTAACTGTAGTTTTGTATGAAGCAGCAGTTTTTTTTACGAAATTGGTTTCATGATATAAATAAATAAAATAAAGTGTTTCAGTTTGATGGCCACGGTTTATGCAGAAGAGACGTGTGGCGGTGGCGCATAATCTAAATAACACAATATAAACCTAATAGTACGTTGTATAGCGTCGTTTTTGTCGTAAAGGAGAATCGCGCCCGCGTCTCCAGGTGACGTCGTTCTCCAAACGACGCTATGCTACGTACTATAAGGTTTAAAATTGTGTTACTTTGACTATCCGCCACCGCCACACATCTCTTCTGTATGAACCGCGCCTAAGGTTTACACTCTAAATCATTTTCATTTCAAATTTTGACCTTACCCACTTTCTCGGTGGTACGGGAGGCAAACGACAATAAACAGTGGTGTATTCCTCTCTCACTCAATATATACGTGCTAGCCTCTTCTTGTCAGTGCGAGACCATTTTTAGGGTTCCGTAGTCAACAAGGAACCCTTATAGTATCGCCATGTCTGTCCGTCTGTACGTCTGTCCGCGGCTTAGCTCAGAGACGCTTAGTACAAGAAAGCTGTAATTTGACATGGGTATACATATTAATCACGCCAACAAAGTGGTAAAATAAATCTTTAAAAACATATTTTTTTAGAGTTCCTCCCCTACACGAAAAGTGGGGATGCAATTTTTTTTTCTCGTCTATCCCATGGAGTGGGGTATCGTAGGATAGGTCTTTTATAAATATTGTGGGTGTGGGAAAACCATTTTTCGATTTAGGGATCCGTTAGCGAAATATTAAGCTTTAAAGTGAAAATTTTCGTTAGAGTCAAGTGTTGCATTACTGTAATAAATAAATTAGCAAAAAAAATTAACATTTTCATACAAACGTTCGATCAGCGGTGGTAGAGTCAAAAATTACGTCAAAAAGATATCTATGTGATATTATTTTGAATAAAACCTTTTGATTTTGATCTGCTGATTGCTGATGTGGATTGTGGTGTCCACATTTTTTAAGGAAAGTTATTCAGTTTCATGCGTACAGTCACCCCTTAAAGTAATGCAACTGTGTAGGTACCCTAACACCATGTAGAAACTGTAATTCAACCAAGATCAGTTCCATGCAGGCTCTATCTTAAGTAACACATAAAAATACGAAACAAACATTGAGAGGAGTAGAGGTTCAATTTAGATGCACCCCGTGATATGCACTCAGCACCGACAGCGTACTGTCTGCAAAATAACCCAAAAGGAATAAGAATTATTCTTGCGAGAAATTGTAAGATAAGATAAATATTCTTTAATTGCACACCAAAATACACAAAAAACAACAACAATAAACACGAACAAGAAGGGTACAAAAGGCCTTATCACTAAAAGTGATTTCTTCCAGATAACCAGTGGATGGAAGAAGTATTATATGAGATAAATGCTATGGCGGTGTACTAATACATAATATTATAATTTACACAAAGTATTTAAATTGTATTTGTCCTATTAAATATTACTTTCCTCTTGTGATTATCTGGAAGAAATCGTTTTTAATTTGTATAAGCTCAATAGAGCTTTTTAAGTATTTTGTATGATTTAGTAAAAAAAATTACTTTTTAAGTTTAACTTATGTCACTGTCATGCAGTTTGGTAGATTTTATTTTTAAGAAATCTTTCTTTAATGTATTTTATGATCTGTCTTTCCACTCCGATCATCTGAACCAACCAACTGGTTGTGCAGAATGGAACTCATTGAAGGGATATTTTCCAATCACTGGTTGGTAAAAAAAATAAAAATAATGTGATATTTTTCATTTCCCAGCAATCTCATCGACTAAAATTATTGACTCCCTCCGAAAAATCATAATTATTATTAAATTTATCGGTAAGGTTCATTACATTTAGTTCTTTTAATGTATCAGATGTCTAATTCCTCGAATGTCTAACTAGTCGAAATAAAAATTATCCGAAAGACAAATTGCTTGAAAATCTAGTTCGTTGACAGTCTAAATTAATTACTCTGAAGTCGAATTCCCCTTAAGTTTTATTCCTCCAAAGTCGAATTCCTCCAAAGTCAAATTCTTTGAATGTCCAATTCCGCGAAAATCGTTATGAATCTACACATAACAACATGCAATCGATATTTAAAAACACTATCATATTAAGCATAGTTATGAACTTTCATTACAAAATTGCTTATTTCTTGCATCTAACTCCAAACTTACTAATATTTTTATGCAGACAGTACCTGCATAAAACGGTTGGTAATATTCATCTCGCCGGTAATGCATTAAGAAACACCTCTTTACCCTTCCTTCTCAATATACTAACAGCACTAAGAGCTTTTATTTAATATTTATAATCTTATCTTCTATACAATTCCGTGACTGACTGACAGACTATGCCCAGCCAATACCACTGAAAATATTAACATGAAATCTTTACATACCAAAACACCCTAGTAATATACAGGATCCTTCTTAATATGCTGACACTTTTTTAAGGGGATGATCAGACCATTGAACTGAACAACTTTCTCTATGGGACCAACATCGAAATCGCGAAAAAAAATCAAATGCAGGGTTCCTCACGATGTTTTCCTTCACCGAAAAGCCAGTGGTATTTCAAATCGTACATGAATTCCGAAAAACTCATTGGTACGAATCGGCCTGAACGGGGATCGAACCATCGCCTTCTGCACGGAAGGCAAGGTTACTCGCCACTGGACCACCACGGCTTTTTTTTTTTTGCAATATTGTGTAATTTGTTAGTAAGTAAGTTATAGCCTGTAGAATCCCACTGCAGAGCAAAGGCCTCCTCTCACGAATAAGGGTGAGAGGGAGTGGGTCATACTCCACCACGCGGGTGCGTGTTGGTGGAGGCAAGTTAGTGGTCAACTTGCTGTCAGAGAATTTTCAAGCCGCCTTAATAGGCCTCTGACCTGGCTTTACGAATAGTTACAAAGCCATCACGGAACTATCCGAGACCAACTGCTTAACGTGTCTTCCGAAGTACGGAAACGCTCGAGATGAAATACCACTAAACGGTCACCCATCCAAAGACTGACCGGACCTGACGTTGCTTAACTACGATGATTAGTTTCCAATTCCAAGTTTTATAGTAGCCAACGAGCATAATTAATTAATTACGAGCAAAATTTAAAAAAAACATATTTAGGACAGTACGAGAGGCTCAGAACTCTCTTAATGAGATACAAACTTGGTTTCCAGTTACGGAAATAACACAAATTAAGTCAATTTAAAGCGATTTGTGTCAACTACAGTCACAGTGAGACAACCAAAATAGTTCCGTACAAAATTACACAATAAATCATACTTTGCGCTAGAAAGCAGCCTGGTACAGTCAGGGCACAAGTTACAGAGACTACAGTAGGACCACTTCGAGCAAACAACCGATTTGTGTCACATGTGTTTACCCAGTAAAGATTTTTCTGCTAGCTCCTCATTCTTATTTATTTATATTTATTTTGTAACACCTTATTGTACACATACCATTACAGAAAAAACTATTAAAGTAATTAATCTAACCTCATTAATAGAACAGGTTTTTATGCGGTACAAAATGAATTGAAAATCGTTTTAGGAAACCAGTACACACGCAACAACAATGCATATGTATAAGTATACATAAAATAATGTTACACTACGCGGTAAAATCTTGACCAATAGGGAGAAGTGTGTGTGTGTGTGCGATAGTTCGTTCGCCTAGGTACATAATTTTGTTCTTCGCATAGTTTATGTCATAGACTGTCATAATGGTAGTCCAGAAACACGCCAGAACACAACTAAAGTAATCATAATTTATTATAACATGACGTGCGATCTAGGTTGCCATCATACTATATTGCTATATAATGATATATTATTGCTCATTCTATACTATTAGTTTCGCAAAAGATTCGAAGTTAAAGCACTCGGAGTGGAACATGTTTTCGTCATTGTCACTTTTCACTACATGATTCCATGTCGAAACCAGTTATAGTGCGTCCAAGATAGTTTCCTCCGTGATTTTGACAGACGGTTTTAAAGATTTTATAGTACCTTTAAAGCTGTTTGAGCCATCAAAACTTTATAATTCACTAAAAATTTACAAGATTAATTGATATATTACAAAAAATTTAAGGTTTTACGGCTCAAACATGATCAGAAAGTAAAATAATCGCTCTAAAACTATCCGTCAAAATCGGAGTCAACAGAGTCGGAGCTATCTTGGACGCACTATACGTGCGTTTCAGGCCAATTTATCTTGACGAAACACAATTTTTAAGACCATCAACCAGAAAACATTAAATGTTACAAATTGCAAGTTGTAACGAGCGCATATGAGCGAAGACATGAATGGATGAGATAATTATGATAAAGTAAATGTATTAGTATAATGAATTTCAACGAAACAATGGGTGAATTGTTCAGTGAACCAATATCGCAGCGAGAGAGCCCTCTGTACTATCAGTATAATCGAGGTTATGATCATAAATCGTGTGCGTCAACGCAGCAGTACCACCGCCGGCTATCTGTAAACAATTACTGGACGACTACTGATCCCCGTCACGTTTATGTACAGTCGTAGTCACGCGGGTTCTTGTGTGTTTCAACGAATAATAATAGCATGTATGAGTGAAACAATGGCTAAATAAATGAGTGAACGAATAGTCGCCTGAATGATTGAGTGAATTAATTAATTAATATCGCACACTCAAAATAATGAATGATCAATAAAGTATCTTGAAACCCACTTATAAAACGTCGAATCTTTTTTTGAAGCTACCACCGCATCGGAACATGTTGTCGCTGCAGAAAAGATGCGGCCAGAAACTCTACAACAAAGCAGCGAGAGACCCGCCTGTACTATAAGTACAACAGAGGTTATATGATCATAAATCGTGAACGTCAACACAGCGGTATCACCGCCGGCTATCTGTAAACAATTACTGGACGACTACTGATTCCCGTCACGTCTCTGTACAGTCGTAGTCACTCGGGTTTTTGTTTACCGTCGTGTGACGGAGGGCTAATATTTTTAAGGAGATTGATGATTTCTTAAGCGTTTGTTGTATGTTCTATGCAAATATTTTAGCTTTGCTTTTTAATCTACTGAAGCGATAATGATAAGAAGCTATTCTTAATATGCTCATGTTTGTATGTATGCGGAGCCAGATTTTTTACTCTTTTTAAAGTGACAAGAAAAAAAATGAATGAATGAGTGAACTAACCAGTGATTGAATCGGTGTATGCCACGAACATTGACTTACAAACTACCTGGACGTCGGGTCCGCGCTCAAAAGTATCTTAACTAAAAGAGTAACAAAACGCTTAAAGAGTAACAATTACGCGTCAGTCTTCGCTTGATCGTCCAACTCCGCACACGTCTATAGTGCCGTGCCGCTATGCTGAAATTTGTAAACACAACGCAAGCAAATTGAAAAGCTCCTATATTCAATAAATTATGTTGACTTTGACTATGAAAAAATAATTTCAACAGATTCATTGTTTTTAGTTTGTTTATGTTACTAAAACGTATTACGTTTACGTAAGTTAATCTGGGACTTTTTTTTCGAGAATTTTGTATGAGACTCGGCGTCCATTGGTTTGTAAGTCACTGGCGGTGAATTAGAGTTGAGAAATAAATGTTACTGAGCTGTTCAGGTGATGAAAATTAAGCAATACTATAAAAATTAGGCAATGCTATTGGTGGATTTTTCCTCTCTCATAGCTTAGCTCCTTCACATAGCTCTGGTGCAAAGTTTCCTGAAATAATGCCTGAAAGAATTAATGAACGGATGGATGAATGAAATGATCAAGAAGTGAATGCACAGACATAAGGCGCGGTTTATACAGAAGAGACGTGTATAGCGGTGGCGGATAGTCAAAGTAACACAATTATTAACCTTATAGTACGTAGCATAGCGTCGTTTGGAGAATTACGCCCGCGCCTCCAGGCGTCGTCACCTGGAGGCGCGGGCGCGATTCTCCTTTACGACAAAAACGACGCTATGCTACGTACTATACGGTTTATATTTTGTTACTTAGATTATCCGCCACCGCCACACGTCTCTTCTGTAGGTATAAACCGCGGCTAACACCATTTCTTCTTTTCGTCTCCTTCGACTCAAATCAGAAAACTTACTGAAAAAATTAAATTCGGTTCTATTCAATGAAACCAACCATAACCGACTGTACCAATTTTCCCGACATTAGTTTCGAATCCGTTGCGAACGGAGCACGATTTATGCATTATTCAACATTATTTATTAATTTCCATCAAAATGCACTCCTGAACTATAACTGAATATAGTTTAGTACAGTTTCAAGTGCCGGTACAAACTTTAGTCAAAACTTTTCAACCGAGAAAAGAAAATACAAAATGGAAACACGAGGCTTGTTTAAATTAACTTGTGACTGGCTACTAGCTTTGTAATGTACAGTTTAGTACAGTATAGTACTAGTATACTGTACCCTTTGGCGACAAAAAGTGTCCCTCCCAACTACATTTGTGCCGCCGTCTGAGAGCCTCCCGCCTGGACATGACTTGCCTTGGGCGACCTGGAAGTCCTTAAACCGACTTCGAATCCAGGTCGGTCGCAGTAAGGACATTATGGTCAGGTGGGGATTCTCGGATGCGCTAAAAGTGAGTTGCTTGTGTGGAGCTCGACAAATGATGGCCCATCTCACAACGATCGATGTGAGCACGAGCCTTGCCCTAACACTTGCACGCATGAAGAGCTCATGACCGCTAGTGACAGTGCAGTATCGGTTGCCCATTTCTGGTAAGGCTCTATTTATCGACTTTGTTCATAATTTGAAGTCGACACGATAAGCAAGCAAGCAACATTACTATCTAAGTGCAAACCAGTCTTAACCGTCAGCTCTCCCGACCGGAAACGAATTTGCCCCATTATATCAGTAGAGGTGCTAGAATATTCTACAACTCCACGACTTGACACTGACGGGGCGAGCAGAGACAATGTCCTTTCACACCGTGGAACAATGCAGCAACTAGAAATAGTTGTTGTTGTAGAATTTAATATTAACGCTTGTAAAATGTAGACTTGAGTTGAGATCCGTACTAAGGAGCAACATACAAGGTATTACAAAATTACAAATATACATTTAACCATATGCTCCATACAAACGAAGTCTGGTGATATTTTCTATACTAACCAATTAAAGTCAATGAAATTTTTCAGAAACAATCTTGAAACTAATCTCTATGCTTGTATAAAGTCAGATTTTCGTTAAAATGTATAGTTTTAAAGTTACAGTGCCTCAAAGATTTCCATAAAAATCTTAAATTAATCCTAGCATTGAAACTGAATATTTTAATGAAAATCGGATGAGATACAAGCATAGAGATTTGTTTCTAGATTGTTTCTGCAAAATTTAATTAACTTTAATTGGTTAGTATTGAAAATATCACCAGACTTCGTTTGTATGCAGCGCGCATTTACGCATTTGGAATAAATCTCTTAAACATGGTAAGTAGAACCTCCGAAACCAACCACTCCGAAAGTAATTACGATTTTGATTTTGGGTATATGCACGTTTCCATACATAAAACTTGCTTACCTAGCTATCTAAAATCCACAGTATAATCCAGGTCACCGACTCTAGATGCAAGCACTAGATCTATCCCGATCTAGTACATAATATAACGGAGTGGGAGGTTTAGAATCCTAGCCATATTCTTCGTTGCGCAACGCCAAATAGAATTTTTGGCAAGACACTTTTAGAGATGCGAAATACCCCTTCTCATAAAAATTTACTCCAAGCCGAACAAGAGTGCGATTTTTGAAACTCATACTTTGAACTCAGCAGTTGACAATGTCAAAATTACTATGGAGATATGCTTTCTACTGCTGATTTGACTTTCAAAAATCATACTTCAGGAGTGCGATTTTTGAAAGTCAAATCAGCAGTAAAACTCATTCCTTGTCTGTAATTGAAAAAGAGCGTTGCACTAATTAAACAGGTACAGTAATACCAGGTTTATAATGCTTACGGTTGTAAAGGAGCTTTATAACAGCGCTTTAAAATTGTATACCTTTTCTTAAAGATTCATTTATATAGGGGATATAATTCAGAGCGCGCTCCATACAAACGTACTATGGTGATATTTTCAATACTAACCAATTAAACTCAATCAAATTTTGCAGAAACAATCTTGAAAC
Source organism: Agonopterix alstromeriana (assembly GCA_963924505.1). Classification (NCBI taxonomy): domain Eukaryota; kingdom Metazoa; phylum Arthropoda; class Insecta; order Lepidoptera; family Depressariidae; genus Agonopterix; species Agonopterix alstromeriana. Next base: position 1,518,123 of record OZ004684.1, read on the forward strand.
AAATATCTATGCTTGTATGGAGTCAGATTTTCGTTAAAATATACAGTTTCAATGCTAGGATTAATTTAAGATTTGTATGGAAATCTTGTTGGCACTGTAACTTTAAAACTATACATTTTAACGAAAATCTGACTCTATAAAAGCATAGAAATTTGTTTTTAGATTGATTCTGAAAAATTTCATTAAGTTTAATTGGTTAGTATTGAAAATATCACCATAGTACGTTTGTATGGAGCGCGCTCCGAATTATATCCTCTTAAGATATTAATAGGCAGACCACATTGGTCGGACATTTTAAGGAACAAGGATCAGCAATGGATCAGATTAATAAAGGATCATGCGGAATGACGTAATAAAAATAAGGCATACGCACAGTGGGTTGATATGGACCGATTTGATTGATTGACTGTCGTTTATACAAACTGTTTTGAATTCTTACAAAATCAGCTTCCAGAGAAATGAAGAAAATCAGTCCAATAACAAAAATAATCATAATTGCACGTAATTCAAAGTTGAAGCATATTTTTGATAATACATTTTTTAACTTTATTTGTAGCATAAGCATAATCATGCATACAAATCTTAACTCCCCTATATTCCCCGAGAGGGTAGTCAGAGATATTTTGAAACCTTAGAACATCCACGTTTCACCAATCCTACCGAAACACTGTCCAGTGTAACGGGAGTGTGACGGGGGGTGAGCCCGTGTCGCCACTTGTAATGGACATTGGGTACAATACATGCCTCAAAATTGAAGCATGCAGGTTTCCTCACGATGTTTTCCTTCACCGAAAAGCCAGTGTTATTATTTTATTTGTAACAAATAATATTTAGGTGGTTTTATCATCCTCTGTTTATAGCAGATAGGCTCCGCGACGGCTGCATTCGCAATGCGCCGCGCCATTAGATTTACAACCTGTGCTGACTTCGCTGAAATACTTACTATGTATTACACATACACATTATATATTCGAGGGGATATTGGTAAAAACTTTATAAGCTTCAGAAAAATTAAAATCATCATAGTTACAGCATATTCATCATTTAGCACAGTCCGTCTTCGGCTTTGACTATTTATATTAGTCGGGGAAATCTACATATTTTTGAATGGAGTAGGTTGCATTAATTGCACTTTTGGTGAAAATTTGGAATATAGTAGATACATACCTGAAAAACATAAATTCTCAATAATCCCCGATTTTTTATGTTGTATTATTGAATAATTAAGACAGTTACAAAACATTAAATTTAGGTATGAACAAAAAATGGAAAACTGGTGATTTTGTACAGGATGGCTTCATTCAATACGTTTTACTTATAACAATAATAATCCCCGGTTAGTATCGTAAATTTGAGTAGATATTTAATATTTTGTAAGTCTTCAAAAATTATAACCTCAAAACTAAATTATTTACTGTTTGTTTGTACACATTAAATTTGCCTTGTGATAATTAACTCTCTTTTTTGCTAGTATGCTCGAAAAAATATCTTTCGAAATAAACTTGCCCTTTGTACATTTATATCGATTTTAAGGTATTTCTCAGGTTCCTGAGCCAATATAACCACGAAATCTCGACAAAAATTGTATTAACTAACAGTAATATTATTTCAAACACAATTTACTAAAGTGTCTTTAATGCAATCTCAAACCTTATTTTTCCTAGACTATATGTGGGCTGGTTACGCGTGTAGTTCTACTAACAAACATTTCTGCCACTTTTTGAGGGGGACGAGGTAACATGAAATCCGCAACATTGAATTTTATTCCCCATAACCTTAGATTTGAATGTTAAAAATCATGAAAAGTAGTCTCGTGTGATGAACCCCAAACGTTCTAAGTTCGAAGTTATTATTTCGCAATTATAGGCTATCTCGTTTAATGATAAGGTGTAAAATTGAATGTAAATGCACAAGATCAATTGTGCTTATACCGTGGCAGAGGGGAAATGCTACCGCAAGGCTAGTCCTTACAGTAATTAGTCAAAGGTCTTCGGACATAATTGCCTCCTCCATATTACTCCATGACGTTCAAAAATGCTAGTGTATTTGACAGGTTTTTAAAAACTGCTCTAAGGACTCTATAGAACATGTATATTTTACGATCCATAACATATAGCGCAAAAAAAAACTAAAACAAAAAAATTTAGATAAATGGAGATAAGGGCGCACGAAGTACGAATAAATGGATCGAAAAATGAAATTGCAAACTTGTGACTTATTCATCTGGAAATGAATCAATATCATCCTATTTGACCTGGTGACCACTGGTCCTGTACAAGGTCTTGGTCGGGGCGTCACATTTTTTGTAAACGTCTCCTTTGTAGAAATGCATTGTAGTCATCGTGAGCGAGTCCGCAGTCCGATGTTCTGGTGGCCGTGACCACAACCTTTTTTGAGAGTCACGTTGCAGGTTCTGACCCGAGAATCGAACTCGCGTGTTGTCCGCGCGTCGCGTCTTTGCCTGCCACGGGGCTCCGCATTCCTTAATCTCTTCTTGTTCTTTATCAAGAACAATCCCTGAGATTGGGATAGATACTCCCACAAACTACTTGACATTGGCGGAAATGCGGTGCTAACGCACAATCAAAAAGTCCATTAATTATAAATAAAAAAACCTTTTCTGAGTGCTGAATCTGCTCCTGTTCACACCTTAGCTCCGATCCGTCGATGAAACACCACATCGACAGGTTCTTTTTACTGCCGCCGACCTGGGTTCAAAGCCTGTTTAAAGATCTCAAAATCGGCCCGGGCAGCTCGTGTCATGGAAGGCTCTCTGAAAGGTAAAAAACTAGGTAAAATAATTACCTAAAATGTGTAAAGGTAATAACGTCTCTGCCCATAGAGAAAACCTCGTTTTACTGCACAAAGAGCTTCTACCTATTCACTTTAAAATGTGAAAGCCTGCGTAGAGTATTTACGTAAGTAGAGGCGATGCGATTCGGTGCTTCGCAGCGTTAACTCACTTTGGCAATGGACGTGGATTTCATTTAATGAATACAATAGTACTTTGATGTTTTTTTTAAGTGAAACTGTGCGACGGCTTTGAAATTCTAATCCGCAACCTTTTCGTGTGATGGAAGGTAGACATTTAAATCGGAAGTGCCGTATTGACAGCTGCGATTTAGTTTTCGAAAAAAGCGTGCGAAATCGGAAAATAAGAATACTTCATTTAAAAATTCTCGCAGGTTGAAGTTTCACATCTGCCGGGCGTCCCGCGACGGGAAATTTTTTTTTCTGCAGAGTTTCGGTACTAGTGAAACGTGGATGTTCTGAGGGTTTCAGAATATCCCTGACTACCTCGCGGAATAAAGTCGTGAGCAAATGCTTCTGCTTATTCTTTCGTATTCAATCAATATTCCTCACATTATACTATGCGACTGCAGTGTGGGTTGGTGGAGGCCAAGTTAATAGTGAACTTAAGTTATAAGACCGCCATTTGTACCCTTACGTTCTTTTATTCTTTTTTTTTGTTGATGTATTTTTCATGCACATTTTTTTATTTTATTTACGACAATGTATTCATAACTCTTAAGCTAAATAGAAATAAAAAGGAAACTATGAATACCTATAGGTATTCTCCCTTTTTATTACTCCATAGAGTCCGCATAAATTTACGTTTGTAGTTAGTCTCTTTTGTCTTGTGACGTACCTTTAATAGTAGAAGGAGATGGAACTATAGATATTTTGTTTATGCGGCTGTCCACTTTTTTTTGAGCTAGTGTGTGTGAAAAGTGACCGTAAACATAAGGTCATACGTCACTTGGTGCCTTTTGTCCATACTACTTGACCCCACTCACTTAAACCTAAACGTCAAAAAAGTGGACACTTTTCAATTGGTATGGCTCACTCTATCTCTTTGGTTACAAATCAAATACACTGGAAAAAAAAGCTACGTATACGTAGGGACGTACGAGTATTCACGTACACTCGTAATCAGTATCGCGTCGTAAGCTACGTAGTACGTCAGCTGCGACGGGATATGTACACGTAGCGTTTTTTTCTCAGTGTAGCACTAAAAGTTCACCCGTCCAAAGACTAGCCGGACCTGGCAGAAATTCCGAGATCAGTTTCCTTGAAGCTCCACATTGCAAAAATATAATATAGATAACCTCTGTAACACAACGTTAATCTACACAAATTAATGCGAGAGAACCTCGCAAGACGGCTGGGCTTCCTTGGATCAGATTTTGCTTTCACACTAAAGATTCACCGAAGGTTTACCGTTTTAAAGCACTTTTTGAATAAATAAAATATAAATTAGCTAGAATGTGCAAGGAATTATATTAAAGAAATACGGGGACCTTGGTTTCTCTCTATGAGACTAACATCAAAATCACATCAGCTGTTCCATACAGAACCGCAGGCCTGTGCAACCCTATATACAGGGTGTAACAAAACACTCTAGTTATATTTAAAGGGGAACCAATTTCGAGAAAAAAAATGCTGTTTCATACAAAACTACGCTACGTACCTACTCAACTACTACCAAAATGTCTGGTCTTGACAATGTTACACTATGTAATTCAATATTGTATTTTGTAAGTGTACTTTGTATATTAAATTTTTTTAAAGATGTGTGTTGTGGAGTTTCTGGCCGCATCTTCTCTACAACGGAACACCTTCCGACGCGGTGGTAGGGTCAAAAATGACGTCAGAAAGTTATCCATGTGATATTATTTTGAATAAAACATTTTTAGTTTTGAGTTTTGACTCGACTCAAATGTATGCAACCACAGATATTATTTTCGATTTTGGCATCATTGTGAAAGTTAAATTAATATTATATTATACTTTGATGGGCTTTGGAGCCAACATCGAGAAAATAAAAAAAATCTGCTGTCCCATACAAAACTGTACTACCGACTTGACTAAAATGTATGAGACAGCTGTTTTTTTTTCGATGATAGGTCCATAGTAAAAGTTGTTCAGTTTGATGGTCTGAAGCACCCCCTTAAGTTTTACTACGGTTTTTTGTTGCTGTATGCAGGGGCTGATACTTTTAAGGGGATGATCAGACCATGAAACTGAACAATTTTCGTTACCTCTTTTCGCGATTTCGTTGTTGGTGCCATAGAGAACGATGTTCAGTTTGACAGTCTTATCATCCCCACTATGAGAAACTACCTACTAGTAATTGCCTTTACTAGAGCTACAAATATACATGGTGTAAGTGACAGCCTAGCAAATACTGAAACGGTGAACTCAGACCATCAAACTGAACAACTTTCACTATGGAGTCTACATCAAGAAACGCGAGAAAAAATCTGCTGTTCAGTTTGATAGTCTGAGTTTCAGTATTTGCTAGGCTGTCACTTAGACCTGTATCCAGGGTCCTACTTAATATGCTGATAGTTTTTGAAGAGGATATTCAGACCAACAAACTGAACAACTTTCTCTATGGGACCAACATCGAAATCGCGAAAAAAAAGCCAGCTTTCCCATACATTTGGCTCGCGTAGGTTTGCACTTTTGTATGGGAGAGCTGATTTTTTTTTCGCGATTACGATGTTGGTGCCATAGAGAAAGATGTTCAGTTTGACGGTCTGATCATCCCCTTAAAAGTGTCAGCATATTAAGAAGGATCCTATATTAGCATGTAATGTTCACGATAACATTTATAAAGCCTAGTCAGGCTCCAAGAGATTTTAAAAGTGTAATTTAAAAATCTCATAAAAGGTGGTAAAAAGCTTTCAGGAGCTAAGTAAAACATTGCATGCATTGTAAAGTGCCACAATATGGCGGCTCGCTTGCATTTTCTAAGCAATATAGAAGAATAGAGGGTAAGATAATGTACAATTTTCTTTAAGTATGTTTATAGTAAGGTAGTTATCGTAGAATATAAGAAGCATTATGCTCACGACTATAATCTCTGAGGGGGTAGTCCATTTATGTTATTATAAAACTGTAATATAAGTGTTGTCAATCAAAAATCTTATGCATATAAAAATTTACAACTAAATGAGTATGGGTAAGGCTCAGAGGAAGGATCTCCATAGAGTCCGCATAAATTTACGATTGTAGTTAGTCTCTTTTGTCTTATGACGTACCTTTAATAGTAGAAGGAGATGGAACTATAGATATTTGTTTATGCGGCTGTCCACTTTTTTTTGAGCTAGTGTGTGTGAAAAGTGACCGTAAACATAAGGTCATATGTCACTAGGTGCCTTTTGTCCATACTACTTGACACCACACAGTCAAACCTAAACGTCAAAAAAGTGGACATATTACAATTGGTATGGCTCACTCTATTAGGTATAATCTCTTTGGGGTAAGGTTGTATGGAGAAAAATCTTTTTTGTTGAGAGGCTAGTTATAAAACTAACATAAGTTTTTATAGGACCTTTCCTTTGTTACTTTGTGCATTTTTCTCCAGTTGGCTAGGACATTGCAGGCTGAATCACCTGATTGTCCGAAAAGAAAGACGATTCCGTGCTTCGGATGGCACGTTAAGCCGTTGATCCTAGCGACTATCTCCGGTGGTAGTAGTCGTTACATAAAAACCACGTCAGAGGCCGTAAGGCGGTCTGAAAATTCTCTGACACCAGGGCTTGCTGCCCACACGATAAGAAGCTAGGACCTTTCAAAATATATTAAAAAATCGGCCAAGTGCGTATCAGGTCATGCGAAGGGTTCCGTAGTTGCCCGTTACAATATATGGACTTAGAAGGGGGCTTTTTGTTTTATACTACGGTTTAACGGCTCATAAAGTCTAAATAGTAAATTTTACAAGTTGGTATTACTCGTTAACTCGGAAAGCCTTCTGAGCGGTGATAGTTTTCCTTTTAAATTCATTATATACACTACTGCCATGAATTTTTTCACGTTTCCAGAAACAACCGTTTAGCTGGCAGAGTGGGGGGGGGGGGGGGGCACACTTGAATCTATCAAAAATGTTCACTTTAAAGCTTAATATTTCGCTAATGGATCCCTAAATCGAAAAATGGTTTTCCCACACCTTCAATATTTTAAAAAGACCTATCCATCGATACCCCATACCATGGATAAGATGAGAAAAAAATTGCATCCCCACTTTTCGGGAACCCTAAAAAAATATTTTTCAAAATGTTATTTTACTACTTTGTCGGCGTTATTAATATGTATACCCATGTACAATTACAGCTTTCTAGTACTAATCGTCTCTGAGCTAAGCCGCGGACAGACAAATGGACGGACATGGCGAAACTATAAGTTTAGTGTTCCTTGTTGACTACGAAACCCTAAAAACCTAAGTCTTACAGATCACAACCCGCCCTAATAAAAAAAGAAAGCTATAAGACCAGATGAAAAAGTCAATTTTAATCGGTCTTATAGCTTTGTATGGCAACTTTAGACTGTATTACTATTACGTATGGGTATTGAACTAAGGTGAAGAACAAGACAGTATGGAAAAAAACGGCCACCTCGAAAGTGGTTTGTACAACTTTGTATGGACAAGTGGCGTCATTTTTTTTCCTGCGGTTACTTATAATTTTATTACAGTTTTGTAGCATTACCTCAAATTAATATATAAGTTTAATAAACTTTCCTGTTAGTTATATCGGAGCCGAGATATACAGGTTGAATATTTTTGGACGCGGCAGTAGGGTAGGTACCTTAACCTTTGTAGCTACAGGAAAACGTTCTTAGAAGACTATCCTTAACTTTTTGCAACATTTAGATCTACATTCAAAGATTTTAAATAAATGTACTGTCAGCAAGAAAATTGACAAATTCCACAAAAACTTTTTTGATGCCATTTGATCCTGTTTCTTTTAAAGATCAAAAAACTCTATTAGACCAACCGAGCTTACAGTACTATAATGTCTGATTCCTTACGTCCTTCTGTAAAGCTCGCATTCGGACGAATGTTAGGGGGTCCCCACTCGCTTAGCATAAAAGGAGGTATTTTGGAGTCGCATTTTCTACGAAATTTATAAAAAAAAAGTACTCTAACCACAGTTTGTTCATAAAAGTTTTTGATCCTTATAAGAAACATGGTCGGTTGGCATCAAAAAAAGTGTTTGTGCAAATTGTCAATTTCTTGCAGACAGTAAATTGACAGATATTTCAACCAAAAAATTGGTTGAAATATCTGTCAATGTTATCTAATAAGTGATCTTGTTATTGGGAAGGTAAGGTTCTTGTAATAGATCGGTCTAGCACAAGGACTTCAATTTAAGTCTGTATTAGCAACCGATGCCATCAGAAACTTGAGAGCTACGTCATATCAACTGGGACGTACTTAGGAATATTTGGGGGCACCATCAAGTGAAATATGATTTTATGTTCCTTGCAACTTCAGTTTGGGTACAGTATAAGAAAGAGTATCTATACTAAATTTCAAATAGCAACGAAATTTTAAGGCTCACTTAATCTTATAACAAGACGTAACGTCCAAGATATGTCGGATGGTATATCTTTCTGATAAATTAATTATACCTACAAATCAGAATTGGCCAGAAAAGCTATATGGGAATCGCAAAATATTTTCGTCCTTATTTGAAATGAAGTATAGTATTACATAAAGTATTACATAAGACACAAAAATTCACGAACCCACGGGCAATTCTAAAGCAAACACCACGTGTATGACAATATTACTCTTTAATAGTAATGAATTTGTAAAATTGAACCATGCTTCGTGAATGAAATTCTAACAATATTGTTATGTTAAAAATTATTATAGCCAGTAGGATCCCTGCAGGGCAAAAACCTCGTCTCAAGAGTAAGTTTTAGAAGGAGGGTGATTTTATTTGTATATTAGTACACATAAACCTTAAATGGTTTCATGGTTGCTATTCTCATATCTGTACTGTGCTTTTTTCCTTCTTATTATTATAAGATGTTTGAAATGTTTTAGATATTAAGCTTAACTATGTCCTATTATGTTATAACTTTCAGTGGTTAAATAAATATATTATTATTATTAAATTGTTTACTAAGGCTGGCTTGTACCAAAAAGTATTTAGGCTTAAACCTGTTTAAATATGATGTTGTTACTGTCATTAGGAGGTATGAGCAATGTGAGAGACAGAACAATCACTCAATACGTTTATGTTTAAACACATGTTTGGTGCAAGGCAGCCTAAGTGTAGAAACGTCACAGAGAGAAATTTCAGACTAGCATATTTTAACCAAATAGTACTCCTGCAGCAAAAGTTACAAGTTTTTAATACAAACTCATACTGCTTGGTTATTAATAGAGGTCGAACTCTGCCGGTCATTCCAGGTCCGCATTTAAGTGATATGTTTGGCGTCCTCTATTTAACTTTCATTTATCGGTGTTTTGCAAGAAGTTCTAATATTTATAACAATGAATTCCTACGCACATCACTTAAATGCGCACCTGGAATGTCCTTCAGATCATTAATATACAACCATTTACCTGACATGTTCAAAACATTAAATTTACGTACATTTAAAAAACATTTCATTGTTTTTCTGCAGTATAAATGTTATTACTCAGTTAATGTTATTACTCAGTAAATGCTATTACTTTGTTGTTTTATTACAATGTATAGATAATTAGAAGATGACTAAATTTGTCAACCTTACAATTTGCACGCCGCCGCCATGTGTGGTAGAATATGTCTTGCTTCATGGTATATATTTAAGACCTTAATGGACCATATTCTAGCAAATAAATTTGTTCTATTCTATTATTTCAAAAAAACTTATTTAATTTATTTTATTATTAACTTTAGATGGCTCCGGACTTTCTGATTTGACTAGTTTAGTAGCTAGTACCGCATTTTAGTTTACAAGTTGTTAAAATTAAAAATTAAGTTATATCCTGTCGAATCCCATTGCAGGGCAAAGACCACCTCTCACGAATAAGGATGAGAGGGAGTAAGCGATACTCCACCACGCGGGCCCAGTGCGTGCGGAGGCGAGTTAGTGGTCAACATGCTGTCGATAATTTTCAAGGCCTTAATAGGCCTCTGATCTGGTTTAACGAATAGTTACAAATTGTTCAAATTAAATCAAGGTTTTTTTAATGTTTAATATTACTTTCAAAGAGGCCTCAACGCTGACTACATCCCTGTCTACTAATGTCATAGGAAACTTGAGAACAATGTCAGGGGGCCGCGGTTCAATCTGCTCACTTCGCTTGTGATTAATTGACCAACTTCCACAGTAGCCTCTTGTGCTTGTCGTTAATGTGTTTGTGACAAGGTGGAGTGCCTAGCAACCAAGACTAACTAATAGCTAATAGTAACGGTTTATTATGAATATACTAGTTTTGCCCGTCACTTCGTTCGAATCGACTCCCATCATCACAGCGAGATCTACCAATATTTATAACTAAAATAAAATATAGCAGTAGTAGGGAACGTGGCCTACCGGTGTTTTATTCGGCTCCGCTGGAGAGGTTTTAGTGGACTGTAGTTTTTCTGGTGGCAGGAGTGGTTCGATGTAAAGGAAAGTCTTGTTTGCAGCACTGGAGGTTTATTTTAGTGATTTTCACACCAGAGTTAGTTACACGCACAAGCACCGTACCAATATGGAAGGCGGAAACGGAAATACAACTTTTTTAATTACTACATTTTATGTTGGTGTTGCCAACACCAGTTTTTAGATCTAATTCTAAGTTTTTTTTAAATTTATAATTAATGGACTCTTGCTTGCGCGTTAGCACTGCATTTCCGCCAGTGTCAACTAGTTTTTGGAAGTTTCTATCCCAATCTCAGGGATTGTTTTTGATCAAGAACAAGAAGAGATTGAGGATTGAGGAGCCTCGTGGCAGTCAAAAACGCGAAGTGAGAATACCACGCGAAACAAGTGCTCGGGTCGTGACTCCAATTACTCGTATAAGGTTTTAAATATGCATTGTTTCATTAAAATCTGTCCAGTATGTTCGAAAAAACAAACAAACCAAAAAACAAAGACTGACGGACAAAAATACAAAAATCGGTGATTATATTAAACACTTTTTAACATTCTTACATTTACGCTTTTGTTACAGTTTTGTACAGATTTGTAACAACATAATTATGGTTAAACTGAGTTGGTCTGAAAATGAACATGGACAAGACGAAGATCATGTCAAATGTCCATGTTGTACCACTCCTGTAAAGATCGGAAACTCTGCGCTCGAAGTGGTTGACGATTATGTTTACCGTTAAAAAGAGATCAACCGTTATATCCAACTCGGCTGGGCAGCGTTCGGGAAGCTACGTAGTATCTTGACGTCCCAAATACCACAGTTTCTTAAAACGAAAGTCTTCGACCAGCGTGTGTTGCCAGTGATGAAATATGGAATAGAGACGTGGTCGATCACTCATGGCCTCATAAAAAGGCTGACTGTCACCCAAAAGGCAATAAAGAATGCTATGCTCGGAGTTTCACTGCAGGATCGAATCAGAAATGAAGAGATACGCAGAAGAACTAGAGTAGCTGACATAGCCCAAAAAATTGCTCAACTAAAGTGGCAATGGGCGGGGCATATTGACCAGCGCGTGTTGCCAGTAACGAAATATGGAACATAGACGTGGTCGCTCACTCAAACCCTCATAAGAAGGCTGAAAGTCACCCAAAGGGCAATGGAGAGGGCATACTCGGAGTTTCCCTGTGAGATCGAATCAGAAAAGAAGAGATCCGCAGAAACAAAATCAGAGTAGCTGACATAGCCCCAATAACTGCTAAACTAAAGTGTTAGTTAGGCGAGGCACATTGCTCGCAAAACCGATGGCCAAAATATGGGGCCATAGAGTGGCGTCCGCGTATTGGCTATGTGCGAAGTGGTGATGGGAACTGACAAATCGTGTGGTGAGGTGAGGTGGCAGAAATGTGTACTTATGTTGGACAAGCGGTGTAAAATATGCTTGCTTGGGTACTGACAGAAATTACAAAACATACGAAAATACAAAAGAAAAATAATTGAGCCAATTTAAGGGTAGTAAAAACTATACAGGATGTCAACTTAAATCGAAACCGCATCAACTATACAGGTGTCAATTTAAATTAGCTACATATTTTAGAGGGTGCTTCAAGCCATTAACTTAACAACTTTTCGCAAAAAAAATTCATCAGCATTCATTTTATATGAGTTATTTCACATCATGATGAAGTTCCAGGTATCTAGTTCAGTAAACATTTCCCTTTAAACACATTTATAAATAGAACCGTCATTCACAGCCCCTGACTTCGGTGGAAATAAATTATGAACAGTTTTACCCTTGTACACGTCAATTAGGGGAATTAAAATTAGAATTAGAGGCAAATTATATGTGTTCCACACAATTATAATTTAAAAGGGAATTTCCGAGTATGTGCTAATTTCTTTAGAGTGTTTCTTGCCGTGTGGTTCCGGCTTAGAATCGACCACGCCGTGTCTTCCCGTGGGTGTCGTATGAGGCGATAAAGGGATGAGGGTTTCTTGTGCAGTGAGCCTTGCTACAAATGCATGCTTAAAAAAACATAATCGGATTTGGTCCAAAATATGAAAGAGACGGCCAAAAAAAAATTATGCTATATTCTGTTAGGACTTGTCCTTCTAAAGATTGATGATTATAACACCAAAGCTGTAGGTCCATTGTCCTTGGTTTTATGTGTGTCTATGCGTAGACACAGCTCTGAAGGTGACTGGATGAGGATTGCAGGCAGAGAAATAAAGCAGCTGCTTTTGACTGATAATAGCGTATAATTATATACTTAGTACAAAAAGTCTTATATTTTAGAAAACTTTCTATCGCTAAAAAACGTGGTGCGCGCGTATGACATTGAAGGGCAAGTGAAGGACGCGTTGGCTGCCTCATCCAGCTCCCTAAACCGTCGCTCATTGGCCGATGATCACGTGATAAACCGTCGCCATTGGGTCTGCGTTACGTGACGTGATGCGAAGGACATCGGCTCGAGTGGTAGGGTAATCCGGTCGAATAGATGCGTATGTATAGGTATATAGGTGTGTAGTTGTGTCGCCAACAATGTGGGTTCGAAATATCTACCTTTTCATACATTTTCGATGAAATTAGCTAAGGCTATTATATTCTGTTAGAACTAGACCATTTTTAGTATGGCACTGATGATCCTATAGGATCGTTTTCCTTGGTGTTGTTAAAGTTTGAAAAATCTGCCTTTTCATACATTTTTGATGAAATAAAACTTACATCTGCAGCCAGTGTTGCATTCCGTACTATAATTATAGTATTTGTACTAGAATTTCATATTGAGTACTATAAACTATCGTCCGTACAGGATAGTACACTAAAATACTATAATTTGCCAATACCTTCCTCTGACACAAATATTTGATCCTAAACACTAAAGTTCATCGAGAATGTGTTCAAAAATTAACATCTATGTTGTCTTTTGCCACTAACAACAGTATGTTGAATACATAATTATTATTAAGTGCGAGAGATATAGCATAAACACTATAGAATCAATGTTTGATCGTACTATGGATAGAAAAACATCTCAAATTGTAGTCAATAACAACAAAAATGTTAGCTTGTTTCATATATTCTTTCGAGTCTAAAATTGCTAACTGACAATGTTGGTTGATTGTTGTTGGAGTTGTGTAACGATAGGGTGTGCAAACGATCGACGTACTGCGCATTTTTACTAAAATAAAGCTTAAATTTAAAAACGTTCTATAATTTTCGTCAAATACTATCTTTTAAATTTCCATAGACTATAATTTTTTGATTACTCGAATGCAACACCGTCTACAGCTTTCATACAATAACAATAAATGCTTAGACGGACACGTTCTATCACAATATAGCAATAGTTTTTGTTGGCCGGCACTTTCACATTTGGACCAAAAGTGTATGAACCAGCTTCTGACCACCCCTAAAAGGATTACTTTTATTACGCATGTGTAGAACATATTAAAAGATTTCCATATAATTATTTCATCAAAATCAGGCTCAATACGTTATCTCTATTAGATGTATTTTACAACGTCAGGACTGTCACTGAAAAGACGTGTGTTGTAGAGTGTCTATCCGCATCTTCTCTACAAGGGAACACCTTTCGGATATTTCTTTTTCCTACTCCTCATATCTTCTTTGATTAATTCATTGCGGGTTCCAAGTCAGATTAGAATCATCCCCCGGGCTCCCTGGACTTTATTGTGGTGGGCTAATGGAAGCTAAAAAAAATAGAGAACACCTTTACACGCTCTGGTAGGTCAACAAATGACGTCAGAAACCTATGTGTATAATATTTGATTAATTAAATCTGTTTTTAAGATAATCTGTAGAAAGGGGTCCTCGGTATCTCGGCTCCGACTAAGAACAAATTTTATTAAACTTACATATTAATTTGAGGTAATGCTAAAAAAGTATAATAAAATTATAAGTGGCCGCAGGAAAAAATAATGACGCCATTTGGCCATACAAAGTTGTACAAACCCCACAGAATGTAAACGTGGACTTGATGCCTCTTCTGCACACATATTCATACAAGTATGTATTATAAAACTTCTAGCACAGTCGCTAGTCGGTTAAAAATCGAAGTGACCACAAACATAAAGTAAAATAGTGATGTGCCTCAATTTGAATAGTCGATAATATTTCCAGTCTGCGGGGCGTAAAGCCCGAGCACTAAATCCAGTACATTTTACTGAATATTTTATAGGGTTGTGACGCTACGATGCTCTCCACGTTGTGAATTATGGACTAGTGTTGCACTGTTATCGATTGTTTCATTCCGTTTAATTCTTATGTTTAACAGTTATTATAATACAATTGAAAGTTACCATTTTTGAGATCTTTTCTCTTTTCGCATCACAAACACATTTTTATGATCTTTATTTATTATTAGTTTCGATTGTTCAAAATTAAAGAGCCCCAATTCGCTCTATCAATATCCCAAACAACATAAACGATATTATTTTTGGCATGGAAATATCTGCAAGAATGAAATGTAATAACATAAGGCTACTTTTTCTACGTCCATGCATGTTAAGTTACAACTAAAAACTACCTGCTTAGGTAATTAATAACTTAGATCATCATACTTAAAAGGTGACAACCAACAACTGACGGGCTACTACCAATCTCCACTCATCACAACAAGCCTGCTGGAAAATCGAGGAAAAATAATAAAAGTCACACTTATCGATAAACTTTATCGATTCGATTGAAATTCTATCGATACCGTTCCAGCAATTACCATTTCATGGCCGTAAAATTTCAGAGTGTCGCCCATGAATAACAGAAGTGGTGGGGGGAGGTATTTCAGAATTATGACGTCATCACTCTGTGGACACGGCGAGACGAGCTGTGGGCAAAGAGGAGTTGATAAATAGACAGAACCGATATGCGTTTGAGAGTGACTTTAATTTAAATATAGAGCGGTAGATAAAGAGGTACTTTGGACACGTGATGTATTCATAAGACCAAATGCTCATGTATTTTTAAACCTTTAATCAAATTTGTGAATGTGTCGTTGGTGTACCTAATAAACTATTAAACTATTAAACTAGACACTTGACTGTCACTTCATACAAATGTGAAAAACTAACAAGAGATACAGTGGAGTCACGTTGCAGGTTCTGACCCGAGCACTTGCCTCGCGTGTTGTTCGCGCGTCGCGTTTTTGCCTGCCACGAGGCTCCGCAATCCTCAATCTCTTCTTGTTCTTGATCAAAAACAACCCCTGATAGATACTCCCACAAACTACTTGACATTAGCGGAAATGAGGTGTTAACGTACAAGCAAAAAGTCCATTAAGTATTTAAATTAAAAAAAGAGAGACTGTTATACTAGTCTAGGAAAAATAAGGTTTGAGATTGCATTAAAGACACTTTAGTAAATTGTGTTTGAAATAATATTACTGTTAGTTTATAACACTTTTATCGAGATTTCGTGGTTATATTGGCTCAGGAACCTAAGGAGAAATGCCTTAAAATCGATATAAATGTAAAAAGGGCAAGCTTTTTTCGAAAGATATTTCTTCCAGCATACTAGCAAAAGAGACAGTTAATTATCACAAGGCTAATTTAATGTGTACAAACAAACAGTAAATCATTTCGTTTTGAGGTTATAATTTTTAAAGACTTACAAAATATTAAATATCTACTCAAATTTACGATATTAACTGGGGATTATTATTGTTATAAATAAAACGTATTGAATGAAGCCATCCTGTACAAAATCACCAGTTTTCCATTTTTTGTTCATACCTAAATTTAATGTTTTGTAAATGTCTTAATTATTCAATAATACACAATAAAAAATTGGGGATTATTGAGAATTTATGTTATTCAGGTATTTATCTACTATATTCCAAATTATCACCAAAAGTGCAATTAATGCAACCTTCTCCATACAAAAATCCGTAGATTTCCCCGACTATACCTGGTTTATAAGTCTTACCGATGTTCTTGCGCAGTTGACAAATGGGTATGAGTAAGGTTGTATGGAGAAAAATTGTAATTTTTCGGCAAGTAATAAAACTTACATAGGTTTTTAGAGGACCTTTGAAATACATTTTTTAAAATACATTAAAAAAAACATCACATTCATTGCTAGGCCGCATCGGAGCGGTGATATTAAGGTGCAAATAACTTCTAAGGTTGTATGGAAGTTATTGATTTTTAGCAATAAGACCGCCTTGTTTTGTCTTTACGGTATATTTTGCCGAGTGTGTAATATGTTTCGATTGATTGATTGAAAATGAGTTGATCTTTTTCATGAACATTTAGAATCAAATATCTCAGCTCCGATGCGAGTTAGGCCATAAGTTTAAAACAAAATAATGTTTGTTTTTATATACTATTATTAATAATAATATAATAATAAATTTTTTATTTCAGGTACAAGTACCATAACATAAAATTTGATACAATATCATTCATTAACAAAATAGTTCAGATATACACACATATAATAAGGTATTTATAAATTTAATTAATTATACATTATTAACATTGAATGATTACTCGTTATTATTATTATTAAGTATCTCTGTAAAGGTTTTACAGACCGTAGCCGTGTGAGTTTTATTACTGGCTGCTCATAAAAAAAAATGAAAATTTTTCTTGATACAACCTTACTGTCCAACCACTACTTTTACTTTATGTCACTAGATGGCGTTGATCGTCAGAGATTGTGATTCTAGATCGCGCTGTTAAGATTTGCCCGTGTCTAATCACGTTGGTTTACCAATAAATTAATAAATTTGTATTCGTCTAGCACGGAACGGTTCGTTTCATTTCATGACGCCCTCTGTGAGATACTAGACCTTTTTGAAAGAGAAACAAACTCATTTAGGTATAAATCACATCGTATCTACCTCCCACTTACTCTACAGGCAGGTCCTTTTACGATATATTCGTAAAGAGAAGACCTGGCGATGTTCACTGATGGAAACTGAGTGCAACCATTTTACAGTTTGCACCACGTACGATGTCCCCGGAGACATTATATTTTCACACTTATTATTTAGCGTAGAAGAGTGATATCAAGGAGCTTTTAGAATTGACTTCAGTTAACTTTGTATTTACTCTGTTAATAGATTTTGGTTACAGTTTTCCGTTGATTTTGTTAGAACATGTTAGATAAACTATCTTTTTGAGGTGGTTAGGAACTTTGCTGCAACTTTTTAGTGTGCAACTATTTATTTACGAACAACTGATAGATATATCAATATTTGACCATCAAGCTGAACGACTTTCTCTATACAGGGTCCAACTTAATATGCTGACACTTTTTTGAGGGGATGATCCTTAGACTACTTATATGAGGACAAGTTACGCGTATAATTCTACCAACAACTAACAAACTTTTCTGCCACTTTTTGCGGGGGTCGAGGTAGCACGAGATACGCAACGTTGAATTTTATTCCATTAGTTAAGATTCTAATTTTGAATGTTAAAAATCATGAAAAACAGTGTCGTGTGAACCCCAAACGTCATAAGTTCTCTATGGGATCAACATCGATATCGCGAGAAAAAAAAACACCTGTCCCATACATTTGGCTAGAGTAGGTTTGCAGTTTTGTATGGAACAGGTTTTTTTTTCGCGTTATCCTTGTTGGTGTCTTAGAGAAAGTTGTTGAGTTTTATGGTCTGATCATCACTGTCAAAAACTGCCAGCATATTAAGGTGTTTTTTGTGTTTGTTGTTTTTTTGTTAAAAAGGTGTTACAAATGTGTTCATTAGCTGTATTTATCCTGCTTGCGGGCGCGCAAATTTCGTTTGATTATAGATATAACATTATTAACAGGGTGAAATTGATATCATCAAACTGAACAACTTTCACTATGGGAGCAAACCAATCGGAGCAAAAAAATCACCTGTTCCATTCTAAACTGCAATGCCCACTCGATTTAAATGTATGCAACAACAGATTTTTTTTGCTCCGATCGATTTGCTCCCATATTAAAAGTTTTTCAGTTTGATGGGTAGACTCTTAGTTTAAAAGGATGCTAATGATATCAATTTCACCCTGTATATCCATCACGTAATCATAATTTTCAAAATAGCACAATTACTATTTTGTGTCATTCGCCTTTGAGACCACGGGCTGCTGGGGGTCGGAAGCTTTGAGCTTTTACTTGATGCAAAGGTTGTCCATCGCCATCCAACGCGGAAACGCGACAAGCGTTATGGGCACCTTTGCATCTGGTATGGCCCGGGGAGGTTTTTTTTTATTTTTTTTTATTTATAATTAACGGACTTTTTGCTTGTGCGTTAGCACCGCATTTCCGCCAATGTCAAGTAGTTTGTGGGAGTATCTATCCCAATCTCAGGGATTGTTTTTGATAAAGAACAAGAAGAGATTAAGGATTGCGGAGCCTCGTGGCAGGCAAAGACGCGACGCGCGGACAACACGCGAGATAAGTTCTCTGGTCAGAACCTGCAACGTGACTCCGAGGGCTTTTTGACTGAGTGGAAATATTTTATTAAGCTAGTTTTATATTTTTTATTTTTTTATTTATTTTATTGTTTTTTGAAGATCAACAGCACAATGCAATACAACAGTATTATATAAGTAACAGAAGGTCAATTAAAGGTCCTCGCTAATATACATCAAACTAAAAAGAAAGAAAGATCCAGTACAGCTCCATACATGCGTATCGGTTATTATAACATAGATAGTTAATTGAATGAAATAATACAAACTACAAGAACTTTCCAGTACCTACATCTTAGCTCGAATAGAGATAATTGTTTGGGTACATTAATAGTACCTACAGATAGCTAAGCTGATTACAATTAGATCACTATGAAAAAAAACACATAATATAGGTATATAAAACAAAAAGAAAATAAAGATTAGGTATACCTAATACCTATTTTAAAACTGTTTGGTTCTATCCTGCTGTGAAAAAACTTTGCGCTAGTTGACGCCTCGCTGACATAATGCTAGTGTTGAACAGGTCTAAATCATATTCCTCACTCAGATTATTGAAACTATTGCTCGCACGCCAGACAAACGTATTCATCCTGTAATTAGTGGATGCGGAAGGAAGGTAGATAAGAGCGTTGGACCTCAATACCTTCGAGGTCACTCTTTAGAACAGTTGGGAAAGAAGACTGGGACAATCAATAGCGCCTGATGCAATTTTCAAGAGAAATACCAGGTCTGATATTACACATTAGTTAATTATATTTTAGTTAGTTATATTTTATTGTTATTTATGTTTATTTATAAATAAAGCTAAATTTAAATAGCACAATACCGAATATTAGGACGTTAGCTTCTCGTGGCAACATCTCAAAAAGCGATGCATTAAAAACCGCAAATAGTGTAGTACTGCTATTTCCAAGCCGAGCCTCGGACAGCGCGGCGCCGGGCGGCATAGACTAAAGTACGAAACAGACTGGCTTTATCAGCGTAGGTAAAATGGATTTGAGTAAGGTTGTATGGAGAAAAATTTCCATTTTTTTTGTTGAATACAACTTAGACAGATTTTAGAGGACATTTCAAAATACATTAAAAAACATCACATTCATTGCTAGGCCGCATCGGAGCTGTGCTATTAAAGTTCTAAGGTTGTATGTAGAAATCGCTTGTTAGCGCTAATACCGCCTTGTTTTGTATCTTCTGTATTTCTTTACGGTATATTTTGCTCAGTAGGTAATATGTTTCGATTGATTGATTGAAAATGAGTTGATTCTTAAAGGTTTTGGTTTTGAAACTTTAGAATCAAAAATCTCAGCTCCGATGCGAGCTAGGCCATAAGTGTTCATGAGGAAATGTTTGTTTTTTATAGTACTATAGTTATACAATACTTTTATTGGTGGCCGCAACTGTTTAAAAAATGACAATGCCTTTACTCATACCAATTATTTGTTTAATTGCTGTGTGTCAAAACACACAGCAATTAATAGCGCATCTTTAATAAATATGTTTACTAATTTTTCGCGTTTTCAAAATTGATCCCATTGTAACCCCTAAAGTATGCATCGTAAATACCTATGTCTAAAAGAATTGCTCGTTAATAAGATAGAAATCATAGAAAATATTATTACTTGATATTTGACTCCTCTACCCAATTTAGAACTCCTACTCTATGCACCAACTTAACTCAACTACGGAATACACTGTTTAGTCTGAAATTTATTACAATATCCCATATCTTGAGGATCATACGACATCATACGCTAACTGCAGTGACATAAGGTATATTTTAGCTTGGTAACTGAAATATCGAAGTAACTTGGTAAAATTGGGGCGGTTAGGACCACTGTAGTAAGTGACTGTTGCATGTTTATTTAGTAATTTATTGTCTGTTTGTTTACTTTGTTAATTATATTTGTGTTTTGTTTACTAAGTGGTTCGGGACGTACGAGTACAAATAGGAAACTTGCATCAAAATTATAATGAGAAATTATCTTAATTAAATAATAATAGTTGTTACACTTAGACTACTTATATGAGGACAAGTTACGCATGTAATTCTACTAAAAAACTTTTCTGCCACTTTTTGCGGGGGGCGAGGTGGCACGAGATACGCAACTTTGAATTTTATTTCATTAGTTTAGATTTTGAATGTTAAAATCATGAAAAACTGTGTCATGTGAACCCCAAACATCATAAGTTCGAAATTATTGTTCCGCCATTATAGGCTGTCGCGTTTAGTGATATGGTATAAAATTGGATGTAAATGCGTAAGATCTTTTGATCTTGCACGTTGGCAGAGGGGAAATGCTAAGGCGAGCCGGGTCCGTATATAATTCGTCTAAGTTGTGAAAAGAATGTTACTGAAAGATTTATTGTAAAGTTTTTATTTTACGAATTTTTTTAATTATAAGTTACGTGGATCGGAACGTAATTTCAAACACCAATCAGCGCAAAGTGACGAAGCGATTAGCAACATGCGTGCGTTAAAAGAGTACGGCAACATTATGGATGATTTGCGATGACCTTTACACGTCATGAAAAGGAGTGACGTCACGTCATGGCAGTGAGCGGTTTGACGCGGAATTTCAAAGTCAACTTTTGATTTGCATTAAATAAATGATTTGTGCATATTTTACCATTTTTGTTTTTGGTATATTTATGTAAGCCTTAAATCTTTATGATACACTAAAAATATAAAACTGTGCAAGTTCCCCATTATGTTGTATTTTTCTAGAATAGTGAATACTCAAAACCGATTTCGAGTGCAACGACCGTTTTACTGTGCTTACTCTAGTGTAACTACTCTTAGTAGGTACTCTATGGTAAATTTTATATCAGTGCGGATAACTTTACCATGTATTCTACTCATAAAACTGAACAACTCCCAGAATGGAGCCAACATCGAAATCGAGAAAAAAATCAGCTATTTCATACAAAACTTCAGTATCTACGACTATTTGACTCAAATGTATGGGACAGCTGATTTTTTTCGCTATTTTGTTAATAGTGGAAGTTGTTCAGTTTGATGAGTAGAATTCAGATGATAAAATTTACCATGTACTAATAAAATTGATATTGTTTTTATGTATTTCAAATAAGGACGAAAAGATTTTCCGATTCCTATATAGCTTTCTGGCCAATTCTGATTTGCAAATATAATTTATTTATCTGAGAGATATACTATCAGATATATTATCTTGGACGCTACTAAAGCTGTGCTAAGAATAAGTGAAGTGTTTCAAATCTCTCTTTTTGTAATTCAAAACAGAATTAAAATTTCGTTGCTATTTCAAATGGAATGGAGTATAGGTACTTTTATTCTGAATTATTATTTTTGTCATATTTTATGTTAATAATAATTGTATTGGACAATTTACAATATCGTTAATTTAATTGTATTCATTTTTAAACTTTGTTAATTCTCTCTAACTTATATGTTATAGATTATATAGATGAAATTCTAAAAAATAACATACAAAATACGATAATACAAATTCTCATAAAATTCGCCTTAAGGCAACCCCAAGGCATAGCTCCGATAAAGGGAGTGAGGTGCGGGGCTTGAGGGGAGAAAATGCAATTTAATTCGAATTTTAAATTTAAATATTATTGTGTTCGTAATTCTTCAAGATGCCACAGTATATAAGTGATACCAGTCGAACAGCACCAACAACAATGTTGTTTGAAATTATGTAGGTCTGTATTATATTATTGCCGGGCAGAGTTCGAGAGAAAATTTACAGAATATCAGACGTAGGCTAACAAATCCGCCCAATCGAACGCAGCCTAATTTGTTACGATGAAAAACATTTTCTGGAACGATGACCGATCATGGATTACTGCGTTTTTATAACGTGCGATCTGTTTTAAGGGCGGTGAAGCTTTTTCCAAAAGCGCTAATGCGTGCTGCTAACGATGTTCCGTCCTAGTTTCAATATTAACCAATCAAAGTCTATGAAATGTAGACATGATCTAGAAATCAAGGTTTATTATTCACCATACTGTCTTTTTCTTCAATAAATATATTTTTCGTCCACCCATCTCGGAAATAATATTTTTGCTCTTTGATATCTGAGTGCAAAATCCATTTTTATCCGCTAGAGGAAAAAGTAAATTGAAATTAGAACATCGTGTGCACTAAGTTTGTGAATTCAAAACATCATTAAACCTATTTACTTCTCCCTCGATGGTGCCGAAATGAAGTCTGGTTATATTTTCAATACTACCAATTAAGTTCAATGACATTTTAGACACGATCTAGAAACCAATATCTGTGTTTTACATTTGTCAGATTTCCGTTACAATATGTTTATAGTTTCAAAGTTATCGTGGCTCAAAGTTTTCCATACAATTCTTAAATTAATCCTAGCGTTGAAACTATAAGTATATTTTATCGAACCGATGAGAACAAAAAAAAATCTGTTGTTAGGTATGGAACAGTTGATTTTTTTTGGTTCTGATCGGTTTGCTCCTATAGTAAAAGTTGTTGAGTTTGATGGTTGTATGAAGTTTAAAGGTTAATGATACTTTTCCTTATACCCTGTATAGGTATTTTGGAGATTTCAGGGGTTATTTTTCGAAAAGAACACTACCCTGAGCCACCACTGGAGATTCGTTGTAGGCCGGGGAGGGTGACCGACCGACACGCAACGCGACCCTACAACGTGAAACTATCATACAAGTAAATAAAATGCAATCCGCCGCATAATATAAAAGCCTCGAATGTAATCTTCCAAAAATTGCCTATTAGAGGGAAACGAGAAATTAGCGCGGGTTCGAATCTTTTTGCTTACTAATATGTGTCCGAAGGGCTGACCGTTACACATCCGTTTATACAGGATGTTCAAAAAGTGCGTTTAACCTTTTGAGGGTGATTCGGTAAGTAAACGATTAAAAAAAATTAATCGAGTAACTCTTATCTTAAATACTGGATTTTGCTAAATACAATTTGAAGTTGAAAGTTGCCCGAGACCTAGACGCTGATCAAATCAGTTGCGTACTGAAGAAGGGCCAAGTAAAATGTACCCGGAACCGACGAGCATACAGGGTGTTAACTTAAATGCATTTAATATCGAAGAGTTTGCTTCAGACCATTAAACTGAACAACTTTCACATTGGGACAAACATAGAATTCATGAAAAAAAGTCATATATTCTGGTCGCGTAACTATTAACATTTTCTATGGAAAAGTTAATATGTTTTCGCGATTTCAATCTTGGCTCCATAGTGAAAATTGTTCAGTTCTGACGCGCCTTCACTGCATATAAAATATAACCTGTTCCCGCGCATTTCGGAGAGCGAAAGCCACGCTTGGCGCGACTTGTAAGTATGGGAAAAAGTCGAGTCGCGCGCAAGTAGAGAAATCATGCTAGACATGCTGATGTCAGAGTTTTTTCAGACCGCCTTACGGCCTCTGAGGTGGTTTTTATGTAACGACTATATTATCATTGAACAAATGTTTTATGGTTGAAAATGGCAACTACCGCTCCGGGGTCCGCTCAGGGTCGTATCTGGTACAGGGGATTTCATTGGCTATCCATCGCGGGAACGCAGCTGGTGTGATGGGATCCTTTGTGCCGGGTACGATTATTGGGGAAAGGGCCGATTAATGTGTGTAATTTTTTTTTTTTTTTTTTAATTTTCTGACGACACGTGTTGAGGATTTATATGTACGTTTGTTGTGACGAAGCTTGTTGTGGATATTTGACTGTAAATCCTTTTGGACGACGCATGTTGCCAATTTTATAATTAATTGTTTTGTAATGGTTTGTATTATGTAATTTTGATTCGAGCCATTTATAATCTGCGTTGTCGAGATTCACTACGAGGTCTTTTCAAAGATATCAATATTTTGACTTTCTACAGTCAATACATTTACGAAAATATTTTATACGTTCGCCAAAATTTGTCTCTCTTTCCCAAAAACAGTGACGTTCATAATTACAATACAAGAAATAAAAATAAATTAGTATTCCCACATTTTCGACTTAGTAAGGTCAACACATCTTTCATGGGGCACTGAATACGTTATTATAATAAGATACCAGAGAATATTCTAAACTTGACAGACAAAAAGTTTAAGTCCAATGTTAAACAAGTCCTCTGTAAAAAAGGTTACTATAAACTCGATGATTATTTGAATGACCAAAATGTCTGGTCTTGACAATGTTACACTATGTAATTTCATATTGGATTTATGTATTTGTACTTTGTATATTTTGTTTTGTTTAAAAGAAGTGTGTTGTAAAGATTCTGGCCGCATCTTCTCTACGACGGAATACCTTCCGACGCGGTGGTAGATTCAAAAACATGACGTCAAAAAGTTATCTATGTGATATTATTTTGAATAAACAATTTTGACTTTTGACTTTTGACTCCCATGTAATCTAATTAATGCTAACTAAAATAAATTCCTTGCAGAAGTCAAATGTTTATTTTGATGAAAACGTCTCATTGAATATTACCTAATTTTCATGGCCAATCCTGTCGCGTTTGATCGTTGAACCACACTGACATTCGAACGAGCACAACTAGGTCAACATAGCGATTGATTTGATCTTCCTGTGTTTATCTTGTTGCTATGTATACCTACTATACTACGGGTAGGGAATATTACGATATTATTAACTGGAATAGAGCTGGTATAAGTTTACTGTGTTTCGGTTGTGGTACCGTGAGAAAGATCTTGATTTTACAACATGTTAATGAATTAACGTAAAACTAGAAAGTAGTTTGTTTAGAATCGAGAGAAGAATCGAATTTT
Source organism: Agonopterix alstromeriana (assembly GCA_963924505.1). Taxonomy (NCBI): domain Eukaryota; kingdom Metazoa; phylum Arthropoda; class Insecta; order Lepidoptera; family Depressariidae; genus Agonopterix; species Agonopterix alstromeriana. The sequence goes on from OZ004684.1 coordinate 1,543,668, forward strand.
CATGTTTTCCACATTGGTAATTTTTTTCAAAATATTACATTATTTGTTTGTTTTAAAATTTACTGAACTCTATCTCAACCCACCGCTCGGGCAGTCTCACCCTACTTACTACCAAAACAAGATTCTTAAAATGTATCCACGAGCACTCTAGTGCTTTCATTTATTGCTGAAATGATAACAAATTATTTTTGCATGAAAACTTAAAATGCGAATAACTTTAAATTTTAACTATCAAAATAATGAAATTATTGTTTCAATCTAATTATTTTGTTCTAAATCAGTTAGGATGTATGAGGTTTTGCGCTTATTCATTAACACGTTGTATATGCCTACCTATACTATGGGTAGGGAAGGGTACGATATAATTAACTGGAATTGATCTGTGTAAAGTTTATTGTGTGTCGGTTGTAGTACCGTGATAAAGTAAACTTGATTTTGATATACGTAGTACGAGTATTTGTATTGTTATGATAATAGCCGTGGTGGTCCAGTGATGAGTAGCCTTGCCTGCCTTACAGGAGGCGATGGTTCGATCCCCGTCCATGCCGACTCGTACTAATGAGTTTTTCGGAATTTATGTATGATTTGTAGCACCACTGGCTTCTCGGTGAAGGAATACATCGTGAGGAAACCTGCATGCTTCAATTTGGAGGCATGTATTGTACCCACGGGCTTATTCCCGGTCACACTGGACAGAGTTTCGGTAATAGTGAAACGTGGATGTTCTGAGGTTTCAGAATGTCTCTGACTACCCATTCGGGGAATATAGTCGTGAGCATATACTGTATTGCACATGCCATGCATGTTATTATAAGATCAAGCAACATCAATAAAAAATATCAGTGTTACTTTTCCTTTTTCTTGCTGACTCTATGGTATACAGTTTATAACAGATTTTTTCAAAATTGTTATTTAAAACTGTATCATAAGAAAGAAAAACGCATGACAAACGAAGATGAGAAAATCGTCAAGAACGCTCGCTTTCGCATAACGCTAAGTAACAAAGATAGAGGTACGTCTTGATTTTTGTCGTTTTCTCGGGGGTGGCATGCTAGGTCCATTGTTGTTACAACGTATTCGGTACTTAGCTCCCTGTATACTATCATGGTAATCAGAATATGTATCAAAAGAAGATACGGGCTCATGAACTATAAATACCAGTACCACAATAAAATGATACTCTCTACGCCGTAGTCGGCAAACCACTACGCCGTAGCACCAAAATAGCTACGCCGTAGCATAACACCGCAAACTGGAATGTACGCCCTCTGAAATGTTCTGTGGAAAACCAATTTTCAACTAATCTTCTTTAGATAGGTATCCAGAGAACCCTTCTATTTTCGGCCTTATTTTACAAAGGATAGGGTTCAAATTATTTTATCAAAATAATTGTAAAATTATAAGATTTACTCTAAATCAGTAAATCGTTCAATTAAAGCCACTCGCTGATTGGACTATGAATCAAAGTCTTTGGTTCTATTTTGGTTGATTGATGGAAAATACGGCACTGTTCACACAGAAATAAAGTATAAAATGGGTTAGCACGGAAATATTTAATTTAGGAAAAGTTTAAACTTTCAATTGAAATAGTCACTAAATGTTACCAATTTTTTATGTTAATCTACACAGATTGTAATAAAACATCCTAATGGAACTAACATAGAGAAAAAATTAAAAAATAAATTGTTTCATACAAATCTGTCGATTACAATGTTTCAAGTGTAATACCTAAAAGATTTTATTTTATTTTGATGTGGTCTCCGTAGTGTGAGTGTTCAGTTTGATGGTCTTAACTACCCCGTTAAATATTACTTGGGTCTTTTATTACACCCTGTACGTTAAAATATACAACGTGTTAATGAATTAACGCAAAACTAGAAAGTAGTTTGTTTAGAATCGAGACCAGAATCGAATTATCATGGTTTCCACATAGGTATATTTTTTCAAAATATTAAATAATTTGTTTGTAAAATTTAAAATTTATTGAACCCGATGTCAACCCACCGCACGGGCACACTCACCCTACGTACTACCAAAACAGGATTCTTAAAATGTATCCATGAGTTCCTTAGCGCTTTCATTCATTGATGAAATGATAACAAATCATTTTTGCCACAAAACTTAAAATGCGAATAACTTTAAATTTTAAGTATCAAAATAATGAAATTATTGTTTCAATCTAATTATTTTTTTAGAAATCATTTGGGGTGTATGAGGTTTTGCGCTTATTCATTAACACGTTGTATATGTCAATTAATCACTCAAAAGACAATGCGGGATTTTATATGGAAGATGGCGCCTTTCTTTCGCCTATTAAAAAGGCGACGAAATTGGCGCAGCCATCAACCAAACTTGAATATTTCAGTTTAGAATAAAATAAAACCTGTTTTCCATGTTGATCTCTTAACTCAGTCCGAACGGAGATAATAAATGCTTGAAATTGAAAGTATATTCATTACGTTTACTAAGCGTTTACTTCAAGCCTGTATTTATCTCCGTTCGGACTGAGTGAAACAACAAGTGAGGAAAACATCGTGAGGAAACCTGCATGCTTCAATTTCGAGGCATGTATTGTACCCACTGTCCATTACAAGTGGCGACGGGCTCACTACCCGTCACAATGGACAGAGTTTCGGTGCTATTCAAATGTGGATAGTCTGTGGTTTCAGAATATTCATTTTTAGGCTTGGCTTGGCTTTTACCTACATAATTATGACTTAATACCACAAACTTAAGCATCAAAAATACAGTAAGATAAGATAAGATAAGATAAGATAAATATTCTTAGTAAGAAAATATAAAAGGCAGAAAATAAAGCGTTCATACCTCAGTATCATTTCAATGTGCAACTCCATGCTATTTTCAAAATACTACCACAGTATAACTACTAGTACTACCCGTACAGAAGAATCACTTCGAAAACAGATTTTAATAAATAGCAACTCTCTCTGCACGGCAATAAGGTTCAAAGTTATTCGCACCAGTCCTACGGTACAATTCGCGAATAACCTTCACAACGGCACGCCTGCAAACAAAAATGAACCGAGTCATTAGACATGAAAGCATAATTTACATAGTCTCCCTCTTTCATTCTTTCACGTGCTGGCAGCGTGACATCGCTAAGGTTTTCAAGTCTCGCATTGACTAATCACAAAGTTTCGGCAATTCTAATGAGATTTGATCAAGATGTTTACACGGCATACCTGACCAATTCCATTCACCCCTCCATGGGGATCGGCTATCAAGCGTACCTGACCTGTGGAGTGAGACAGGACAGTAGGACAGTGATAGTAACTAGGTACGTCCAGTGTGCAAAATATTCGATCTTTCGACCTATCTGCAAATAAACAACCGAAATATTGCCCGTGCATCTCCGATGCGGATCTCTAAAAATGTAGATCGCATCTGGAATTCCTGGGCACAATCCCGGCGGGAGCACGAGCGGGAGGGCTCCGTACAAAACGCCAGAGTTCGCGTCACAAGGTGAAAGTTTTCACCTGATATCGACAGGTGAAGTTATGCTCTGCTAACTATGGACTTAGGAACATTAATTCACTAATATTCCTTTTTGTTATGGTCATATTAGCTTATTTACCGGTGACTGACCGCGTGAATTTCAAACTTTTACTAGATTTACTCCCTCTCCCTCTGGGATTGACTCTTAAAATACTAATGTATAATAACCTCAATAATAACATAGAAATTAAAACAACAAAAGAGTATAGAAATAAGATCTTAAAGATAAATAAGGTCGTCAGGTGCATTGGATAGTCAAGCTAATTCGTTGGCCAAGGAAGCTGCCAGCTCTTCAATCACCGGTAGTCTAGTGGAGACGCATCGACCGCTCTTTAATATTTTGTTCGGTTTTGGGTCCCATGGACCCAGCGTTTCGGAGCCAATCGTTGCAAATATGAAGCATCCTGAGATTCCTTCATACTTCCGCACCTTGGATTGATTTATGGAAAATCCTTTTTCAGTGCATCCCTACATCCTCTGTAGAATATTCTGAAATTCTTTCTCTCATGTAAGACTTCTTCCATCCACTGGTTGTCTGGAAGAAATCACTTTTAGTGATAAGGCCGCCTTTTGTACCCTTCTTGTTCGCGTATATTGTTGTTGTTTTGTGTGCATTTATCTCATGTAAGACTTCTTCTATCCACTGGTTGTCTGGAAGAAATCACTTTTAGTGATAAGGCCGCCTTTTGTACCCTTCTTGTTCGCGTATATTGTTGTTGTTTTTTGTGTATTTTGGTGTGCAAATAAAGAATATTTATCTTATCTTATCTTATCTTTCTCATTTTGCTTGCGTAGTTTTTACCCCATCGCGGCATGCGCATTTTCGTATTCTGACGAACGAAGATTGTCGCGTAATTGGTTTTGGTGCTCTTTTGGTTCAGACACTTTTGAGCGCTGACACAACGTCCACAAATTATCATCATGATCAATCATGCATCGTTCATGCATAGGCTCCCCGAAGAAGCAACACAAAAACTCTGTTTTCATCCAGCAGGGTAGTTGATCTAGTGTATCTAAGTTGAGTGGTATACATTTTCCAATTTCTAGAAATAACTCAACCCACTTGGTATTGGTATTGGTCGGGCTCGTAAAATTTCTTCCGGCGTCACCCTGGCCAGGTGAAGGAGTTTCGTATGTAGAATCTCCAACACCTGGCCAGCTTGAGCCGTGGACAGGATGTCCGACTTGGCTTCCGTGACGGTAACCACAAGGTCAGCCTTCATATCACATATCCCTCTCGGTGTATGGTGGTGGGAGTACCCAGCCGTTGTTCTGAAACTCTCATCGTGGTCCCTTTTCCCATGGGCTGGTACTTCCATCATCTTTCGTCCCCCCGGTGCTGTGGGCTTACCAATGGTCAGCGGGCGTTTAAGCTCACATGCATTTGGCTTGCCTCGCGTTTAAACTCGACCCTTGGTCCATGAATTGTCAAACATTACTGAAAATCCTCTGATCTACCAGCCTATAAAAATTAGCTGGAATATTTTCCAAGTCTGAAGTTTACCCGTCCACCCAGTACATATCGAACTCGTCGAATACCGAATACAGAATTCGCTGATACCCATCCCGTATTCCACCAGGATCTGAATTTTTCACCTTTATACTTATGTACTATATTTCACTATAGTTATAAGTAGATTAGTTCGTAGAACGAGAACAACGTAGGCATATTTTGAATGTCTACGCAGGTTTTTTTAAATTTAAACTTGATGTCTATTTTAATGAACAAAATGTTTGACCTCGAATGTGTTATTAAATGTATATTTTATACAGGGTGTAAATTTAAATGCGTTGCATACTTAAAGCTTACATTACAAGACGGCTTACAAGACCATTAAAGGACTAATTTTGAAATCGCACAAAAAACCGGATAGTCTATAGAAAATGACAATAAAGTCTGGAATAGCATTTTTTTCGCTAATTCAATGGTGGTCCCAAGTTTGAAGTTTTTCAGTTTGATGGCTTGAAGCATGAAACGCATTTAAGTTTAAACTTAACAAATTTATCAAATAATAAGCGTTGTGTAATAACAATATAATCTGTTGAAAAACATGATGTTTTAAAGATGTGTTCCAGGGTTTCTGGCTGCATTTTCATACCCGAAGAATTATATCAAAAAGACAACTTATTGTAACTAATTTGAATTGTGGATTTTTGAGACCTCGCAACGGAAGACCCTACCCAAGTATCTACAGCTTATAAGTTGTAGATTAGCTGTACAGTAGCTGAATAAAGGAAATTACTTTTATTCAAGAATTTTATTTTATTGTGAAGCCGTGGTGGTCCAGTGGCGAGTAACCTTGCCTGCCGTGCAGGAGGCGATAGTTCGATCCCCGTCCAGGCCGACTCGTACCAATGAGTTTATCGGAATTTATGTAAGATTTGTAACACAACTGGCTTTTCGGTGAAGGAAAACATCGTGTGGAAACCTGCATGCTTCAATTTCGAGGCATGTATTGTACCCACTGTCCATTACAAGTGGCGACGGGCTCACCCTCCGTCACACTGGACAGAGTTTCGGTACTACTGGTGAAACGTGGATGTTCTGAGGTTTCAGAATATCTCTGACTACCCCCTCGGGGAATATAGTCGTGAGCATATGCTTATGCTTATGCTTACTTTTATTCAGCTACTGTACAGCTACTACTATAACTTACTTATTGCTTTGGTAGGAGAGTGATCGCATTCGATTCGATCGGTAGCAGAGTGGAGGAGTTGATCGCACTCAACACTTACAATTAACTTAATTTAGCTTCTGACATCGAATAAACAGTTCTTTTTACCCGACTGCGCCAGAAGGAGGGTTATGTTTTTCGAGCGTATGTATGTATGTATGTATGTTTGTATGTCTATTTCTTTGGCACGGCCTACACCCTAAACGGCTTGATGGATTTTAACTTATGTTGTATTGGATTTGTAAACATTGTAAGACTGACATAGTGTATATTGTTTTAAGATATACGAATTAAAAAAGAGAGGGGGATTAAACAATTTTTTTTGTTGTTAAAAATTACAATATGGGTATCAAATGAAAGCTAATAATCAGACGATTCCAAATATATAAATATTATAGTACCTTTATGTTACCGTTTCGACACAAGACTAAAAAGTATGAAATAAACTAAATTATTAAGATAAACAAAAAACCCGACTGCATAAAAAACCTATTAACTGAAAAGAGAAAAACAAGCTCTATAAACACTAATCAGCTATAACAACTTTGTTTGAGCAAATATAATTTGATTGTTATTAGGTAGGTATTGCAGGCGGGGACAAACCAATCAATAACCAACCAAAAAATTTCTTTGTCCCCGTTTGCGATACCTACCTAATAACAATCAAATTATATTTGCTCAAACAAAGTTGTTATAGCTGATTAGTGTTTATAGAGCTTGTTTTTCTCTTTTCAGTTAATAGGTTTTTAACCAATATACTATAGAGAGGTGTGGATATGATAACAATGCAAGATCAATTCTTATAGTTAAATATAGGATATTAGTCCTAATATCTAGATCTTCGCCCTGCCCTACTTATGTTCTAATTTACACTACAATATTATACTTTCCAATATCATTCATGAAATTTTATAGCAAAAAGTATGAAAGAATCAATTTATTCATCATAAACAGAAAAGGCTTTCTTCACATTACATTCTTAACACAATATTGAGATTGAGTACCCTTAAAAGGTATTTTTCTGGTAATAAAAATAAAGGGACCCCCTCGCCATTAGAATATTCGAATGAAATATGATGATTAAAAACCAGTTAAGTGCGAGTCGGGCTACTTGTGCACCGAGGGTTCCGTACCACACAACAACATATTAAATTACAAAAAAAAAAGTTGTGTTTGATCTAGGACCTTAAAGCGCGAGACTGATTCATATTTGGCCGGTTTTATTATTTGTTGTTATACTGTAGAGTTTGTTCTATAATCACACCAAGTTTGACGGTTTTATGTATTACCGTTTTTACGATAGAGCGAAAAGAATTAATTTTTTACATTTTGACATATTTATTTTTATCAAATCCGCCATAATAACGCACATTCTGTGAAAATTTCATCTGTCTAGCTATTACGGTTCAAAAGTTACAGCCCTAAATTGGTAGACAAGACAGACGGACCTCCCAGAATCTCAGAACCTCAGAATCTTCAGACAAATATAGTCATTAAAATACCATTTTAATGGCTATCTAACACCAACATCATTGTAACCTTAGTTTGAAAGTCAAAATAAATAATTTATTCAATATAGGAGCTTGAAGCACACTTATTAGACGTCAATCCTTTTTTTAAGCTACCATGCATCGGAACGTGTTGTCGCTGTAGAGAAGATGCGGCCAGAAACTTCTACGTTTGAAACTCAGATAAAGGCATAAGTAGTATTAAACTAGTGATTATTTACGTTTTTTTTATTACATCCCGCTTTCGACGAAAGAATCCCGCTTTTTATTTACTCAAAAGGTTTCTGAATCCAGCTTTGCCCAAAAAAAGATCTGGCAACGCTGCCCCAGCATCATGCTCAATTGATAATGATCACAAACAAACACTCCCAACGAGGGCGAGACTTGAGAAAAAATAAAACATTAGCGACGGAACGGAATGAAATTTGGCGGGCGAGTCTCAAAACGTCAAAGCTACACAGTTGATTTAACAAGCGTTCCGTATTCAGCTAATTTCGCGTCTCCTCGCTTCTCGCCGTTTCTCTAGACTTTAATACAGATTCACTGCTCCATGTGGATATGGCATGGAGCGTTTGTATCTCTTTGAGTAAATTAAAATAACGGAAGATAGTGGCGTTCTTGCATTGCGTACACACGGCGGCACATCAAGCTACGCAAAACCAAAATAAGCTTGCTGCGCGAAGGTAGAGTAATATATAACGTCGCGCGGCCAGCTTATGTTGGTTTTGCGTAGCTTGACGTGTCGCCGTGTGTACTCGGATCGTTCTTGCATTACGTGCAGATCCATTTATCAGCTTGTACTTACGAGTGAAAAGTAATGCCGTGCGATGTTTTTTTCTTTTTGAATGATTTGTACAACGAGTAACACACGAAGCCAGTGTGGTATCTTAATTCCGCTAAAAAATCAGCTGTCCCATACATTTAAGTCGGGTAGGTACAGCAGTTTTGTATGGGACAGCTGATTTTTTTCCGCATTTCCTGAGGTAAGCTCTGTAATGAAAGTAGTTCAGTTTGATGGTCGGAATTCACCGTTTCAGTATTTGCTAGGCTGTCACTTACACCCTGTATACCTATTCTGTGCTTAAATACAAAAAAGTATCTCAATCACGCAATGCCGTATTGCGACGAAGTAAATTAGGCGACAGGAGCTCAATTTATGGGGTCCATGCGCTATAGGCTAGGCATCTATCTTCCGTTATATCAATTTAATCAAAGTTGTAACTCCACTAATTCGGACCTGCGTGGTGAAGTATGGTCCACTCCCTCAGCCGTTTGTGGAGAGAGCTTGGAGTCGCTGTCACACGCACGCACACACACAGCCAGTGTGACAATTTGCGAGTATGACGTTTTGCGAGTGTAGCATTTTGCGTCTACATAACATTTTTCGAATTGGACCATTGTGTACCTAATCTATTTTAGTTGGCACCATGTGAATGAGCCTTAGCATTTAATATGCGATTTTGAGGGATTCTGATGAACTGATGAGATCATAGAGTTCATATCAGGCCTGGAATCCACCATAAAAGAGCGGAAAAGCGAAGATGTGTCGTGAACAACCAATAGGAGGACCCCGCTCTGCCCATTTCCGTTCCGCTCTGCTCAGCTTCAGTGGACCACTAAGCATCTCCGCTCCGCCCATCTCCGCTTTTTTGGATCTGCCTTATTTATGATGGCTCCGTGTTGGACGCTCGGAACAGTGACTACTCTGTTACGAATGTTCGTCTAACTCCTGAGGATACTCATTGGTGACTTTGACTTTGACTTTGAGCGAAACACGTGTTGAGTAGAAATTATTTGGTGGGCAGGTTTTGTCTACTAGGTATTTAGAAGCGGAGGTCTCGATACAATCATGTTATCTACCTATTATTCATGATGGTTTCTCTATCATAGATGTACTCTTTCGTTCTGCCTGTCGTTGATATCTAACACGAGTGTATCTAATAATGCCGCATCCAATATTCAATTTGTCTTAGATGAGCTTCCACTCTGAGCAGACGTAGCTCTCGACGTCCTGATTGCCGCCTCTGATATTTATTAAATAAATATTGAATCTTTTCATTTGTACAATTTTGCGGCGCGAGCGTGCTGCTAACTGTCAAAGTGTCTACGTTTACTAAAATTAATGTTTTAGTCTGCTTCCGTGCTTCGGAACACTAAGCAGTTGGTCACAGATTAATAGTTAATACCTAGATCGTAACAGATGCATCACTTCCTTAGAAAACGGTAAATTCTCGCGCTTTAATTACATACTGATAGACGGTACGCGCAAAAATGTATCTAATGAAGCTCGAATCAGCGTTGTTGTTATTTCGTACACACAAAAGAACAAGAGAAAAAATCTGCTGTTCCATACGTTTGAGTCGAGTAGGTATTGCAGTTTAGTATGGATCAGCAGTTTTTTTTTTTTAGGTTTGCTCCCTTAGTAAAAGTTGTTTAGTTTGATGTGTAGAGAATGTGGTTTAAAGGTTAATTATACTTTTTCTTACCTTATTGTAACATCTTTAAAATTGTAAATGTGTTGCAAATAAATGGGTATGAGTAAAGGTATTGCCATTTTTTTAACAGTCGCGGCCACCAATCAAAAGTATTGTATAATTATAGTACTATAAATAACAAACATATTTGTAATAAACACTTATGGCCTAGCACGCATCGAAGCTGAGATATTTGACTCTAAAGGTTAATGAAAAAGTAACCAAAGCTTTTAAGAATCAATTGAAACATATTACCTACTAATCAAAATATACCGTAAAGAATTTTTTTTTTTTTTTTTTTTATACAGAAGATACAAAACAAGGCGATCTTAGCGCTACAAAGCGATTTCTCCCATACAACTTTAGAAGTTATTCGTACCTTAATTACACAGCTCCTATGCGGCCTAGCATTGAATGTGATGCTTTTTAATGTATTTTGAAAGGTCATCTAAAAACCTATGTAAGTTTTATTACTGGCCGATCAACAACAAAATTTCATTTTGTTTTTCCATACAACCTTACTCATACTCATTTATTTGTTTGATTTGATTTGTTCCAGTGGCAATATCCAGGGAGGAATCAGGGGAATACGTTTATATGGACAAAACGGTAGTAGTAATGTGACAATGTTAAATTCATCATCATCATCATCTCAGCCGATGGACGTCCACTGCTGGACATAGGCCTCCCCCAAGGATCGCCATAACGACCGGTCCTGCGCTGCCCTCATCCAACGGGTTCCCGCCGCCTTCACCAGGTCAAAGTCAAAGACAAAATAATTTATTCAATATAGGAGCTTGAAGGACACTTATTAAAAGTCAATTCTTTTTTGAAGCTACCACCGCGTCGGAACGTGTTGTCGCTGTAGAGAAGATGCGGTCAGAAACTCCACAACATAACACGACTTAATGACTATAAATTCTTAAGCTAAGGTTGAGTATACAGTAATACATAGTCTATTTAATTAAGTAAATGATACTATACAGTAAACTATAAGTTAGTGACACTCAGACTCAAGCATTTTGATCATTTAAATAATCATCCAGTTTATAATATGCTTTTTTAATGAGGACTTTTTTGGTCTGAGTTTTAAACATGTTTTCGGAAAGATTCAAAATGGTCTCGGGGATTTTATTATAACAGCCGATCCACCTTGTTGGGAACCTACCCACGCTGTGCTTTCCGGCACGCGGTCGCCACTCGAGAACTTTTCGGCCCCATCGGCCATCGGTTCTGCGAGCAATGTGCCCCACCCACTGCCACTTTAGTTTAGCAATCCTTTGGGCTATGTCAGCTACTCTGGTTCTTCTGTGGATTTCTTCATTCCACTTTAAATGCGTACATAGAAGATGGTATCTTTTGAGGTAGGTATGTACAATAATTATACAAATGCACTTCAATTAGATAAAAAAAGTTGTAAAATCTATTATGTTTCCTAAAAGAGGGTGTTACCAAAAAAAGCCGTGGTGGTCCAGTAGCCAGTTACCTTGCCTGCCGTGCAGGAGGCGATGGTTCGATCCCCGTCCAGGCCGACTCGTACCAATGAATTTTTCGCAATTTATGTACGATTTGTAACACCACTGGCTTTTCGGTGAAGGAAAACATCGATAGGAAACCTGCATGCTTCAATTTCGAGGCATGTATTGTACCCACTGTCCATTATAAGTGGCGACGGGCTCACCCCCCGTCACACTGGACAGAGTTTCAGTACTACTCGTGAAACGTGGATGTTCTGAGGTTTCAGAATATCTCTGACTACCCCCTCAGGGTATATAGTCGTGAGCATATGCTTATGCTTATATGCTAAATTTTAGTTACGTTTTTTACTCTAACTCAATTTACAATACTGTAGAAACTAATTTTATCCCCAAAAAGCACAATTGACCCATCCATCAAAAGTGAGGCCAAGGGGGAATTGAAATTCGAACTCCCGTATCCAGTTTCGAATATCCTCTGTCCCTGTCTACCGTAACGCAGAGCCTCATTACCCGTCCCGCTCTTTAATTAAGGGCGGGCTGTCAGTGGAGTAGAGACACTTGACGTGAACGCAGTGACTCTGCCAATTTGACGTTCAACTAGTGATGTACTGTCTGGCGGGACGGTTGTTATTACGTGTTGATGTGATAGCATTTTGCAATAAAATAATAATAAGCATAAGCATATGCTCACGACTATATTCCCCGAGGGGGTAGTCAGAGATATTCTAAAACATCAGAACATCCACGTTTCACCAGTAGTACCGAAACTCTGTCCAGTGTGACGGGGGTGAGCCCATCGCCACTTGTAATGGACAGTGGGTACAATACAGGCCTCGAAATTGAAGCATGCAGGTTTCCTCACGATGTTTTCCTTCACCGAAAAGCCAATGGTGTTATAAATCGTACATACATTCCGAAAAACTCATCGGTACGAGTCGGCCTGGACGGGGATCGAACCATCGCCTCCTGCACGGCAGGCAAGGTTACTCGCCACTGGGCACCAACCAAAAAGGTCGAATAAGTTGGGGTCCCATTGTTCATGGTTCAAAAGTTATGATTACTTTTATTTTTTTTCATAATATCGCACAGTGCTTAAGCAAAAATTAATTAAACAAAAAACTGTCAAAGTTATCGGTTTTTTTTTTTGAGGATGTTTAAGGAAGATTTGCATTTCCTGGAATACCTACGTACTTTTGTTCAGCTTTTGTCAGTGGAGTAGAGACACTTGACGCGAACGCAGTGACTCTGGCAATTTGACGTTCAACTAGTGATGTACTGCCTGGCGGGACGGTTGTTATTACGTGTTGATGTGATAGCATTTTGCAATCAAATAATAATAAATAATGCAATTAGCTTGACTATCCAAAGGGGGAACGCTGCCACCAGGCCTGGAACCATGTCCCGCGGAGATGCACCTGACGACCTTTTTTATCCTTCAGATCTATTTCTATACTCTTTTGTTGTTATCATTTCTATGACTTGCAGTTTTATTATTTATTATAGAGAAGATATAATAATCAATAAATAAATAGCCAGAATCCAGCATTCTCACGGGGGGTCTCTCCGTGTCAAGAGCCCAATGTTCTTAGGGTGCGTCCACATCCGGCGAATGTGCAGCTGTAATTGTTTGGTGCGCTTCTTTAGCGCAACTCATGAAAGGCTTGTATAGTGAGCGCTCGAGAGCGGCTCGCGCGCTTACAGTTCTGTTTGCTTCCATAGTTGTTAGGGAACAAAGCACGCAGCGCTCGGACTGTGCTCGCGCGGCTCTTGTGCCGCACGCGAGCCGCTCGCGAGCGAATGGCACGCGCGCTAGGCAGGAGCTATGCACGAGCATAAAATTCACGCGTGCAGCTAGCGGACGGCTCGCGACCGGCACATTCGCCAGATGTGGAAGCACCCTTAGAAATAGAAATAGAAATATCGTTTATTTGCCTTGAAACAGGTATACAAAAGATGGTAAAATATAATAAAATACGCTTCTTCTGTTCAGCTGTAGCAACAGCATGCAAATGTGTAACAACTTAAAATACTAAAACCTATAATACTAACATTCTGTAATTATTTAACATCTACTATTTAAAATTTAAAAACTCTTCAACGCTATAAAAACTATGTTGCACTAGCCATCTGTATAAATTATTTAACATTAATTTAGTGTTTTTTAACTTAACTTAACCATTAGACCAAGAAGGCAGCATAAAGGCAATAGATATAAACAACACAAACATACGTAATACATCTGACATCGGCTTTGAAGTTTGTTGTGCAGTTTCGTACCAAACTCAGCCTCTCAGTTTACAGAAGGTTTACAGGGTTGAAGCCTGTCACTAGTCAAGTAGTATCGACCCACGTTACCATCGAACTACCTCTGTACTTGATAAGAGAGTTCTCGTGCTCTTTTAATGTTTACATCGAAGATTTTCAATTATTATACAAATGGGTACTACAATTAAATAAATAAAAAGCGGTAAGTGCGTGTCGGGCCACGCGCAGGGTAGGGTTCTGTAGTTGCGCATCACAATATACGGACTTAGACGGGGGCTTTTTTGTTTTATACTACGGTTTAACGGCTAATAAAGTCTAAAAAGTAGGTCGACTATTACTAGTTAACTTGTAAACTCAAACAATAATTTTCACTTTAAAACTTAATATTTCGCTAACGGATCCCTAAATCGAAAAATGGTACTTCCACGCCTCCAATATTTTTAAAATACCTATTCAACTATACCCCACACTATGGGATAGACGATAAAAATCCTAAAAAAAATATTATTCAAGAATTTATTTTACAACACACCATAAATACGTAATGTCAAATTGCAGTTTTCTAGTACTAAGCGTCTCTGAACTAAATCGCGGACAGACAGACAGACGGAAACACGGACGGAAATGCCGAAACTATACGGGTTCCTTGTTGACTACGGAACCCTAAAAATTTTAAAAATTATTCGGTCACCTATTTGGGGATGTAAGCTAAGAGGAAGGATCTCTCTTTAAGACTAGAGTGAGCCATACCAATTGTAAAGTGTCCACTTTTTTGACGTTTAGGTTTGAGTGTGTGGTGTCAAGTAGTATGGACAAAAGGCACCAAGTGACATATGGCCTTATGTTTACGGTCATTTTTCACACACACTAGCTCAAAAAAAAGTGGACAGCCGCATAAACAAATATCTATGGTTCCATCTCCTTCTACTATTAAAGGTACGTCGTAAGACAAAAGAGACCAACTACAATCGTAAATTTATGCGGACTCTATGGAGATCCTTCCTCTTAGGATGTAAGCAAATGATGTTTTACCTCTTAACTCTCTTTAAGATATTTTAGGTCAATTAATGCGAAGGGGATCGCTATGAAATAACCATAGATTTTTTTACAATCACTTGCGGTCCCCTTTGACTAATTATTATAAGGACTTGCCTTGCGGTAGCATTTCCCCTCTGCCACGGTATAAGCACAATTTATCTTGTGCATTTACATTCAATTTTACACCTTATCACTAAACGAGATAGCCTATAATTGCGAAATAATAACTTCGAACTTAGAACGTTTGGGGTTCACACGAGACTACTTTTCATGATTTTTAACATTCAAAATTAGAATCTAAAGTTTTGGGGAATAAAATCCAAAGTTGCGGATTTCATGTTACCTCGCCCCCCGCAAAAAGTGGCAGAAATGTTTGTTAGTAGAATTACACGCGTAACCAGACCACATATAAATAGTCAAAGGCGGTCCCCAACACATTAATTGACCTAAAATATCTTAAAGAGAGTTAAGAGGCAAAACATACATTTGCTTACATCCCCGATAGGTGACCTAATTATTTTTTACTTTTTAAATGTTCGTTTTTGACTTTGGGGGTTTTTTCTAATTTGTAATTTAATGTTATTTCATAATTTTCAAAGTTACATGAAAACTGCTGAATTGATTTTTACCAAATATAGCTAACCAACGCAAGGAAACGCATCAAAATCGATCCGTTCGAGAGCTACGATTTTAGGGATTGGCTTTTACTGTCGCTACTGCTTCAGTAGTATACTACGATCAAACTCTCACGTACAGTAGGGGCAGTATGATCGTACGAAGCAAAGTTGCCCCGAGAGACTCTGACTTGGCATTAAAAATAGTGTGTCAGCTAGCGACGTCTGAGACCAATTGGTTAACGTGCCTTCCGAAGCACGGAGGCGCTCAAGACCACCCAAGACGTGCACTGACCAGGTTTTCTTAGCTTCGAAGACAGTTACGACCACCAATAGAATATCTTTCTATTGTTATACAGGGTGTAACAAAATATGATAGTTATACTTAAAGGGGTGATCTATAACATCAAGCTGAACAACGTATACTGGTTTTTCATCGCAATCGTTAAAAACTGCCTCCGTGGTCTAATGGTTAAGAGCATTGGGTTTTTGACACGGAGGTCGTGGGCTCGATTCCGATACGGCGTTGGGGTTTTTTTTTTCTAATTTAATGTTGTTTCGTAATTTTTAAAATTACTTAAGAAATGCTGAACCGATTTTCATGAAACAAAGCTATGAATACTCTCGCTATAACTAGCTTTCTTTTAAAAAAAACGCATCGAAATCGGTCTACCCGTTTGGGAGCTACGATGCCACAGACAGACAGACAGACAGACCGACATAGGTGTCAAACTTATAACGCCCCTCTTTTTGCGTTGGGGGTGAAAAATAAAATCGTTTAAACAAATGAGCCCCTCAACATATCTACAATAAGTCGGTAAGCATGACAGATAGCAAGTAATCTCTCAAAACAACCTACAAAGTATAAAAATTGTGCCTTTAGCGAAGTGAAAGGAAACATGTGTTGGAATTTTTACCAATTTGTTACTTGGCAAAAGCTTCGAGAGGTTAGTCTGAGAGCCCGCTGTGATTTTCACATTGACTTACCACTACTGGACGGAGGGCCCGCGCTCAAAAGTGTCCGAATAAAAAAAGAACGAAAACGTTAAAGAGAAACAATTACGTAACAGTCTTCGTTTAATCGGCCGACTACGCGCACGCGTGGGCGCGCGGCGCAATAACCTGTCCCACGGTGCGCACGACACACCTGGCGGTACCGGTTTATTTATGTATAACATTCCACGGAGTTAGCACACGCGCAGAGTTTCATGTTTTGCGACTAGCAGCGAATATGAGAGAACTAGGTTGTTTCTAAAACATGTTCCTATGATGCAAACTTAGAGTTACTGGCATCCAACTGCGCCTCTGATCCATTTAGTTTCAAAATGTCCCTTTCCCAAAATGTCCCCCCAGTTTCAAAATCTTAGCACTCTTCACCTCAGATGGCAGGTTTCGTAAAATTCAATAGTCTAAGCCAGTGCATCTATGTTTAGAGCGCACGCATATAATTTTACATACTTATTACCTACACAACTGTTTCTGTAAGAAGCATTTGTGACAGATTACAATAAAGTTGTTTCAGTTGCCTCCCAGACTAAAGTCCAAAGCATGCATCCCCTCTTTAGGCTAGTACCGACTGGTCATATTTCTGGATCAATGTCACGTTATACCTCTTTTATCATGATGAAAATATTGCTATGGTCTCTCGGACTATAGTCTAAAGCGCGCATCCCCACAGGACGGGCTGGTGGCGACCTAAGGGAACGAGATGTTCTGATAAATGTAACTTTATGGTTTACAACACATTTTTCTCACTCCCAAGTGTTCTCCAGACATGAAGACGTTTTTATTTTTGCTTACCTTGAAGCTTGCTTCGTTTTTTTATGAAGATCTATCTTATAGAAAAGTTTTTATTGGTGGAGTTTTTTTTTGTGAGTGAAGTTAATTCTTTAGATAATTTTTACAGCTTAGATTAAAGGGAGAAGGCTTTACAGGGACCCTTCCTCCTTTCTTTACTCAGAGAAAAATGTCTACTGGTATTTGCAGGAAGTTGTAAATATAATCGAATGAAAACCGTAGAGTCCCGGCGCCCAGGCGCTTTTTAAAGATCTGGCAAAGCGCCTGGTAGACTCGACCGGGGATCCAAGGGCTGGCGCTTTCCTCGCTCAACGGATCAGTTTAGCCATTCAGCGAGGAAATGCTGCCAGCATCTTGACCCTCCCGCGCTGTCCAAACCTGCACCATATTTTAGGTTAAGATAGTTATAAGTCCTTAATATTTTTCCCTTTATTTGTTTTATGTTATTTACTCCACTAATGGAATTTAAAACTGAGAGTAAGAATAACATACATCAGAAAGCACAAACGTAATAAATTCACCACTTAACAAATTTACTAATCTCTTAGCACTGGCTAAAGCCTCTTAACTCTCCCGCTTTACTAACTACGTGTTAATCCCAGTTTATTCCAAAGCTAACAAAGTTCTTTTAAATTAATTTAACTGTACCTGGGCTATGAGTTTTTAACTAATGTTCTAATACCCACTGCTCTCAAACGGTGAAGGAAAACATCGTGAGGAACTTTTTTATCTAATTGAAGTGTACTTAAAGGGGTGATCTATAACATCAAGCTGAACAACGTATACTAGTTTTTCATCGCAATCGTTAAAAACAGCCTCCGTGGTCTAATGGTTAAGAGCATTGGGTTTTTGACACGGAGGTCGTGGGTTCGATTCCGATACGGCGTTGGGGTTTTTTTTTGTAATTTAATGTTGTTTCGTAATTTTTAAAATTACTTAAAAACTGTTGAACCGATTTTCATGAAACAAAGCTATGAATACTCTCGCTATAACTAGCTTTCTTTTAAAAAAAACGCATCGAAATCGGTCTACCCGTTTGGGAGCTACGATGCCACAGACAGACAGACAGACAGACCGACATAGGTGTCAAACTTATAACGCCCCTCTTTTTGCGTTGGGGGTGAAAAATAAAATCGTTTAAACAAATGAGCCCCTCAACATATCTACAATAAGTCGGTAAGCATGACAGATAGCAAGTAATCTCTCAAAACAACCTACAAAGTATAAAAATTGTGCCTTTAGCGAAGTGAAAGGAAACATGTGTTGGAATTTTTACCAATTTGTTACTTGGCAAAAGCTTCGAGAGGTTAGTCTGAGAGCCCGCTGTGATTTTCACATTGACTTACCACTACTGGACGGAGGGCCCGCGCTCAAAAGTGTCCGAATAAAAAAAGAACGAAAACGTTAAAGAGAAACAATTACGTAACAGTCTTCGTTTAATCGGCCGACTACGCGCACGCGTGGGCGCGCGGCGCAATAACCTGTCCCACGGTGCGCACGACACACCTGGCGGTACCGGTTTATTTATGTATAACATTCCACGGAGTTAGCACACGCGCAGAGTTTCATGTTTTGCGACTAGCAGCGAATATGAGAGAACTAGGTTGTTTCTAAAACATGTTCCTATGATGCAAACTTAGAGTTACTGGCATCCAACTGCGCCTCTGATCCATTTAGTTTCAAAATGTCCCTTTCCCAAAATGTCCCCCCAGTTTCAAAATCTTAGCACTCTTCACCTCAGATGGCAGGTTTCGTAAAATTCAATAGTCTAAGCCAGTGCATCTATGTTTAGAGCGCACGCATATAATTTTACATACTTATTACCTACACAACTGTTTCTGTAAGAAGCATTTGTGACAGATTACAATAAAGTTGTTTCAGTTGCCTCCCAGACTAAAGTCCAAAGCATGCATCCCCTCTTTAGGCTAGTACCGACTGGTCATATTTCTGGATCAATGTCACGTTATACCTCTTTTATCATGATGAAAATATTGCTATGGTCTCTCGGACTATAGTCTAAAGCGCGCATCCCCACAGGACGGGCTGGTGGCGACCTAAGGGAACGAGATGTTCTGATAAATGTAACTTTATGGTTTACAACACATTTTTCTCACTCCCAAGTGTTCTCCAGACATGAAGACGTTTTTATTTTTGCTTACCTTGAAGCTTGCTTCGTTTTTTTATGAAGATCTATCTTATAGAAAAGTTTTTATTGGTGGAGTTTTTTTTTGTGAGTGAAGTTAATTCTTTAGATAATTTTTACAGCTTAGATTAAAGGGAGAAGGCTTTACAGGGACCCTTCCTCCTTTCTTTACTCAGAGAAAAATGTCTACTGGTATTTGCAGGAAGTTGTAAATATAATCGAATGAAAACCGTAGAGTCCCGGCGCCCAGGCGCTTTTTAAAGATCTGGCAAAGCGCCTGGTAGACTCGACCGGGGATCCAAGGGCTGGCGCTTTCCTCGCTCAACGGATCAGTTTAGCCATTCAGCGAGGAAATGCTGCCAGCATCTTGACCCTCCCGCGCTGTCCAAACCTGCACCATATTTTAGGTTAAGATAGTTATAAGTCCTTAATATTTTTCCCTTTATTTGTTTTATGTTATTTACTCCACTAATGGAATTTAAAACTGAGAGTAAGAATAACATACATCAGAAAGCACAAACGTAATAAATTCACCACTTAACAAATTTACTAATCTCTTAGCACTGGCTAAAGCCTCTTAACTCTCCCGCTTTACTAACTACGTGTTAATCCCAGTTTATTCCAAAGCTAACAAAGTTCTTTTAAATTAATTTAACTGTACCTGGGCTATGAGTTTTTAACTAATGTTCTAATACCCACTGCTCTCAAACGGTGAAGGAAAACATCGTGAGGAAACCTGCATACGCTGAAGAAGAAATTTTGATGCGTATTTGACTTTGACTATTTATATGTGGACTGGTTACGCGTGTAATTCTACTAACAAACATTTCTGTCACTATTTGCGGGGGGCGAGGTAACATGAAATCCGCTTCTTTGGATTTTATTCCCCATAACTTTAGATTCTAATTTTGAATGTTAAAAATCATGAAAAGTAGTCTCGTGTGAACCCCAAACGTTCTAAGTTCGAAGTTATTATTTCGCAATTATAGGCTGTCTCGTTTAGTGATAAGGTGTAAAATTGAATGTAAATGCACAAGATCAATTGTGCTTATACCGTGGCAGAGGGGAAATGCTACCGCAAGGCTAGTCCTTATAATAATTAGTCAAAGGTATTGGAAGTCTACCAATCCGCATTGGGCACGCGTGGTGGACTGATGCCCATACACCCATCCTGAGGGTATACTTGTGTCCTGCTTTGGGATATAGTCCTTGTGTAGAGAATGTCATTGATTGTTGTATATGCGGCGTATTTAAATGTGGTGTTTGTGTGGTAATGTGTGTTTTCGATTTACATGGAAGATGATAATCAATTTTCTTTGATTATTGTATATGTGTGTTCTCTCTCTTTATTTTATGATGGTGGATGGTGTTGATTGGTTATTCAAAACTAATTATGCTTTTAAATTTATAAATACAAAGCAAAGGATACCATATATGCAACGTGTTAATGAATAAATGCAAAACTAGAGTAGTTTGTTTAGAATCGAGAGCAGAATCGAATTATCATGGTTTCGACATGGGTTTCTTTTTCGAAATATTAAATAATAAGTTTGTAAAATTTAAAATTTACTGAACTCGATCTCAACCCACCGATTGGGCACTCTCACTCTACTTACTACCAAAACAAGATTCTTATAAAGAATCATGAGCACGCTAGCGCTTTCATTCATTGCTGAAATGATAAAAAATCATTTTTGCCTCAAAACTTAAAATGAGCTATCAAAATAATAAAATTATTGTTTCAATCTAATTATTTTGTTATAAATCTGTTGCGGTGTGTGGGGTTTTGCGCTTATTCATTAACACGTTGTATATAGGCTGATGATGACGATGATGATGTATCTTAACATTACGTGTAATTGATATTTTAAGGCCGAGTCGGAGCATTTTTTTTTGCTTCGATTGGTTTGCTCCCATACTAAAAGTTGTTCAGTTTGACGGGTATACTCTTAGTTTAAAAGGATGCTAATGCTATAAATAATTTCACCCTGTTTAATCAGGTATTTATATGTCTTATTATAAGATTCCCAACGAATTTTAGTTTTATTTGTCTAAACAATCTGATAAATAAACCAGCATAAACCATTTTATACTGCAGGTGTAAATCCAGATTTTATATCTAAAACGTGTATAAATAAAAAGGGTGAACGCTTTCACTCCTATCCGAACAAAGAGAGAACAATAGAAATTGGAGAATAAGCTTTACAGCTTTGCCAACGAAATAGTGCGCTTTGATTAGTATGAAAAAGGATTGTAGAGAGTACTATACAGGTATTGTTTTCAAATGAACTGTTTTGTACAAAACACAATACCTATGCGTGTTTTTATTGAGTTTAAATTGAGATGTAACAAAGGAATAATAAAAGTCTGCCAAGTGCGTGTCGGGCCACGCGCAGGGTAGGCTTCCGTAGTTGCCCGTCACAATATACGGAAGTAGAACAAGGCTTTTTGTTTTATACTACGGTTTAACGGCTAATAAAATTTAAAAAGTACATTTTACAAGTTGGTCGACCATTACTCGTTAACTTGCAAAGCCTACTTAGACTTTAAAGCTTAATATTTCGCTAACGGATCCCTAAATCGAAAAATGGCTTTCCCACAACTACAATATTTTTAAAAGACCTATCCAACGATACCCCACACCATGGGATGGATGAGAAAAAAAAATTGCATACCCACTTTTCGTGTAGGGGAAGTACCCTAAAAATATATTTTTCAAGATGTCATTTTACCACTTTATCGGCGTGATAAATATGTATACCCATGTCAAATTACAGCTTTCTAGTACTAAGCGTCTCTGATCTAGGCCGCGGACGGACGGACATGGCGAAACTATAAGGGTTCCTTTTTGACTACGGAACCCTAAAAACAGTTAGGTCACACAACGAGGAAATGAACGCTAAATCTGTAACTGTTTGCGAACAGAATATTTATTTAATCTATTTGAATAATATTTAAATAACTCAATTTCATATATACACTCACTAACTGACGGCGGGAATCCGTTGGATGAGGGCAGAGCAGGACCGGTCGTTGTGGCGAACCTTGGGGAAGGCCTATGTCCAGCAGTGGACGTCCATCGGCCGAGATGATGATGATGACTCACTAACTAGGTAGGTACTATAAATAAAAAAAAAAATATATATTTTATTTCAGTCAACTTTTTAAATAGTCCATACCAAAAGTGTTAGTCGGTATTGGGCTTTAGTAATACCATTATAATCGTCCCGATAGCTTAGTCGGTAGTGATCCTGCCTGCTGTGCCGAGGGTCGCGGGTTCGAATTGAATGACCAAAATGTCTGGTCTTGACAATGTTACACTATGTAATTTAATATTGAATTTATGTAATTGTACTTTGTATATTTTGTTTTGTTTAAAAGTAGTGTGTTGTAGAGTTTCTGGCCGCATCTTCTCTACAACGGAACACCTTCCGACGCGGTGGTAAATTCAAAAACATGACGTCACTGTGTTACTCCTATATTTTTCCGACCGAGAGGAAGCAGGTGAAGCACTTATACACATCTTTCAAAATCTACCTGCAGTTCTACAGTCATCCCGTGATCATGGCAGTTGAAACACTGCTGAAATAATCATAATCATAATCATAATCATAATCATAATCATAATCATAATCATAATCATAATCATAATCATAATCATAATCATAATCATAATCATAATCATAATCATAATCATAATCATTTATTGCGCACAGTACATGGTAGGTGGTGGTGGTGGTGGTAATATCGGGAACTCCGAGTTTGCTTGGCGCCATTGCTCTTGCTGTGTTTCGTGTTATTTGAAATTCGTAAAAAAATAGTTTTAGTGATATTTGTGACATAATTTCGTGCGGATTGTGTACCAAACAGTTGCGTAAAGCGACCGACGTAACAGGAATCTCAAATAAATACGATATCAGAAAATAAGTTTTGGTTCAAGTTAACTCGTACATGGTCATTTTGGCGGCAACGCGCGAGCTTACGAAATCGACCACAGATTCATCTTCATCAATCATCCCCTTATCAAAAAATAAAGAATGGCTCAAAAGGACTAGTATCCAGAGCCGTTAAAGAAATTATTAAAAAAAATCGGGAACTCCAAAAACAATAAAAACGCGGTAAGAACCCGTTAAAATGACTCACTTTAGCTCAAAAATAGCTGTAATCCTTTCATTTTAAAATAAAAAAATTGACAATTAACTAGAAATGGTTTTCGATTCAGCCCTCAAAAAAATCTTGACATACCGAATTGAATCCCCGCTATACAACGTGTTAATGAATAAGCGCAAAACCTCATACACCCCAACTGATTTATAACAAAATAATTCGATTGAAACAATAATTTCATTATATTGATAGTTAAAATTTAAAGTTATTCACATTTTAAGTTTTCAGCCAAAAATGATTTGTTGTCATTTCAGCAATGAATGAAAGCGCTAGCGTACTCGTGGACACATTTTAAGAATCTTGTTTTGGTGGTAAGTAAAGTGAGAGTGCCCGAGCGGTGGATTGAGATCGAATTTAGTAAATTTTTAATTTTACAAACAAAATATTTAATATTTTGAAAAAAATTACCTATGTTGAAACCATGATAATTCGATTCTGCTCTCGATTCCAAACAAACTACTTTCTAGTTTTGCGTTAATTCATTAACACGTTGTATAATTTTACAATTAAACAAAATGTAAATCCGTTACAATACGGGCGGCATCAGCATAACAAGTTACCGAAGCCATAGTTAAAATTCAATAGAGGACGTAAATCTGAGCATATACATACCCCTATTCTGTGGAACGATACATTAATGTTACAGTACATACAACACATGCTCACATTGTAGAGTTTCTGGCCGCATCTTCTCTACAACGGAACACCTTCCGACGCGGTGGTAGATTCAAAAACATGACGTCAAAAAGTTATCTATGTGATATTATTTTGAATAAACAATTTTGACTTTTGACTTGACCATATTCCCCAAAGGGGGCATCATCATTATATCAGCAGATGGACGTCCACTGCTGGACATAGCCCTCCCCCAAGGATCGCCATAACGACTGGTCCTGCGCTGCCCTCATCAAACAGGTTCCCGCCGCCTTCACCAGGTCGTCGGTCCACCGTGTGGGAGGCTTACCCACGCTGCGCTTTCCGGTACGCAGTCGCCACTCGAGAACTTTTCGGCTCCATCGGCCATCGGTTCTGCGAGCAATGTCGCCCATTGCCACTTAAGTTTAGCAATTCTTTGGGTTATGTCAGCTACTCTGGTTCTTCTGCGGCTTTCTTCATTTCTGATTCGATCTCGCAGGGAATCTCCGAGCATAGTTTCCCTGCGAGATCAAACCGAAGAGGTAGTCAGAGATATTCTGAAACCTCAGAACATCCACGTTTAACTACAATATAACTCAACTGACTGACTGTTTCAACTCTATAATAGAGCCTGAAAATATCAATTGCCACTTCATGTTAATATCATCATCATCAGCCTATATACATCGCTCTGCAGGGCACAAGTATACCCTCAAAAAGGGTGTATGGGCATCAGTCCACCACGCGTGCCCAATGGTGAAGGTGAACATCGTGAGGAAACCTGCGAACGCTGAAGAAGAAATTCTGATGCACATGTGAAGTCTACCACACCGCATTGGGCACGCGTGGTGGACTAATGCCCACACACCCATACCCCTTGAAAATTTCAAAACTGAAATCTATCCTCTTAAGAGGATGCTGGTTGTCTCCATACAAAGCGAAAACGTTTTATTTTTACACTACTCGTCTCCTAAACCTAAACGTATTTCGATGTCCTTCGGTGCTTTGGATGGATACACAATATCATCTCTCAATCGATAAAAATCATCTCTGAATCGATGCAATATCGTCTACCACTTGATCCAGACATCTCTTAATCGATAAAAATCATATCTCAATCCATCAAATATCGTGTACCAATCGATCCAATACCGTCTACCACTCGATCCAGACATCCCTAAATCCATAAACAATCATCTCTCAATCGATGAAACATCGTGTAACAATCGATCCAATATCTTCTACCACTCGATCCAGTCATCCCTCAATCGATAAAAAAACATCTCTCAATCGATCAAATATCGTGTACCAATCGATCCAATATCGTCTATCACTCGATCCAGACATTCCTCAATCGATAAAAAATCATATCTCAATTGATCAAATATCGTGTATCAATCGATACAATATCGTCTACCACTCGATCCAGTATCGTTTCCCCATCTATCCCACACCGCCTCTCCCGATACCCCTTGCGGTATGGTCATCAATATTCTGTTGGCAGTTTATGCAAAACATGTCCGTAGTTAGACCGGATCGACCAAACTTTGTACTATAACGCGATCACTACATTTGCCCTAACACGTGCAAGTGACTAGAATGCAGAAGGGCTACATAATTACCCGACTGCGCCAGAAGAAAGGTTATGTTTGTATACAGAGTCCTTCTTAATATGCTGACACTTTTTTAAGGGGATGATCAGACCATCAAACTGAAGAACATTCTCAAAGGGACCAACATCGAAATCGCGAAAAAAATTTCTGCTGTCACGTACATTTTGCTCGGCTTAGGTTTCAATTATTGTATGGGACAGCTGTTTTTTTTTCACGATTTCGATGTTGGTCCCGTAGAGAAAGTTCGTTTTGCGGTCTGATCATCCCCTTAATAAAGTGTCAGCATATTAAGAAGGACCCTATATACAGCCCAGAGGCGATAGACATAGCGAAAGAAGGAATTCTGATGTGTATGTGAAGTCTACCAATCCGCATTAGGCTCGCGCGGTACACTAACGCCCAAACACCCGCCATGATGGTAGGCCTGTGCTCTGCAGTGGGTCGTATAATAAGGCTGCTGATGATGATGATACACATAGCCTTATTGTGTTCTTTTGGTTTAGGTATAAATTTATCCCGTTTTACTTATGACTTAGCACTGTTTCTGTGCCAATGTCAAGTAGTTTACCAGTAACCATGTCAATCTTAAGGATTGTTTATTGTATAAAAGCACAGTTGAGAAATTTTATGGCGGAGCCTCGTAGCAACGTCAAACGTGAACCGCGCGAACACCACGCGAATGATACAACCACTCGTGGACTAAATTGCAACGTGACTCTCTTTTGTGCTCTTTTAATTCTTCCGTTTATCATTTTGTTGTCTCTTTTACTCACAAGATTGAAAAAGCGCGTGAAATCGGGAGAGTGCTGCATTGACAGCTGCGATTTTGTTCGTCGTTCCTGAAGTGCAAATTCGAAATTTTCGAAAAAAGCTCGTGAAATCGGGATTGTGCAGTATTTCGTTTTTCAAATCTGCCAGGCGTCCTGACTTTTTTTTTCTGTAAAATGGTAACTGTTGTAAACTGATTACTAGTGGCAATCTTCTTCTTATCAAGGAATTAATTTAACTTTATTCTATTCTATTCTTATCTCGCTTCAACAGAGTGTAGTGCAAATCATCACGTTTTGATTGTAGGTCTTGTCTTGCTCTGTCTCTAAGTATTGTAGACCTTTCGTACTTAATGGACATTTAGCATGCACTATATGAGACGCTATTGATTCGGTTACTAACTTGCCTGGACAACAGGGCATCGTTGATAATTAAATAACGTTAAATTTCCTTCGCTATGACAGCACTAAACTATACAATTTACGTTACAATAGATAGATAACTCATTTATTTTAGTGATGCAACGAATACTACTTTTACGAATAAGAATACGAATACGAATATTGATTTTGCTATTCGGCGAATACGAATACAAATACGAATAGCGAAAAATAATTTAAAAACGTTGAAAAGACACGTTAATCATTCGAAATATTATTTAAACAATCAAAATCGTCAGCGTGTCGGACATGCTCTAAAATTCCTAAAGTCCTGACCAATGTTTTGTTCTATTTTAAAAGACCGGTTGAAAGACAGTTTTATGGGTGGTAAAAGAAAACCCTTTTTTGACCCTCGAAAACCTTGAAAAATTTTATTTCTGGAGACACAGTGGATAATTTGAAAGATCTAGAAAAATGTATTCAGCGGCAGTCTAGGAAAATGTATGTCTTTCTGACAAAAATTAAGTGGGTTTTGCGAAAACATTTAATTACGAATGTCTTCCTGGTATTCTCCGAATACGAATATTCGGTGATTGGCTGATATTCGGCGAATACGAATATTCGTTTTCGTATTCGTTGCATCACTAATTTATTTCATCAGAACCTAAGACTACTTATATGAGGACAAGTTACGCGTGTAATTCTACTAACAAAATTTTCTGCCACTTTTTGCGGGGGGCGAGGTAGCACGAGATACGCAACTTTGAATTTTATTCCATTAGTTTAGATTCTAATTTTGAATGTTAAAAATCATGAAAAACAGTGTCGTGTGAACCCCAAACGTCATAAGTTCGAAATTATTGTTCCGCAATTATAGGCTGTCACGTTTAGTGATAAGGTATAAAATTGTATGTAAATGAGTAAGATCTTTTGATCTTGCACGTTGGCAGAGGGGAAATGCTAAGGCGAGGCGGGTCCGTATACAACGTGTTAATGAATAAGCGCAAAACCTAATACACCCCAACTGATTTGTAACAAAATAATTCGATTGAAACAATAATTAGGTTTTTTTGATACGTAACATTTATAGTTATTCGCATTTTAAGTTTTGAGGCAAAAATGATTTGTTTTCATTTCAGCAATGAAGAAAGCGCTAGCGTGCTCGTGGATAGCTTTAAAGAATCTTGTTTTGGTAGTAAGTAGGCTGAGTGTCCCTTTGCACTGGGTTGAGATCGAGTTCAGTAAATTTTAAATTTTACAAAGCTACAATTTAATATTTTGAATAAAATTACCTATGTTGAAAACATGATAATTCGATTCTGCTCTCGATTCTAAACAAAATACTTTCTAGTTTTGCGTGAATTCATTAACACGTTGTATAATTCGTCTAAGATCAGAACAATACAGGATAAACAGTGACAGACCAAGGCAGTATGACACTATGGAGTCCGTATAAGGAGGTCCGTGCAAAGCTGCAACAGCAGCAGGGAGCTCCCACGACGGACCGGTCAATAACAAACACGATATTGTAGGTATAGGTGTTGGAATATGACACCGTGCGACCTGTATTGCGCCGATGAAAAAGATTCCGACTTAGCATTTACGAGTATGCTGAAGCAAAAGCTGCAGCGCTGATAATTCTGCCAGAACACTATGGTTTGAGCGTGCATTCGTGCAACGCGAAACAAACTGTTTTATTAAGTAGGTATTCCAGTGCAAAAATAAGTAACGTATTTGGTACTTATTAGAGATCGAGTGTTTTAAAGAGTATAACAAAACTCCCTAGTAATATTAAAGGTTTGGTTAAGAGGATAGGCCCGGAGATATTTGGAGAATAGGTCATTTTTCCGACTGTTAACGTATTTATCTGATACGTTAACAGTCGCACACCCCACACTCCCCGCTGACTAGACCGCGAAAGAGAACACTGCAGTTCTGATTTTATCTACATAAAATTAACGTAAAACTCCTCCAAAACTAAACCGATTCTAATAATTCTTTCAAGAATAATATGAGAAAGACTTTCGCTATGTCTAAGTGTTTTGCTTTTTTTATTTATATTCGTGAAATTTAATTGTTGGATGTCTGAAAACGGGCAGTAAAATTGGGCATTTTAGAAGGTCCCTAGTTCTTACAGTAATAAATTTGTGCAAAAATGCAAAACATAGGGACATATCAGATAAAACGTAGATTGGGGAGGCGAGGAAACAGGGGAATACGTTTGTATGGACAAAACGGTACTAGTCTATCCTCTTAAGACCATCAAACTGAACAAATTTCAGTATGAAAACAACGTCGAAAAAAAAAACTATCCCTATAGATTTGCTATTTTGATATTGGTCCCGAAAGCTGTTGAGTTTTATGGTCTGGAGCACCGTTAAGTAACGCATTTAATTTTACACCCTGTATAAGGCGCATTTAATAACAAAATTAGCTAAAACTATTTTAAGGGGATGATCAGACCATCAAACTGAACAACTTTCTCTATGGGACCAATAACGAATGAAAAAAAAATCTGCTGTTTCATACAAACCTACTCGACCTAAATGTATGGGACCACCGATTTTTTTTTCGCGATTTTGATATTGATCCCATAGAGAAAGATGTTCAGTTTGATGGTCTAATCATCCTCTTAAAATAGTTTCACCTAATTTTTTTACACCTTATATAAATTTATTTTGTCATTGGAAAACTAGAATCCAAGTTTATAAAAACAACATTGCCACCATTAATATTTCCCAATCGCCGCGTCGTGTATGAAATAAGAAATAACGCTGTAAGGGGAAAGCAATTTTCCACCAAACACGGAAATATTTTCTAATAGCTTGCCGCCCTCGGCCGACGCGATGTGGAAAAAATAAATGGATTCAAGTCGAGTGTTGTGTTTGTTATTTTACGTTTTATTTTTCATTGCTTTGGTTGACAAACTAAATGAATAATCCAGTATAAGTTCCAGGTAAAGTCTCCACTTATGTATGGATTTAAGATCATAAGCGTAGCGAGGATAGGAAGGGCGGCCCACCCCAGTTTTTGCTGCGCGCTCCATACAAACGAAATCTGGTTATATTTTCAATACTAACGAATTAAAGTCAATGATGAATGAATGAATTTGTAAGACACGACGACAATTTTAAAGCACAGGTATGTCAGACTTCCGTTAAAACATATTAAATAACGCTCACAGGCACATACCTACATTTATTAGTTTCAAACTTATCGTGGCTCAAAGTTTGCCTTCACCGAAAAGCAAGTGGTGTTACAAATCGTACATAAGTTCCGAAAAACTCATTGGTACGAGTCGGCCTGGACGGGGATCGAACCATCGCCTCTTGCACGGCAGGCTAGATTACTAGCTATGGTTCAAAGGCATCAAATAACCTTTGTATGGCAGTCAATATCTACACGAGCCTGTAACAGATACCGTGTGACAGCTTTGTCATCGTCACTGTATCGATATGTCACGATCACACCTCTATGGGTACAGTCGACTTCATAAAGGAGTCTGGCGGTGTACGGACGCGTGCGTGAACTCTTTTGTGTTTTAACCTTAAAACAATCACTTGAAATTATAAACTACTTACATTGGCAAAACTGCCACGCTAGACTTAATTAATACCTAAGAGGAAGGATCTCCATAGAGTCCGCATAAATTTACGATTGTAGTTAGTCTCTTTTGTCTTATGACGTACCTTTAATAGTAAAAGGAGATGGAACTATAAATATTTGTTTATGCGGCTGTCCACTTTTTTTTGAGCTAGTGTGTGTGAAAAGTGACCGTAAACATAAGGCAATATGTCACTTGGTGCCTTTTGTCCATACTACTTGACACCACACACTCAAACCTAAACGTCAAAAAAAGTGGACACTTTACAATTGGTATGGCTCACTCTAGTCTTAAATAGAGATCCTTCCTCTTAGATTAATACTACTGATCGTTTTCCTTCGTATACTCTCCACATAACGAGACATTGGCTGAATTGTGATAACACATCGGATGCCACTAAACAAAAATTTAATTGAATTGACTTCATAAAGATTTGCCCTGTTTTTTATATCGAGCGTTTAAGCTATCCAATGACATTAAATACACAAAGACTTCGCGTCTGCGCGCTGTTAACGGGACCTTAAAATTGTGCTTAACTGTTTTACATCGCTGCTTAGTGACCGAGGAAATTTGAAAGGACTGGAATGTCAGCGGTAATGCATGGCAGCCGAGCACGACTAAAGCATACTAAGGTGACATTAGAGACATGTGCCGTTTATGAGTTTTGTTGACAATTTATTAATGTGTTTTATTTACATTCAAAGGTACAAATTTTCTTTGCACTATTTTAAATATATTAATAACGTATAAGTTGCTTAACTATTTTTATAGCACTCGGTGACCTAAACCCGCGCTTAAGTCACGCTTTTCCGTTATATTATAGTACTGTAGCCCCGGGGCTTTTTATTTGCCAAAAAGGTTACCGATTGCCGTTTTCATACTGTTGTAAGGTATGAAATTACTAATATAAAACCCAAGTCTTAAAGATCACAACACGCCGCCGTAAAAAATAAAAAAAAAATAAAAAAATTTAAATTTGTACGTTACCGTTACTTTTTTTTTCTTTTTCTATACTGTCGTGTTCTTCACCTTAGTTTAATACCCATACGTAATAGTAGGACAGTTTAAAGTTGCCATACAAACCTATAAGACCAGATGAAAAACTCAATTTTGATCGGTCTTATAGCTTTGTATGGCAACTTTAGACAAGAAAATCATCTAAGCATACATGAAAGTAAAGTGGTGCTATGGTTCAAAGGCATCAAATAACCTTTGTATAGCAGTCAATATCTACACGAGCCTGTAACAGACACCGTGTGACAGCTTTGTCATCGTCACTGTATCGATATGTCACGATCACACCTCAATGGGTACAGTCCACTTCATAAATATTTGCCCTGTTTTAAATCGAGCGTTCAAGCTATCTATACTTTTTAGTTTTAATCTTTATTGCTTGACGTTCTTCCGTTGAAATTACAGTACGCTGAAATACTCGTATTATGTTTGACTGTCAAGCCAAGGTATAGCATAAGCATATGCTCACAACTATATTTCCCGAGGGGGTAGTCAGAGATATTCTGAAACCTCAGAACATCCACGTTTCACCAGCAGTACCGAAACTCTGTGCAGTGTGACGGCGGGTGGGCCCGTCACCACGTAATGGACAGTGGGTACAATACATGCCTCGAAGTTGAAGCATGCAGGTTTCCTCGCGATGTTTTCCTTCACCGAACAGCCAGTGGTGTTACAAATCGTACATAAATTCCGAAAAACTCATTGGTACGAGTCGATTTGGACGGGGATCGAACCATCGCCTCCTGCACGGCAGGCAAGGTTTCTCGCCACTGGACGGACCACCACGGCTTTTTAAGCCAAGGAAGGAAAGAAAATAATAGTTGTTCTTAGTATTGACATAGGTATTATTTTACATTGCACCCTTCGTGCCAGGCCTATGACAGCTTTAGTTCCGATATAGCCGTTTTGGCGCTGAAGTCTTATTTTCCCTCATGTAACGTCATCATTGGACGATGATAGGACGCTATACTGAACTTACAGCAACAGCAGCGTAATGCCGAGTTGTTGCGACAGAAGCTTATACCTTGGGTTTTTCCTGGTATTACCGTTTGAGTTGAGAATCCTTGAGAAACCCTAATTCTTCTCCGTTGTATAACATAATAATATAGTTGATTACTTTGTTCCTTGGTCAAATATCCCTATTTTTGCATTCCGGAATAACTGTATACACACATATAACTACAAGTTCTATAAACTAGCTTGACGACAGCAGCGCCAAAACGGAAATGTTGGAACTAAGTGCAAATTTCACTGTCGCATCTGTAGCTTGCTACATATCAGTAATCTGTGCGTGCCCGTCCGAGCATGCCCTTCGTAATGTGAACAGAGCTTTTGAGTTGGTCGGCCACGTCGAGTTTATGTATGCATGTGGATCGTATTATTAAAGTTATCTTTTAACATAATAATGTAGGGTAGTTTCTGCTGACTGTACAGACAAACCCGGAATCTAGGATATTCGTAGCACGGCTAAGCTATCATCAGTTTAGTTCGTGTTGCGGCCACGACCGGCTACCGGCGTGAACCGGTTGCGTCCGGTTTGAACCAGTGATTTACAGCCCCGCTCCGGTGTTCGTTTTGACGTATTGACACAGACTTTGGGCCTATGCCGTTATTAATAGTCTCTTTGTTGGACTTCTGGGACGTTGAATGAAACACCGAAAATTTAATATTGGTTAGGAGCATTTCGGGCACGCCTATGATAAGGTTCCCTAGCTATTATAAACGGGTTAATAAATAAGCGCAAAACCCCATACACCCCAACTGATTTATAACGAAATATTATTGCATTGAAACAATAATTTCATTATTTTATGAATTAAATTCAAAGTTATTGTTATTTGCATTTTAAATTTAAATGCAAAAATGATTTGTTATTATTTCAGCGACGAATGAAAGCGCCTAGCGTTCTCATGGATACATTTTAAGAATCTTGTTTTGGTAGTAAGTAGGGTGAGTGTGCCTGTGCGGTAGGTTTTAAATTATGTAAAGAAAATATTTAATATTTTGAAAAAGTGTAATTTATGTTGAAACTTTGATAATTCGATTCTGCTCTCGTTTCTAAACAAACTATTTTCTAGTTTTGCGTTTATTCATTAAAACGTGTAAAATTATACTATTGATATTAATTTTGAAGTAAATTAATATCAATAGTAGAATAAATTTTCCATATCAAATGCACTACTTAAAATTATGTTTTTATATTACAATCAGGAGCGTCGTCGGTGGCAGGTTGCGGACAGCTATAGAAACTCAATACCTTATTGAGGTCCAGGTTCGAATCCGCACAGACAACATTCCATGTACCAATGAGTTTTTCTTACTTATGTACGTAGTTACCGACTGCTCTCAAACGGTGAAGGAATACATCATAAGAAAACCTGCATTCGCTGAAGAAGAATTTCCGATGCTTATGTGAAGTTTTCCAATCCGCATTGAGTACACGTGGTGGACTAACGCCCATACACCATCCATGAGGGTGCCCTGCAGTGAGACGTATACAACGTGTTAATGAATAAGCGCAAAACCTCGTACACCCGAAATGATTTATAAAAAATAATTAGATTAAAAAATAATTTCATTATTTTTAAGTTATTCGCATTTTTAAGTTTTGAGGCAAAAATCATTTGTTATCATTTCAGCAATGAATGAAAGCGAGCAAGGTCATGGATACATTTTAAGAATCTTGTTTTGGTAGTAAGTAGGGTGAGTGTGCCTGTGCGGTGGGTTGACATCGAGTTCAATAAATTTTAAATTTTACAAACAAATTTATAATTTGAAAAAAGTTACCTATGTTGAAACCATGATCTAATTTCCGATTCAATCTAACTATTTTGTTGTAAATCAGTTGGGGTTTATGAGGTTTGCGCTTATTCATTAACACGTTGTATATGGAACAATAGATTCTAGTAATCTAGATGCCGCGTCACAAATAACATTTGCAATTTATTGCATATTGAATTTAATTTCGAAGGTATAAAACTTTGCAATTGTTAATAGAAAATGTTTATTAATAGTCTAGGAAAAATAAGGTTTGAGATTGCATTAAAGACACTTTAGTAAATTGTGTTTGAAATAATATTACTGTTAGTTTATAACACTTTTGTCGAGATTTCGTGGTTATATAGGCTCAGGAACCTGAGAAACACCTTAAAATCGATATAAATGTACAAATGGCAAGCTTATTTCTAAAAATATTTCGACCAACATACCAGTAATAGAGACAGTTAATAATCAAAAGGCAAATTTTATGTGTAAAAACAAACAGTAAATAATTTAGTTTTGAGGTTATAATTTTTGAACACTTACAAAATATTAAATATCTACCAAAATTAACGATATTAACCGTGGATTATTATTGTTATATATAAGTAAAACGTATTGAACGAAGCCATCCTGTACAAAATCACCAGTTTTTCATTTTTTGTTCATACCTAAATTTAATGTTTTGTAAATGTCTTAATTATTCAATAATACAACATAAAAAATCGGGGATTATTGAGAATTTATGTTTTTCAGGTATGTATCTACTATATTCCAAATTTTCACCAAAAGTGCAATTAATGCAACTTACTCCATACAAAAATCCGTAGATTTCCCCGACTATAATACCGTATACACGTATACTGCGTTAAACTTTTGTATGAAATAGACAGCTCTGCCACCACCCCTTTCACGTAACATGATGGAATTTCGCTACAATTCATTGACTTTTGCTGTTCTCTGTACCATCAAAATATTATCTTAAGAGAAGTTTATTCCGAATGCGTAAATGCGCGCTGCATACAAACGAAGTCTGGTGATATTTTCAATACTAACCAATTAAACTCAATGAAATTATGCAGAAACAATCTAGAAACAAATCTGTATGCTTGTATCTTGTCAGATTTTCGTTAAAGTATACAGTTTCAATGCTAGGATTAATTTAAGATTTGTATGCAAATCTTTGAGGCACTGTAACTTTAAAACTGGCACGATACAAGCATAGAGATTTGTTTTTAGATTGTTTCCGCAAAATTTCATTGAGTTTAATTGGTTAGTATTGAAAATATCACCAGACTTCGTTTGTATGGAGCGCGCCAACAGTAATATACCCTTAAATTACATCCTTATAAAATGTATTTGACGCGTAAAGTGGTACAATGGCGGTCATTACTATAGCAATTATTATGTAAATGTCGACCTGTATTTGCAGGCCTATGTTATTGCACGACAATGTACGTCACTGGGCTTATTATTGTTTTTAATTGCAATATGTTTAAAAGCTTGAGCTTAATAATAAAGACTAATTTGTAGACTAATATCTAGTTTGTAATTAGAAAATATATTTATGTTACCGGGTTTTTTCAGAAACTAGTTTGGTTACAGCATCCGTTAGAATGTTCACTGAAAGTACTTACCGAAAGCAGTGGCGGACTAAGCCCGTCGGAGGCCCTGGGCGGCAAAACTAAATGAGGTCTCTCCAGAATTTTACATCAACAATTTTTTCGAGCAATGGCAAAACTTGACATATGTCCTGCATGAACGTAGATAGCAATCATTATTTCCCAGGGAATTTCAGGTCTAGGTTATGTCTTTGTATTAAAATCTAAAACCAGGAGCGAGTGAGCGAGCTCGAGATTGATACGATCAGAAATCTAGAGCGAACGAAGCGAGCTCGAGATTTTACTACATT
This sequence comes from Agonopterix alstromeriana, assembly GCA_963924505.1. Lineage (NCBI taxonomy): Eukaryota > Metazoa > Arthropoda > Insecta > Lepidoptera > Depressariidae > Agonopterix > Agonopterix alstromeriana. The sequence goes on from OZ004684.1 coordinate 1,580,030, forward strand.
GTTATTAGGGGTTTTTGTAAACCTTAGTGCAAACTCTGCAATACGACCTACATTCAATGCGTCTGAGATACAATCATAACCAGGAGCAAGCGAAGCGAGATTGAGATTTTACTGTAATACCATTAGGTCGAAAACTCGCAACGAGAGCTGCAAATTCGAGATTTTACTACAATGAGACTAGGTCGTTGCAATACTATTAAAAACGAGGAGATCTTTTCAATATGATTAGAACTAGGAGCGAGCGTAGCGAGATTTCATGTATTAAATTCGCAATATTTTTGACCCTATTTCCGAATTTCTTTGACTATGTGTGAGGCCACCAACTCGAAACTCCAAAGGTGTGTGGAACAAAACTGGAGCGAGCAAGCTTAATTCCAGAGCGCGAAAAAAAACAACCAAGCATAAAAGATTAAGCGAGCGAAGCGAGCTCGAAAATTCGCAATATTTTTGACTCTCTTTCCGACTTTCTTTGACTATGTGTGAGGTGAGGCCTCCAACTCATTAAAAAGGACTACTCTTTTCGAGATTTGGAGGCCCCCCAGGGTCCCTCCGCGTGAAAAATGAGTGAGTTATTGAGGCGGGACATACAGACAGACAGACGGACGGACGGACGGACGGACAGAGAGACAGACAGAATGGACGAAAGTATAAGGGTTCCTTGTCGGGTGTAAGGGTTATTGAAAACTTGAGACCAAATTATGTTTCAGGGTGGTAAGAATCTTAGCGTCTGATGGTGGATTTCAACTCGATTTCGACCACGGAGACGACTGCTAACCTTTATAGAAAAGCAATCAGGCACGCAGGATATTTTGAAGTGCTTAAGGGTACGCGCTAAACACAGATTCAGTCTCTCGGCCTTACCCTCCTACGTGTGATGGAACGGGATACCGGTACAATCAGAGGTGGGGTCAGATGCAGTGGCTATAACCGGCAGCCACACGGTTTCGGCGTCAAAGATGCGTCTACAGGGTGTAACAAAACACACTAGTAATACTTAAGGGGGCACTTCAGACCATCAAACTAAACAATTTTGACTACGGAGTCATCGAAATCGCGAAAAAAAAATCTGCTCTTTCATACAAAACTGCAGAACCGTCTCAACTCAATAGGGCAGCTGATTTTTTTGATTTTTTCTCGACTGCCACTGTCACTTCTTGTCTTTTTGACGTAGTAAAAGCTAGCAAGAGATTTAATGGAGGATTAACTTTAACGTTCTCACGCGGCGTCATGCCGTTTCCGTCACGGCATACGAGTTGGTTTTAATGCCAAGGTGCACCAATAGATTTTTCACATCAAAACGCTTAGTGGTGAATCTCAGTGGTCGCGACAGGTCAACCGAGGTGTGCGGGGGCCGGGAGGAGCACGTCCCAGCCCCCTCTGCCTGTGCACGTCCCAAAAGCGAATTCAATGAGGCGTTTTCATTAAAAAATGGTTCAAATTTACCTGTCAGATCGAAATTGTTACATGTTTTTTGGATTCCCTAATTTTAGGGAGAAATTTGTTAATTCGTTAATAGGATTATGGAGGTTATAATGTGAAAGACGTTTTGATGCTTTGAATTTATCATCTTTTTGTGCAGTTAATGTTCATTTTACATGTACCACTATACTAGCATTTTCGTTGCTATTACGTAGTTATTGGCATAGATATCCAATAGAGGATTGAGCTGTACCAAATTATCTTTCTCTTGCTTTAATCAAAAATGATCCTTATCCCAAACACATAAAACTATTTGACACGCATAAAGTCGACCACACTAGAAGAAAAAGGAGCTCTGTACGCGGTGTCTCGTTCTAGCCGTGTACTGGTGTTGCCATATGTTAACGTTATGATTACAGCCGAATTGGTAAGATCTCATGAAGCAACAATGTATCAAAACTTCTTATAATTATTTGTGTGTTGCAAAGCCGTGGTAGTAAAAAAGAAAAAAGTTGACAACCCAATTTGCCATTTTATTTGAAATTGCTGCCAGACGTCAAATTAATTTTTATTATTTTAATTCATATTTTTATGTTAAAATGGGTGGAGTCGCGTTGCAATTCTGGCGGAGTACGGACGCTTGCGTATCGACGCGTCGGGATTGCACGTGGCTCCACCATTTTGTGAACTCTTTTGTGTTTTAACCTTAAAACAATCACTTGAGATTATAACCTACTTACATTGGCAAAACTGCCACTCTAGACTTAATAAATACCACTGATCATTTTCCTTCATATAATATCCACATAACGAGACATTGGCTGAATTGTGATAACGCATCGGATGCCACTAAACAAAAATAGAATAGAATGTTAAAATGGGTCGCATTTGTTTAATCGACGGCTGCAAAAGCGAGTATTATCCGGATTGCGGCTTATCGTATCACAGGTTTGTATTTGTAATATGTTTTCGTCTTGAAAATATTAAATGAGTTAGGGTAACAACAAGTAAGTTTCGGAAGCAATCCAAATTTCGGATTGAATTAAAATTGCTCTATAATACCTACATTATGATTAAAATTACGAAGATAAAACATACTAGTTAGGTATGATATGATATGATATGGTATGCTGGCGTTGCGCTAGCGTACACACGAACACAAAAAATATCGAAAACGATTATATTCCGACTTTTGTCTATTTTTCGTGAACAATGTCTAAGAGAGCGTCATTGGCGCGTTGCAGAAAGGTATGGACACTCAATCGTGAGGGTCCGGGTTCGAATCCGCACAGACGACATGACATGATAAATGTTCCTACCATTCGTTTTTCTAACTTGTGTACGTAATACCGACTGCTCTCAAACGGTGAAGAAAAACATCGTGAGAAAACCTGCATACGCTGTAAGAGAAATTCTGAAGTATGAAATTATTAAAAAAACAATGAAATTATTAATTATTTTGTTATAAATCAGTTGGGTGTATGAGGTTTTGCGCTTATTCAATAACTCGTTGTATATCTCCGAAAATGTTTACCGCTGCACTGGAAGATGTTTTCAAGGTTGTGGACTGGAAAGGGCTAGACATCAACATAAACGGCGAGTACATCATTCACTTTTGGTTTGCCGATGATATAGTCATCATGGCGCAGCATCAGCATTTCATCAGCTACGGAGGAACTCAGTAGAATGCTCAATGATCTTGAGGGAGGCCCATCGGCTGAGATGATGATGATGACTTTTTTTTACCTGGTCTACATTTTCTGCGGCTACACAAATAGTGAAAAAATATTTAAAAGTCCTAAACGTATAATCGCATTGCCACCCTACTAAGGATAGGGACACCGGGTCCAGTAATCTTTATCCCGCTCTTCACAAAATTCCGAGAAGAGCGCATTCCAGGTTTTACGTAGTAAATTAATATTTCTATGGTTATTGGTAGTGAACAATTTAACCATTGACAAAACCACTTGTCAGACTTGATCTCGACTTGATGCAAACCATAGACAAACAGGACTTTTTACTGTCAATGTGACAGGTTTATTAGCATATGAAAACCCTAAGAGGAAGGATCTCCAGAGAGATCCTTCCCATTAGTGAAAACCGTAGTCGCCTCTTACATACAAACTCACTTGCTCGAAAATCGATAGTGTGACGTCACCACTAATGTAAACCGCATTGAATTTGATGAACAATATTGTTACTGCAATTTAGTGGTTAATTCTATTCGTGGCAATAGAATTTCAGTTCCCAAAACTGATTTGCAAACTGTAATTTTGCTTAATCACGCTTTTACCAAATCTCTCTATGTTAGCTGTTGTTAAGGCGACGAAATATGCGTTTAACTATTTTTGACATCATTTATGGTCAAAATGAAACCTGAAATAAAAATTGTTGTCTTTGTGCTTATTAAATTCTCTGTGACTTCAAAGACAGTGTGAATTTCTCAATATCACCGTATAACCCGTATATTAGGGTATCCTACTCTACTTTTTTTGATAAACAACGTAGATCAGGCAGGAACTCCTCAAAAGATGACAGCAAATCCTCTTCCCTTCTTCAGTCCTTATAACGTTTCTATTCGTAGACAATCTCCTTATAAATCATTTTTAGGGTTTCGTAGACAGCAAGGAACCCTTACAGTTTCATCACGTCCGTGCGTCCGTCTGTCCTTCCCTCTTCCCTCTGTTCGAACTCCCGTATGTCAAAATCCATACATTATCGCCCTAATGTATGGATTTTGACATACGGGAGTTCGAACTAAGACTTAAAAATCATCTCTGAATCTCGGCCTTAGTACTAGAAAGCTGTAATTTGGCATCGGTAAGCTAGCCGTGGTGGTCTAGTGGCGAGTAAACTTGCCTGCCATGCAGGAGGGGATGGTTCGATCCGTCCAGGCTGAGTCGTACCAATGAGCTTTTCGGAATTTATGTAAGATTTGTAACACCACGAGGTTTTCGGAGAAAGAAAACATCGTGAGGAAACCTGCATGCTTCAATTTCGAGGCATGTATTGTACCCACTGTAAATTACTAGTAGCGACGGGCTTACTCCCCGGATGTTCTGTGGTTTCAGAATATCCCTGACTATCCCTTGGGAAATATAGTAGTGAGCATATGCTTATGTAGACATATTAATCACGCTGACAAAGTTAAGTCTGTGCCCTGCAGTGGACCGATTATAGGCTGTGATGATGATGATGAAAGATCATGAAATAAATTTTCATTGAAAGTAGCGTAAATATTGAGCTACAAGATTGTAACGAGACCACCGCTTCCAGAGCGGAGGAAGCATCGGCGGAAGCTGTAGAAGCATAAGTCTCGATGCAATCTTTTGTTATCTAATTGTTATCTATTTATTAGACGATCGCAAAGTAGTGCCTGATTCAATTAATTATGTCAAGCTACTTTAAAATATAAGATCACCGGTAAAACAGCGGAATATTTTTTTATTTAATTCACGGCCTTAAATGTTGTATTGAGTAGAATTTACATGCGGCCCTAAATCGTTTTGTGGTTAAATAAACAAACGTGTTTTCCACTTTGACGATTATATTTCAATTTTCTACTGTATTTATACCTACAAAATTGAAATCAGTATAAGTTAACGTAATGTATGTGTATATTAATTTGAGTTATATTATATAGTATAGTATTTTAGTCTAACCGTATTATGAGTTGTGTTGTAAAACATATCTAGGGTCCTTTTTAATATGCTGATGGATTGTCTGTTTGTCTGTCTGTCTGTCTGAACCTATTTGAATGAGGTATTCACAAAAGTTAAAGGCTTAGTTTAGATTAACAAATATACTAATGTCATCGCAATCGGTTCATTCAATCACAAGTAATTAGTATTTAAAGGAAGTGGTCTGCGTGTACGAAGTAGCGGCGCTCGGCCTGCGGCCTCGCTTGGCAGGCAGATTGACACCGGAGACATACATTTGAGTCGAGTAGACATTGCAAGAGTAGATTTTTTTTCTGATCGGATTGCTCCCGTAGTAAAAGTTGTTCAGTTTGATGGGTAGACTCTTAGTTTAAAAGGATGCTAATGACATCAAATTCACCCTGTATAATATGGTAGGATGGAATGAAAGAGCCTCCTCGAGTGACGAAACCTGGGTGCGACTGGCGCACCCTGGGCAGCCATCCTCGATACGACCAATTGGCTTTGCTGATTGGCAAATTTGATTTTATATAGCTCATGTTGACGCAAAAGATGACGAAGAAGACATTAAAATTTATGCTTTTGAAATTGTTATGAAATGTATTTATTTCATGAAATTAATGAACACGTAAGAGATATAGATACAATAACCATTGTGAATATGGAATCAAATAATAATAGGATCACTAGCTACACCATCAGATTCTATGCCACAATGATTTTCACCACGAAGAATTTTAAAGAACCCTTTGTCACCCCAATGAGGATTCCACGAGTTAGCCACCAGCCAATATTTGGTACCATTCTCTACTCCCCATCCGAGCATCTTCACTGCATGACCACCTACCGCTTCTTTTCCATCAATGTGCTTATACACGCCAGTTTTATAAATCAAAAAGTCTGGATAAACTGTAAACCCAACTTCTATAGGACCATTTCTAAACAACTCTGCTTTAATGTCATCTTCAGTGTCGAATTTTTTAATATCACCTCCAAAACGTTTATCCTTACTGTAATCTACTCCGTAACTAGATATACATGATCGTTCGCATATTGGAGTAGCTTCCTCGTGACATTCTTTTCCTGATCCATCTGTATGGTGTTCACATGGTTCTAATGCGTATGGTCTGCAACCTTCATTGGAGTTGTAAAGGCCACCTGATACAATACCACTTTCTTTCCAATACCTCCATCCACCCCAACCACCGCCTTTACAAGAACCAGCATTACTGCATGTGAGGAGATCTTCAGTTGAGAAATGAAATTGTTTAGTTCCGCTTGAGAATATACAATATCGATCCGTCATGGCCTCTACAGCGGCTATAGCCCAGCAACTGCCGCAGCCTCCTTGGTCCCTTATTTCGTTTAAGGAAGGACAGTTAGGCCATTTGACCCTCGGGTCAAACGATTCTGGTAGACTGTTAATCAGGTCTTCATCGTGATGTTTAATTGTAATATCATCGTTGGATCTTCTAGAGTCTTCGATAAGCCCCATGAGTCCTTTGATGTATTCCATGGAGGTGTCGGGATGGAAGTTTCTACCGGCTTTCCATGATGATTGCTTTGAGTTGATCAGGTCTATGTATTCATTGGATAGTGGATGCAGTTCTTTGGCTTCATTTAGGACAAAAGCGAAAAACGACGCGACAAAAGTTTTCAGTGATATGTAAAGAGCCATATCTTATTCTTTACAGGTAATGTGAGTCAATAGTAATATCATTAGATACAGTTGTTAATTAAATAATGTTTTATGTTCCTATGCACTTATATAATGGAAAGCAGTGTGCAAAAAATTTATGGATTGCGCATACGCTCATAATTAAATGTGGGATTTGTTCATTAATTATTATCTATGGAATTCTTGTTATCGTTGTATTGAAAATATATGTTTCTTTTAAGTGTTTGTGATAACATTTTAACTGAATTTATTAACTAAATGGCGCATTATTTTACAAAAACATTAATTTATGCGGTTTTTAAGACCCTAATGTATTTGGTGGACAGCTAATATTTTTTTCGAGATTTCGTCTCTTGTCCAAAAGTTGTTCAGTTTTTCTAAACTACCCCTTAAATACAACCCGTTAAGATATTTCTAGTTTGTTTTTTTACACTCTGTACATTTAATTCTCAAGTCAATAAAAAACAAAGTTTCAGCCCTATGATTATGATTTTTGGCTGGGCAAGCAAGGGTCGTGATATAACACTGCGACCATCGCTGGTCTATTGTGTTCGCCCCAAGCTCACCCATATTTTACACATACATCCGAACTATTTTTTTATTATTCTCGGGTATGCAGGTTTCCTCACGATGTTTTCCTTCGCCGCCGAGCTAGTGATAATGATAAATACAACCGTACATAAATTCCGTAGAACAGTACAGGCCAGGAATCGAACCGTCGCCTCGTGATTGAGTCGCTAGTTTTTTCCGTATGGACTATCATCGCTCTTTTGTTGCAGTTTGCAGCCCTACATAGGTAGGACGGACGGACAACGTAGGCTTAGTAATAGGGTCCCGTTTTCACCATTTGGGTACGGAACCCTAAAAACTAGTGTTATATCTATAAACGATTTTGAGTTTTCTCTGACGTTACACTACAAAGCCCGAAGCAGGCATCGTATCGGTGTAAGTTGGAGATCTCTCCACTCGAGAGTCTCTGTGATGCCGACCACAGAACGGCACGTTTCGACCGGGTACGAGGTTCACTGCACCTTTACTAAACCGTTATACAACCAAGTCTTTATTGCGTTTTAAAATTTTTTGTGTTGAATTATACATTACATTAAGTGGTGATTGTATCCATGATACTGAACAAAATTCTCCAAGAAACCGATAGATAATTCGAAAAAAAAATCGACTTTTCATATAAACGTTCGATTAGCTAATTGCATTTAGTATGGAAAGTCGACAAAAAAATATACGAATTTCCTATAGGTGTCTTTGGGAAAGTTGTTCAGTGTCATGGGTACAACCACCCCTTAAAGTAATGCACCTGTTTACCCTAACACCCTGTATACAACGTGTTAATGAATAAGCGCAAAACCTCATACACTCCAATTGATTGTAAACAAAATAATTATATTGAAACAATAATTTAATTATTTTTAGTAGTTACAATTTAAAGTTACTGGCATTTTCAGTTTCAGGCAAAAATGATTTGTTATCATTTCAGAATGAATAAAAGAGCTAGCGTGCTCGTGGAGACATTTTAAGAATCTTGTTTTGGTAGTAAGTATGTGAGAGTGCCCGAGCGGTGGGCTGAGATCGAGTTCAGCAAATTTTAAATTTTACAAACAAATTATTTAATATTTTGAAAAAAAAAGTCCTCTTTTGAAACCGTGATAATTCGATTCTGCTCTCGATTCTAAACAAACTACTTTCTAGTTTACATAACGAATAAAAAAAACTTTAAAAAAAAACAGAAAAACACCTATCCTACTATCCTAGGTAAAAATGCCTCTAAAGCGCCTACTCGAGGCAGAGTGCCTAGGAGGCTGGCAGCGTTTCCTCTTTGAATCGCTAGACTGATCCTTTGCGCATTGATTGACCGTGCAAACAAAAATAAAAGGTACTAACTAAGCGGAAGCCGGATATCCGACTCCGAGTAAGAATGCCTCAGTGTTACATTTATGGCCAATAGTTGTATTGGCTATGTGCACGACCGCCGTGAATTATTTCAAGTAACATGTTAGTTAAAAGTTTATTATTTTTATCATAAAATAATGTACAAACTAAAGAAACTAGCAACATTATGATTATAAAAAAAATTTAAATACCTATTTCCTAGAATCCACGATATTTGCAGTGCTAATTTCCGTACAAACTTTTATCCCGGTTTTCACACCTTTGGAGATAACATTTCAAAAAATGCTTTTTAGTGAGCACAATAGAAACTTCCATGCCAAATTTTAAGTTTGCAGTTTTGGAGATTTTGTGTTGAGTTAGTGTGTGGATTTGCATAGATTAAAGCATATTTTACACAGCTTGACCAACAAAAGACACTCATTTCTGCCACCCCGGGCGATGCGTTCGCTTTGTCAGTTCCCATCACCACTTCGCACATAGCCAATACGGTGCGAGGAATGAACGATTGAGGCAAAACTGCCTGTGTGAGCATTGGGCTCTTGACGCGGAGGTCGTGGGTTCGAGTCCCATGGGGGACTATGTCACATTGTGCGTTTTTCCCCAGTTGGTTAGGAAATTGCAGGCCGAATCACCTTATTGTCTGAATAGAAAGATGATTCCGTACTTCGGATGGCATGTTAAGCCGTTACTCCCGGCTACTATCTCTAGTGGTCTTTACATAAAAACCACGTCAGAAGCCGAAAGGCGGTCTGAAAAACAGTGACACCAGGGCTTGCTGCCCACACGATAAGAAGAAGAATCATTACGGAAGCTACGCGCCAGAAATTGGAGGCTATAGAAATGTGGTTCTACCGAAGAATTATTGCGAATTAATTGGGTTCAACGAATCACCAATGTGGAAGTTCTATGACGAGTCAGAAAGTACCGGGAGCTTTTGCAAAGCATTAAAAGGAGGAAAGTCGCTCACCTTGGTCATTGGGAATGAGCTTGAGGAATGAGCGATACCAGCTGCTCCAGACTATAATAATGGGCAAAGTAGATGGCAAAAGAAGCGTCGGCAGGCCACGAATGTCGTGGCTCGCGAACATGAAAGGCAAGACATCACCAGCGTTGAAGAGCTGTTTCGTTTGACGAGAGATAGACAAGGATATGCTGAGCAGACTGCCAACCTCCAGTAATGGAGAGGAACTCGAAGAAGAATTATGATTTATATTTGTTGTAGCAAAATTACTGACCATCCCAAAACGGTTATAAGTTTATTAATAATAAGCATATGCTCACGACTATATTCCCCGAGGGGGTAGTCAGAGATATTCTGAAACCTCAGAACATCTACGTTTCACCAGTAGTACCGAAACTCTGTCCAGTGTGACGGGGGGTGAGCCCGTCGCCACTTATAATGGACAGTGGGTACAATACATGCCTCGAAATTGAAGCATGCAGGTTTCCTCACGATGTTTATTAATAATATGTGCACGTATAAAGCCAGCTACAGCAAAAGTCATCTCTTTACGAAAGAGATTTCAAAAATCCACTGCATTTTTAAAGTCTGAATCAGAACAAAGTATTGTACTTTGTATTTGCTTGCGACTTGCAGCGGTCGCAGTTGAAACTGATCTACCGCTTAGCTTGGCTGACAATAGCAATTTATATCAGAAATATTGCAGCCAGCTGCTTGATCCTATAGCAACTTATCTGCATCCTACAGGCTGGTTCAAACTACGCAAGTATTTTAATAGAGTGGCGAGTAGATTAGTACAGTACCATTATTTTTTTTTTTTTTTTAAATGACTTTTACAGCGTTGCTCAGGGAGCATTTACTGCTTTTTACTGCGGACTATTGGAGGGACCAGAAGGGTCACCGAGCCAATTGAATGAACTTAAGCAACCGACCTAGGGGCACCCCAGGGGGTACGGACCTCAGCATAGGACGTTGCGGGGCTACGCGGCGGATTGGGTAGTTGGGATCGGTGAGAATCGGCCTGGTATGTGCCTGTAGCGTCTGTAGACGCCAGAAGTGAGAGGAGTGGCCAGAGGTCGAGACTGTCCCCGCCGGCGGGGACGTTGATTACTGTGTCGACGCAGTGTTGAGTGTTGCTGAGAACTTGCGATTGTGAGTCGTGTCTGTTGGGCCGCAGTATGACCAGGAAAATAATTCCGCTCGTCAATCTACGCGCATACAGGGACTAACATTTCCCTTCCACAACAACCTATTATAATATAATAAATCTTATAAAAGTTAAAGTGTAAAATTTATTGCCGTGCAGTCTAATGATAGAATTTTTATGGCGTCGGTCATGCGTTAGGCGAGAAATCAATCGACAAATAAAAGCAGATCTTTTTGGCGGGTAACCGTATAATATCGTGATTGGTACGCGCGGTTTTAATAACAGTCAACTGCGCAGGTACATCCGTAAGTATTATAAACCTTATAATACTACTGTATGATAACAATATGTCTGAAACCACAAAAAGCTTGGAAAGCTGGAGCAATAATATAACCTTGTCACTGGCTATGGCCGTGGAATTTTCAATACTTTCAAAGCCTGGAGTGCACATAGTCCTACTGCAAAACACTCGAAAACAAATAATATCCTTTACGCATTACTAATTTATATAGAAGAGACGTGTGGCGGTGGCGGATAGTCAAAGTAACACAATTATGAACCTTATAGTACGTAGCATAGCGTCGTTTGGAGAATTACGCCCGCGTTTCCAGGCGACGTCACCTGGAGGCGTGAGCGCTCCTTTACGACAAAAACGACGCTATACTACGTACTAAAATGCTACGCGGACATTTTGGGAACAAGCACTTTCTGAAAAGCGAACATTATAAGAAAACTATACAAAAATATTCTTGGAGACAGACATTATAAGAAGCTGACATTTTGAGTAGCTGACATTATGCAAAAGACGTGCAGACATTATGGAAAAACAGACATTTTGGGATAAATACATTGTAGGAAAACGGACATTTTGGGCCTGAGCCGAACAAAGTCGCTTTATCAAACTTAAATGTGTCATTCAGAACATTTCAGGGAAACTGATTATAAACACGAAATGGAAAATTAAAGGTCCCCTAGCATAATCAATCTATATCAATACGTCAACATTGTCAACTCTATGTCTAACACAACACGGTTCAAATTATAATTTAAATAGTCAGAACGTAATCCGAGTCATTAATTTAATATTTAATCAACATTTGTTAATATTCTTGAGAAGGGTTGAAGATGAAGACGTCCTTTAAGGGAATACAGGGTCCTTCTTAATATACCGAAACTTTTTTCAGGGCATGATCAGACTGTCAAACTGAACAACTTTCTCTATGGGACCAAAATCGAAATCGCGAAAAAAAAAACAGCTGTCCAATACATTTGGCTCGAGTAGGTTCACAGTTTCGAAGTCTAGTGATATTTTCTATACTAACCAATTAAACCAATTGTTTTCAGAAACAATCTAGAAACTAATCTCTATGTTTGTATGAAGTCAGATTTTGTTAAAATGTATAGTTTCAATGCTAGGATTAATTTAAGATTTGTATAGAAATCTTCGAGACACTGTTTCTTTAAAACTATAAATTTTAACGAAAATCTGGCAAAATACAAGCATAGATATTAGTTGCTAGATTGCTTCTGAAAAATTTAATTGACTTTAATTGATTAGTATTGAAAATATAACCAGACTTCGTTTGTATGGACCGCGCCAACGGTAATATACCCTTAAGGGAATATAATTCGGAGCGCGCGCCACACAAACGAAGTCTAGTGATATTTTCTATACTAACCAATTAAAGTCAATATTTTTTTTCAGAAACAATCTAGAAACTAATCTCTATGTTTGTATAAAGTCAGATTTTCGTTAAAATGTATAGTTTTAAAGTTACAGTGCCTCAAAGATTTTCATACATAGGGTATATAATTTGAAGGCGTCTACGAATTAAAAAGAGAGGGGAGAATAAATATTTTTTTTTTGCTAAAAATTTACAATATTGGTATCAAATGAAAGCATGTGAATAGAAGATTATTAGTAGATTTAGTAGTATTGTTTAGTTTCCTTTTAGTCATTTTTTTGGACTCTTTGCTTGTGCACTGCATTTCCGTCAGTGTCAAGTAGTTTTTGGGAGTATCTATCGCAATCTCGAGGCTCGAGGATTGTTTTTTGCGAATAAAACTGTTGAGAAGAGATGGTGGAGCCTCGTGGCAAACTGGAACCGCGCGAACACCACGCGAATGACAGAACCGATCGCGGCAAAACTTGCAACGTGACTCTTTTAGTTAGTGTTAAAATATTGTTTTGGGTATAGGGCACATGGATATATTATTTAGAACTGAACTAGATAGACAATCAACGCTCCAAAAATGGCAGATTCAAACAGGGATCGGAAACCGGTTAATTTTGGAAACCGGTTTTGGTCATTGACCCCAAACCTGAATTGATTGCGGTTTAGTTTTCGGTTACCGGTATTTTAACCGGTTAATCTATCAAACCGGTTTTTTACAAATTTCAATTTTGTTGAGCAGAATTAACCGGTTAATTTGAGTAAAAAACGAGCGCCATCTCTTGTAGTTACTGCATAACGGAACTCTCGCTTTTTCTGCGGCTTGCCACTACAAGGTCATAGCAGTGTGGGCCCAAAGTTAATTTTGTTTTGATTAATCAAGTAATCAAAGCCTTAATCTGATTAATGATTAACGATTAAAGTCCACGCACCAGCATGGAGTCGTGATGACTGGTTGGGTCAAATCTTGACTGTGTAGTGGATGGATGGATGGATGGCTGTTGGTAAGTGGTTAGTGGGTGTTTTGGTTTGGTGGTTATTTGGTGAGTGTTTGGTAAGTGGCGGTGGATGGTGGTGGATGTTGGGTGGCTGGTGATGGGTGGCGGGTTTTGGTGGTGGGTTGTGGAGTGGGTGGCGGGTGCTGCTAGGTTTGTAGGTATTTGGTCGGGACCGCCATAATTAACTTTTAGTTTCCCAACCGATTGCTTCCAAAATCGATATTTGAAGGTCCACATGAACTTTAAACAAGAAACCGATGAGGGAATTAAGAAACGTAGACGCCATCTTGCACTTGTTTGTTTTTCTACCGATTCCGTCCAAAATCTGAGGGTTTCTGCGATCTCCTACGACAAATGACAGATTCGTTCAGATTTCGGAAAAATGGCCGCCATTTTGAACTTTTTTGTTTTTCAACCGATTGCTTCCAAAATCGATATCTGAGGATCCGTGTGGACTCCAAATACGGATCCGACGTCAGATTTGAGAAAAGTAGCCGCCATCTTGAACTTTTTTGTTTTTCAACGGATTGCTTTCAAAATCTATGTCTGAGAGTCCGCGTGGACTCCAAACACGGATCCGATGTCAGATTTGAGTAAAGTGGCCGCCATCTTGAACTTTTTTGTTTCTCAACCGATTGCTTCCAAAATCGATATCTGGGAGTTTCTGTGATCTCTTACGACGAATCTAACGTCAGATTTCGGAAAAGTGGCCGCCATCTTGAACTGTTTTGTTTTTCAACCGATTGCGTCCAAAATCGATATCTGGGCGCTTCTGCGATCTCTTACGACGAATCTGACGTCAGATTTTGGAAAAGTGGCCGCCATTTTGAACTTTTTTGTTTTTCACCCGATTGCGTCCAAAATCGATATCTTAGGGTCCGCGTGGATTTCAAACACGGATCCGATGTCAGATTTGAGAAAAGTGGCCGCCATCTTCAACTTTTTTGTTTTTCAACGGATTGCTTCCAAAATCGATATCTGAGGATCCGCGTGGACTCCAAACACGGATCCGATGTCAGATTTGAGTAAAGTGGCCGCCATCTTGAACTTTTTTGTTTCTCAACCGATTGCTTCCAAAATCGATATCTGGGAGTTTCTGTGATCTCTTACGACGAATCTAACGTCAGATTTCGGAAAAGTGGCCGCCATCTTGAACTGTTTTGTTTTTCAACCGATTGCGTCCAAAATCGATATCTGGGCGCTTCTGCGATCTCTTACGACGAATCTGACGTCAGATTTTGGAAAAGTGGCCGCCATTTTGAACTTTTTTGTTTTTCACCCGATTGCGTCCAAAATCGATATCTTAGGGTCCGCGTGGATTTCAAACACGGATCCGATGTCAGATTTGAGAAAAGTGGCCGCCATCTTCAACTTTTTTGTTTTTCAACGGATTGCTTCCAAAATCGATATCTGAGGATCCGCGTGGACTCCAAACACGGATCCGATGTCAGATTTGAGTAAAGTGGCCGCCATCTTGAACTTTTTTGTTTCTCAACCGATTGCTTCCAAAATCGATATCTGGGAGTTTCTGTGATCTCTTACGACGAATCTGACGTCAGATTTCGGAAAAGTGGCCGCCATCTTGAACTGTTTTGTTTTTCAACCGATTGCTTCCAAAATCGATATCTGGGCGCTTCTGCGATCTCTAACGACGAATCTGACGTCAGATTTCGGAAAAGTGGCTTCCATCTTGATTTTTTTTGTTTTCCACCCGATTGCATCCAAAATCGATATCTGGGCGCTTCTGCGATCTCTTACGACGAATCTAACGTAAGATTTCCGAAAAGTGGCTGCCATCTTGAACTTTTTTGTTTCTCAACCGATTGCTTCCAAAATCGATATCTGAAGATCCGCGTGGACTCCAAACACGGATCCGATGTCAGATTTGAGAAAAGTGGCCGCCATCTTGAACTTTTTTGTTTCTCAACCGATTGCTTCCAAAATCGATATCTGAGGATCCGCGTGGACTCCAAGCACGGATCTGATGTCAGATTTGAGAAAAGTGGCGGACATCTTGAACTTTTTTGTTTCTCAACCAATTGCTTCCAAAATCTATAATGTTAAATTTGAATCTAAAAAAAGTTGGCTTAATGTTGTACTAAAGTGTCAGCGGTAACAGCTTGTAGTATAGAAGCGTCTTGACGGTACATCTTCGCCTTATACAGCAAAACTGTCCTATTAAAAGTATTGATGTAAATGTTTAATTCGCCATTTTATACAACTGTTATAGCCCAGTACATAACCTAACCTAAACCTAGCCTAATCGGTTGAGAATTAAATAACTCTCCTTCTGTCGCAGTTGGGTAAGAAGTTCAAGATGTCCGCCACTTTTCTCTAATCTTACATCGGATTCGTGTTTGAAGTTCACGTGGACCCTCAGATCATCAGATTTTCGAAGCAATCGCTTCAAAAACAAAAAAGTTCGATAGAGCGGCCACTCTTAAATCGGATATTGGATCCGTGTTTGGAGTCCACGCGGACCCTCAGATATTGATTTATTGAATCAATCGATTTGAGAAACAAAAAAGTTCAAGATGTCCGCCACTTTTCTCAAATCTGACATCAGATCCGTGCTTGGAGTCCACGCGGATCCTCAGATATTGATTTTGGAAGCAATGGGTGGAGAAACAAAAAAGTTGAAGATGGCGGCCACTTTTCTCAAATCTGATATCGGATCCGTGTTTGGAGTCCACTCGGATCCTCAGATATCGATTTTGGAAGCAATCGGTTGAAAAACAAAAAAGTTCAAGATGGCGGCCACTTTTCTCAAATCTGACATCGGATCCGTGTTTGGAGTCCACGCGGATCCTCAGATATCGATTTTGGAAGCAATCGGTTGAGAAACAAAAAAGTTGAAGATGGCGGCCACTTTTCTCAAATCTGACATCGGATCCGTGTTTGGAGTCCACGCGGACTCTCGGACATAGATTTTGAAAGCAATCCGTTGAACAACCAAAAAGTTCAAGATGGCGGCCACTTTTCTCAAATCTGACATCGGATCCGTGTTTGAAATCAATGCGGATCCTCAGATATCGATTTTGGAAGCAATCGGTTGAGAAACAAAAAAGTTCAAGATGGCGGCCACTTTTCTCAAATCTGACATCGGATCCGTGTTTGAAATCAACGCGGATCCTCAGATATCGATTTTGGAAGCAATCGGTTGAGAAACAAAAAAGTTGAAGATGGCGGCCACTTTTGTCAAATCTGACATCGGATCCGTATTTGGAGTCCACGCGAACTCTCAGATGTCGATTTTGGAAGCAATCGGTTGAGAAACAAAAAAGTTCAAGATGGCGGCCACTTTTCTCAAATCTGACATCGGATCCGTGTTTGAAATCAACGCGGATCCTCAGATATCGATTTTGGAAGCAACCGGTTGAGAAACAAAAAAGTTGAAGATGGCGGCCACTTTTCTCAAATCTGACATCAGATCCGTTTTTGGAGTCCACGCGGACTCTCCGATATAGATTTTGAAAGCAATCGGTTGAAAAACAAAAAAGTTGAAGATGGCGGCCACTTTTCTCAAATCTGACATCGGATCCGTGTTTGGAGTCGACGCGGATCCTCAGATATCGATTTTGGAAGCAATCGGTTGAGAAACAAAAAAGTTGAAGATGGCGGCCACTTTTCTCAAATCTGACATCGGATCCGTGTTTGGAGTCCACGCGGATCCTCAGATATCGATTTTGGAAGCAATCGGTTGAGAAACAAAAAAAGTTCAAGATGGCGGCTACTTTTCTCAAATCTGACATCGGATCCGTGTTTGGAGTCCACGCGGATCCTCAGATATCGATTTTGGAAGCAATCGGTTGAAAAACAAAAAAGTTCAAGATGGCGGCCACTTTTCTCAAATCTGACATCGGATCCGTGTTTGGAGTCGACGCGGATCCTGACGTCAGATTTCGGAAAAGTGGCCGCCATCTTGAACTGTTTTCTTTTTCAACCGATTGCTTCCAAAATCGATATCTGGGCGCTTCTGCGATCTCTTACGACGAATCTGACGTCAGATTTCGGAAAAGTGGCTGCCATCTTGATTTTTTTTGTTTTCCACCCGATTGCATCCAAAATCGATATCTGGGCGCTTCTGCGATCTCTTACGACGAATCTAACGTAAGATTTCCGAAAAGTGGCTGCCATCTTGAACTTTTTTGTTTCTCAACCGATTGCTTCCAAAATCGATATCTGAGGATCCGCGTGGACTCCAAGCACGGATCTGATGTCAGATTTGAGAAAAGTGGCCGCCATCTTGAACTTTTTTGTTTCTCAACCGATTGCTTCCAAAATCGATATCTGAGGATCCGCGTGGACTCCAAGCACGGATCTGATGTCAGATTTGAGAAAAGTGGCGGACATCTTGAACTTTTTTGTTTCTCAACCAATTGCTTCCAAAATCTATAATGTTTAATTTGAATCTAAAAAAAGTTGGCTAAATGTTGTACTAAAGTGTCAGCGGTAACAGCTTGTAGTATAGAAGCGTCTTAAGCGAAGAGTCCACGCGGATCCTCAGATATCGATTTTGGAAGCAATCGGTTGAAAAACAAAAAAGTTCAAGATGTCGACCACTTTCCTCAAATCTGACATCGGATCCGTGTTTGGAGTCGACGCGGATCCTCAGATATCGATTTTGGAAGCAATCGGTTGAGAAACAAAAAAGTTGAAGATGGCGGCCACTTTTCTCAAATCTGACATCGGATCCTTGTTTGGAGTCCACGCGGACTCTCAGACATAGATTTTGAAAGCAATCCGTTGAACAACCAAAAAGTTCAAGATGGCGGCCACTTTTCTCAAATCTGACATCGGATCCGTATTTGGAGCCCACGCGAACTCTCAGATGTCGATTTTGGAAGCAATCGGTTGAGAAACAAAAAAGTTCAAGATGGCGGCCACTTTTCTCAAATCTGACATCGGATCCGTGTTTGAAATCAACGCGGATCCTCAGATATCGATTTTGGAAGCAACCGGTTGAGAAACAAAAAAGTTGAAGATGGCGGCTACTTTTCTCAAATCTGACATCGGATCCGTGTTTGGAGTCCACGCGGATCCTCAGATATCGATTTTGGAAGCAATCGGTTGAAAAACAAAAAAGTTGAAGATGGCGGCCACTTTTCTCAAATCTGACATCGGATCCGTGTTTGGAGTCCACGCGAACTCTCAGATGTCGATTTTGGAAGCAATCGGTTAAGAAACAAAAAAGTTCAAGATGGCCGCCACTTTTCTCAAATCTGACATCGGATCCGTGTTTGAAATCAACGCGGATCCTCAGATATCGATTTTGGAAGCAACCGGTTGAGAAACAAATAAGTTGAAGATGGCGGCCACTTTTCTCAAATCTGACATCAGATCCGTGTTTGGAGTCCACGCGGACTCTCAGATATAGATTTTGAAAGCAATCGGTTGAGAAACAAAAAAGTTCAAGATGGCGGCCACTTTTCTCAAATCTGACATCGGATCCGTGTTTGAAATCAACGCGGATCCTCAGATATCGATTTTGGAAGCAATCGGTTGAAAAACAAAAAAGTTGAAGATGGCGGCCACTTTTCTCAAATCTGACATCGGATCCGTGTTTGGAGTCCACGCGAACTCTCAGATGTCGATTTTGGAAGCAATCGGTTAAGAAACAAAAAAGTTCAAGATGGCGGCCACTTTTCTCAAATCTGACATCGGATCCGTGTTTGAAATCAACGCGGATCCTCAGATATCGATTTTGGAAGCAACCGGTTGAGAAACAAATAAGTTGAAGATGGCGGCCACTTTTCTCAAATCTGACATCAGATCCGTGTTTGGAGTCCACGCGGACTCTCAGATATAGATTTTGAAAGCAATCGGTTGAAAAACAAAAAAGTTCAAGATGGCGGCCACTTTTCTCAAATCTGACATCGGAACCGTGTTGGGGGTCGACGCGGATCCTCAGATATCGATTTTGGAAGCAATCGGTTGAGAAACAAAAAAGTTCAAGATGGCGGCCACTTTTCTCAAATCTGACATCGGATCCGTGTTTGGAGTCCACGCGGATCCTCAGATATCGATTTTGGAAGCAATCGGTTGAGAAACAAAAAAGTTGAAGATGGCGGCCACTTTTCTCAAATCTGACATCAGATCCGTGTTTGGAGTCCACGCGGACCCTCAGATATAGATTTTGAAAGCAATCGGTTGAAAAACAAAAAAGTTCAAGATGGCGGCCACTTTTCTTAAATCTGACATCGGATCCGTGTTTGGAGTCCACGCGGATCCTCAGATATCGATTTTGGAAGCAATTGGTTGAGAAACAAAAAAGTTGAAGATG
This sequence comes from Agonopterix alstromeriana, assembly GCA_963924505.1. NCBI lineage: Eukaryota > Metazoa > Arthropoda > Insecta > Lepidoptera > Depressariidae > Agonopterix > Agonopterix alstromeriana. Next base: position 1,599,753 of record OZ004684.1, read on the forward strand.
GCGGCCACTTTTCTCAAATCTGACATCAGATCCGTGTTTGGAGTCCACGCGGACTCTCAGACATAGATTTTGAAAGCAATCCGTTGAAAAACCAAAAAGTTCAAGATGGCGGCCACTTTTCTCAAATCTGACATCGGATCCGTATTTGGAGTCCACGCGAACTCTCAGATGTCGATTTTGGAAGCAATCGGTTGAAAAACAAAAAAGTTCAAGATGGCGGCCACTTTTCTCAAATCTGACATCGGATCCGTGTTTGAAATCCACGCGGATCCTCAGATATCGATTTTGGAAGCAATCGGTTGAGAAACAAAAAAGTTCAAGATGGCGGCCACTTTTCTCAAATCTGACATCGGATCCGTGTTTGGAGTCCACGCGGATTTTCAGATATCGATTTTGGAAGCAATCGGTTGAGAAACAAAAAAGTTCAAGATGGCGGCCACTTTTCTCAAATCTGACATCGGATCCATGTTAGGAGTCCACGCGGACCCTCATATATCAATTTTCGAAGCAATCAATTCAAAAACAAAAAAGTTCAAGATGGCAGCCACTTTTCGGAAATCTGACGTTAGATTCGTCGTAAGAGATCGCAGAAACCCCCAGATATCGATTTTGGACGCAATCGGGTGGAAAACAAAAAAAAATCAAGATGGCAGCCACTTTTCGGAAATCTGACGTTAGATTCGTCGTAGGAGATCGCAGAAACTCCCAGATATCGATTTTGGAAGCAATCGGTTGAGAAACAAAAAAGTTGAAGATGGCGGCCACTTTTCTCAAATCTGACATCGGATCCGTGTTTAGAGTCCACGCGGATCCTCAGATATCGATTTTGGAAGCAATCGGTTGAGAAACAAAAAAGTTCAAGATGGCGGCCACTTTTCTCAAATCTGACTTCGGATCCGTGGTTGGAGCCCACGCGGACCCTCAGATATCGATTTTGAAAGCAATCGGTTGAGAAACAAAAAGTTCAAGATGGCGGCCACTTTTCTCAAATCTGACATCGGATTCATCGCAAGAGATCGCAGAAACCCCCAGATGTAGATTTTGGACGCATTCGGTTAAAAAAACAAAAAAGTTTAAAATTAAATTAATTTTAAATGAGTTATTCATTAAAAATTAAAAATGTATTTTTTAAAGGTTTCTAAGTAGACAATAAAATTTACTCCGTGTTTGAAGGCTGTAAAGGTAAAGGATTAAAAAAGTGAAATAAAAAAATTTTACCGTTAGATATTTTTTGAAGAGATAAATGCATAATTTTAAATTTGGGGTGGGGTGGGCTGACGTGAGTGTTTTAAAATTGTGATATATTTCTAGGCCCAATTTGGTTCTCAAATGATACACCCAAAAAAAAACAATTCTTAATTCATCCCGACTCAAACCGTAATTAATGACTGGGCTACATATCACCGAAACGAATGCACAGCGCGCGCAGCGTTGCCAGATTGGCGGCAATCTGGCAACAGCGCAGCGACCGGCGCACGGGTGGCGTGAGTTTAACCGGTTAATTCTGATCATAATATCGGTTAGCACGAGTTCAATAATTTCGTTCTCTGAACTAACCGGTAACCAAAATTATTTAGTTTTTTTAAAAACCGGTTACTGGATTAACCGGTTAATGAATGAACACAATTATAACGGTTTTATGAACTATATTAACCGGTATTTCAAAACCGGTTAAGATCCCTGGATTCAAAAGAGCTACTAAGCATCTCTTTTTAACCCCCGACGCAAAAATAGGGGAGTTATAAGTTTGACGCCTATGTCGGTCTGTCTGTCAGTCTGTCTGTCTGTGGCATCGTATCTCCCAAACGCGTGGACAGAATTCGATGCGGTTTTTTTTTAAATTAGAAAGCTAATTTTTGCGAAAGTTTTCATGAAAATCGGTTCAGCAGTTTTCAAGTAACTTTAAAAAGTAGTAAGTAGTAACTTAAATAACATCAAATTACAAATAAAAAACCCCCCAAAGCCAAAAACAAACATTTAAAAATGTTTTACTTTTTAACTCTCTTTAAGATATTTATACATATACATTTTCTTCTTTGACTATTTATATGTGGACTGGTTACGCGTGTAATTCTACTAACAAACATTTCTGACACTTTTCGCGGGGGGCGAGGTAACATGAAATCCGCAACTTTGGATTTTATTCCCCATAACTTTAGATTCTAATTTTGAATGTTAAAAATCATGATTAGTAGTCTCTTGTGAACCCCAAACGTTCTAAGTTCGAAGTTATTATTTCGCAATTATAGGCTGTCTCGTTTAGTGATAAGGTGTAAAATTTAATGTAAATGCACAAGATCAATTGTGCTTATACCGTGGCAGAGGGGAAATGCTACCGCAAGGCTAGTCCTTATAATAATTAGTCAAAGATTTTCTTACATCAAAAATAATAGGTGACCGAATTATTTTTCACTTTTAAATGTTTGTTTTTGACCTTGGGGGTTTTTTGTACTAGCTGACAGTAACAAAAACATTGTACGACAGTAATCATACAAAATACGACTAAGTTTTTGAATCAAAAACAATATATTTGTGCCACCCAAAAGCATGCATACTTGATTTGTGTTTCGTGTCAGATGCGAACAAAAATTTGCTAAGGTTTTGTATGAAAGTTCTATTATAGTATTTAACGGGATATAATTCAGAGCGCGCTCCATACAAACGTACTATGGTGATATTTTCAATACTAATCAATTAAACTCAACGAAATTTTGCTGAAACAATCTTGAAACAAATATCTATGCTTGTATGGTTAAAATATACAGTTTCAATGCTAGGATTAATTTAAGATTTGTATGGAAATCTTTGAGGCACTGTAACTTTAAAACTATACATTTTAACGAAAATCTGACTCTATACAAGCATAGAAATTTGTCTTTAGATTGATTCTTGAAAAATTTCATTGTGTTTAATTGGTTAGTATTGAAAATATCACCATAGTACGTTTGTATGGAGCGCGCTCCGAATTATATCCTCTTAAAGAGTAAGAGCCTCCGGTGCTGTTTCGAGTTTCGTTGTCGACATGTTAGGCCTACTGGATTGTACAAAACTGTAATGAATGTAGGTATTTTAATACCAAAGAGAACATTCAAAAGACCTATCTAAAAGTTGTAACATAATTTAATAATCCGGCTTAACGAACGCTGAATTAATTCATATGATAATTTCGTTGGCCGAATTCAAAAGCCAATTTTCAACAGCCAATTGTCAGTTTTGAATATCGAATGTGGTGTTCGAAGTTTGAAATTCGTTCTAAATTCAAACAATAACGGCTGGTAATCGTTCCACAATCGATTTTGGCGGGAAATTTCTGAAGTTTGACAACAATTGAGGCTTAACGGTCCAGTACGATGTTTAAATTAATTTATTATCATAATTTGATTGTAGAGGGTGATAATTGGATGTAACGACGTTTCTGAAATAAAATTGAATTTGTTTATAGTCGGGGAAATCTACGGATTTTTGTATGGAGTAGGTTGCATTAATTGCACTTTTGGTGAAAATTTGGAATATAGTAGATACATACCTGAAAAACATAAATTCTCAATAATCCCCGATTTTTTATGTTGTATTATTGAATTATTAAGACATTTACAAAACATTATATTTAGGTATGAACAAAAAAATGGAAAACTGGTGATTTTGTACAGGATGGCTTCATTCAATACGTTTTACTTATAACAATAATAATCCACGGTTAATATCGTTAATTTGGGTAGATATTTAATATTTTGTAAGTCTTCAAAAATTATAACCTCAAAACTAAATTATTTACTGTTTGTTTTTATACATTAAATTTGCCTTTTGATAATTAACTGTCTCTATTGCTGGTATGCTGGTTGAAATATTTTTAGAAATAAGCTTGCCATTTGTACATTAATATCGATTTTAAGGTATTTCTCAGGTTCCTGAGCCTATATAACCACGAAATCTCGACAAAAGTGTTGTAAACTAACAGTAATATTATTTCAAAAACAATTTACTAAAGTGTCTTTAATGCAATCTCAAACCTTATTTTTCCTAGACTATTCGCTTTCGGGAACTAACTTCCTTGTAACATGAACTCCGGGAACACCATTTAGCATGTCATAAGTAGTCATAACTTATAACCTTAGATAAAGTATATGTCTAGATTGAGCCTCATGCATCTACCGTATAAAACAAAAGGGGCCAACTTTCTTAGGCGCGGTTTATACAGAAGAGACGTGTGGCGGTGGCGGATGGTCAAAGTAACAAAATTATATTTGTTGCAAAAAACAAATTTGCTTGGCATAACAAATAACTATTTTAGGTACTCATTCATCTAACTATATTGTAATTTATAAAAACGATAGATATTCAAAAGTAGCAGTGCGACAGGACAGAGAAAAAGCCAGCCGATGCGACGAGATCGCGATGTCTGGACATTTCTCGGACACGGCCGAAGTACAGACAGCAAAATACCAACACTGTCGAGACTCTTCGCTTTATTACACCACCATTTTATGTAACACTGGACATAAAGCATTCCTGTGAAACGTGAACATATAAACATACATAACTGAAGACAGTAATCCCATTCGAGTTTGTCAGAAACATTGTTACAACTTTCTGTTTAAGAATGTACTCGTAATTGTAGCAATGCTCACATTTAGATATTTAAGTTTCAGGATGGAATGACGTGTTAATTGGTGAGAGATGGCTAGCCTTTGGCCCCTATAAACACTGCATAACAAACCTTTAATCCCTTAGTCGCCTCATACGACACCCACCACGGGAACAATTGGGGTGGTACGTTCTAAGCCGGAACCACGCGGCTATATGGTATATTACGAATATCTTTGAGTTTGAGCATTACGCTATATGCATTATAGTGGGTTTGTGGGTTTAGTAAGGTATGTATGAAACAGAACTTTCCTTTGAGGTCTTTATAACACATGTGGTGTTTCATCTATCACCACTGAACACGGTTTGAGACCCTATCATGATGTTAAAAATATATTTGCAACAACACGAAAATTGTTATTTTGTATTAATTATGGGCCTTCTTAATATGTTGACGGTTACATGACGGAACCACTTCCGTGTCAAGAGCCCAATTAGACCTTAGACCTTTTACCCATTAGACCACGGAGGTAGATTGACCAAACCAACAGACCAGAACTAAACCATAACACTAGTTTATTTATGAAAACATTTTATATGTAAGAAAAAAATTGTCTTTATTTCCAAAAAAATTTGATGTCCATAATTACAACACTCGAAACAATAATAAACTGATATCTCCACACTTTCGGCTTAGTAGGGTCAACACGTCTTTCATGGGTCACTGTATACGTTGTTATAATAAAATCCCCGAGACCATTTTGAATCTTTCCGAAAATATGTTTAAAACTCAGACCAAAAAAGTCCTCATTAAAAAAGCATATTATAAACTGGATGATTATTTAAATGATCAAAATGCTTGAATCTGAGTGTTACTAACTTATAGTTTACTGTATAGTATCATTTATTTTATTAAATAGACTATGTATTACTGTATACTTAACCTTAGCTTAAGAATTTATAGTCATTAAGTCGTGTTATGTTGTGGAGTTTCTGACCGCATCTTCTCTACAGCGACAACACGTTCCGACGCGGTGGTAGCTTTAAAAAAAAATTGACGTTTGATAAGTGTGTTGCAAGCTCCTATATTGAATAAATTATATTGACTTTGACTTTGACTTTACGTAGAAAATGAGAAAAAAGATGTTTTGATCAAAAACCCTCACTCACTAAATTTTTTTTCTGTAAACCGTACGTAAATAACAAGCATCCAAGCAGATAGTGGCTCTCTCAATAAGCGCATTCGAGTAAAATCATAATAGTACGAGTAGACGGAGCATATCGATGTTGTGTGGTGTCAGTGAGAGGCTGACGCGATTTTAAGATAACTGACAAGAGACTAACACTGTTTTATTTGTTAAATTAATAAGCTGCAGATAGAACATCCAATCACTGGGTACCCAGAATGCCATTTAATCACCTATATCGTCGTCAAACTTAGACTGTTTTCATTTCAATCCATATCACATCCCGCTTGTCAGTGGGTCTTTACAAAAGATTCGGCAGGATATACGGGTATATAATTGTGTCAGATGCACACTTCCTTACCTTCAGAAATATAATGGTACCCCAATGACATTCAATAAACATCTATAAACAAGGACTTCACATCATTGCGCTATTAACGGGACAGCTAAAATGTTCTTAATTGTTTTACATTACTGGTTTGTGACAGACGATATTTGAAAGGACTGGAATGTCAACGGCAATGTATGACAGCCGAGCATAACTGAGGCATACTAAGGTGACATTAGAGGCATGTGCCATTTTTAGGTTTTGTTATTGTATGACGTGGTAAGTCCATGTGTATAGAATGTCATTGTAGTACCTGATGGCTCTATATTGAATATCTGTGTCTACGATCAGAGAACGAGAAGGAATAAGGAAAGGGGGAGGTCGGATGCAGTCTGTAGCGACAGGAAATGAGGAATAGAAATGTGGACGATGAAGGGATTACCCACATCTGACGACATCCGACGATTGGTGATATTAAGCTGGGCACTATCCAGCTCGACATAATAAAACTGATGTTTTCGTATAACTACACCGACCAAACGTAAATAGTAAAACGTTTTGCTATTTATAACCCAAATTTTTATTATTTGCTTCAAAATAGTTCGTAAGTCTATGTTTAGTTATATTTTAACAATAAAATATTTTTCACCCCTCCGGGCGGAAAGCGTCAACTTTCGTTCCGCTGCACTAAACGATGTTGACATTTTCCGCCTTCGTCGAGGAAAAAACAGTAGACACACATGTTTGCTGACAATTACATGTGATCTGAGACCTTTCTTACTTTCCTGCCCTCGGTGTGTAATCTACTATTTTCAGTGAGCGACGCCGACGACGGCGACTTATTTAACTCCCGCTATCGCTTATGCCTTATCCCACGGCAGGGACATGAGCGATCCCATAAGTGGAAGCGATATGGTACTCGATAGAGATGGGTAAACGGCGGATTTGCATTCCGTTTTGAATATAAATAGTTGAATGAATAAATCAGATTTTGGAGTGCAATTTAGAGGTTGGAGTGCGGGTTTAAAGCTACGGGAAGTTGGAAATGTTTTGTAATAGCTCTCTAATAGCCTAATAGTGGTTAAAATGCAGCACTATGGCAGCACTGAAAGATTTGATTGGGAATTTTTACAGTCAAAATGGGGGAATCTAACAAGAAATAAAAATAAATTATTATTCTCACATTTTCGACTTAGTAAGGTCAACACATCTTTCATGGGGCACTGTATACGTTATTATAACAAGATACTAGAGAATATTCTAAACTTGACAGACAAAAAGTTTAAGTCCCATGTTAAGCAAGTCCTGTGTAAAAAAGGTTACTATAAACTCGATGATTATTTCAATGACCAAAATGTCTGGTCTTGACAATGTTACACTATGTAATTTAATATTGGATTTATGTAATTGTACTTTGTATATTTTGTTTTGTTTAAAAGAAGTGTGTTGTAGAGTTTCTGGCCGCATCTTCTCTACAACGGAACAACTTCCGACGCGGTGGTAGATTCAAAAACATGACGTCAAAAATGTGATATTATTTTGAATAATCAATTTTGACCTGACTTGACTTGTCTATTATATACCAAAAAGAAGCAGATATCTCATAGTCTAACTAACGCCTCTAAAGTCCTTTAAGACGCGCTTTACCTAAATGCTCTGAATGATAACATAGGTGCGTAGGTAGGACAACGGCAGCAGACGGATAATGAGTGTGACCAACGAAAAGGCAAGGCTTACCGTATCCTTCTAGGGTAACCATAACCTATGACCTATCCAACGATACCCCACACCATGGGATAGACGAGAAAAAAAAATGACATCCCCACTTTTCGTGTAGCGGAGGTACCACTTACATTTTATTTTACCACTTTGTCGGTGTGATTAATACAAGGTCCTTCTTAATATGCTGACACTTTTTTAAGGGGATGATCAGACCATCAAACAACTTTCTCTATAGGAACAACATAGAAATCGCGACAAAAAAATCATCTGTCTCATACATTTGACTCAAGTTAGTTTGCAGTTTAGTATGGAACAGCAGATTTTTTTGATGTTGGTGCCGTAGAGAAAGTTGTTCAGATTGACGGTCTGATCATCCCCTTAAAAAAGTGTCAGCATATTAAGAAGGACCCTGTATACCCATGTCAAATTACATTTCTAGTACTAAGGGTCTCTGATCTAAGCCGCGGACGGACGGATGGACAGACATACGGACGGACATGGCGAAACCATAAGGGTTCCTTGTTGACTACGGAACCCTAAACATCAGCTGAAAACTGTCAGCATGTTAAAAAGGACCTGTAGTTAGCGAGTTTGTTTTAACCATGTGTGTAAAAAACAATATTCAAAATCCAAAACGTTACAAAATTCCAAGGTATCTTATACAGACTAAAAAGTATCGCTTACAAAAGTACCCAGTTGAAAACTCCACACTTCACTCTACAAACATCCCTGATTCAACTTGTATGTTCAGGGCAGAAGGGTTAAAATCGCTTGTTTCGTGAGAACTCGTGCACTGAACAGTTTAGACGCAGGTACTACGATCTATAACAAAGGTATTATTATGATAAGTTCTTTTTCTTACACTTTTCCACACTGGCTTCTTTGGCTATCAAAATAGAGGTGAGAGTTGAAGATAATAGGGAATGATCTGAATCATTTTATAATATCTAATGATTTGATTCATTTTACACATTATTTTAATTAAATGTAAAGAAAACAATAATAAAGTCTTAGATAAAGTATATGTCTAGATTGAGCCTCACACTTACGTCTACCGTATAAAACAAGTTTCCAACTTTCATAGGTTGGTGTGCGAGAGGCATCATACAACTTATATCTGTAAGTGTGTATAGCGACACGGTTTATCACCGAGAGTTCGGTGATATTTTTTTCGACGCGTTCGTAGTTCCGACTGTCTATCCAGACATATACCTTATCAAAGAGACTATCAACTTATAAAGTACGCGTAGCTAGGAAATTTTAATAAAAGTAATAATTTCAAAGCGTCATTAAAACTAACAATCTTCAAATAAACTAGAATGCGGGCAAAAAGAAGAAAAAAAATCCAGTTTAATCAGTCAAAAAGTTCTTCCCGGGTCATATCGGATGCAAAGGTGCCCGTGACGTTTGTCGGTTTTCCGCGTTTGATGGCGATGGACAACCTTTGTTTCAAGTACCTAATTTGCATCAAGCCGGAGCGAGTGATGTTCCCCCTCTCCTGAAGTCGGCGGCCAAACTCATTAAGAAAGCTCAAAGCTTCAAATCATAGTCGACTCTACTCTATTCACGAGTACAAACTGATTCGACTCAGTGACTCACAGTAAGTTCTAGCACATCTCTAACACTTCACAACTAAGCGTTCTCTCTTGGAATACTAATTTAGTTGTATAACGTCAGCTCCTAGTTTTTATGGATCTAGTTAGGAATTAATTAAGAAATTGTGAAATAGATAGCTGCAATGTGGAGCTACGTAATTGGATACTTCATCATCATCAGCCTATCATTGTCCACTGATGAACAAAGGCCTCTCACAAGGCGAGCCATAAATTCTATCCTCGGCCTTCCTCATCCAGTTGCTCCCCGCTTCTTTTTTTAGGTCGTCTGTCCAGCGGGCAGCAGGGCGTCCCACACTACGCCTGTCAATTCGAGGTCAATTCAATTCAATTTTTGTTTAGTGGCCATCCGATGTGTTATCACAATTCAGCCAATGTCTCGTTATGTGGATAGTATATGAAGGAAAATGATCAGTAGTATTTATTAAGTCTAGAGTGGCAGTTTTGCCAATGTAAGTAGTTTATAATCTCAAGTTATTGTTTTAAGGTTAAAACACAAAAGAGTTCACAAAATGGTGGAGCCACGTGCAATCCCAACGCGCCGATACGCACGCGTCCGTACTCCGCCAGAATTGCAGCGCGACTCTCCTCAATTCGAGGTCTCCACTCTAGAACTCTGACAACCCATCGGTTGTCAGTTTTTTTTTTTAATGTCTTTAACTGCTCTGGATACTAGTCCTTTTGAGCCATTCGTTATTTTTTTTCTTTATATTCTTTATTTTAATGATGGGATGATAGATGACGATTAATCTGTGGTCGATTTCGTAAGCTCGCGCGTAGCCGCCAAAATGACCACGTACGAGTTAACTTGAACCAAAACTTATGTTCTGTTATCGTATTTATTTGAGATTCCTATTACGTCGGTCGCTTTACGCAACTGTTTGGTACACAATCCGCACGAAATTATGTCACAAATATCACTAAAACCAACTTTTTACGAATTTCAAATAATACGAAACACAGCAAGAGCAAAGGCGCCAAGCAAACTCTCGGTTGTCAGTTCTTCGGCAGATATGACCAGCCCATTGCCACTTCAGCTTGCTAATTTTCTTACCAATTGGGTAATAAAGTATCCCAATATAGATTAAACCAATATACATATTGGTTATACAGGTGAAATTGATATCATTAGCATCCTTTTCAAATTAAGAGTCTACCCATCAAACTGAACAACTTTTACTATGGGAGCAAACCGATCAGAGCAAAAAAGATCTCCTGTCCCATACATTTCAGTCTAGTTATGTTAGCAGTTTTATTGTATGGTACAGCAAATTTATTTTTCACGATTTTGATATGGGTCCCTTAGAGAAGATTGTTCAGTTTGATGGTCTGATCATCCCCTTAAAATAGTTTCAGCTAATTTTGTTAGACCTTAAACAGGGTGTAAGGAAAAGTACATTAAACTTTTAGCAGTTTAGCATGGAAAAGCCTTCGACTAATTATTATAAGGACTAGCCTTGCGGTAGCATTTCCCCTCTGCCACGGTATAAGCACAATTGATCTTGTGCATTTACATTCAATTTTACACCTTATCACTAAACGAGACAGCCTATAATTGCGAAATAATAACTTCGAACTTAGAACGTTTGGGGTTCACATGAGACTGCTTTTCATGATTTTTAACATTCAAAATTAGAATCTAAAGTTATGGGGAATAAAATCCAAAGTTGCGGATTTCATGTTACCTCGCCCCCCGCAAAAAGTGGCAGAAATGTTTGTTAGTAGAATTACACGCGTAACCAGTCCACATATAAATAGTCAAAGGGAAAAGCTGATATTTTTTTTGTTCTGACAGGTTTGCTTTCATAGTAAAAGTTGTTCAGTTTGATGGGTAGCGTATGTGGTTTAAAGGTTAATGATACGTTTCCTTACACCCTATATAGGTAAGTTGCCTGGGATTTTAGGACGTCGAATTATTATCGTTACCGAAGTATAACAACAAATAATAAAAACCGGCCAAGTGTGAGTCGGTCCCGCGCTAAAAGTCCCGGAGAAATAAAACAATTTGTAAGTTAATATATGTGGTGGTGTCGGTGTGGTACAGAACCCTCAGCCTCGGTGCGTAAGTAGCCCGACTCGCACTTGACAGGTTTTTTTTTTCTTTCTTATATTTTAATGGAAGTTTCCGGCATCATAGCCATTTTGTTACCTTGATATTCTCAGCAATGTAACCTGAATTATCATTGTCTTATTAAATAGGGCAGCGACTGCGGCATGGTACCCCGATAAACGTTTTATCGCGCCAACTAACTCATTCGTTCCCACTGTTCATTATAAGTGGCGACAGGCTTACCACCCGTCACACTGGACAGAGTTTCGGTACTACTGGTGAAACGTGGATGTTCTGAGGTTTCAGAATATCTTTGACTACCCCCGCGGGGAATATAGTCGTGAGCATATGCTTATGCTTAACTCATTCGTTCACGCGCAAAAAGAAAGAGAGCTAGGGCGCGATAGCGTTTTATCGCGCCATGATGCCGCGGGAGCTGGTCTATAGAAAACCATTATCCATAGGCATAACCAAAGAATTTACTCTCTCTTTCACCCTTATATTAGATTCAATAAGGACCTACCGCTTACTCGCTTGCACAATGTGTTTATCTACGCTAAGCAACATAATGCCTTACTTTTGCTAGAAATTCAATTCTACTTGCACTATAATAAAAGCTATTGTTATAAATTATAGTTAAACAAACTTCCACTGTTTGGGTTAGTAAGAAAACTAGGTCTTATAACAAAAAACTAGTCAAGTGTGAGTCGGAATCGTGGACCGAGGTTTCCGTGCCATGTAAAATAATAAGAACTTTATGGAGAAAAACTACTTACTGCTTTATTTTAAAAAAAATCTGCCTTCTCTTTCTAACTCTATGCGGGAAACAGAAACGGCAACATCAAATGTCAAATTCTTACATTGTGAATGTATTTTTTCTCATAATGGCCAGTTATTTTAAGTTTACCAAGGAGTTCACAGGTTTTCCAGAGACGTCACTGGACGGACCGAAAAACCGACGCTATTTTATTGAAAATATCTGTAATCCTTTCATTTTAAAATGTCTGATATCGAAAATATTATTATTGTGACAGATTCAGCCCTCCAAAAAAAACTTGACATACCGAATTATCTATTTATCACGCATTTCACTCCACCTCGCCATACCTTACTTACCCTCTTGGTCAAAATAGTCGTGAGCGTATGATTATTATAAATGTTTTAATGCAAATATGATGGTATGATGATGGATATAGTGATGTAGAATTTCTCTGGCCACTTTGATATCTAGCATAAGCATATGCTCACGACTATATTCCCCGTGGGGGTAGACAGAGATATTCTGAAACCTCAGAGCATCCACGTTTCATTAGTAGTACCGAAACTCAGTACAGTGTGTCGGGGAGTGAGCCCGTCGCCACTTATAATGGAAAGTGGGTACAATACATGCCTCGAAATTGAATCATGCAGATTTCCTCACGATGTCCATGTTCCTTTGATATCTAGTGCCCAATTATTCTATGTATACAGGGTCCTTCTTAATATGCTGATGGGTTGATCAGACTATTAAACTGAACAACTTTCTATGGGACCAACATCGAAATTGCGAAAAATGGAGCCAAATGTGCGGGACAGCCGATTTTTTTTCGCGATTTCGTTGTTGGTGCCATAGAGAAAGTTGTTCAGTTTGACGGTCTGATCATCCCCTTAAAAAAGTGTCAGCATATTAAGGAGGACCCTATATTATGTATGATACATTATAGAACGTACTGGGTTGGAAAAATTTAGAATATCATAATCAACTCGATAGAAGAATAAAAAAAAAATAGATAGCAATGGGAAATCGCCAAAAATGTCACTCCTTTTGAATAAATACTGTGAACTAAGTAGAGATCTTTTGTAAGTTTTGGCCCCACAAAATGTTGATCAGCGATGTTAATTTTGTTTGTCGTTTGGTGTTTGGTTTCCATAATAATACATCTGGAAGCTTCAATTTGATATTGGAACTTAGACTACTTATATGAGGACAAGTTACGCGTGTAATTCTACTAACAAACTTTTCTGCCACTTTTTGCGGGGGGCGAGGTAGCACGAGATACGCAACTTTGCATTTTATTCCATTAGTTTAGATTCTAATTTTGAATGTTAAAAATCATGAAAAACAGTGTCGTGTGAACCCCAAACGTCAAAAGTTTGAAATTATTGTTCCGCAATTATAGGCTGTCGCGTTTACTGATAAGGTATAAAATTGTATGTGCGTATGATCTTTTGATCTTGCACGTTGGCAGAGGTGAAATGCTAAGGCGAGACGGGTCCTTATATAATTCGTCTAAGTATTGGAACAATGTATTTGAATAATTGATATCTCTGAGCTTTATTTATAGTCCCACAATAATTTTGCTGTTGCCTGTTGCTGTCAACTCTAATTTGACGTTGGAGAATTTAGGATTTAGATTTAGTTCAATTGTAACCGTCCAAAAAATTGTGATGTCTATAATCACAACACTCGAAACAAAAATAAACGGATATATCCACACATTCGGCTTAGTAGGGTCAACACATCTTTCATAGGTACGGATACGTTTTTATAATAAAATCCCCGAGACCATTTTGAATCTTTCAGAAAACATGTTTAAGAGGATATAATTCGGAGCGCGCTCCATATAAACGTACTATAGTGATATTTTCAATACTATCCAATTAAACTCAATGAAATTTTTCAGAATTAATCTAGAAACAAATTTCTATGCTTGTACAGAGTCCGATTTTCGTTAAAATATATAGTTTTAAAGTTACAGTGCCTCAAAGATTTCCATACAAATCTTAAATGTTAGAATGTTAGTATTATAGGTTTTAGTTTTTTTAAGTTGTTACACATTTGCATGCTGTTGTTACAGCTGAACAGAAGAAGCTTATTTTATTATATTTTACCATCTTTTGTATACCTGTTTCAAGGCAAATAAATGATATTTCTATTTCTATTTCTATTTCTATTTCTATTTCTATTTCTATTTCTATTTCTAAATTAATCCTAGCATTGAAACTGTATATTTTAACGAAGATCTGACTCCATACAAGCATAGATATTTGTTTCAAGATTATTTCAGCAAAATTTCATTTACAATAATTGATTAGTATTGAAAATATCACCATAGTACGTTTGTAGGGAGCACGCTCCGAATTATATCCCCTTAAAACTCAGATCAAAAAAGTTATCTGTAAAAAAGCATAATATAAACTGGATGATTATTTAAATGATCAAAATGCTTGGGTCTGAGGTCCCTAACTTATAGTTTATTTACTTTACTGTATAGTATCAATTATTTCATTAAATAGCCTATTTATTCATGTATAGGTACATAACCTTAGCTTAAGAATTTATATGGTAATAGTTATTAAGTCGTGTTATGATGTAGAGTTTCTGGCCGCATCTTCTCTACAGCGACAACACGTTACGACACGGTGGTAGCTTAAAAAAAATGACGTTTGATAAGTGTGATTTAAGCTACTATATTTAATACATTATACAGGGTCCTTCTTAATATGTTGACACTTTTTCAAGGGAATGATCAGACCGTCAAACTAAACAACTTTTTCTATGGGAGCAACATCGAAGAGAAAAAAAAAATCTGTTGTCCCATACATTTTGGCTCGAGTAGGTATGCAGTTTTGCAGAAATGGAGAAAGCTGTTCAGTTTGACGGTCTGATCATTCCCTTAAAAAAGTGTCAGCATTTAAAGAAGGACCCTATACTGGGAGTTACAAAAGTAAAAATAAAAATTTAAAACTTTTAAGGGGGTTGTTTAGACCATCAAACTGAACAACTTTCACTATGGAACCAACATCGAAATCACTAAAAAAAAATGAGCTGTCCCATACATTTAGCTCGAGTAGATTTTTAGTTTAGAATGGAACATCAGATTTTTTTTTCGCGATTTCGATATTGGTCCCATAGTGAAAGTTGTTCAGTTTGATGGTCTAAACCACCCTTTTAAATGTTTATTTGTATTTTTGTAACACCTTGTATTGACTTGACTTGACTAGACCCTTTCAATACGGAACCAAAAAACTTTAATAAGAGAACAAAACATATTTTCTCTACGTCAGACCTAATACCGAAGTAAACATGAAGTGGAAAACTTGTATAGAATTGAAAACATAAGCACCTACGTGCATGCATTCAGAGAAACTCAATTCCTTTCTACACTGCAATGCAAACAAGTTATATTCTTCCATATAGCATCTTAACGGTGACATTGCGTTACACCGTTGCGTAAATTAAGAGAAGTTTATTCCGAATGCGTAAATGCGCGCTGCATACAAACGAACTCTGGTGATATTTTCAATACTAACCAATTAAACTCAATGAAATTTTGCAGAAACAATCTAGAAACAAATCTCTATGCTTGTATCTTGTCCGATTTTCGTTAAAAGATACAGCTTCAATGCTAGGATTAATTTAAGATTTGTATGGAAATCTTTGAGGCATTGTAGCTTTAAAACTGTACATTTCAAGGAAAATCTGGCACGATATAATAGAGATTTGTTTCTAGAGTTTAATTGGTTAGTATTGAAAATATCACCAGACTTCGTTTGAATAGAGCGCGCCAACAGTAATATACCCTTAACCATTAGTTTTGCGCTTTGCACACACCGACCACATCATCCAGTAGGGTAGCGAGGGGGGGAAAGAGAACAATAACATATTGTAGCTGCTGCTGCTCGCACTGCTCCGGATCGTATAACAAAAATCTTCCTAAATCACATTCGTACATTGAAATGTGCATTTATCCCTGAAACCTAGAAAAATCATGCTCACGACTATATTCCCCGAGGGATATTTTAAAACCTCAGAACATTAACACAAAAGTACAGCACAGCAGCGCAGCAGTACGGTAGTATTACAAAGTAGCAGCTATTATTAGTATACTTCATTCCAAATAAGGACGACGAGATTTTCCGATTCTTACTTAGCTTTCTGGCCAATTCTGATTACCAAATGTTATTCATTTATTGGATACATATACTATCCGACATATCTTGGACGCTACTAAAGCTGTTCTAAGAATAAGAATGTGAGAGGAAGTTTTTCAAATCTCTGTTTCTGTAATGCAAAATGGCCTTAAAACTTCGTTGCTATTTTGAATGGAGTTAGTTAAATTTCCGAATCGATTTCGATAAAAGTTTTCAATAAAGTAAATTTATTTTGTAGTCTATTTGTGATGGGTGCTGAGAAAGGGGCGGTACATGGCACGGGGCTTAGGCTAGGGCGGCCAAGACTACAAAATCCGCCACTGTCTCTGTCTGTGAAATGGTATACAGAAGAGACGTGTGACGGTGGCGGATAGTCAAAGTAACACAATTATAAACCTTATAGTACGTAGCATAGCGTCGTTTGGAGAATTACGCCCGCGCCTCCAAGCGACGTCACCTGGAGGCGCGGGAAATAAGAAATGATATGCAGACTTACGGGAGAATAGCTTTATTGTGGATTAAGAGATCTTATAATCTATTACAATAGCTTATATACTAATTAGATACTACTTTAATATTAACTAAGCATCGGACGCTGGCCCAGATTAATAGGCAAAGGTGTAAAGTGCGTCGTGTGCATCAGCAGTTCCGTAGTGTTCTACTTTGCTTGAACTGGATGTCGGATGCTGGGTCAGCATCCTTAACTCGGGCGCGATTCTCCTTTACGACAAAAACGACAATATGCTACGTTCTATAAGGTTTATATTGTGTTACTTAGATTTTTCGCCACCGCCACACGTCTATTCTGTATAAACCGTGGCTTAGATAGTCAGTCTATTCTACAACAAACCACGTCGCGAAAAACTTCTAAACCAAGCTATGTATGAATATGATTCGCAACCGAACATCGGTGTAAAAGCGGCCGTAGCAGCTTAAAACTTTGTCTGCAACGTTTTAAGTTGAGTTTTCAAGTGGGAAAATAAATTGTAAAACGCGTGGGCCCGTTCGTTTCGCAGTGCTTCGGTGTTGCCATAACTCTCTTGTTTTATTTTATTACGATGCGGTGTTACGGTACGTTTAGTTTTATTTATATTTGTGTTATTCTGTTCACAAAATATAATAAACAAAGATGAGAATATTCAGGATGAAAAAAGCAAACGAGTAGGTCTAATTTGGAAACATTTCTCTGATAAATGAAAGAGGTCACCTTTGTACAATCACGACTTATTGTAATATTTGTAATTAATGTAATGTCATTGGGTACAATAAGGGATCTAAAAAAACCTCGAAAGAAAGTTAAAAGTTTCGTTTGGCTTTGACCTAAAATAATGCAAAAACGGAATGAACAAGCATTTCTACTCTTGGCACAACTTAATCACGGAAAAAAAATCAGTGACAACCCTCTTATTTTGTCGACTTTACTTAGATTTGTTGTTGTAACTATAATTCTTGTTGATATAACTAAAATATACTAACAACAAAAAATTTTCTAGTAAAGTCTACTAAAAAGAATAAACTGTGATAATCTGTGATAACTTTTTTATTTTAGTAGACAGTGTCTCACTGATTTTTTACTCACCGTTATGTGCCCACAGATTACTTAATAAATACTACCGTAACAATCGCGGTAAATATTCGGTGATTGAACCGTGACTGGACTTCGTACAAACCATAACTTTTGACACATTTGGTACTGCGCTGTACAGCTCGTGACAACCGTTAGAGCCGTTTTGACAGATCGCTCAGACGTTAAAGGCTGTCAGTTACATAGAGTTTAGCGCGATGCGGAATTCAGCACAGTTGAATAGTAATTGGATTGCAATGTGATTAGAACTGAAATTGGATAAGAATAGAACTTCGACGTTTTAAATTTGCGCATTCGGTCTCCTATCCTGACATGGCGCTCTCATCATAATATTTATGATTTATCAATCATGAAAGCATAAATTAAAAAGTGTTATATACTAAGTAGGTACAAAAGACTTTAAACTATTTTAACACTATATTTTTATATAGGTCTAAACATACAAAAAAACGGCCACTTTAAAATTTATTTCGATATTCTTAAAAGTGGAATGTTTAGAACCTATTTTATTAAAATTGCTTTTAAACTTTTGTACTTAATTATAGTAGCACTTTATCATTTTGGGTTTACATTATTGAGTAGTCTTTAAAATTATGATGAGGGCGCCACTGAACCATAAATGGACTCTTAAAATACCAACTCAAAGTATTGGACAAACTTGATGTCAAACTTTTACAAAATCAATGCGATATTTTCCGTTCATAACTGAACCTTATTACCAGTGAATAGAGCGAAAAGGCAAAGTAAGCCTACTAACATCGTTAAACAGATGACGCAAACTATCGACGGCTTTCTTCGCTAATGATTGTCAGGGTTGGCACATTCAGGGAAATTTCCATTTACTTACCTAAATTTTTTGTTAAAAGAAGTTTGGGACCCATGTAATTTGAGACCCAGACTTAGACATCCCGTACATGGATGAAACTTAGTAATACGTGTAGAGTGAAACAAACGTAACAAAAAAGTAAATTGGTTGTAATCTGTAGAAGTTGGGGGAAAGGTATTTCTCCTTGTGATACCTTTTGTATCAAGTGTGTGAAACTCATAATCTTATTATACAGGGTCCTTCTTAATATGCTGACACTTTTTTAAGGGGATGATCAGACCGTCAAACTGAATAACTTTCTCTATGGGACCAAATCGAAATCGCGAAAAAAATCAGCTTTCCCATAGATTTGGCTCTAGTAGGTTTGGAGTTTTGTATGGAACAGAAGATTTTTTTACGCGATTTCGATGTTGGTGCCATAGAGAAAGTTGTTCAGTTTGACTGTCTGATCATCCCCTTAAAAAGTGTCAGCATATTAAGAAGGTACCCCGTAAAGGTATTCCACTCAGTCTTCTATGCATTAATTGTGTTTATTTTTAATGAAAATTCACGATAATCGTACAATATTATGATAATTGAAGAAAACGAAATCACACACACTATCAGTTCAACCAAGCCAAATTTAGCGTTCCGTAACGACCAAAAAATACCTCAGTGATAATTTGCAATGAAAATATCTGTCGTGGTTGCGTTTTGCTACTGCTTTTTGGATGATTTGTCGATTTTACTAGTAATTTCTTATTTTTTTCTATTTATAATAATGATGATCGTAACAAATGGCTCTGTCCAAATTCGCCATTCTTCTTTGTAACGATATTAACCCTTGAACTCCCACGGACGTGACAGTATTGAACCACCTATTTGTTAGCATAAATCCGGGTTGCGAGCGATCCCAGGTATTCAAAAAGCCATTGGAACATTCTTCCTTTTCCTTCACAAAAATATTAAACTAAGCGTGTGTCAGCCCTACGTATAGTTGGTCTCGTTTGCAGAGAGACAGTTTCGGGGACACTAGAGGGCGCTCCGTGCTGCTTCGTTAAACTGCTCTCTGTAGAGCAGCTCTACCTTTAGTTACACTAGACTTTGACGAGTCTGTTAGTGTGGTACTACTGGTTTACCGATGTGATTTTAACGCACACGATTTTTAGGGTTCCGTACCCAAAGGATGAAAACTGGACTCATAACTCAAACTCAAAATTTTTGTTCATAATAATATCACATTACGACCACTCTACCACCACGTCGGAAGGTGTACCGTTGTAGAGAAGATGCGGCCAGAAACTCAACAAACACATCTTTTAAAAAAATATACAGGATCCTTCTTAATATGCTGACACTTTTTTAAGGGAATGTTCAGACCATCAAACTGAACAACTTTCTCTATTGTACCAACATCGAAATCGGCTCGAGGCTGCAGTTTTGTTTGGAAGAGCAGTTTTTTTTTCGTGATTTCGATGTTGTTGAGTTGTTCAGTTTGATGGTATGGTCATCCTCTTAAAAACTGTCAGCATATTAAGAAGGACCCTGTATAAAAAGTACACTTACAAATAAAATATTGAATTACATAGTGTAATATTGTATTGTATTACTAAGCCTACGTTATCTGTCCGTCCGTCCGTCTGTCTGTCTTAGCTGTAACTTTTGAACCGTAATAGCTAACGTTATTATGGCGCATTTGCTAACATATAATAAAAATGACAAAAATTTTAAAGTGAAGTTGTTACGGAACCCTAAAAATATACAACGTTTTTAATGAAACCTCATACACCCCAACAGATTTATAACAAAATAATTAGATTAAAACAATAATTGCATTATTTTGAAAGTTAAAATTTAAAGTAATTCGCATTTTAAGTTTTGATGCAAAAATGATTTGTTATCATTTCAGCAATGAATGAAAGCGCTAACGTGCTCATGGATACATTTTAAGAATCTTGTTTTGGTAGTTAGTAAGGTCAGAGTGCTCGAGCGGTGGGTTGAGATAGAGTTCAGTGAATTTAAAAATTTACAAATAAGTAAAATTAAATTATCTTTTATCTTTAAGGGCCTGTTTCACCACTTCCGAATAAGTTCTTGTTAGCTTATCCGACAGCTCATTTGACATATTTTGTATGAAAAATAATGTGTCAAATGAGCTGTCGGATAAGCTAACAAGAACTTATTCGGAAGTGGTGAAACAGGCCCTTAATCTTTTATCTCTAAGTATCTTGATATCATTTGTTTAATTAAACGATCTGGCGAAAAAAAATGCTTATTATAAATTATTTCCTTTCGACCGAGGTGTCATCAGATCAGAGCGGGGTCTGAGTATGCTCTCAGACTTTGTTATCAGATCAGCTGACTCGGTGGAGGCACGTTTGAGATCGAGATAGTAAGAGTTTTTATTTTACTTACATAAATGTTTCATATAACATTTGTTTACAAAGCGAAAGGGTAATTAAGGGTATATTAATGTTGGCGCGCTCCATACAAACGAATTCTGGTGATATTTTCAATACTAACCAATTAAGCATAATGAAATTTTGTAGAAACAATCTAGAAACAAATCTCTATGCTTCTATCATGCCAGATTTTCCTTAAAATGTACAGTTTTCAAGTTACAGTTCCTCAAAGATTTCCATACAAATCTTAAATTAATCCTGGCATTGAAACTGTATATTTTAACGAAAATCGGACAAGATACAAGCATACAGATTTGTTTCTAGATTATTTCTGCAAAATTTCATTGACTTTAATTGGTTAGTATTGAAAATATCACCAGACTTCGTTTGTATGCAGTGCGCATTTACGCATACGGTTTAAACTTCTCTTAAAAAGTGGATTTTTGTAATATGTTCAGTCTGTTTAGTAAACATCAGGGAAATCGATTAGTAAACAAATGAAGAATCGAGTTCATCGCCAGTTATAGGTACTAATTAACTGTGTTAAACTTAACACAATACAATGAAGAAGTCAATATTAGTGTCTGTGTTTGCTAATTTGATAACAGGTTAGTGAAAATTATAACAATTATAAAAAATCAAACTTTAAAAACGATAACTGCCTCACGCGCTCCATACAAACTTACTATGGTGATAAATCCAAGTCAATGAAATTTTGCTGAAACAATATTGAAACAAATATCTATGCTTGTATGAAGTCAGATTTTCGTTAAAATTATACAATTTCAATGTTAGGATTAATTTAACATTTGTATGGAAATCTTTGAGGCACTGTTACTTTAATACTATACATTTTAACGAAAATCTGACATGATACAAGCATAGAGATTAGTTTCTAGCTTGTTTCAGAAAAATTTCATTGACTTTAATTAGTTAGTATTGAAAACATCACCAGACTTCGTTTGTATGGAACACGCTCCAAATTATATTCCCTTAAGAGGTGGCTTTTCCTTTATTATGTCACTATGGTGCCTTCTAATCCAAGGAAATCAAATTCTAAAATCTGAAGAATTCGCACCAATTTTACAATTTACTAATTAACTCATTAAATATTGGACTAAAAAGAGGCACAATAACTTTAAAACTATATTTTAACGGAAATCTGATAAATGTAAAGCACCTTTGTTTCTAAATTGTTTTTAAAGGTCAAACTAGGACGGAAATTGGTTTTTGCGGATTATAAAGATACGTAAAAGGTGTTTTTGGTTTCCGACGCCTGGAAAAGTTTATATGGTCGGAAAATAAATAGGATATAAACTGGAATGCGTTACAAATAAGGGGTGCTTCAGACCATAAAACTGAACAACTTTCGCACTGGGATCAAAATTTAAATCGCAAAAGAAAATATATCCTAAAATGTGTAACGCATTTAGACTATCAAACTAAACAACTTTCAGTATAGAGAAAACATCGGAATCGCGAACAGACAACAGCCCCCCTAGACAAAGTGACATTCTATTGGCGTTGACGCTAGTAGAAAATGACAGAATGTATAGATTTGACATTAGCGATCAAAACATTTTAACGTTTGCTTTCGTCACCATACGTCAAGTCCATACATTTTTAAAATCGCAAATCGAAAGATACTTTGTGAGTCGCGCTGCAAGACTGGTGGAGTACGGACGCGTGCGTATCGGCGCGTTGGGCTTGCACGTGGCTCCACCATTTTGTGAACTCTTTTGTGTTTTAACCTTAAAACAATCACTTAAGATTATAAACTACTTACATTGGCAAAACTGCCACGCTAGACTTAATTAATACTACTGATCATTTTCCTTCATATACTATCCACATAACGAGACATTGGTTGAATTGTGATAACACATCGGATGCCACTAAACAAAAATTGAATTGAATTGAAGATACTTTGTCTAGGAGCCCTGGTCCCCCTTCTGCTGGGCTCCCCCCGTAGGCAAATTTTGACTATCGCTAACGTCAAAATGTTTCAATCGCTAATGTCAAATCCATACATTCTGTCATTTTATACTAGCGTTAACGCCAACAGAATGTCACTTTGTCTAGGGGGGCTGGTGTTCCATAGAAAACGTCAACCGGGTAACTCAGCCCATTTTTTCCGATTTCGAAATTGAGTCAACAATTAAACTTTTTTTATTTTATTTATAATTAATGGACTTGTTGCTTGTGCATTAGCACCGCATTTCCGCCAATGTCAAGTAGTTTGTGAGAGTATCTATCCCAATCTCAGGGATTGTTTTAACAATTAAACTTTTTCAGCTTGATAGTCTTAAAGTGTGTTACTCTTCTGTGGTCTCAACCACTTTAAAATATGAAATGTATTTAATTTTCCATCATCATAAAGACCTTTATTGCCAAGCCTGTTGCTCTATTTTTCAGCAGTCACCGTGCGAGGTCGATTTAGAAACACGTCATGTGGCATCGACGGTACATCAATGACATTTGTGTATGATGGAATGTCAAGGATTGAATACTACCCCTGGCTTGGGATACTTTATTACCCAGTTGGTAAGTATCGAAGAACTGACAACCGATGGGTTGTCAGAGTTCTAGAGTGGAAACCATGAACTGGCAGGCGTAGTGTGGGACGCGGCCCGCTGGACGCCGACCTAAAAAAGGAAGCGGGGAGCGTCTGGATGAGGAAGGCCGAGGATAGAGTTTTGTGGCGCGCCTTTGGAGAGGCCTATGTTCAGCAGTGGACGATGATAGGCTGATGAGGATGAAGTACCCTAATCAAAGTCGCGTGGCTTCAAATATCACCAACCCGGAAGGGAGTCGTATCTAATAGGGGAATGGAGAACCGCGTCGATTTCGTAGTAGTTCACCTTCACTGAGAAAAAAATGCTACGTATACGTAGCCCGTCGCAGCTTATACGTAGCCCGTCGCAGCTTACGTACCACGTAGCTTACGACGCGATACTGATTACGAGTGTTCCATCAGTATTTAAGTTGTCTCGTACTTCATAATGAAGCTTCATTGTGAAGTACGAGACAACATAAATTTAAATACTGATGCAACACACGTAATCAGTATCACGTCGTAAGCTACGTGGTACGTAAGCTGCGACGGGCTACGTATACGTAGCATTTTCTTCTCAGTGTATCGTAGCTCGATCTTCTTATCGTGTGGGTAGCAAGCCCTGGTGTCAGAGTTTTTTCAAACCGCCTTCCGGCCTCTGACTTTGTGGTTTTTATGTAACGACTACTACCACCAGAGATAGTAGCCGGGAGCAACGGCTTAACGTGCATTCAGAAGCACGAAATCATCTTTCTTTTCCGGCAAACAGGTGATTCAGCCTGCAATGTCTTAGCTAATTAGGGAAAAACGCACAAAGTGCCATATCACTATACTTCATTACAAATAAGGACGACGAGATTTTCCGATTCCTATTCAGCTTTCTAGCCAATTCTGATAAGCAAATATAATTTATTTATCAGCCAGATGTAATATCTGACATATCTTGGACGTTACTAAAGTTGTTCTAAGAATAAGTGAGAGTAAATGTATCAAATCTCTGTTTCTGTAATTACAAATAGTCTTAAATTTTCGTTGCTATAGATGTCCGCCTGGGCATCGACCTCCGTGTCAAGAGTCTAATGCTCTTAAAAATTAGACCACAGAGGTGGTGGTATTTGGTCCTATGAAAAAGTTGTTCAGTTTTAAAGGTCTGATCAACCCAGTAAAAAACGGAGGGCCATGTATGCCTATTTAATAATGAATTTTCGGTCATACGCATAAATAAACAAATATTTCACCTCAATGAAATATGAAAAGAGATGAAAGGATTTGACAAATGGATGCAATATTAATCAACTCAGTTCATCGAATACTTTTCATTGAAATAAATTAAATGATATATTGCGATTAAATTTACTGTTTCAGTTTTAAATAAAACCTTTAAATATAAGGTGCAACAAAATTTCACTACTGGTTACGGTGGCTTATGTGATCTTTAAGGGGATATTACTGATGGCGCGCTCCATACAAACGAAGTCTGGTTATATTTACAATACTAACCAATTAAAGTCAGTGATTTTTTCAGAAACAATCTAAAAAGTAATCTTTATGCTTGTATCATGTCAGATTTTCGTTAAAATGTATAGTTTTAAAGTTACAGTGCCTCTAAGATTTCCACACAAAACTTAAATTAATCCTAGCATTGAAGCTGTATATTTTAACGAAAATCGGACGAGATAAAAGCATAGAGATTTGTTTCTAGATTGTTTCTGCAAAATTTCACCAGACTTCGTTTATATGGAGTGCGCTGAAACTAATCTCTATGCTTGTATGAAGTCAGATTTTCGTTAAAATGTATAGCAATCTTAAATTAATGCTAGCATTAATTTAAGATTGTTGTAACGAAAACCAGACTTCATACAAACATAGAGAATAGTTTCTAGATTGTTACTGAAAATTGTCATTAACTTTAATTGGTTAGTATTGAAAATATCACCAGACCTCGTTTCTATGGAGCGCGCATTAGCGCTTTCGGAATAAACTTCTCTTAATCTATCGAGCGTGCAAAATGCGGATTGGTATACTTCACATTCGCATCAGAATATCTTCTTCAACGTATACAGGTTTCCTCACGATGTTTCCCTTCACCGTTGGAGAGCAGCCGGTATTACGTTCATAAGGTAGAAACTAAATAAAAGCAAATAAAAGCAAATAACTCCACTGCGGAGTTGTGTTCATAAAACCAAATTATTGTTGCTGTTGAAAACAGCTTAAGCTTCTACTAAATACAGACGATTCAGTTGCTGACGAACAGCAAACAGAGTTTGTTTTCGTTGAAATCTTTGATTAGTGTAGAATTACAAAGCCATTATCGTTGGTATTAGCTGATTAAAAGTTTTATTTTTCTTTACTTTGGTATTCACTTCGCTGGTTATCGGATGTTAGCATTTTCCACTTTGTTTTCCTTTGTTTGTTTAAGGAATTGGATACATACATAAACTCACGATCGGAATTCCTTTCGCGGTAGTTAGAAACATAGCTACAACTAATAACTTTGTAGTTGTAGCAATGCTCGAGTCAAGTGGTGAGAGGTGGCTAGCCTTTCACACACAAAAACACTGCATAAGAATTATCTTGTTTGACATTAGAGAACAAATCTATTTTACTGGTTATTTCCGAAACTGGTTGAGCTACAGAATCCGTTATAATTTAGTATTTTAGAAGTTAGAGGGGGGTATGCTCTATTTTTGACATTGAGCGCAGTTATCTCGAGACAGAAGCATTATATCTCTATCCAACGGCACCTCGCTCGATTTACAAAAATAATTTGTTTCCAACCCCTTTTGTTGTATGGGATTCGAAAAAAATTATTGATTTCTTCATAACTACTATATATCTGTTTTTGGGTTACTGTTATCTGTCTTCATGCCAAAGGTGCAAAAATCTGCTAGATATTGAGCCGGGGCATACAGACAGACAGACAGATAGAATGGACGAAAGTATAAGGGTTCCTTGTTTGACTACGGAACGCTAAATTGATGTTAGAGCAAACACTCGCGGCAAATTCAAAGAGAGATGATTGCGCTCGTTCGTGTACATGTCAAAGGGACACGAACATAGAAAAAATTGTTTTTATTAACTGAACTGACCAACAGTTCAGAAATGTTAAGGAGGCTCTGCCATTGGATGAAAATACTAAGTAAATTTTTTCCAGGTCGTAAGCGATTCACGACAGCAGTGGTGCTAGTGACACGACAAATTGTGATCGCAACAGCCACGGAGATAGACAGCTTGCCTAAGGATCAGTTCAGGTAAATATTGAATTAGAAATGGGCGAATTAAATCAACTGACATGCGACCGATGCATCCTAACTTGCGGTGCTTAAACGTGGTCACTTACTGAGGCCTAAAAGTCCAAGCTCAAGGTTTTCCAAACAGCAATGGGGTTAGTGATGGAAATAGTTTTAAAACACAATAATTAGCCCAGCCATTTTATGGTTTGAGCCGGGACTAATTAGGATATGTTTTTTTTTCGGTGTGTCATTAAGAGCCTATTTGAGCATAGGGAAGACGGCCGGTGGACCAAGGCAATATCGGAATGGTGGCCAAGAGAAGGAAGGAGGTCCGTGGGTAGACCACCGATGCGATGGTCAGACGACATTGTAAGGGTTGTGGGTCGTACATGGATCAGGTTGGCACAGGACCGTGAGAAGTGGCGCAATAAAAAGGAGGCCTATGCCCAGCAGTGGGTTGATGTGGGCTGATTTGATTGATTGATTGAGCATAGAAATATACCAAAATTAAAGATCACGTCAGCATTTTATTTTATTGCTCAAAAGCCTTTTATATTGTTGAATCTAATTAAAATTAGTGCATTGGAATACTAAGTTAAAAGCCTTCTGGGAGTACAATTTTGATTTCTGTGTTGCGTAGAGAATTTATTTATTAATATTCTAAGCAAATGATAAAATTAGCGTAAATAAATAACCTCCCCCAAATATAGGTATATAATAATATATCTGAAACTCAAATATACCAAAACATGGTAAGAACCCGTTAAAATGTTTAATTTTAGATCTTAACTATTATAAAACTGTAACAGAAGTGTGTCTGTACATTGAAGATATTTCCAAAAAAAATGACCATATGGTTTTTTGGTGTCCCGGATTCCAAATCAACCTTTTTTAGATTTTTTGTCTGTCTGTTTGTTTGTGTGAGCAACACGTCAAAACTACTAAACCGATTTTGATAAAACTTTTTTTGTTTGATAGCTTAAGATCTGACTTAAAATCTGTTATATAATTTGTGCGGACGATGTCGCGATTAATTTTGAATAACCAATCAACTACCCGTAGCTTAAATAAAATATAGAGAACATACATACACAATAATTAAAGAAAATTGATTAATTCTCTTGTAAATCGAAAACACACATTACCAAACAAACACCACATTTAGGTACGCCGCATATACAACAATCATTAATTATGTATGCAGTTGCATCAATTCAATCGTTCGGTGTATTACAGGGCACGATCGAGGGTAATCCTCGGACACAACTGCAGCGGACCTCCCATTCGAGTGAGGGACTACACGTACCATCCTGATTTCAGACGCAACACTTACTCAGCTCTCGCGATGATTCAGCTGGACGTCGATGAAGTTAGACAAGGTCAGATCTTCCTCTGAAATTCAAGGCCCAAAGAATTGCTAAACTAAACTGCCAATGGGCGGGGCATATTGCTCGCAGAACCTAGCATATGGGACTGAAGAGTTCACGAGTGGCGACAGTGTTCCGGAAAGCCGACGACCTGGTGAAGGCGGCGGGAACCCGTTGGATGAGGGCAGCGCAGGACCGGTCGTTTTGATGATTCTTGGGGGAAGCCTATGTCCAGCAGTGCACTTCTATCGATTGATATGATGATGAGAGTTTTTTGGCAGAACAGCAGCACGTTTTGGTCGGAAGATGTAATGAGGGAAAAAATTGTGCCATCGTCTATACAACGTGTTAATGAATTAACGCAAAACTAGAAAGTAGTTTGTTTAGAATCGAGAGCAGAATCGAATTATCATGTTTTCAACATAGGTAATTTTTTTCAAAATATTAAATAATTTGTTTGTAAAATTTAAAATTTACTGAACTCGATCTCAACCCACCGCTCGGGCACTCTCACCCTACTTACTACAAAACAAGATTCTTAAAATGTAACCATGAGCACGTTAGCGCTTTCATTCATTTCTGAAATGATAACAAATCATTTTTGCCTCAAAACTTAAAATGCGAATAACTTTAAATTTTAACTATCAAAATAATGAAATTATTGTTTCAATCTAATTATTTTGTTATAAATCAGTTGGGGTGTATGCGGTTTTGCGCTAATTCATTAACACGTTGTATACAACGTGTTAATGAATTGTATGAAAATAATTAGATTGATACAATAATTTCTTTATTTTGATAATTAAAAGTTATTCACATTTTAAGTTTTCTGGCGAAAATGATTTGTTATCATTTCAGCAATGAATGAAAGCGCTAGCGTGCTCATGGATACATTTTAAGAATCTTGTTTTGGTAGTAGGCTGGATGAGAGTGCCTGTGCGGCGGGTTGAGATCGAGTTCCGTAAATTTTAAATTTTACGAACAAATTATTTAATAATTTGAAAAAAATTACCTATGTTGAAAACATGATAATTCAATTCTGCTCTCGATTCTAAACAAACTACTTTCTTGTTTTGCGTTAATTCATTAACACGTTGTAGATGGCATTGACGCGAGATGATAAAATATAAATTAAATAGTAAACATTTTAGTTTTTGAGTAAACATATACTTCGTCAACAGATATGTCTGACTCAGTGAATTTTTTGCTTAGCACAGGACAGTGAGGAATGGCGCAATAAAAGGAGCCCTATGCCCAACAGTGGGTGGATGTGGACTGATTTAATTGATTGAAGGTCACGACTGTTTTTCCAAATGGCATGAGATAATCAAATTTTTCCATAATTCAGGATATAACGAAATGTTCTTTCAATAACACATAGTTACATAATTATACATATACCAGTTTACCCCGTTACGGCCGTTTTCCCAATTGGAGTGATCAAAAACACAAATTTTTGCAATTATTAATTTAAACTTTTAGCATTTTTCACAGATTTGCGGCCGATTTGTCCACCGCCGTCACACTTCATAGATCCTCAGATCTTCGCAATGGCTGTATCTTCAGGTATATTCTTCAGCTAGTATACATCCATAAACCCACGACCGTAATCCCTTTCGTTGTGGTCAGAAACATTACTACAACCACAAGTCCGGCACTTCAAACAACGCTTTGGATTTGACATGATGGCGTTCGCACATGCGCACTTGGTGCAAATTGTCTTTGACATATGTGTAGGGTTGACTTACAACGCATCGTATAAACATCATCTACATTTCGTTACTTTTTATTGTTCGTTCTGTTATTAAAAATAGTATTTAAGCTAAAGAACTACTGAAAATGTGAATTTAGCGTTATTTTTCTACGTTTTTTATGCACTGAAAAGACTACATTTTATGTAGTAATAAAATCCAACGGATGTGCGCGTCTGACTGTATTCCCTTGCTCGTCTTCCCTCAAGTTTCCCAGAAAGTGTAAGGTGGGGTGGGGTATCTGAAGTCAGAGGGGGCGGGGAGTAGCCGTTCTGTATGTAGAACTATATATTCTGTGCTACAACTACCAAGGGTGAAAGTGCCCGAGCGGTGGGTTTAGATCGAGTTCAATAAATTTTACAAACTAATTATTTAATACCTATGTTAAAACCATGATATTTCGATTCTGCTCTCGATTCTAAACAAACTACTTTCTAGTTTTGCGTTAATTTATTAACACGTTGTATAAATCAATAGTAAATAAATTATTGAAAAATAGCTGTTCAGGTATTTATGACAAAATATACGTTTAGATATAATTGGTAACATTTACTGCAGATAATTTATTGAAAATTAGCACTGCTCAGAAATATTTGAACACCTTGTATGCTACGATATATCTGATGGCGACTGTACTAAACTCAGTTTCAAATCACGTATATTCACGTACACAAAGCTAATGCTCAAAGGCTACATTACAGAAGCAGTGTGTGCACAAATACTTTGTCAATCCGACGAATTTCACGGAACTAAACCTGTTTTTGCATTTTTCTCTTATGTTTTTCATAATGCCACAACATTTTATTTTTACAAAATTGCTCAAAAGAATACTGTTTTGAATTTAGGTAAATGGAAAAGTGCGAGAAGTTAAGTTAGAGTCGAGTTTGAGCTTGAGTTCTGCTGAATATTCTTCTCTCGAAATGGTTTTCAAAACAGCCCTCCAAAAAAAACTTGACATACCGAATTACGGAGAGATGAAATTTTTAAAACACGACCTAGAAACGAATCTCTGTCTGTAAAAATTAGATTTAAAATTTCATTCTTCTTCGTATCGTGTGGGCAGCAAGCCCTGGTGTCAGAGTTTTTTCAGACCGATTAGACCACGGAGGCTGAGTAAAATTTAATTGACTTTAATTGGTTGATATAGAAACTAGGACAAAATTTCGTTTGTATGCAGCGCACTCGGGTGCGGCGCTTGTTCCATTCGCCCGGCGGAACTCTAAAAATGAGGGGAAAAAATCAACAAACCAGCTTTCAAGCCTACGAGCATTCAAACTACAAAGGACTGCTGGATGTAACTACTCATCGGCTATTCCCATCTCTACCATCAGCATTATATTTTAATCAATTTTAACGTCAACAATTGTGACCCTTGACTTCAGAATCACAATAAGGAACTTAACCGTTCTGGAGTGCTATTTTTGAAACGTTGAACTCAGCAGTTGAAAATGTCAAAATTACTATGGAGATATGCATCTTTCTACTGCTGTTTTGACTTTCAAAATCGCACTCCTGAAGTATGATTTTTGAAAGTCAAATGATGTTCATACGATGCGTGGTAAGTCAACCCTACACATTATGTCATGCACAATTTGCGCAAAGTGCACATGAAGTGCCGGACTTGTGCTATTGTCTTGCTACGAATCGTAGCGAGCGTAGACAAGACGTAGCGCCGTAGGCTTACCGTAGGCATCGTGTATATTATACCGTAGAATTGGTCATATC
Organism: Agonopterix alstromeriana; assembly: GCA_963924505.1. Taxonomy (NCBI): domain Eukaryota; kingdom Metazoa; phylum Arthropoda; class Insecta; order Lepidoptera; family Depressariidae; genus Agonopterix; species Agonopterix alstromeriana. Next base: position 1,631,573 of record OZ004684.1, read on the forward strand.
CTGGTCTGCCTGGGCATTATATGATACGTCGCCATTTCATGATTTGGCTATCTGCTTGAAGTTCTGCTTATCCATGTTTGGGCAGGAAATAAAAATAAGTTTAGATAAAATTTAACTGTTAAAAACATATCGTAAAATGTTATGTTATGATGTTTATATGTCTCAGCGCATATCAGTGGCCCGCGGGCTGCATCTACATGTTCCGGCTTCCAGCCTAAGGCGCGGTTTATACAGAAGAGACGTGTGGCGGTGGCGGATAGTCAAAGTAACACAGTTATAAACCTTATAGTACGTAGCGTTGTTTGGAGAATTACGCCCGCGCCTCCAGGCGACGTCACCTGGAGGCGCGGGCGCGATTCTCCTTTACGACAAAAACGACGCTATGCTACGTACTATAAGGTTTATTTTGTGTTACTTAGATTATCCGTACCGCCACACGTCTCTAATGTATAAACCGTGGCTAAGATGCCGTGATGGACCATTTAGCATATGCTCACTATGCTCACGACTATATTCCCCGAGGTCCCCGAGTCAGAGATATTCTGAAACCTCAGAACATCCACGTTTCACCAGTAGTACCGAAACTCTGTCCAGTGTGACGGGGGTGAGCCCGTCGCCATTTATAATGAACAGTAGGTACAACACATGCCTCGAAATTGAAGCATGCAGGTTTCCTCACGATGTTTTCCTTCACCGAAAAGCCTGTGGTGTTACAAATTGTACATAAATTCCAAAAAACTCATTGGTACGAGTCGGTAGACCATGTACCATTGACCATTTAAAGCTGGATATATCCGGTAAGGTTAAGAATAAACCTTCCTCACGTTGGTTCCGTCGCCACAATCAGTCTTTTGTATAAGAATACAATGTTTTCTTTGCAGACAAAAAACAACCACTTCCAAACATTGAACCTTATCACTAAGCAATAAAACCCAGAACTTTACTATAAAATTTAAAGAGTGGAAAATTACAAATGTCATATTGCCAGAAGGCGCGAATCAAGGATTTGCCTGTCGTTTGACGCCAAAACAAAGGTTTTTGGCGCCTTTTTATGGCAACTTTTGTAGGGAAGGACTTTTGTGGATAGTAGGCTGAAATTAGAATGAATGAGTGAATGCTCCTTGTAAAATTTTTGAAGAAAGGCTTTTTGATTTGTCATAGGCGAGATGATTTACATTTTTAGCTAAGAGGAAGGATCTCTCTTTAAGACTAGAGTGAGCCATACCAAAAGTGTAAATATGTGTAAGTAAAGTGTACACTTTTTTTTGACGTTTAGGTTTGCGTGTGTGGTGTCAAGTAGTATGGACAAAATGCACCAAGTGACATATGGCCTTATGTTTACGGTCACTTTTCACACACACTAGCTCAAAAAAAAGTGGACAGCCGCATAAACAAATATCTATAGTTTCATCTCCTTCTACTATTAAAGGTACGTCATAAGACAAAAGAGACTAACTACAATCGTAAATTTATGCCGACTCTATGGAGATCCTTCCTCTGAGGGTTGAATGGACAAGAATTGCCATTTTTCCAGTAATAAAACTTACATAGGTTTTTAGAGGACCTTTCAAAATACATTAAAAAACATCACATTCATTGCTAGGCCGCAGCGGAGCTGTGCTATTCAGGTACAAATAACTTCTAAGGTGAAGAAAGAAGAAGAAATGGAAGAAATCGCTTTTTAGCGCTAAGATAGTCTTGTTTTGTATCTTCTGTATTTCTTTATGGTATATTTTGCTGAGTAGGTAATTTCTTTCGATTCAATGGACAGCCGCATAAACAAATATCTATAGTTCCATCTCCTTCTACTATTAAAGGTATGTCATAAGACAAAAGAGACCAACTACAATCGTAAATTTATGCGGACTCTATGGAGATCCTTAGATTTTTAGCTATTTTTAGTTAGACAACGTTTCTTTTTCTCTGATTCAAACCGGAGAGGTGGCCGATCTGGACAATGAGGGGGCGTCCGTTAATCTTTGACTATTTATATGTGGACTGGTTACGCGTGTAATTCTACTAACAAACATTTCTGTCACTTTTTGCGGGGGGCGAGGTAACATGAAATCCGCAACTTTGGACTTTATTCCTCATAACTTTAGATTCTAATTTTGAATGTTTAAAATCATGAAAAGTAGTCTCGTGTGAACCCCAAACGTTCTAAGTTCGAAGTTATTATTTCGCAATTATAGGCTGTCTCGTTTAGTGATAAGGTGTAAAATTGAATGTAAATGCACAAGATCAATTGTGCTTATACCGTGGCAGAGGGGAAATGCTATCGCAAGGCTAGTCCTTATAATAATTAGTCAAAGCCGTTAATTGACAACATAAAATTTTTTTAACCACCGGTTTTTAATAAAAAATATAAAAATAGGTTAAAAAATAAGATATACATATTTTTCCGATTATATTTTTAACCGATATTTCTATTTTTAATTTACTTTTGAATTTTCTGAAAAACGTAGGACTTAAGATACCTTGGCCGCAATCACATTAAAAATAAAAACTGTCAAATAAAATAGACAAGTCAAGCAGGCAAAGGAATAAAATATCAACCTCTATTATATTTTTCAAATAACTGGAGAAATAATGGATAGAAAAAATTTCTAATTTTGATATAAGCTTTGAATCACATAATCTCCAAATGGTTTTCTTATTTTGGTACCTTTCTCAATTAAGTGTTCTTTGATAAAAACTGTCAAATACAATAGAAAAGCCAAGCAGGCAAAGGAATAAAATATCAACCTCTATTATATTATTCAGTATTTTTCACATAACTCGAGAAATAATGGATAGAAAAATTTGATAATTTTGATATAAGCTTTGAATCTTCAAAATCTCCAAATGGTTTTCTTATTTTGGTACCTTTCTCAATTACGTATGTTGAGGTATTTAGGGGTGGAACCCAATCTCGCACAATCTCACGTGGGGGACAGGGGGAGTCTCGGCAAATATCACGGTAACTTTTTTTCCGCAATAAACAAAGTAAATTTGCGAGTAAACTAGGTTAAATTAAGTAAAACTAGTTCTAAGGAGCCGTCAAAAAACCGCTAAAATAACTTAACGTAATTAATGTATGCCACTGACCTGTGGTCCTTAAAGCAACACGGGATGGAGCCGGAGCCGTGTTGCTTTAGGCCCGCCACATACATACGGAATTTCGAACCGGAATTCCGATTTAGGATTACAATTTCGTTTCGATTTTCCAACAATTCCGTTCGGTACCAAATCTTATACAAAATCACAATCCCGATTCAGAATTCCGGATGTGTGTGGCACGTCTTAAGGGTATATTACTGGTGGCGCGTTCCATACAAACGAAGTCTAGTGATATTTTCAATAGTAACCGATTAAACTCAATGCAATTTTGCAGATACAATCTAGAACCAAATCTCTATGCTTGTATCGTGTCAGATTTTCCTTATAATGTACAGTTTTAAAGTTACAGTGAATCAAATATTTCCATACAAATCTTAAATTAATCCTAGCATTGAAACTGTATATTTAACGAAAATCGGACACGATACAAGCATAGATATTTGTTCCTAGATTGTTTCTGCAAAATTTCAATGATTTTAATCGTTTAGTATTGAAAATATCACCAGACTTCGTTTGTATGCAGCGCGCATTTACGTATTCGGAATAAACTTCTCTTAAGGACGGCGATCAATGAACTCATTTATATGTTCAGTTTTCTGTTATGGCCAATGTGATAACCAACCCGTGAGACGCCAACCCCGGTCTCCCCTATGCACATTCCTATTTTTCCGAGATCTACGATTTTTCTCGAGCCGGGGCAAAAAGTTGACTTTGGTACCCCTGTCCAAGCGCGTAGCAAGAATTTTTTTCCCATGGAGGGCAGGTCCAGATTAGGACGTTGCAGACTTTCTAAAACTCGTGCAAGTGAAGCGAGCTTGAGATTTATATCTTGCGAGCTTGTGATTTTTTTTTTTTGAGCTATCATATTTTGAATCTGGAACGACTTCTGCATTACAGTCTCAATGCAATAAAAAACCAGGCTCGAGATTTTACTGCAAAATTATAATCTAAAATCAGGAGCGAGCGAAGTGACCTCGAAGTTTTACTTCAATATTTTCAAGACGTTGCGATAATTTTTTTTAAGGGGATATAATTCGGAGCGCGCTCCAAACAAACGTACTATGGTGATATTTTCAATACTAACCAATTAAACTCAATGAAATTTTGCTGAAACAATCCTGAAACAAATATCTATGATTGTATTATATCCCCTTATGGGTACTATGGTGTTATTTTCAATACTAACCAATTAAAGTCAATGACATTTTGCTGAAACAATCTTGAAACAAATATCTATGCTTGTATCGTGTCAGATTTTCCTTAAAATGTATAGTTTTAAAGTTACAGTGCCTCAAAGATTTCCATACAAATCTTAAATTAATCCTAGCATTGAAACTGTATATTTTAACGAAAATCGGACAAGATACAAGCATAGAGATTTGTTCCTAGATTGTTTCTGCAAAATGTCATTGAGTTTAATTGGTTAGTATTGAAAATATCACCAGACTTCGTTTGTATGCAGCGCGCATTTACGCATCCGGAATAAACTTCTCTTAAACACACGATTTTGGCGCCACTTTAACTTACCGCCCGGGTCGTGGGCCTCAGTTTGACGTAGATCCGTAGCTGCCACAACTTTGGAATGATACTATAGTCTATAATAAGAAAGTCTAGTCCAGTGTCAGCTACCAATTTACCAACTACAGAAGACAACTTTTCCAGCATCCTTCCAACAATGAGCTAACAATCTATTTACAGAGCCCATTGTGCCTCACCACCTGCCTGCCTGTCAGCTCGGTTGACATTCACTCGTTCCGTTCATTCATCTATTATTCATTCGTTCACTCACGACGTGACTGAAGGTTGCCAATTGAGAGTTTTGCAACTTTTACGGGAAAATCTTATATGGACTGGGAGTTTTTTGTGGCTACGAAATTAAATATTTGAATAGCAAACTTGTTTTGGTTTTATATTCCGTATTTTATGTCTGTTTTTTTATAAAAAAGTTATATTATACTTAAAAAAAGTTATCGTTATTGTTTCTATAACTCGCAGTACAATAAACAATAACTTATAGTCTTATTTCGTGATTTTCGTTTACAATCTAGGAAATTAACATTTGGTAATCGCGTTACTGCTCTTGACAGTCGTTAGCCGTTTTGACAGATCGCTCAGAGGTTAAAAGCTGTCAGTTACATAGAGTTTAGCGCGATGCGGAATTCAGCACAGTTGAATAGTAATTGGATCGCAATGTGATTAGAACTGAAATTGGATAAGAATAGAACTTCGATGGTTTAACTTAGCGCAATCGGGCTCTAGGTCTCTAAGTAAATATTATTGTGTGTTGGTATGGAACACTCGCGGTGCGAGAAGGTAGTCCGACACGCACTTGGCATGTTTTTTTAGTAATTTGTTTAGTTTAGGGGTAATTTTTCTTTTAAGTTGGCAACCCTGGTCGACGAACTCAGTTTAAACCCCATCGGGTATTCGTCTATAATGCTCCTAAATTGTAAATGACCGTTTCGACTTGAAGCGAACTTAGAAATTTGGGATGTTTAAATTATTAAGGTAAAGGGTCAGCCATAAAACGTGGTGAAAAGTTTTTTAGAAACCAGCTCTCGAGGGATATAACTTTGTATGACTATGGGTTTGTATTATACAGGGTCCAACTTAATATGCTGACACTTTTTTAAGGGGATGATCAGACCATCAAACTGAATAACTTTCTCTATGGGACCAACATCGAAATCGCGAAAAAAAAATCAGCTGTCCCATACATTTGGCTCGAGTACGTTCACAGTTTTGTATGGGACAGCTGATTTTTTTTGGCGAAATTTAATTTCTACAGTGAAATAGTTAAGAGGCCGACAAGACTAGTGCCGTTTAGTCCATACAAACGTATTCCCCTGGTTTCCTTCCTGGATAATGACACTAGAGCAAACAAATTTTTACCACATACTCTATATTGCCTCTGCCATGTTCCTATTTTTTGTTTTTTGATAAATTAATTACTATTAGAACTAGAAGCCTTTTAAAATAACGAATAATTTCTCAAATTTACCGCTGTGTTCAAACGTCCAGCAAGCTTTGACGAATATACAACGTGTTAATGAATTAACGCAAAACTAGAAAGTAGTTTGTTTAGAATCGAGAGCAGAATCTAATTATCATGTTTTCAACATAGGTAATTTTTTTCAAAATATTAAATAATTTGTTTGTAAAATTTAAAATTTACTGAAATCTATCTCAACACACCTAACTTAACAACTTACACTACTTACTACCAAAACAAGATTCTTAAAATGTATCAACGAGCAAGCTAGCGCTTTCATTCATTGCTGAAATGATAACAAATCATTTTTGCCTGAAAACTTAAACTGCGAATAACTTTAAATTTTAACTATGAAAATAATTAAATTATTGTTTCAAACTAATTATTTTGTTATAAATCAGTCGGGGTGTATGAGGTTTTGCGCTCATTCATTAACACGTTGTATAAACAAAAAAAAACATACAGACATAGCCAAAGTCTTTCTCATATTATTCAAGAAAGAATTATTAAAATCGGTTTAGTTTTGGAGGAGGAAACAGGGGAATACGAAACCGTGATTACGTCTATTTCATGTAGGTAAAATCAGTCCGCGCTGCAGTTGTTACTTCCGCACTGGTAGCTCGGTTGCTCGGGACCAGCGCGACAGCAATAGATCTGTTAAAAACCTATTCTTCCAATTTCTCTTAAGAAAATATAGAGACAGAAACACATTGACGAGACATAACTCACAAGCGCTACGGCTGGTAAAAAACATTGTGAAAATACCTCGTTAGTTTTAAGATACCAACTGTGGAATTGTAAAAGTGTAGAACAATGAGCGATGGCACGGTGACATGCTAGACATCACCCTTCTTGACCATGTCACTAACGTGCAGATCCGACTTCGGGCTAAGCTTCAAACCTTCGGGGCCCGCATTGCTCGCATACAGTGGTGATGGGCACTTGAATGAAACAACGTAATGAAGTGGTCGAAGGAGTGCTGCAAAGAGCACATTTACTTCAAAAATCGGGTACTTCAGCCACTTGAGAGCGCACGAACGACAGCTCCGAACAGTTGCTGTGGCCGATAACGGTCATGATAATGATGAATGAAGTGCAGCGTCTCTCCTAGTACGTAGATAATACTTCAATGGTTACATTAGGTTTTAATTGTAATGGACAATGGAGACAATAGGTAAGTATAAGGCTTAAAATTGAACAAACGGATATTGCTCAGGGAGCAGCTACGCTTATTACTTCGAACTATGGGGGGACGACACCAGTGACGGCGAAGCGCCCTGGTAGGTCAACCGAAACTGGCACCAGGCCTCCGTCACTCGGCCTTAGGAACCGAGATAAGTACCTACACTTTAACGCATCGTAAGCGATGCACTTGTATGAATCCTGCCACTCGCTCCAGACGGTAAAACGTCGTCGCATACACAGAACATTATAAGAAGGGTTAGAAGTGCAAAATAGGCGTTAAACGTGTCACCACAGGTTATGCAATGATTTGCATAACTCCATAAGGCGCGCGGCGTGGTGCGAGCGAGAGGGCATGAGTAATTGTAGCAACGCGAGCGGGAAGACAAGTGGCGACAGCCGTCTCCGAAGCAAAAGCGCTACTTTGTTATTTCTAACCCCTCTTATAATGTTCTATGGTCGCATACGTCGCACGCTGAACGAAGCAAAAACAACGCTGAGTCAAGGGCTATTAGATACATTTTCGTGCGTACCGTCTGACAGTAAATGATAAAAGCGTGAAAACTTATCGTTTTCTAAGGAAGTGATGTATCTGTTACGACGTACCTAATATAATCTGTGCTGGTACGGACTTCGGCATTGGGCGTTGCTGGGACTTCGCGGCGTGGATTGCGGGGATCAGTAAGAGGAACAATACCGCCTCAACGTAGTTTATGAAGAGCACCTAACCTGCATGCGTGGTGCGTAGGTACACCTGAATATTTCAGTGTGAGGTTGAAAGCGGTCTTAGGTATCATTTAATTTGATTGCGCACTGATTTTGTGGCGCCGACGTTTTCTTTTTATGGTTTTTCACTTCAGGAGGGATTATTTTTGTTCCTCAGGTTATGTTTAAGTGAAATAACTTTAAACTAAAGGAAACATCCTAACATAATATCTTATAAACTTAGTAATTTAATTCAGTGGGATGATATTTAGTAATACACAACATAATACATGAAAATAAGAAACCGAAACAAACCACTGGCTTTTCGGTGAAGGAAACCTGCATGCTTCAATTTCGAGGCATGTATTGTGTACCCACAGTCCATTATAAGTGGCGACGGGCTCACTCCCCGTCACGCGGACAGAGTTTCGGTACTAGTGAAACGCAGTAGCGTAGCGAGGGGGGAGGGGGGGGGGGCAATTCCCCGGGCGGCATTTTACTAGGGGCAACAAATTCGGGAAAAATATAAATTGATTGAGCTCTGTCTATAACCAATTCCAACCATAGAGCAGAAAAAAGTAGGTTTCATAATTCTAGAGTTCTGATCACAGCTAAGTCGTGGTGCTAAAAATTTCGAACTTGCTTCGCTCGATCCATAGCTTTTACTTAGGTTACTTTGACATGTTTTATTCGTAAAAAGCTCTGGCTCTAATTGATTCGTATTGAGGAGAAGAGTCGAACTCGCTTCGCTCGCTCTCAGTGTCTATTTTTGCATGGATAAACCAAATGATGACTGACTACAACCCGAATCGATGTGCAAAAAAATTTCGAGCGCGCTTCGCTCGCTCCGTTATTTTTTGTGTAGGTTAAGATAAGGAGCGGAAAATTCGGACTGTGCCTCGGGCGGCAGAAACCCACGATACGCCACTGGTGAAACGTGGATGTTCTGAGGTTTCAGAATATCTCTGACTACGCCCTCGGGGATTATAGTCGTGAGCATAATATGCTCAGTGTATAATCAATACATTTATGTAACAGAATACCTTAACTTAACTATATCACTATTTGACCCAAATACCTATACAGTATAGAACTAAGCTTCAACAATTTCATAACAGAATTAACCCTAATGCTAGCTTTGTTGTGCACTGTACATTTCCTTTCAGAATCCGCCCAGATCTAGGAATTCAGACAATGGCTGTACCTATGTTTGGCTCCAAATAGAACAAAGCCCTAGGGGCGTGAACAATACCTAGATCTAGCCTAGCCTTTGTGCTGCTCTAGACCTGCTTAATATCTTAGAGCTATTGTGTGTCAAATTTATTACGTCGTCTTTAAAATGGGTCTAAAATTCTTTTGCAGTTTATAAGCCGGTGTTTTTGACACAGAAACTATCAATACAGGGTGAAATTGATTTAATTAGTATCCTTTTAAACTAAGAGTCTACCTATCAAACTTAGCAACTTTGACTATGGCAAAACGATCCAAGCAAAAAAATAATCTGCTGTTCCATACTAAACTGCAGTGCCCATTTGACTCAAATTTATGCAACAGCAGATTTTCTTTTGATCCAGTTGGTTTGCTCCTATAATAAAAGTGGTCCAGTTTAATAGGTAGAACTCTTAGTTTAATAGGATGCTAATGATATCAATTTCACCCTGTAGAAGAAGAATAGGTAGGAACATCAGATAACATTTTTTGAACCATTTGTATTCTACTTTCAATATGTTTATTTGCAATATATGGGTAGCATACTGTTATGGTTCAATTGTCCATAATTGTCCTTCACTGCAATTAGTCCTGCACTGTGGTTCTAAAACAGGGTTGTCCAAAACTTTAAAACAATTTACATTCAGTCCAACAATCAAGCAATTAGGTTGGTACAGTAGTACCAGATTAATAAGTTCCCCCGATGTACCTTAGTGCGATTTTTGAACATCACACGTTCAAATCAGCAGTAGAAAATGACAAAATTACTATGGAGATTATGCATCTTTCTACTGCTGATTTCGACGTATGATTTTCAAAAATCACACTCCTGCGCAGTAGACAAATTTTAAAAGCACGCGAAATTATATTGACTAATCAGGAAGTGCCACCTTCAATCCCTTGACACGATTTTGCACCCTTTGATTAAGTTCTAAACGACTTCCGGTTTTGTCGAGGGTCTAAACAAAGATTGACGAGGGTAATTATTTAAAAAAAATTTAGTCAGCAACAGGCCAAATTCCAAATTTAGCATTTATCTTGTTCCAAAAAACCTGAACCCAGGACCCCTGGTTTAGTAGATTTGACAGTCCGGCATTGTACCTAACATTCACCAACCGGGTCGATCGCCCTGCAGTCGACTTAGCATGCCACCCCTCGAGAAAAGGATAAAAATCTAGATTTGCCTCCATCTTTGTTATTTTATTTTACGTATGCCAAAAAGAGAGCGCATGACGTTTTTCTCGTTTTGTCGCATTGTCTTTGGTCGCATGCTGAATGCGGTTTGGTAGAGGCACATAAGTAGTCAACTAACCGTAGAAAGGGTCCTCCTTAATAAGCTGACTGTTTTTTAAGGGGATAATTTGAACATCAAACTGAACAACTTTCTCTATGGGACCAATAACGAGTCTTTCAGTTTTGATTGGAAAAGCAGATTTTTTTTCGGGATTTCGGCGTTGTCCGCATACAGAAAATCGTTCAGTTTGACGGTATGATAATTCCCTTAAAAAACTGTCAGCATATTAAGATGGACCCTATACAGAGTGTAAGGAAAAGTATCATTAACCTTTAAACCACATACTCAACCCATCAAACTAAACAACTTTTACTATGAGAGCAAACCTGTCAGAGCAAAAAAAATCTGCTGTTCCATACTTAACTGCATTGCCTACTCGACTCAAACGTATGAAACGGCAGATATTTTTTTTTGTTTTGACTTTTACAGGTTTGCTCCCGTAGTAAAAGTTGTTAAATTTTATGGGTAGATGAACTATATGATTTAATAGTTAATGATACTTTTCCTTACACCCGGTATGTACTAAGTCCATCCATCACAGCCCTTGATCAGTCCGTATTCGGACATAAGGCTCCTCTATAACTTCTCCATGACGTTCTTTCCCTCGCCCTCTGCATCCAGTTGGGACCCGCGTATCTCCTAATATCATTGACCCATCTTTCTGGTGGGCGGCCTCTACCCCGCGTGGTTTCTCTGGGTCTCGACTCCAATGTTCTTCTAGTCCAGCGCTCAGTATCACGTGCAACGTGCTGCTCTAAACGAGCTAATAAAGCGGGCCCTGGCATCAGTGAATGTCCCATCTATAATGGAGCCTCGGGGTATGTTTCGGTCGGATAGGAAAAGACCTGATGGCCTGTCCCTCATACCGTGGAGTCGTGGTAGGTGTTTGGTTTGGGACGCCACGTGTGTCGATACTTTGGCGCCTTCTCACGCCGTTTTTGTAGCCGTGCGGGGGCGGCGGCTGTTCTAGCTGATTCTGTGAAGAGAAGGACATATCATAGCTTGGGGGAGGGCTATGAATTTCTGCCTTTCGCCGTAGAGACCCTAGGTTGTTGCGGTCCCGCGGCGAAACTTTTTCTAAAGTGCATCTCGAGGCTCCTGTTTGAGGTCACGGGGGACAGGAGTGCTGAAGGCTATTTTGCTCCCAGAGGATAGGTTTGGCCATCCAAAGAGGTAATGCAGCCAGCCTCCTAGGTCCCTGCCTCGGGTGGGTGCCTATAATATGTGCGTACGTTTTTCCGTACTCCGTATTATTTGCGTTTTCTGTTTAAATATATTTTATGTATTAAGTACTTTATGTAAAAAAAACATATTTGGACAGCCCTAATCTAAATTACGAATACAAGCACCGAGCCCAATAATGTTGTATAGACATTAAATTTGCTTATCAACTCAACCGAACCGCATTGGGCCGGTGCCGGTGTACCAATATTTTACAATTAGCCCACTTTGATTCCTATTTACTATTGTGGTCAGTTGGAACTTTAGTACAGTTTAGGCATTGGAGAGAAATACCAATCTATAGCATAGCATAGCATATGCTCACGACTATATTCCCCGAGGAGTCAGAGACATAGTCAAAACTCAGAAAATCCACGTTTCACTATACTTCATTCCAAATAATGACGACGAGATTTTCCGATTCCTATTTAGCTTTCTGGCCAATTCTGATTACCACATGTAATTAATTTATCGGATACATATATAGGTACTATCCGACATATCTTGGACGTCACTAAAGCTGTTCTAAGAATAAGTGAGAGGAAGTGTTTCAAATCTCTGTTTCTGTAATGCAAAATAGCCTTAAAATTTCTTTGCTATTTTGAATGGAGTATAGTAGTACCGAAACTTCTGTTCAGTGTGGCGGGGAGTGAACCCGTCTCCACTTGTAATGGACAGTGGGTACAATATGCCTCGAAATAGAAGCACGCAGGTTTCCTCACGATGTTTTCCTTCGCCGAAAAGCCAGTGGTGTTACAAATCGTAATAAATTCCGAAAAACTAATTGGTACAAGTCGGCCTGGACGCGGATCGAACCATCGATCTATGCATAGCAATGTTTTTTTCCCAGGGGGGGCAGCACGTCTAGTATGATTTCTCTACACGCGCGCGACGCGACTTCGCTGCATAGAAAATAACCTGTTCCCGCGCTTTTTGGAAAGCGAAAGCCGCGCTTGCCGCGACTTGTAGTACGGGAAAAAACCGAGTCGCGCGCTAGTAGAGAAATCATGCTAGACGTGCAGGTCTAGGGTTGGTCGTCGCAATAAATCCTGGAGCGAGCGAAGCGAGCTCGAGTTTATTAAGATCTAAAATCTGGAACGAGCAAAGCAACCTCCAGATTTTACTTCACAAGCGTGAGGTGAGGTGGGGTATCTGAAGTCAGAGGGGAGCGGGGAATGGCCGTTCTGTATATAGAGCTATAGACTATTACCTATTCTGTGACTTTCTGTGAAAATCACAGAGCTATCTTAGATGCACTATAGTTTGGCTATTAGCAACCTTACCCAACTTAGTGAAAACTGTGACACTTATAAAGTTCATTCCCACGCAGCGCTGTCCGTTATACGATAAAAATAGTTGGGCATACTTTGCATGGCCCAGTTTAAGTCCGGTTAGAAAACGGCAAGGACCCAAACCCAGTGTCCTTATTCTAGCCTTACAAGGCTAGATCGTATTCGTATAGCTTATTTTGGAAACCTACATACTACAGACCCTGGATGTAGGTACGTACGTTATAAATATAAACGGCAGTGCAGTGTAATACTGCAGGGCGAAAAGCCTCCTTTCCTCTCACGAATAAGGTGTTTGAAACTATGTATATTTGCAATTGTACCTACGGGGTGGTCCAGACCAGATGGATATAAATTGAGACTTCTTTAGATTGCTGACTTGGTGACCTGCCAGGACCCGCCAGGAAAAACACAGATTAATTGAAAATATAGTGCATTTAAATCAACAAATCGTGTTTTCTAATTTGGAGTTTTGAACCAACCTTTATTTTATTAAAAAGCATAAAACGTTAATAACACCTGTGCTCGTGATTATAATTTTAATTAAACTATCATGTGACGAAAATATTTCAAAGCATGACTATGGAACCTACAGGGCTGCAATCGCGGTAAATATTCGGTGATTGAACCGTGACTGGACTACGTACGAACCATAACTTTTGACACTCTTGGTATTGCGCTAATCGCGGTACTGCTCTTAACAGCCGTTAGAGCCGTTTTGACAGATCGATCAGATGTTAAAAGCTGTCAGTTACATAGAGTTTAGCGCGATGAGGAATTCAGCACTGTTGAATAGTAATTGGATTGCAATGTGATTAGAACTGAAATTGGATAAGAATAGAACTTAGATGTTTGAAATTAGCGCAATCAGGCTCCAGAACAGTAAAAGAAAAATGGAAAAGGGAATCTCCTATCCAACCATTTTCATAACAAGACCACCCAAACCAGAATAAGGCTTCACGAAGCCGCGGTAAAATTATGCAAATGGGAATTTAACTTGTCCGAACTCGGGAACTTCTTTACCTTTGAAGTTTCAACGGTTTTGCTGAGAAAAAGATTTTTTTTAATGTTACGATGGGATGCAACGGTCTTTTTGAACAACCCTATTATACCTACCTATTTATTTACTTGCGGTTCAGGAACGACGAACTATATGGTGAAATTGCTGTCATTAGCATCCTTAGACTACTTATATGAGGACAAGTTACGCGTGTAATTCTACTAACAAACTTTTCTGACACTTTTTGCGGGGAGCGAGGTAGCACGAGATATGCAACTTCGAATTTTATTCCATTAGTTTAGATTCTAATTTTGAATGTTAAAAATCTTGAAAAACAGTGTCGTGTGAACCCCAAACGTCATAAGTTAGAAATTATTGTTCCGCAATTATAGGCTGTCGCGTTTAGTGATAAGGTATAAATTGTATGTAAATGCGAGGGGAAATGCTAAGGCGAGGCGGGTTCGTATATAATTCGTCTAAGTTAGCATTCTTTTTAAACCAAGAGTCTACCCATCAAATTGAACAACTTTTCCTATGGCAACATGCACGTAGGAGGAGCTTGGGTGGGTGAAAGCGAATCTAGGTACATTCCCTCAGATACAATCATGGTCCAACTTAATATGCTGAAGATTTTTTCAGGAGCTGATCAGACCATCAAACTGAACAACTTTTTCTATGGGATCAATCACAGAACATTATAAGAGAGGGTTAGAAGTGCAAAGTAGGCGTGGAACGTATTGCCACAGGTTATGCAATGATTTGCATAGCACCATAAGGCGCGCGGCGTGGTGCGAGTGAGAGGGCATGAGTAATTGTAGCAGAATGAGCGGGAAGACAAGTGGCGACAGCCGTCTTCGAAGCAAAAGCCCTACTTTGCATTTCTAACCCCTCTTATGATGTTCTGTGGGATCAATATTGAAATCACGAACAAAAACAAAAAATCTGCTGTCCCTAGCTGTCCCATACATACTCGTCATTACATTTGGAAACCTTCAAGATGGTAAACGTGAGCCTTCTTGCTGCAACTGCCCGCAATACCAGTTGTCAGTTGTAGCAATGTTTCTGACCACCCCGAAAGGGTTTATGTTCGTGCGTTTATGTAAGGAGGGAAATCGTGAAGTTTTCACTATAGCCACAGGTCCGGCACTTCAAACAACGTTTTGGATTTGACATGATGGCGTCCGCACATGCGCACTTGGTGCAAATTGTCTTTGACATATGTGTGGCGCATCGTATGCACATCGTCTAAATTTCGTTACTTTTTATTATCATTCTGTTATTAAAAATAGTATTTGAGCTAAAGAATTACCACTGATAATGTGAATTAATGTGAATTTAGCGTTATTTTTCGACGTTTTTTATGCACTGAAAAGACTCAATTTTATGTAGTCAAATACTAAGAGTACGCGCGCCTGACTGCATTCCCTTGCTCGGCTTCCCTCAAGTTTCCCAGAAAGTGTGAGGTGAGGTGGGGGATCTGAAGTCGGAGGGGGGCGGGGAGTATGTAGAACTATATACTATTACCTATTCTGTGCTATAGCGAAAAGTAGCTTCATTATATGAATAAATCAACGATATCAGTGAAATAAAACAGTTTGAGAAACATTGGAAAATTACGTGGACTTTTTGACGTGTCCTTATAAAGCACCTATTTTGGGTGGTATTGAAACTACGTGATTAAAATTTTGCGATTGGCGCTAGTAGTCAAGAAACAAATGTCAAACTCGAAGCATGTCCTGCTAGTTCCAAATTTCGCCACTTGTAAACACAGCTACATCTGAAGCGAGCTGGGCTGCGTTCAGAGCCTTTGGGTGCGGTTGTTTTTCACTCTAAGGTGCGGAACGAACAGTTGTTTTTCAACTCGCCAAAAGGTACGGAACGATCCCGGTTGTTTTATAACCTCAAATTTTGACATTGACAGTAATTTGGGCTTCCAGGGCTTCCAGGGCTTCCATCATTTCCAAATACAATAAAAACTCATCTTCCATGCTAAAGAATCAAAGAGTGAATAAAAATAAATTGAAAAAAACTAACTTTTATTCAAAATGAGCAAAAAGTCAAGTAACCACAGATAATCAAAACGTCAGAGTGTTTTTTAACCATCTAATTTGATGGTTAAAAGTTGCAACCCGTCAGAGGTACGGAACGGTTGAGTTGTGACAACCGAGTTGCAAAAGGCGTTTTTTCACCGAGGCTCTGAACGGCGTTAGTGCGAAAAGTTGCACCCAGAGTGCACTCTGGGCGTAGGCTCTGAACGCGCCCCTGTTAATGCAATAAGTTCCGGTTCCGCAACAAATAGTATTGCCACTTTAACGTGAAAGCACCTTTTTTACGATTTCAGATATTCCTTGGGGCTTTTTACCCCACTGTCATATTGGGCATTTTAAATGGGAATCATGGGAAGGAATGCTCAATAGGTACAAAAACAAAAATTTTAATATTTTTTCGACAAATACTTATGCCGAACATGAACATACGGCGACAGATCAACCTACCCATAGTTGAACTCTATGTTCATGGACATAAGGTCCACCTATGGGTAGGTTGATCTGTCGCCGTGCGAACATTTAGGTATATTATAGAAAAAAAGTTACGTCTCTAAATGTTTTTAAAGATCAAGTCACTTCACTCTTTTTAAAGGATTTCATTGTAAATAACGGAATGTTATTCATTAGTGTATTTTTGGACTGCACCACAGATTTGTCAAATTATTGGAAAAACGACTGGCAAGTGTGGCAACCTCCGTTGATTTTTTAATTGTTGTCATGTCAGTCAGCCGGTTTGTGCTAACAACCTTATTTTATTTTATTTATTGACGAAAATACACAAGAAACAAATCAGAATAATTCACGGAGTTCAGTTTTGAACACGTCTTTTAACTACACTTCCATTTCTAGTCAGAATAAGTCGGTAAGTTCATAAAATGATAATTTTAATTACACTGCAATTCGCGAATGTATTTTCTAATAAATAAATTGTTTTTCTAACTTAAAGTTGGATCTTTAACATTATAATTAGATAGAAAATGAAGATTTTAATACTGGGGTACATTTTGAGTTCGATAAATGGTACAAATAAAAGCATAATCAGTATTTGGAAATATACATAACATTACAAAAAAATATTCTTGACTAAAGTTAACCCGTGACTTCGTCCGCACAAATAATATACCAGATTTTAAATCGGTTCATAACATATCAAACAAAAAAAGTTTCATCAAAATCGGTTCTGTAGTTTTTGCGTGATGCTGTTACAAACAAACTAACAATCAGACAAAAATTCTAAAAAAGTTTGATTTGGAGTCCGGGATACCTATAAACCATATGATTATCTTTTTCATGTAAATATCTTCAATGTACAGACACTTCTGTGACATACATACATACATACATAAACTCACGCCTTTTTCCCAGAGGGGTAAGCAGAAACCATAGATCTCCACTTTGGGCGGTTCTGACACACCTCTCTTGCTTCCTCTAAGTCCATACATCTTTTCATACATTCCCTTCGATTTCGGCTACTTTTAACCTGGCATTTTTTAATGACGTCCCTGATCTGGTCTAGGTATCCTCTCTTTAGGTCTGCCTCTACCAATGTTTCCTTCCACACACGCCATATTTATCGTAAGTCGACTTTCATTCATCCTTTCAATATGTAACTTCTGTTACAGTTTTATAATAGTTAAGAAGAAAAGATTTGCACACCAAGAAAATACAAATACAATTAATAACGAGAACGAGAAGGTTACAAAGGGCAGTCTTATCACTAAAAGCTATTTCTGCCAGACTGCTTGGCTCTGAGTCTGCTCAAAATGCTTGGGTCTGAGGTCACTAGCTTATAGTTTATTTACTTTACTGTATAGTATCAATTTTTTTATTAAATAGACTAATTATTGTATACATAACTTTAGCTTAAGAATTTATATTGTAATAGTTATTCGGTGGTAGGTGGTTCACTGGGATTCACTCCCCGTCACACTGGACAGAGTTTCGGTACTAGTGAAACGTGGATATTCTGGGGTTTCAGAATATCTCTGACTACCCTATCGGGGAATACAGTCGTGAGCATATGCTTATATGCTTAGTTATTAAGTCGTGTTATGTTGTAGAGTTTCTGGCCGCATCTTCTCTACAGCAACAACATGTTCCGATGCTGTGGTAGCTTTAAAAAAGATTTGACGTTTGATAAGTGTGCTGCAAGCTCCTATATTGAATAAATTATATTGACTTGACTTGACTTGTCAACATAGGCATAGTCGTCATACATTTTACGAGCCTCCTTAAAAGTCTGAATTTGAAATTAAAAACTGGTCAATTGTTAGCCGGGCTACTCGCGCACCTAGGGTTCCGTACCACAACACGTATAGGTTTTTCTTTTTCCGCTATCTATCCACTAATGAGTTAGAAATTTTCTATTAGAGTACTTTTCATGGCAATTTTTTTTTAACATTGTCACACAATACGTAATAGTATATACTTCTACATACAGAACAGTCACTCTCCGTCCCCCTCTGACTTCAGATACCCCACCTCACCTCACACTTTCTGGGAAACTTGAGGGAAGCCGAGCTAGGGAATGCAGTAAGGCGTTGGATTTGATTACATAATATTGAGTCTTTTCAGTGCCTTAAAAACATTGAAAAATAACAATAAATTCTCATTTTCAGTAATTCTTTAGCTCATATACTATTTTTATAACATAACAAACAATAAAATGTAACGAAATGTAGATGATGTTCATACAATGCGTGGTAAGTCCATCCTACACATATGTCAAAGATAATTTGCACCAAATGTGCGAATGCTATCATGTCAAATCCAAAACGTTGTTTGCAGTGCCGGACCTGTGGTATAATTAAAGTATTTCTACATCGGAATGTAGACATATCCAAGATAAATATTCATTTACCTATTTCTAATCCATAAAATATCCAAACATACCATTTCATCAACTATAATTCCAAAATCGGTTAAGCCATACTCACTCTACAAGATAAGAAAGAAGTGGACATTAAATACCCTTTTTATTGCACCGCGGTTAAGTAAAAAAAACTACATAGATTATATCCCTACCTCTATTAACGGCTGTAATTGTTTCCTGCAGTTGGCTTTCAATTGCCTTGTAGATTGATATCAATAGAATAATCATAGTATATGCTCATAACTATATTCCCCGCGGGGATAGTCAGAGATGTTCTGAAACCTCAGAACATCCAAGTTTCACTAGTACCGAAACTCTGCAATAACCGGCGTCTCAACTCAACTCAACGTGCTCTGTTTTCAGTACTATAATGGCAGAAGACTTCACTACGTTGACCAATGTATCTCCAGTGCTGACTAGTGAGAGACTGAGCAAGGCTCTTACAAAGTGGTTCGGGAAGGATGTGGTGTTTTCACACTGGGAGGTGCGTATATCATACATCTCATATACAGCTCAGGGAGCGGTTACTGCTTATAACTGCGGACTGTAAGGCTTATTACACCTTTCTAAATTCAGATTCTAATTTAAAGACAGAGCTATAGATTAAAAAAGGACGTACTTTCAACGTCCCGTTCTAATCTATAGCTCTGTCCCTCAATTAAAATCAAAATTTAGGATAGGAAGCTTATATGGGGGGATCACACCAGTGACGGCGAAGCGCCCTGCTGGTAGGCCTACTGAACCCAATGACATTCTATACATAAGACTCACCACGGCATACAATAACAGAACCAAAAAATGGCACATGTCTCTAATGTCGCCTTTGTATGCATCAGTTATGCTCGGCTGTCATACATTGCCGCTGACATTCAAATCCTTTTAAATCTTTCAAATGTATTCTGTCACAAAACAGTAATGTAAAACAATTAGGCATAACTTAGTTGTCCCGTTAATAGCTCACTGAAGCGAAGTCCTTGTGTACAGAATGTCATTGACCGAACCAGTGAATGAACTTAATTTAAGCAACATGCCCAAGGAGAGCGATGGTAGCCCATACGGAAGAGAGCTAGCACCCCAATGAGGCGGCGGCGGTTTTATTCCTGGGCCTGTATCCATAAGTTCTTCGGAATTTATGTACAGTTGTTTTATCTATTTATGAGGAAACCTGCATTCCCGAGAATGAAAAGAGAATACCATAAGTTCGGAGGTATGTGTAAAATATGTGTGAGCTTGGGGCGACCAGCGCTGGTCTGAGTGTTACATAACTACCCTTGCTTGCAATAGCGAAACCACAAATCAATCCAGTCCAGTATGGGTCGTTTTTGTATTATCTTGAATGTTTAATTCTATGCCAGAAACGAAAAACACAGGGCAAAATTGGACATCTCTACAATAATTTTCAATAATGTCTTTTCTTGTTCCATTCTCTAAATATCACTTTTTTTTTCAGTATGTCGGAGATACAGGCAAAGGGGACTCCTACCTAAGTGAACTAATCAGAATCAAAATACACGGTAAAAACCAAGATGGCGGTGACCAATACATACAGGTGATATTAAAAAACATTCCCAAAAGCCTATCCAGAAGGCTCACATTCCGTAGCGACGAATTCTTTCGAAACGAAATCAATTTCTACGAGATCGTTCTGCCAGCTTTACTGAAATTCCAATCAAGTAAAAACTTGACAGATCCCTTCACGAACTACGCTAAGATATTTTTATCCTACTGCGATGGTGTTAACGACGTTATTTGTTTGGAAGACGCTTCGGTACAGAAGTTTGGGAGCGCAGTTCGTCAGGAAGGTATAGATTACGAACACTGCAAGCTCACTTTCAAAGCTCTAGCGCAATTCCACGCGATTTCAATAGCAATGAAAAACCAGGAACCAAAAGAATTCGATAAAATCCGAAACGCTATATTCGAGACATACTACGACGATATCTTATGGGACTGGTACGAAAAGTTCTGGGAAAGATTATGCTACGTAGCCATCGATGCCGTAGAAAAAGAATTCCCTGGCTCCATTTATTTGGATAAAATCAAGGAATTTGCTGTACCGGAACGTTACAAAGACATGATTAAAGCAGCGAAGACATATGAGACCGGAGTTATATCCCACGGTGATTGTTGGACGAACAATTTCTTATACAAATACGTTGATAATAAACCGGTGGATGCGAAGTTGATAGATTTTCAATTATCAAGATGTGCGAGTCCAATTTTGGACATCAGTTTTTTTATATACGCTTGTACAACTCAAGAATTAAGATTGAAACATTATGATGAGCTAATGGAATATTATTATAGTGTTTTGTCAAAGCAGATTAAGGAAATGGGCAGTGACCCTGGCAAAGTATATTCGTATGAGTTGTTTATGGATGAAGTGAAGAAATATTCTTTCTTTGGATTAGCGTTCAGTTTTGAATCGACTCCTTTCATCGTTCTAGCGCCAGAAGATGCCGTTAACATGGAAATGACTGTAAGTTTTATTTTGTTTAAACTACTTACTCGTAGCTGCCATTTGCAAACATAACTGCAAACCTACTCGAGCCAAATGTATGGGCTCCTGATTTTTTTTTTGCTATTTCGATGTTCGTCCCATAGAGAACGTTTTTCGGTTTGATGGCCCGGTCATCTCCTTAAAAAGTGTGAGCATATTAAAGGTGTACGGCCGATGCGACAATGCTAGTTACTATGTAAACGTATTGGTCCGCTTCCGATGCCAGCGACTGACGCGTGCGTCAGACGCAAAAAAGTGTCAGCATATTAAAGGTGGACGGCCGATGCGACAATGCTAGTTACTATGTAAACGTATTGGTCCGCTTCCGATGCCAGCGACTGACGCGTGCGTCAGACGCAAAAAAGTGTCAGCATATTAAAGGTGGACGGCCGATGCGACAATGCTAGTTACTATGTAAACGTATTGGTCCGCTTCCGATGCCAGCGACTGACGCGTGCGTCAGACGCAAAAAAGTGTCAGTTTATTAAAGGTGGACGGCCGATGCGACAATGCTAGTTACTATGTAAACGTATTGGTCCGCTTCCGATGCCAGCGACTGACGCGTGCGTCAGACGCAAAAAAGTGTCAGCATATTAAAGGTGGACGGCCGATGCGACAATGCTAGTTACTATGTAAACGTATTGGTCCGCTTCCGATGCCAGCGACTGACGCGTGCGTCAGACGCAAAAAAGTGTCAGCATATTAAAGGTGGACGGCCGATGCGACAATGCTAGTTACTATGTAAACGTATTGGTCCGCTTCCGATGCCAGCGACTGACGCGTGCGTCAGACGCAAAAAAGTGTCAGCATATTAAAGGTGGACGGCCGATGCGACAATGCTAGTTACTATGTAAACGTATTGGTCCGCTTCCGATGCCAGCGACTGACGCGTGCGTCAGACGCAAAAAAGTGTCAGCATATTAAAGGTGGACGGCCGATGCGACAATGCTAGTTACTATGTAAACGTATTGGTCCGCTTCCGATGCCAGCGACTGACGCGTGCGTCAGACGCAAAAAAGTGTCAGCATATTAAAGGTGGACGGCCGATGCGACAATGCTAGTTACTATGTAAACGTATTGGTCCGCTTCCGATGCCAGCGACTGACGCGTGCGTCAGACGCAAAAAAGTGTCAGCATATTAAAGGTGGACGGCCGATGCGACAATGCTAGTTACTATGAACACGTATGGCGCCGCTTCCGATGCCAGCGACTGACGCGTGCGTCAGACGCGAGCGGCTGTTGCGATAGACATATGGCATACATATATTAGAACCACGCGTCAGACGCGCGCGTCAGACGCGCGCGTCAGTCGCATCGGCCGCTGGCATCGGAAGTCCACCTTAAGAAGAACCCTGTATAAATTTTGCGGACGAAGTCGCGAGTAAACTATAGTATTAAATATAATTGTTGGGGGGCAGGCAGTGTCCGTACTGTGTGTAGTACGAGATACTCTTTCTTAAACTGTGGTTTAAACGTTGTATCATCATCAGCTTAAATTTTATTGCAGTTATAAAACAGGTAGCTATTTGATCAGTAAACAGAGATTTTCATTTATATAGATAAATAGATATCATAATTCATGATAATGCATATGTAAAGAAAAACGTTTATACAGAAATATAATCAACTAGATCTTGCCCGCGACTTCGTCCGCACCGACTCTTGTCATCGTAGCGAGATGAGCCTCAAACACCATATTGTAAAATTTTAGTTATGTCTTATGTTTGACTTTGAGCGCAGATATCTGGAAGTGGACAAGGCCTATTTAACGACACCTCACTCGATTAAAAAAAAAACTTCGATAGTACGAAATAAAAGTAAATACGACATATAACTTGCATGGCGTATTGGAGTTTCTCTGTAAAGCTGTGTAATTGTTTAATAATAAATAAATAATAAATAAATAAATAATATGTATTGAAAATTTACCACATCAATTTTGTTGTTATTTTGTAAGATTCAAAGCTTTTTATAAAATGCTGTAGATTCTGAACAGTTTTAAAACCTTGTACAGTCACCAAGACATACCTAATCTTTCATTAATTGTTTCTTACAACCGGTTCGTCGGTTATTTCCTTAGACGATGTATACACGGACCCGCCTCGCTTTAGCATTTCCCCTCTGCCAACGAGCAAGATCAAAAGATCTTACGCATTTACATTCAATTTTATACCGTATCACTAAACGCGACGGCATATAATTGCGGAACAATAATTTCAAACTTATGACGTTTGGGGTTCACACGACACTGTTTTTCATGATTTTTAACATTCAAAATTAGAATCTAAACTAATGGAATAAAATTCAAAGTTGCGTATCTCGTGCTACCTCGCCCCCCGCAAAAAGTGGCAGAAAATTTTGTTAGTAGAATTACACGCGTAACTTGTCCTCATATAAGTAGTCTAAGGTTATTTCAAACATTTGCAGAACAGTAAAGTACAGTGATAATGATAACATAATCTTTACTTTGAACAATACTTAGTGATCTAGTTAGATAAGATAGATAGATAAACAATTTATTTGCATTAGTAACACATCTACACTAATATTATAAAGAGGAAAGATTTGTACCTATTTTTGTATGTTTGTAATGAATAGGCTCAATAAGTACTGGGCCGATTTAAAAAATTCTTTCACCAATAGAATGCTACATTCTTCCAATTTGACATAGGCTACATTTCATTTTGAAAAAAATTAGGTATCCTTGGTAAAATTTGAACAATGTAACCGAAGGTGTAGAAAAATTAGTCTTAAAATTTATTTGTCTACCCCGTGCGAAGCCGGGACGGGCTGCTAGTACATAATATAACAGTTCACAACATGCAATTTTTTATTGTATGTATAATACAGGTTGTAAGGAAAAGTATCATTAACCTTTAAACCACATACTCTACCTATCAAACTGAACAACTTTTACTATGAGAGCAAACCTGTGAGCGCAAAAAAAGAAATCAGCTGTTCCATACTAAACTGCAACGCCTACTCGACTCATATGTATGAATCAGCTGAATTGTTTTTTGTTCTGATCGGTTTGCTTCCGTAGTAAAAGTTGTTCAATTTGATGGGTAGAGTATAAGGTTTGAAGGTTAATGATACTTTTCCTTACACCCTGTATAGACCATGCCCGAAAATAGGGTGTTGATTTTCTGATGAAATCTTTTTAGTAGTGATCAGACCCGGCAACCAATAAATGATATTGATAATAAATTAGTGTACGTTTAGATGAAATATAGCATAGAATATGCTTACGACTAGAATATGCTTACAACTATATAAAAAAGTGATGTAACCAATAAACAGAAAGAAAATTAAATGCGTTCCATATCGTGCTTCAGACCATCGAACTGTATAACTTTTATTACTCTTCCTTGTTATAATAGCTTCGAATTTCGAAAGATGGAGATAATATCAATTTCCATAGCTGGTTGCGAATTACTGGCTAAATTTCATTCACCGCACGTATGTTGAATAAAATCGTTTGAAACTCATTACACTCTCCGCTCTTTTACAGCCCTCGCCTGAGGCTCGGGCTGCAATCCAGCCTCGAGTGTAATGAGATGACCAACTTAGCAAAATTGTATCATAAATAATGTACTATTGTTGTTTCAGGGAGATGAAAAAGTAAATATAATAGATGTATGGAACCAAATAGGACCATTCAAAACCAAGGAGGGTAGACTGAGGGAAGCTAACAACATAGTATTCTGCGTGGACCGTGGATACATATAGACTATATTTTATCGTTCTGCCACTCTCTATCTTAACCAATTTATTAGGAAAGAAAGTGACAGAAGTTATTAAGTAGTTTAAAAAATCGTTATTACATGTAGTTTAAGCATAAAGGCTTGGCCAAAAAGAGTAGAAAACGATGTACCATAGTTTTCTACCAGCAGAAACTAAATTGAATACACGATTGGAATTACTTCACTCGATAGAAAATCGTCTCAAAGTTGACAAATTTTCTTGTATTTTAAATATATTTCTCGTTTTAAAGGAACTTAAAATAGTTTCAGATTTTTGGTATTTATACTCGCATATTCACCATTAGTTTATCTAGTGAAATCTTTAAAAAAATCTGTAAAAGTACTTTTGTTAATTCTTTTAATCGAAAATACTTTTCGGTGGGCTGGGCAATCGCGTTTCTCGTAGAAAATATTGAAGAACTTATGGCCCCTTACACTATACTTCATTCCAAATAAGGGTGACAAGATTTTCCGATTCCTATTTAGCTTTCTGGCCAATTCTGATTACCAAATGTAATTAATTTATTTGATACATATACTATCCGACATATCTTGGTCGGTACAAAAGCTGTTCTAAGAATAAGTGAGAGTAAGTGTTTCAAATCTCTGTTTCTGTAATGCAAAATAGCCTTAAAATTTCTTTGCTATTTTGAATGGAGTATAGATATTGACAAGATCATCAACATTACCGATGGAGCCACAATTTAAATATTAGAATAGTTCGTCCAATTTTCGTCGGTCATGACAGGTTTTGCCTGATTTTGACGTTCTTGCAAAGAAAGTGGCGCCGTCAATTTTATTCTACTCTTTATGGCCAAGCTGTACCTTAGTATATTTAGTTATTAAGATTTATAATGTCATTGCCACAAAACATTATAAGAGGGGTTAGAAATGCAAAGTAGCGCTTTTGCTTCGGAGACGGCTGTCGCTACTTGTCTTCCCGCTCACGCTGCTACAATTACTCATGCCCGCTCGCTCGCATCACGCCGCGCTCCTTATGGTGTTATGCAAATCATTACATAACCTGTGGCGACACGTTCCACGCCTACTTTGCACTTCTAACCCCTCTTATAATGTGCTGTGGTCATTGCAATACGCGCTGGGCCCGCGTGGAGTATGCCTCCCCGTTTTTGGTATTTGCTGTACTAAATTGGTACAATTAGGCCGTGCTAAAACTAGTACAATTTTAGTACTAAATGTGGTTTCAGTACAATATTGTCATACTCCTATTCTATAACTTACCGCCACCTGCTACCACAAACTCCACTAGTATAATAGGGTATTTGACAGCCTGTAATATACAGAGTCCTTCTTAATATGCTGACACTTTTTTAAGGGGATGATCAGACCGTCAAACTGAACAACTTTCTCTATGGCACCAACATCGAAATCGCGAAAAAAAATCAGCTCTTCCATACAAAACTGCCAACCTACTTGGGCCAAATGTATGGGACAGCTGATTTTTTTTTCGCGATTTCGATGTTGGTCCCATAGAAAAAGTTGTTCAGCTTGACGGTCTGATCATCCCCTTAAAAAAGTGTCAGCATATTAAGAAGGACCCTGTATATGATCTATTGATGGCATCCGTATTGAATATGCATTTTGGAAACCAACTATTTAGTCCGTTAAGAAAAATACTGGATGATTGAAGAGAAAATTGACAAAGAAAATAATTTGTTTGTCTACTTTAGTCACGTGATCGTATACGACTGTGATTGGCCGAATGGTTGATGACGTAAACTGCTTGTAAACAGTTGCATGTAGAGCGTGAGTGTCGTACAAAGTTTACGTCATCGTGACGTCACCTGCTTGTAGCCACGTATATTGTCAGGAAAAGCATTTTTTGTTTTCGTTTTTTCCTGCACTATATGTAATGGAACGAAAAATATGCATTTTCTATAGAGACCTAAGACATCAGTGATTAACGTAGAACAGTTTTTAAAAACCTGTAAATACCCTATTTAATAGATTTTAGAATATTTTCCAAAAACACCAAAAAAGGGCTCAACATTAGCTAAAATTAAAGATACGAATTTTATCAATTCCCTATAATGTTATAAAACTATTAAAAGTCGAACACAGTGTATAGAAGTAACAACATTAATTTATTGGAACCAATATTATACAAATCCTTTCAATTTGACACTTATTCTCTTCACGAATCATTACTGGTGAAAATACGAAAATAGAATAGAAAGCGCGCCTTCTTTTTTCATTCTCCAGTTTAGCGGGAAACTGACTGGAGGGGGCACTCAATCCTGATTGGTCGAATCACAGGTTGTATTACAGAGGGCGCTGCTTCAACTGTTGTCAATCCAAGCCTGGGTAATGTATAGCGTGCGTAGGACATTATGAATCCGTAAAACGCCGGTAGATGGCGTTACTGAAGATTGCCAACACGGCCATTCTGCATAGCGCATGTCCTCAGGCGCTTTTCAATACCTGAAAATATCGACAACATATTAGTATACGTTCGGCCTATCTTGATTACAAAGGATTTATACATATCTAATGTACAATTTAGTCCCTTTAGCCTTAGGCGACATTGTAACTTAGACATGTCGGTGCATATTTTGTTGATCCAATACCACCAAAACAGTGTTCCTTTAGGCTTAGGCAACATCTATTCAGTCAATTTGTCTTTAGGCTTAGACAAACACTGAACCCTTATTTGGTACTAATGAATCAACAATCAGTAATTACACATACACAAGGTTAAATATTAAATCATAAATATTATTTAATTTCACCTCAATCCATACACCTGTAGTTCTATAATCACCTTAAGGTATAAATAAAAGAATGCAGTGCAGAATCCAAAATGTAGAGCTTTATCCGCATTGGATCGTGCACCTAAGAAAACAAAATAGGTAATAAAGAAACTTTTACCTTTGATTGCCAACACAGGCTAAGAATAAAAAAAATAGTCGACTTAGTTCCAGTCATCGATCCGAATCCAATGTTTCATGTTCTCAGCGGCAGCAGTGCCCGTGTAACGTTTGTGACTGCGCTCGCTACCCCTCATGTCGGTTACTCGATATCGGTCTTGTCCTAAAATCTTTTCAATCTGAAATGGTCCTTTATACACGGGCATTAATTTTTTGCTTTGCCCGTCATTTGTTTGGCTTAAGATTTTAACAAGGACCAGATCACCTTCCTGATATTGTGTAGCCCTGGTACGAGTACTATCAAATCTCCTTTTTTGTAACTCCGCATTAACCTTAATGTTATCATCAACCCATTTGCGTAATTGAGTTACGTCCGTAGTATTACCGTTATCAGGTTCTGGTGCTAGTTTGTCACTGTCTGTTCGAAGTCTGTATCCAAAGAATACTTCACTAGGGATAGCTTTAATCGTTTTTTGAAATGTGCTATTGATTCCTTGTTGCAGATGTCTTACACATTCGTCCCACCTGTCGTCTGTTAAATTCGCACCCATAGTTTTCATAGCTTCTAACACGGTTCTGTTGAAACGTTCAACTTGACCATTGGAACGTGGCATACCCGATGCGATCGTGTGAAGTCGAATATTTTTGTCATTGCAGTATTGTTTAAAAGATACCGAAGTAAACGCAGATCCTGCATCTGCCACTATTCTACGAGGATTGCCAAATATTTTTGAGATAGTTTCTAGTTCTTTCACGACATAGCTACTTTCCGTGCTTTTAACCGGCGACACGAAAACAAACTTTGAAAATGAATCCACCGTCACTAATAAATATTTATTATCTTTAAGGGTCTTCACAAACGGGCCTAGATGATCCAGGTGTAAGGTATGAAAGGGTTGAGCGTACTTAGGAACGGGATATAGTTCACCTTCTTTAGAGCCACCCTTTTTCTTATAATATATACAATTTAAGCAATTTTTTATGTATTTTTTAATAGTGCGTCTCATTTTAGGGAACCAATACAAATGTGCTATACGTTCGTAAGTTTTGTCCAAGGAGAAATGCCCCAGATCGTCGTGATTGCATTTAATTATTTGCCAAACACATTCTTTTGGAACAACCCAGCGACGGCCGTGAGCAGTTCTCCTGTAAATTTTATTTCCCAAAAGTTCATAATTTGTAAAAACGTCCTTATTTCCGTCTCTATCACCAGATTCTAAAATTTGTCTTAAATAAACTAAATGAGAGTCTTGCAATTGTACTGACAACAACCAGTCCGCCTCGGTGATCGACATAACCAGCTCTGCCTCAGATTTTTCCCCGGTTTGCGCCGGGTTGCGGCTCAAGGCGTCAACGTGTTGCATACGCGTGCCTTCACGGTGGACTATATCAAAAGTAAACTCTTGCGTTGAGAGAACCCAGCGAGCAATCCGAGGAACAATCTCCTGTTTGGTTAAAGCATACCTCACAGAATTACAGTCCGTCACGATTTTAAATTTAGTTCCCAGCAAATACAATCTAAATTTTTCCAAAGAAGCCACAATAGCTAGTAATTCCAACTCAAATGAGTGGTATTTTTTCTCATCATCACTTGTCTGACGGCTGTAATAATGTATCGGCTTCTCTCCTTCAACCGTAACCTGCATCAGAATACCGGCTATGCCTTCCCGACTTGCGTCTGTGTACAAAACGCATTCTTTTTTAGGGTCAAAAATACTGAGTACGCTATCAGAAGTTAATGAATCTTTCAAAGCCTGAAACGCGTGTTCGTGGCTACTATCCCAAGACCAAGAACTATCTTTTCTAGTTAGCTGCGTAAGAGGACTTGATATAAGGGCACAACTTTTTATAAATTTTCGAAAGTAACTAATCAGGCCATTAAATTGTCGAAGTTGGTGTACGGTTTTGGGAGTAGGGAAATCTTTAACTGCTTTCACTTTAGACTCACTAGGCATTATACAGTTTTGTCCTACTTTGTAACCAAGAAACTCAATTTCGGTTTTCAAAAAGTGGCATTTTTTCAGGTTAAGAGTAAGACCATTTTCGCGGAACAATTTTAACACTGTTTCTAAAATCTCTAAATTTTCTTCTGCGGTCTCGCTAACTATCAAAATGTCATCAAGATATACTATTATCTTGCCAAACCGAAGGTTGCCTAATACTCTGTTCATCATTTGCTGGAATGTTGACGGCGCGTTGGCTAAACCAAAAGGAAGCCTTAGAAATTCGTAATGTCCGTCTTCGGTGATGAACGCAGTCTTTTGAACTGAGTCTTCCTTCATTTTAATTTGATAGTACCCACTTTTCAAGTCCAAACTTGTAAAAAATTTACAACCCTGTAACCTATCTATGAGTTCTTCAATTCTAGGCATTGGATATTTGTCTTTTATGGTAATTTTATTAAGAGCTCTGTAATCAATACATAATCTCTTTTCACCATTTTTTTTGCTAACTAATAACGCGGGGCTGGCGTAGGGTGAATTGCTCTCGCGAATGATCCCATGCTCTAAAAGCTCGTTAACCATGTCTCGAATGATTTTTCTATCAGAGTTAGATGCTCTGTAAGGCCTAAAATATACGGGTTTTGTATCACTCAAATTTATTTCCATTTCATGATTGTTCACTTTACCTAGTTCTTTTATTGATGATGCTACGCATTCTTTATAGTTCTTAAATAAAGTTAACAATTTAGCATGTTGGGAATCAGTGTCTATAACGAAATCGGGGTCTGCTACGACCTCACAAAACTGAACATATTCAGCAGCATAATCAAATTTCAGAATTTTTCCTATTCGAGAATACATTATATCTGTCCTCTCTGTAACGTTACGGCCTATCAGTATCTCACAACCCGATAGCTCCTTCAGTACGTACAACTCCACATTCTGGACAATCACAGAATCGATTTTCAAATTTACCGTAACTAGAGATGAAACAGTTTCGATACTATCTTTTTGAAAGCCTTGCAACGTTATAGGAGAAGTTATAGGGCACATTCTCAAATTGAATTTTTTTGCTAAAGCTAAAGAAATTAAAGAACAACTACTGCCTGTATCTATAAAAGCTGTGTGTTCAAATTCATTGACTTTAATTGTTTTATAAAATTTATCTTTTGAATCGGATGACGAAATATATTTGGTCTCCTGCACTACGGGTTTTACAGGAGTAATTTTCTTTTTTGTATAGCACGTAGAATCTGAATGCCCCTTTTTACCACAAAATTCGCATTTGATATAACAGTGAATTCGTTTATGATTACCCCCACAATTAAAACACTCGATGGGCTTACGATTCTGTGTCTGCCCAGTACTTGGAGTCTCAGATGATGAGGGCAAAACGGGCCGCAATACGTTCTGGTTTTGAGTATAAGGTTTCACATCCTTAGTGTTATCACGAGAGCTTACATTCGAAACAACCGACATTTGTTTTGTTTTAGGCTTGTATAAACGACTGTGCAAAAACCCGGCCAGATTATCGCATGACTGAAAGTTACTAGCTTCTACCGACGCAGTTATATTACTATCGGAAATATTTCCTAGAATAATGGACATTATATCGGGCTGAGAAAAATTTAAATTCAAGGCATCGATCTTAGCTTTTTGTTGAAAGAAAAACTCGTAAAGTGATTGGTTTTCTATAGGTTTTTTATCTATAATTTCTTTTATTAGATCGAACATATTTCTTTTAATTTGAAAGGTAGTCAAGATAATTTTCCTCCAATCTTTCCAAACCCACGTGGTCCAAGAATGATCATTACGCAACAAAGAATCGTACCACATTTTCGCCGAACCTTTTAATTTGTTCAACGCCTGATAACGGATCATACTGTCAGACCAAGCAAAAGTTGAAGCATATGATTCAATCACATTTATCCATGATAACACATTGTCGGTTAGCGGGTCAAATTCGGGGATCATAGTATGTAAGGTATTAGTACTCGTACTCACAATTTCTCCTTTAGATCTGGGCTTCACCTTAGTACTTTTTCGGGCAGCACGTCCTTTGGGTTGACGCATCACCTTCGACTTTTTCCGGGGTGGAGTTGCTGCGCTTGAACTGCTCGTGGAGCAGGAGGAACTCGAGCTAGAGCTGGAGTTTGAGGTGGAGCTCGAGCTGTAGCTGGAATTGGAACTACTGGGCGGAGTACGAGTACGTTTTAACTTTGATCGAGAGCTACGCTCCACCACGTGGGTTTTCGCAGCTCGATCTTTCGCACGTCGTGTAACTTTAGACTTCCCTCGTTGCAACGGTATAGGAGTCCTTGATCTACTCAAATCTCTGGAGCGCGAACGAGTGCGCCTCCGTTTCGACCTGGACTTCCGATCCTTCATCTTTGTGCGCGTTGGTATCGTCGATCACTTCTGATTTTATCAATTCCCTATAATGTTATAAAACTATTAAAAGTCGAACACAGTGTATAGAAGTAACAACATTAATTTATTGGAACCAATATTATACAAATCCTTTCAATTTGACACTTATTCTCTTCACGAATCATTACTGGTGAAAATACGAAAATAGAATAGAAAGCGCGCCTTCTTTTTTCATTCTCCAGTTTAGCGGGAAACTGACTGGAGGGGGCACTCAATCCTGATTGGTCGAATCACAGGTTGTATTACAGAGGGCGCTGCTTCAACTGTTGTCAATCCAAGCCTGGGTAATGTATAGCGTGCGTAGGACATTATGAATCCGTAAAACGCCGGTAGATGGCGTTACTGAAGATTGCCAACACGAAGCCACTGGGCTATACAGAGTGTAAGTGACAGTCTAGCAAATACTGAAACGGTGAATTCAGACCATCAAACTGAACAACTTTCACTATAGAGCTACCCTCAGGAAACGCGACAAAAATCAGCAGCTCCATACAAAACAGCTGTACTTACTCGACTCAAATGTACTGACCGAGTCACTTACAGGGTGTGTATAATAATTTTGTAAATTTTTAGTCTTATTAAGCCATATATATTTTTAATGAAGAATTTATTGTGTGTAACATAAATTTACCTACCGTTAATTAAAATTAAAAATATAGAGAATTTATAACTAACTTAACCTAAAATATGGTGCAGGTCTGGGCCGCGCGGGAGGGTAGCCATGATGCTGGCAGCGTTTCCTCGCTGAACAGCTAAGCTGATCCGTTGAGCGAGGAAAGCGCCAGCCCTTGGAACCCCGGTCGAGTCTACCTTAGTCTTATTTATATTTTCTGATAGTATTTTTAGTACTGGAAGCACAACACAATCCGTTCGGTACATTACTGTATTTGAAAACGGTGACACTGTTCGCTTATTATTGGCAACACAGAAAAGAGAACCAGTATGAATAGCATGCGGACTATTTTAGTCCGAGAACTAGCATTACCAAAACGAGTCTGGCTCGCGCACGGACCGTACCGTACCTACAATTACCAAAAAATATACGTGTTAATGAATTAACGCAAAACTAGAAAGTAGTTTGTTTAGAATCGAGAGCAGAATCGAATTATTATGGTATCAACATACGTATTTTTTTTCAAAATTTTAAATAATTTGTTTGTCAAATTTAAAATTTACTGAACTTGATCTCAACCCACCGCTCGGGCACTCTCACCCTACTTACTACCAAAACAAGATTCTTAAAATGGATCCATGAGCACGTTAGCGCCTTCATTCATTGCTAAAATGATAACAAATCATTGTTGCTTCAAAACTTAAAATGCGGATAATTTTAACTATCAAAATAATGCAATTATTGTTTCAATCTAATTATTTTCTTATAAATCAGTTGGGGTGTATGCGGTTTTGCGCTTATTCATTAACATGGTGTATATTTCTCTAAGATCCTTAGCGCAAGTCCCACACTCATTTGACTAGTTTTATTATCGTGTTGTAGTTGCTCCTATAGTATAAGTTGTTCAGATTGATGGGTAGAGTATGTGGTTTAATGGTTAATGATACTTTTCCTTACACCCTGTAGCTGATGATGATGAATTATTTTTACTATTGATCGCATATCAACTCCTTCCGGCTTCAAAACGACCTATTCCACGCTATAGACTGATGAGAAAAGTATAATTTTATGCCAGCAATATATCTTGTGATAATAGTTACATTGTTACAGTACTTTACAATTTACAATACCAATTATGTTTTATTTAAGTATTTTATGTAACATAAAATAGTATTTTCCGTTGTTAAATTAATATAAATACACTATGTTTTATTTGTTTACCAATCAATACAAAATTAATTAAGTATTACGCATTTCAATTAGTATGCGATAGACAATCACTACGATTTTAAAAATAGAACGATAGACAATCGCAACCTTTTCAAAGTTAAGACGATAGACAATCGCGGTAAATCAATGGTTGGAAGATGCTATATAATCTGCGTTGTCGAGATTCACTACGAGATCTTTTCAAAGATACCAATATTTTGACTTTCTACAGTCAATATATTTACGAAAATATTTTATACGTTCGCAAAAATTTGTCTCTCTGTCCCAAAAACAGTGACGTTCATAATTACAATACAAGAAATAAAAATAAATTAGTGTTCCCACATTTTCGACTTAGTAAGGTCAACACATCTTTCATGGGGCACTGTATACGTTATTATAATAAGATACCAGAGAATATTCTTAACTTGACGGACAAAAAGTTTAAGTCCCATGTTAAACAAGTCCTCTGTAAAAAAGGTTACTATAAACTCGATGATTATTTGAATGACCAAAATGTCTGGTCTTGACAATGTTACACTATGTTATTTAATATTGAATTTATGTAATTGTACTCTGTATATTTTGTTTTGTTTAAAAGAAGTGTGTTGTAGAGTTTCTGGCCGCATCTTCTGTACAACGGAACACCTTCCGACGCGGTGGTAGATTCAAAAACATGACGTCAAAAAGTTATCTATGTGATATTATTTTGAATAAACAATGTTGACTTTTGATAGACAATCCCATTGATTAATCGCGATTGTCTATCTTCCTATTTTCGTCCGATACGATAGACAGGACGATTTCAAAGTTAAGACGATAGACAATCGCGATTAATCAATGGTAGGACGATAGATTGACGGCCCGATAGTTCATTCAATAGTGAACCTACCTGCTGTGCCGAAGGTCGTGGGTTCGACTCCCGTAAGGGGCAAATATTTGTATGATGAATAGGAATATTTGTACCCGAGTCATGGATGTTTGTATCTATACTTATTTATATGTATTCTATATCGTTGTTTAGTCATCATAATGCAAGTCCAGGTTAAATTCTGGTACCGGTTTTAGATGCGCCTGGATAATTTATGTGGCAATGTCTCAGATAAATTTACGGGAATTTATCTGAGGGCAATGTCCATGATATTTTTGTGTAGAGTCTCAAGGTTAAGGCACGATGGGGCTGGCATAACCTGAGCGTTAAAAGCCCCGATTAAAAAAAATATATACATAGAATTAAAAAAAAATTCCATGATATGTATAATGGACAATCACGGTATATCAAAAGTAGGACAATAGACAAATGCGAAAATTTTTAAGATAGGACGATAGACTATTAGGGCGTTTCCACGAGTTCGTGGGCGATATTTCGGGGATTTGTCAAGTACAAATAAATAAACAAAAGATCGAATAACATAACAGAATTCCGAAACTTCCAAACAATATTGATTGAAATGGATCCATGAAATATGATCTTAGTTTACAAATTCTTTAACTATAAAATACGCATATTGCTGTTTTCTCTCCTCATTTCTATTGTGATTTTCATTGCAATTAGGGGGTCCCTATAAATATGAAAATTTTACAACGTTAAGTACCACTATCTATTTTAATATTTTTCAAACGGAATTTTTTAAACACTATATTATTTATAAGAAGACGAGGTAGAAGTCGCGACTATCTAACTCTTATTAAAGAGAAATAACAAAATCATTCATTCTAAGAAAAAGAGAAAAAGAGAAGACCCCTGAAGATCTCTTCTTATTAAAGAGACGATAAATCATTTATAGTAGAAGATTAATTTTTAAGATGTTATAATGTACAGTGAAATTATTGTTGTAATTCTAATATTAAG
The DNA here is from genome assembly GCA_963924505.1 of Agonopterix alstromeriana. Lineage (NCBI taxonomy): Eukaryota > Metazoa > Arthropoda > Insecta > Lepidoptera > Depressariidae > Agonopterix > Agonopterix alstromeriana. The sequence continues at coordinate 1,667,662 of OZ004684.1, forward strand.
TAAAGGTAAGTTCTATGTTAAGGCTCCTTTTACCGTTTAGTAGCCTCATCACAGTGTTTAAGATTTCTCAATCAAGAAACCATTCATTAATAAAAATGCGCAACTCCAATGTACAACAAAAGTTTTAAAGATATTTTACACAATACTTTTATTTAAAGGTCTACACACAAAAAAAATTAAAAAGAGAAAAAAAACAGCCACTTTTACAATTATTTCGATATTCTTAAAAGTGAAATGTTTAGAACCTATAAAAGTTTACTATAAAAATTGTTTTTATGCTAAACCTATAAAAGTACCAATTGTATAAAAAATATTTATAGTATACTAGATTGAACCCGCGACTTCGTCCGCACAAATTATACACCAGATCATAAGCTATCAAACAAAAAAAGTATCATCAAAATCGGTTCAGTAGTTTTCGCGTGATGTTCGCACAAACAAACAGACAAAAATTCTAAAAAAAGGTTGATTTGGAGTCAGGGACACCTAAAAACCATATCGTCATCTTTTTCTTGTAAATATTTAAGGCTTTTGACTTTTGTAGAATACCCGAGGAGCACTTTTTCGTTTTGGGTTTTCATTATTCAGAAATCTTTAATATTATGATGAGGGCGCCACTGAACTGCAAAAGGACTCGTTAACTTACAAAACATAAGGAATTTTTTTGTTGCGAAATCGTTAAATAATAAAAGAAATTGTTCTTCGTCAGTTACTACATAGTCTAGGAAAAATACGGTTTGAGATTGCATTAAAGACACTTTAGTAAATTGTGTTTGAAATAATATTACTGTTAGTTTAAAACTTTTTTGTCAAGATTTCGTGGTTATATTGGCTCAGGAACCTGAGAAATACCTTAAAATCGATATAAATGTACGAAGGGCAAGCTTATTTCGAAAGATATTTCTTCCGGCATACTAGCAAAAGAGACAGTTAATTATCACAAGGCAAATTTAATGAGTACAAACCAACAGTAAATAATTTAGTTTTGAGGTTATAATTTTTGAAGACTTACAAAATATTAAATATCTACTCAAATTTACGATATTAACCGGGGATTATTATTGTTTTAAGTAAAACGTATTGAATAAAGCCATCCTGTACAAAATCATCAGTTTTCCATTTTTTGTTCGTACCTTAATTTAATGTTTTGTAAATGTCTTAATTATTCAATAATACGCAATAAAAAATCGGGGATTATTGAGAATTTATGTTTTTCGGGTATGTATCTACTATATTCCAAATTATCACCAAAAGTGCAATTAATGCAACCTTCTCCATACAAAAATCCGTAGATTTCCCCGACTAACAGGTTGGTTAAAGCTGGCGCGTTCACAGACACACACAAATGCGTTTTTCCTGTAACTGTAGCGAACGTGGCCCACCGGTGGTTTATTCGGCTCCGCTGGAGAGGTTTTAGTGGACTGTAGTTTTTCTGGTGGCAGGAGTGGTTCGATGTAAAGGAAAGCCTTGTTTGCAGCACTGGAGGTTTATTTTAGTGATTTTTTCACCAGAGTTAGTTACACGCACAAGCACCGTACCAATATGGAAGGCGGAAACGGAAATACAACTTTTTTAATTACTACATTTTATGTTGGTGTTGCCAACAGTCACAGCATCCGTGCTTGATAAAGATAGAGAAACTTTTCATTATGCGTGCAATCTTGTCTTCTTATTGTGTGGGCAAGCCCTGGTGTCAGAGTTTTTCAGACCGCCTCACAGCCTCTGACCCGGTTTTTATGTAACGACTCCTACCACCAGAGATAGTAGCCGGGACCAACGGCTTAACGTGCCATCCGAAGCAAGGAATCGTCTTTTTTTTTCAGACAATCAGGTGATTCAGCCTGCAATGTCCTAGCCAACTGGGGCAATCGCACAAAGTGACATATCACTAGGTTTCCACCGTGGGAATCGAACCCACGACCTCCGTGTCAAGAGCCCAATGCTCTTAACCATTGGACCACGGAGGCAGTTTGCACTGGGACAATGAGCTTAAATGTGTAACACACGCCAGCTTTAGCCAACCGACCTGTAGATTGCGTTTTATTATTTATAATTAATGGACTTCTTGCTTGTGCGTTAGCACCGCATTTCCGCCAATGTCAACTGAGAAGGATTGCGGAGCCTCGTGGCAGGCTGAGACGCGAACCGCACGAACACCACGCGAAAGACAAGCGTTCGGGGCAAACCCTACAACGTGACTCCGTTCTCACCGATCCCCGCTTCCCAACCCGTCGCGTAATCCCAGCAACGCCCATTGCCGAGGTCCGTACCCCCCTGGGGTGCCCCTTGGGCAGGTTGCTTAAATCACTGGTTCGGTGACCTACCAGGGCGCTTCGCCGTCACTGGTAAGGCCACCCCCAAAAGCCCGCTGTAAAAAGCAGTAAAAAAAAAAACGTGACTCCGTAGATTGCGTTGTAGACACATAAAATTTGTCAATGCCATAGAATTTTGCGAGTGCTATTATGATTCCTATTTCTAAGTCTTTAAGGTTGTTGTTCCAGTGCCAACAGTATCACCAGCTAAAATAGACCTGGTAGACTGCGGGGTAGATCTGGAGGTGGAGGTGTCTCGAGGAGAAATAGACCAAGAAACATATCCCTGGTACGGAATACTCTACTATTATAACTGTAAGTATATTTTATTTACCTATATTAGACCATTTCTTTCTATTTATAGCTAAGAGGACGATTGTAGTTGGTCTCTTTTGTCTTATGACGTACCTTTAATAGTAGAATGATATGGAACTATAGATATTTGTTGTGTGTGTGAAAAGTGACCGTAAACATAAGGCCATATGTCACTTGGTGCCTTTTGTCCATAGTACTTGACACCACACACTCAAACCTAAACGTCAAAAAAAGTGGACACTTTACAATTGGTATGGCTCACTCTAGCCTTAAAGAGAGACCCTTCCTCTCAGATTTATAGATCAGTAGAGGCCTACCATGAGTTGACAGTATACTCTTTTTAGGGTTCCGTAGTCAAACAAAGAACCCTTCTACTTTCGTCCATTCTGTCTGTCTGTCTGTATGCCCCGCCTCAATAACTCGCTCATTTTTGCACCTATTGAATCGAAATTTGGCATGAAGACAAAAAAGTAACACAAAAACAGAAATGTAGTATCTAAGACTACTTATATGCGGACCCGCCTCGCCTTAGCATTTCCCCTCTGCCAGCGTACAGGATCAAAAGATCTTACGCATTTACATTCAATTGTATACCTTATCACTAAACGCCTATAATAGCGGAACAATAATTTCGAACTTATGACGTTCACACGACACTGTTTTTCATGATTTTTAACATTCAAAATTAGAATCTAAACTAATGGAATAAAATTCAATGTTGCGTATCTCGTGCTACCTCGCCCCCCGCAAAAAGTGGCAGAAAAGTTTGTTAGTAGAATTATACGCGTAACTTGTCCTCATATAAGTAGTCTAAGTGTAGTATTTATGAAGAAAACAATTTTTATCGTCCGATCGAAAAAAAAAACTAATTTTGCCTTGCGTTGGATGGAATTGGGCCACGAAATTAGTTATTAATTTTTTTTTTAAATCGATTGGTCTTGGGCAATAGAACAAAACTCCCACAGAAACTAAATCGATATAATGCGTCTGTCTCGAGATATGAGCTCCAAGGCCTGTACCTGCCCCATTAGTGGCGTCTACAACATTTAAAACTTTTAAGGGGGTTGTTTAGACCAACAAACTGAACAACTTTCACTATGGGACCAACATCGAATCTACTGTCCCATACATTTAGCTCGAATAGATTTGTAGTTTAGTCACAGGTCCGGCACTCTAAAGAACGTTTTTGTTTTCGAAATGGCGTCCGCACATGCGCACTTTGTGCAAACCGTCCATGACATTGCGTGTAGGGTTGAAAGCCACGCTTTGCATTTAACGTCATCTACATTTCAATACTTTTAATTGTTTGTTATATTATTAAAAATAGTATTTGAGCTAAAGAATTATTGAAAATGTGAATTTAGCGTTATTTTTCAACGTTTTTTATGCACTGAAAAGACACAATTTTATACAGTCAAATCCAACGGGTGCGTGCGACTGACTGCATTCCCTTGCTCGGCTTCCCTCAAGTTTCCCAGAAAGCGTGAGGTGAGGTGGGGTATCTGAAGTCAGAGGGGGCAGGGAGTGGCCGTTCTGTATATAAAACTATATACTATTACCTATTCTGTGGTTTAGTATGGAACATCAGACTTTTTTGTCGCGATTTCGATATTGGTCCCATAGTAAAATTTGTTCGGTTTTAAGGTCTAAACCACCCCCTTAAATGTTTATTTGTATTTTTGTAACACCTTGTGACGAAGATGATGTTGATACTTGACAGATGACGACATGGGTGAGACCAGAGCGGTGACCCCAGTGGCGCTAATACATGAAGAGTTCGTGGTCGCCGCAGCCGCCGACATCGGCCCCATGCCGAAACACAACTTTAGGTAAGTAAGTACACACGTTCATACAGTCGTGGTGGTCCAGTGGAGAGTAACCTTGCCTGCCGTGCAGGAGGCGATGGTTCGATCCCCATCCAACCCGACTCGTACCAATGAGTTCTTCGGAATTGATTTGTAACACCATTGGGTTTTCGGTGAAGGAAAACATCGTGAGGAAACCTGCGTGCTTCAATTTCGAGGCATGTATTGTACTGTCCATTACAAGTTACGACGGGTTCACTCCCCGTCACACTGGACAGAGTTTCGGTACTACTAGTGAAACGTTGATATTTTGAGTTTTCAGAACATCTTTGACTACTCGGGGAATATAGTCGTGAACATTTGCATGCTTATGCTCAATTTCAAGCTCTTTTTTCAGTTATAGCGCCCATTGTATGCCATTGTATGATGAATACGAATATTTGTACCCGAGTCATAGACGTTTGTATCTATATATGTATTCTATATCGTTGTCTAGTCATCATAATACAAGTCCAGGCTAGATTCTGGTACTTAAAATGTGACTAGATAATTTGTGTGACAATGTGCAAGATATTTATATAATACATTTTTTGAGGTGACAGCTCTGTGGAAAAAGGCGCGAGCGCGGCCGCTATTTTAGTGTAAATTGATCCTAAGCCTCTCATATTTACAGGGCGATGTCTCGAGTCCTTCTAGGCGAGGGGTGGGAGTCTCCCGGGCGGCGCGTGCGCAACTATGTGCTCCATCCTGAGTACGGGGAAACCTACAACACTATAGCTATAGTGCAGCTGAAAGATCCTATCCGTAATAGTAAGTTATGCATTTATTATATTACCTTTTGCGATCGCCGAAGTTAAACAACGGTAGATCCGGCCAGTCTTCAGTGACCTTTTTCGTAGCATTTTATCTTATTGTACCTTCCGAAAGCATGCTAAGCAGTCTTAGACCATAAAACTAGGGACCAGCCTCATGTTACCTCTCTACCAAGTTACAAGATCAATTGGTCATGTGCATTTACATACAATTTTATACCTTGCTGCCCCATGGCTGTAACATGTTTATAATCTATAATATTTGAAGGACCGACCGACCTGGTGAAGAGGGCGGGAATTCGTTGGATGAGGGCGGGAATTCGTTGGATGAGGGCAGAGCAGGACTGGTCGTTTTGGCGATCCTTGGGGGAGGCCTATGTCCAGCTGTGGATGATGATAATGATGTAGAGTAGAGGCTGGGATCGAACTGCCGCCGCCTTGCCGGAAGGCGAAACTGCTGGCCACTAGAGCACCACTGTTAAAATTTGTTTTTTTATCTGTTCCCAGAACCGATTAAACCACTGTGCCCGCCCCCAGACGTAATACGGAACCCAGAATTCTACATTATCAAATACAAAAGTGACGAAGGTACGTATCTGAATGTATACAGGGTGTTAGGATGAACAGTTGCATTACTTTAAGGGGTGATTGTACTCATGATACTGATCAACTTTCCCGAAGAATTTTATAGGAAATTATCACAAAAAGATTTTGGACTTTTCATACTAAATGCAATCAGGTGATCGAACTTTCGTATAAATCCCACCTAGCACCAAAATATCAAATATAGGATATTTTGCATAGCATACGCTCACGACTATTTTCCCCGACGTGGTAGTCAGAGATTCTGAAACCTCAGAACATTCACATATTTTGAAATTATGAATAGCGGATTATTTTACGAACCCTGGTTCTGTACCACAACATAATGTACCAAAAACGAAAATTAACCAAAATATACAAAAAAACGACCCCTCCTCCCTTCCCTCTTTAACTTCTAAAATAAGCATATGCTCATGACTATATTCCCCGAGAGGGTAGTCAGAGATATTCTGAAACCTCAGAACATCCACGTTTCACCAGTAGTACCGAAACTCTGTCCAGTTTGACGGGGAGTGAGCCCGTCGCCACATAATGGACAGTGGGTACAATACATGCCTCGAAATTGAAGCATGCAGGTTTCCTCACGAAAACTTCACTTCTAAAATACATACATACATATACTCACGCCTGTGTCCCATTGAGGTAGGCAGAGACAATTGATCGCCATCGGCTACGATCCTGACATACCTCTTTTGCCTCTTCCACAGTCATAAGTCGTTTCATACACGCTCGTCGGTTTCGGTTACATTTGATCTGACCCTTCTTAAGTAGGCTGTCAATTTGGTCTGCATACTTACGTCTAGGGCGACCCCTTTCGACTGTTCCATTCACTCTCGCTTTATATATTGCATACGTCTCTGGTTCATCTCTCATCAGCTCATCAGTTTCTGGCCACATCTTCTCTACAGCGACAACACGTTCCGACGCGGTGGTAGCTTTAAAAAAGATTTGACGTTTGATAAGTGTGCTGCAAGCTCCTATATTGAATAAATTATATTGACTTTGACTTTGACTTCGTCAGTATACTTCTAAAATACTGGAGTGAAGAGTCTGAATTGAATATAGCTTTCGGTGAGTACATTCATTGAAAATTATAACGGATGCTGTAGCCCAACCAATTTCTGAAACAACCTGTAACAGTGAGATAATCGATTTTACTAACGAAACACTAACACTAAAAACGATTTTGAATTTTCAGATTATGAGAAATTAAAAAGAGAAGTGATACCCGTCTCGCACGTACCTGGCAACATGTGCAAAGATTTCTACGTCGCTGCAAATGTGAGTACAGTAATAGTTAACGTGAGTTAATGAATATGGGCAAAACCTCATACACCCCAACAGATTTATAACAAAATAAATAGATTGAAACAATAATTTCATTAGTTTTACAGTTAAAATTTAAAGTTATTCGCATTTAAAGATTTCAGCAAAAATAATTGGTTATCATTTCAGCAATAAATGAAAGCGCTAGCGTGCTCGTGGATACATTTTAAGAATCTTGTTTTGGTTGTAAGTAGGGTGAGTGTGCCCGTGCGGTGGATTGAGAACGAGTTCAGTAAATTTTAAATTTTACAAACAAATTATTTAATATTTTGAAAAAAAAAACCTATGTTGAAAACAAGATAATTCGATTCTGCTATCAATTCTAAACAAACTACTTTCTAGTTTTGCGTTAATTCATTAACACGTTGTATAATCACCAATAAATAAAAATCTCTTATTGCATCAAAGTTTAGGAACATACAATTTATATGTAGCCCTGGCAGTCCTATCCAGGCTAGCATTTAAACAAACTGCCTGATGTGTAGGTAGCCAGTGCCCAATCAGCTATAACAGCTTTATTTGAGCTAATATAATTTAAATGTTATTAGGTAGGTATCGCAACGGGGACAAAGAAGATTTTTGGTTGGTTGTTGGTTTGTCCCCGCCTGCAATACCTACCTAATAACATTCAAATTATATTAGCTCAAATAAAGCCTTTATAGCTGATTATTGATTACTAGCAGCCCGTCCCGGCTTCGCACGGGGTAGACAAATAAATTTTAAGACTCATTTTTCTACACCTTCGGTTACATTGTTCAAATTTTACCAAGGATCCCTAATTTTTTTCAAAATGAAATGTAGCCTATGTCAAATTGGAAGAATGTAGCATTCTATTGGTGAAAGAATTTTTTAAATCGGCCCAGTACTTTTTGAGCCTATTCATTACAAACATACAAACATACAAAAATAGGTACAAATCTTTCCTCTTTATAATATTAGTGTAGATAGAGCTTGTTTTGCTCTTGTTAGTTAATAGGTTTTTATGCAGTCGGGTTTTTTTGTTTATCTTAATAATTTAGTTTATTTCATACTTTTTAGTCTTGTCTCGAAACTGTAACATAAAAGTACTATAATATATGTATATTTAGGATCGCCTGATTACTAGCTTTCATTTGATACCCATATAGTAATTTTTACTCAGTTAAATACTCACGGCGACACATTAACCTTTACAAAATTTAGCTTTATTCAACCTACGCGTGGTCTAGCTTATGTTGGTCTTGTATAGCTTGATGTGTCGCCGTGTGTACCTGCGCAATTCGGTATGTCAAGTTTTATTTTGGTATCGTTTTTTTTGTATGGATTCGATTCTGATTGGTCGAGTAGCTATTGACATTCCAATGGAACAACAGATTTAGTTTTCGTGCTTTCAAAGTTGGTCCCATAGTAAAAGTTGTTAAGTTTGACGGTGTAAAGCCCACCCCATAATGAAATATTTATTTCGCAGTTGTACACAAAGAAGATGCGTCCCCCGAACGTAGTTTGCGCGGTGTCACTCGAAACGGAACGCGTCTGTGTGTGGGAGGCTGGCAGTGTGCTCGTCATGAGGGACGTGTGGGGACGATGGCAGCTCGTGAGTTGTGCTCGTTACTTGAAATCTGTGTGGGGACATTATAAAATCAGGTACCTAATAGAGCACTTCTATCCCACAGCTGGGATTGGGCACCCGCGGTCCAGGCTGCGGCGCGCCCTCGCGCTACCTCGACATGATGAGCTACTACCCCTGGATCATCGAGAGTCTCGACAAGTTCCGCATGCTGTCCATCTCCAAGATTACCAACCACAAATATGTGCTGAGGAGTGAGTATTGTCATAGAGTAAAAGACGAAGAGTGCTATATTCCATTCTAAGTGGCGTACGTCGGGAAAAGGTCAAAATCCCGTCTCCTAGATGGCGCTGACTCTTTGCCCGTGAGTAGATGAGTTGCGACATATTTTCTCTGAAAACTTCTTCTGCCCCACAGCTCTAAGTTAGACCTTGCATACAACGTGTTAATGAATTAACGCAAAACTAGAAAGTTTAGAATCGAGAGTTCAAAAAAGTTTTTTTTTTTGAAAACATTAAATAATCTGTTTGTAAACTTTAAATATTAAATAATCTGTTTGTTAAATTTAAAATTTACCGAACTCAATCTCAACCTACCGCAAGGGCACACACCCCCTACTTGTTTGATTATGTTCTAAAAATTACGAATAAAAGTTAAATAACGATTAGTGATAAAGTAAGTTACGAATTGGTAGGAAGTTATCGGCACTGTAAGCGCGACAGCGCAAATGGAACGGCTGTTAGCGCTGTAATCGTTAACATCGCTGTTGTCGTGTCTCGGAACGCACTATTTGCCACTGATGAACGAGTACGACGGCTTGTCATTTATGATGATGATGATCGACGCATTAACATTGCAGGCAGCTACCGCGCATTCCAAAGGTTCGGTGCTTGCGATCCCGAGGAGAAAGAGAATCTCATCTACCGTGAATACATCACGTTGCGTACAGACAACAATCAGTACCAATTCTTGACGTACAACGTTAGTATTACCACAGATTATTTAATAGTTACTATGTACATTCATCATCATCATCAGCCTATATACATTCCACGGCAGCTGTATCAGCAGCAAATAAATGTCAGCTGTCCCATACAACACTGCAAACATAACTCGACTGAAATGTATGGGACATTTCAGTTGAGTTAAGTTTGCAATTTTGTATGGGCCAGCTGATATTTTTTTCGCCATTTCTATATTGGTCCCATACAGAAAACTGTAGACCTTATAAGATTAACTTTAGATATTAATGATCAGACCACCAAACTGAACAACTTTCTCGATGATCGATTTCGATATTGGTCCTATACAAGGTGTTACAAAAATGCAATTAAACATTTAAGGGGGTGGTTTAGACCATCAAACTGGACCAATATCTAAATTAAGAAAAAAAAATCTGATGTTCCATACTAAACTACAAATCTACTCGAGCTAAATGTATGGGACAGATGATTTTTTTTAGCGATTTAGATGTAGGTCCCATAGTGAAAGTTGTTCAGTTTGATGGTCTAAACAACCCCCTTAAAAGTTTTAAATGTTTATTTTTACTTTTGTAACACCTTGTAGAGATCTGAACATCCCCTTAAAATAGTTACAGATAATTTTGTTAGACCTTATATTATATGCCAATGAGTGACGATGCACTAGTATTACTGCCATTAGTTGCTTTATACGACGCCCACAGCAACCAAATAGCTATTATAATTTATTTATTTTATTTTCCAATGTTTCCAGCTGACAATTCGAGATAATGTGGAATACACGTGCCTCACGTTGGAGCTTGTGAACGCGTCGGCCGTGTCCGAGATGAGGATCACTCACATTTGTTTCAGAGAGGCCTACGGCACTCCCTGTTACATGTTCAGAGGTAACATCATTACCAGGCTTTGACTAATTATTATAAGGACTAGCCTTGCGGTAGCATTTCCCCTCTGCCACGGTATAAGCACAATTGATCTTGTGCATTTACATTCAATTTTACACCTTATCACTAAAATAACTTCGAACTTAGAACGTTTGGGGTTCACACGAGACAACTTTTCATGATTTTTAACATTCAAAATCAGAATCTAAATTTATGGGGAATAAAATCCAAAGTTGCGGATTTCATGTTACCTCGCCCCCCGCAAAAAGTGGCAGAAATGTTTGTTAGTAGAATTACACGCGTAACCAGTCCACATATAAATAGTCAAAGTTACCAGGTCTACCCAATATCAAACAGTACAATAAAAAACAAGCAACACAATAGCAACGAAATTTTAAGGCTATTTTGAATTACAGAAACAGAGATTTGAAACACTTCCTCTCACTTATTCTTAGAACAGCTTTAGTAACGTCCAAGATAATATGTTGGATAGTATATGTATCTAATAAATTAATTACATTTGGTAATCAGAATTGGCCAGAAAGCGAAACAGGAATCGGAAAATCTCGTCGTCCTTATTTGTAATGGAAGTATAGGTAATTCGGTATGTCAAGTTTTTTTTTTGGAGGGCTGAATCGAAAACCATTTCGAGATAATTGTCTCAATCATAACATTTTGTATGTCAGAGATTTTAAAATGAAAGGATTACAGATATTTTTAATAAAATAACGTTTTTTGGTCCGTCCATTGACGTCACTGGAAAACCTGTGAACTCCTTGGTAAGCTTAAAATTAACTTAAAATAACTGGCCATTAAGAAAAAAATACATTCACAATGTCAGAATTTGACATTTGATGTTGTCGTTTCTGTTTCCAGCATAGAGTTAGAAAGAGAAGGCTGGATTTTTTTTTTTAATAAAGCAATAGTTTTTCTCCATGGAGTTTGAATTATTTACTCTCCACCATTTTTGCACTCAGAGATTACAGCTCAAAGTAATTTAAAAATTAAATTTATATTGATAAACTCGATGAATCGCAATAAAAATTAAATTGGACTCTTAAAATTATGTCTTGTATCCGTAAAAAATATAAAATGAAGAGTAAGAAACTTGACATGCCGAATTTCCTTCGGCCGCGTACGAAACCAGAGGTTCGTAACCAGTTACGACCGAAGAAAAATGCATCTTGATACGATACTATACAACGTGTTAATGAATAAGCGCAAAACCTCATACACCCCAACTGATTTATAACAAAATAATTAGATTGAAACAATAATTTCATTACTTTGATACTTAAAATTTAAAGTTATTCGCATTTTAAGTTTTGAGGCAAAAATCATTTGTTATCATTTCAGCAATGAATGGGAGCGCTAGCGTGCTCATGTATACATTTTAAAATCTTGTTTTTTTAGTAAGTAGGGCGAGTGTGTTTGTGCGGTGGTTTGTCATCGAGTTCAGAAAATTTTAAATTATATGAACAAATTATTTAATATTTTGAAAAATGTATCCTATGTTGAAACCTTGATAATTCGATTCTGCTCTCGATTCTAAACAAACTACTTTCTAGTTTTGCGTTAATTCATTAACACGTTGTATACATCACATAAACAATTTCTTTTTTCAGGATCCCGATTCGACATATCAGTCTACATGATGTTTTCAGACAAATGCAGTTTCGAAATGTTCGCATGGGGTTTTTCAAAGCCTATGATTACTTTAGACATTATGGAATGGAAATGGGAGGAGGGTACTTACTACAAAGACTTTGCCGTCGAGCGGGAGGAATACAGAGGGCCTACGTGGATGACTGGGTTTGGATTCGAACCGCTAGACACCAAGATGTGGATACCGGAGTACGACATTTGGACAACGACGGAGTTTGATAATGCTTCTTGGTCTAGCACTACTCCTCCGCCAGGCAGAGATTATATACGTAAGTTACTTTTAGCAAGGCTCGCTGATATACATAAATACAACGTGTTGATGAATAAGCGCAAAACCTCAAACACCCCAACTGATTTCTAACAAAATAATTATATTGAAACAATAATTTCATTATTTTGGTAGTTAAAATTTAAAGTTATTCACATTTTAAGTTTTGAGGCAAAAATGATTTGTTATCATTTCAGCAATGAATGAAATCACTAGCGTGCTCGTGGATACATTTTAAGAATCTTGTTTTGGTAATAAGTACTGTGTGTGAGTTTTAAATTTTACGAACAAATTATTTAATATTTTGAAGAACAAAAAACCTATGTTGAAAACAAGATAATTCTATTCTGCTCTCGATTCTAAACAAACTACTTTCTAGTTTTGCGTTCATTCATTAACACGTTGTATAAATAACTAGCTGTTGCCCGTGACTCCGTCTGCGTAGACCTTAAAAAAGTATCCTATGTGTTAATACAGATCATATTCTATCTGTGTGTTGGTCTCATAGAGAAAGTTGTTCGATTTGATGGTCTGATCATCTCCGTCAGCAACAATGTCCAAGTTATATTTAACCTACTAATATTATAAATCGGATCATAGTATGATGATGCATGCTACGATGCTATGCTAATATTATAAATGCGAAAGTTTGTATGGATGGATGTATGTTTGTTACTCTTTCACGCAAAAACTACAGAACAGATTTTGATGAAACTTTTTTTGTTTGATGGCTTCTGATCTGAGATGATGATGATTGTAGGCTACCTTTCATATTTTATCCCTAAAATATATAATATCAACACGTAAACCATATTAAACATATTTATGTAAATACGTTAAGAATACATTAATCAACTACATAAATAAAATAAACTATATAATATAATAATATATTACACTCGATATATACCAAATCATATAATACATAATAAACATTATTTACTACCTATATCTATGGGCCAGCTCGTCGGTGCGTGAGAAGTGGAAACGCGCACGGTCTAGTGGACACGCGCATCCGAGACCGGTCCCTATTGTTCTCGCCCAAGCGGCCGGTCGCCATGTGCTCACGCGCACTGCACCGGCCGGGCAGTCTTAACCTATATCCTAACGCGAATGCATACCAAATTGTATGGTTTTTAGATTTACGTATCGTGCTCCGCAAAACTCTGTACCTGTCTATCTTTGTGTAAATAAACTCGAGTGCATTCAAATATTGTGCCTTCAACTTATTGGGTGGTAATAGCCTACTACCTAAACCAGCGGTCCCGCCTTATCAGCAGAAGACACCGCTTTATTGGTGACCCCGCAGAACACAATGGATTTCGAGGATGCAAACGATAATGCAGAGAGGACCGGGAGCGATACAAACACGACACCTCCAGATGATACAACTCAACCTCCCAACACCACTCCTCCTGCCAACCCGCTAGAGGTATTTAAAGTCGGGATACGCGTGCCCCCATTTTGGCCTGAGGAACCGGAGATTTGGTTCGCGCAAATAGAGGGTCAATTCTCCAACGCCGGGGTGGTTAACGACGCGACGAAATTTAATTATGTCATCGGCGCGCTGGAGAACAAGTTCTCTAGAGAGGTGAAGGATATTATCATCGACCCGCCTAAGCAGAACAAGTATGCCAAGCTGAAGACCGAACTAATTAAGAGGCTGACGGTTTCCAATGAAAAGAAACTGAAGCAGTTACTGATGCACGAAGAACTTGGAGACCGCAAACCGTCACAGTTCCTTCGTCATCTCACGGGTCTTGCTGGTACGGACATTCCTGACGATTTTATGAGGACGATATGGGTGAGTCGCTTGCCTCTTAATATACAGACGGTATTAGCCGGACAACCCGCTACGTCATCGCTCGAAATGCTAGCAGACCTGGCAGATAGAGTGAGCGATATTGCTATGCCCACGCCGTGTGTGGCTTCGACGAGCCAAGGAGTCCCAAACGACATTCTCATGAGCCTCACGCAGGAAATCGCAGAGCTCAGGAAGCAGTTCCAAAAGATGTCGTCAGACAGTAGCGGCAACTCACGCTCGCGATCACGACAGCTTCATAATCAGGACCGCAATCGCTCGGCATCAAGGACTCGCTCCCACAGCAATTATCGCAAGTACCCAACCTGCTGGTACCACAGCAACTTCGGGGAGAGAGCTACGAAGTGCATATTGCCCTGCGACTTTAAACCGGAAAACCCCAGGGGCAGCCGCTAATGGCGACTGGCGATTGCCCCGGCTCTACTGGTCGCCTATTTGTCATCGATCGGTCTTCGAAAACCCAGTTTCTGGTCGACACTGGAAGCGACCTATGTGTTTTCCCCCGGTCGTTGCTGTGTGATCGTCGAGTACGGACTAATTATGTGCTTAGTGCGGCTAATGGCTCTGTCATACATACGTACGGCTATGCTGATTTAAGTTTGGATTTTGGCTTGCGCAGGTCATTCTCTTGGCGTTTTGTTGTAGCTGATGTAACCAAGCCAATTATTGGTGTAGATTTTTTAAATCATTATGGCCTAATGGTGGACTGCCGCAACAAAAAGCTAATAGACAATTTAACTTCTATTTCAGCTGTCGCTTGTATTGCTAATTGTAACATCAACTCTGTAAAGGTTTCGACTGGTCAGACAAAGTATAACAAACTTCTTAATGAGTTTCCGGAAATAACCCGACCAGCTGGCAAACATCGCACTTCACCACATAACACTGTCCATCACCTACGCACAACACCAGGCCCACCAGTCTCCTGTTCCCCTCGCCGCTTAGCTCCCGACAAATTATTAATTGCCCGGCAGGAATTCCAGGAGATGCTAGCCAATGGTACTGCTAGGCCTTCTGAGAGCCCTTGGTCTTCGCCACTCCACCTAGCACCCAAGAAAGACAACGGATGGCGTCCCTGCGGTGACTACAGGATGTTGAACGCACGTACCATACCTGACAGATATCCGATTAGGCACATTCACGACTTTGCACACAGCATTACGGGCTGTAAAATCTTTAGCACCCTAGACCTCGTGAAAGCCTATAATCAGATACCTGTCAGCGTTGATGATATTCCTAAGACCGCTATTACAACACCATTCGGGTTATTCGAATTTCCTTTTATGACCTTCGGCC
Source organism: Agonopterix alstromeriana (assembly GCA_963924505.1). Lineage (NCBI taxonomy): Eukaryota > Metazoa > Arthropoda > Insecta > Lepidoptera > Depressariidae > Agonopterix > Agonopterix alstromeriana. The sequence goes on from OZ004684.1 coordinate 1,683,296, forward strand.
TTAGGAATGCGGGTCAAACTTTTCAAAGGTTCGTGGACGAGATGACGAGGGGCCTTGATTTTGTTTATTGTTACTTGGATGATTTTCTCATTTTCTCCAAGGACGAGGCCCAACACGAGCAGCACCTGCGCCAGATTTTCACCAGGCTGAAGGAGTACGGCATGCTTGTTAACACGTCTAAGTGTGTTTTTGGGGTATCCGAGGTAACCTTTTTGGGGTATCGTATTTCCAGCAACGGCAGCAAGCCTCTGGACATGAAGGTGCAGGCTATCCTGGATTTTCCCATACCCAAGGACGTACGTCAGCTAAGGCGATTTCTGGGCATGATCAATTTCTATAGGAGATTTATGCCCAGGGCCGCCCAGATTCAAGCTCCACTGCATGCCCTTTTAACAGGTTCTGTCAAGGGTTCGCATCCTGTCAATTTGACAGAAGAGACCAAGATAGCCTTCGAAGCGTGCAAGAGCAGCCTATCTGATGCAGCTATCCTAGCTCACCCAGACTGCAGCGCCAAGCTAGCCCTCGTGACGGATGCGTCAGACAAGGCAATTGGCGCAGTCCTACAGCAGCTCAAGGATGGTGCTTGGCAGCCTTTGGCCTTCTTTTCTCGCAAGCTGAGCCCCCCTCAGGTAAAGTACTCACCTTACGATAGGGAGCTACTCGCCATATATGAGGCCATTAAGTATTTCAGGCATATGCTGGAGGCGAGACATTTTATCGTCTACACTGACCATAAACCGATCAGTTTTGCCTTCCACGAAAGGAAGACCAACTGTTCGCCTAGGCAGTACAGACACTTGGACTATATCTCCCAGTTCACGACCGACATCAGACATATCTCCGGCAAGGACAATGTGGTGGCCGATACGCTGTCGCGTATCGAGGAACTGGGAGCGCCTGTCGACTTTGAGTCTCTAGCCAACTGCCAAGCATCAGACTCAGAACTAGCCAAGCTGCTTGTCGAAGGCTCTGCGTTGCGTCTCGAAAAACTCACAATACCTGGAAGCCGTGTACCTTTGTACTGCGATGTCAGTACACCGACTCCCAGGCCTTTCGTTTCAAAGTTTTTCCGCAAACAAATTTTCAATAGTTTGCATTCCTTAAGCCACCCTGGCGTCAACGCAACCGCCAAATTGGTTGCAGATCGCTTCGTTTGGCCAGGAGTGCGAAAGGACTGCAGGGACTGGGCACAAGCCTGCTTGCCCTGCCAACGTGTTAAAATTAGCCGTCACGTGACTGCCCCACTCGGTACTTACAATTTGCCCCGGGCACGCTTCAGGAACGTGCATATTGATTTGGTCGGCCCTCTCCCGGTTTCGAACGGCTTTCGCTATTGTTTAACGGCGGTGGACCGATTCACTCGGTGGCCCGAAGTTACGCCAATAGAAGACATAACAGCTGAGACAGTTGCGAAGGCTTTACTGTCGTCCTGGATCGCTCGGTTCGGCTGTCCAACTGACATTGTTACGGACCGCGGCCGACAATTCGAATCGGCCTTGTTTCAACAACTGTCGAAAATAGCCGGATTCAAGCACAAACGGACGACAGCCTATCACCCAGCTTGCAACGGTCTCGTGGAACGTTTCCATCGACAACTTAAAGCGTCAATAAAGTGCCACGCAAATGACAGCTGGACAGAGTCACTGCCATGGATCCTGCTTGGCATCAGAACCGCCTTGAAAGAGGATTTACAAGCCTCTTCAGCCGAATTATTATATGGCGAGCCATTGAGACTGCCAGGCGAGTTCTTCACGCCAACTTCAGGAACCACCGATATGACTGAATTCTCTGCCCGCTTGCGTACCATTGCTGAAAATTTACGGCCAGTACCAGCTTCTCGGCACCGTTCAGAGAAGCCTTTCATCTTTAAGGATCTAGCAACCAGTGATCACGTTTTCCTTCGCGAAGACGCATCACATGGTTCACTTCATCCGGCTTACACCGGCCCTCATAAAGTCATTACCAGAGGAGATAAAGTATTTAAACTTCTCATGGGCAGTAAAGAGGTCACTGTATCTATAGATCGCATTAAACCGGCCTATATACAGACAGACTGCACTCAAGAAGACGAGCCCGCACAACAACCCCCAAAAGAAGTCGTCACACGTTCAGGTCGACATGTCAAATTCACCGATTTTTACCGCCCTTGACGGTCTCTGGAGGGGGGTGGTGTAGGCTACCTTTCATATTTTATCCCTAAAATATATAATATCAACACGTAAACCATATTAAACATATTTATGTAAATACGTTAAGAATACATTAATCAACTACATAAATAAAATAAACTATATAATATAATAATATATTACACTCGATATATACCAAATCATATAATACATAATAAACATTATTTACTACCTATATCTATGGGCCAGCTCGTCGGTGCGTGAGAAGTGGAAACGCGCACGGTCTAGTGGACACGCGCATCCGAGACCGGTCCCTATTGTTCTCGCCCAAGCGGCCGGTCGCCATGTGCTCACGCGCACTGCACCGGCCGGGCAGTCTTAACCTATATCCTAACGCGAATGCATACCAAATTGTATGGTTTTTAGATTTACGTATCGTGCTCCGCAAAACTCTGTACCTGTCTATCTTTGTGTAAATAAACTCGAGTGCATTCAAATATTGTGCCTTCAACTTATTGGGTGGTAATAGCCTACTACCTAAACCAGCGGTCCCGCCTTATCAGCAGAAGACACCGCTTTAATGATGATAAAATATTTGTTTCCAGCTCCACAAGTCGAGCCGCTCTCACATTTCCGTCGCACAGCAAGTGTGTACCCGTTCTACATCTTCAGGCACAGAAAGCGTCGTGAAAGGAGACGACATAAACCGGCGGTCTATAGACAGTTAATAAATGTATAATGTTGTTGATACCGTAAATCTAGGACCATACCACAGGTCCAACAGGTTTTTTTTTCACGATATCAATGTTTGTCTCATAGTGAAATAGGATCAAATTAATGGTATTGTGGAGGAACTACTGTGGAATGTTCCTCCGGTGAAAAGGGTCGTCGAAAGGACGATCTTCGTCCGCCAAGCTAGGTGTGAAGCCTGGGGACCGGCCGCGGTCCAACAGATCTTAGTTGGACCTTGTATATATATCGAATCTCTGTGATTATTCCTTTTGCGCGATTCATATCTTGTATACGAATGTGAACCTTATGTGTAGCGGCTAACGGGTTACTAATGTGACGTCGCAAGTTGTCTTACGTACAGATTTGCGGGTGCGACCGTAGCGCCATCTGTTAGCTTCGTTGCTATAACTTGTGGGTGTTGACATCTGTGGCAAGTCCCCACAGTCTCAATAACAGGCCAAAGTTAATGTATAACCTCAGGAACACCTTGTATACTTATTTTTAATTTATTCAATAAAAAAAAATTGTCCATTTTACAGTATTACAACGGTGTAAAGCCTGACCAGGAAAACAAAAAACCTCGCCATGATGCGAAAAATCATTGGAACTCATATTTGTACTTGAAACATTGTCAATAAAGGTTATAATCGATTGTAGCACCCCCAAGACAGGTTTTTTCTTTGTCTGGATAGGCTTTAGACATATTTTGCAGTTCAACATTGCCCCTCAAGTGCATGCTATGACCAGTCGCGGTCCGAAGAGACGGGTCACAGGGGGCATGACCCCCCCAAAATCATCATAATGTGTGCAATAAAATTGTGTAATGTGCAATAAAGTCTAATTTACTCGTCATATTTTATTATTAGTGACCCCCCAAAATTTCAGGCTGCGACCGCGCCTGGCTATGACAGCATTTCTTCACCTCGACGCTTCCACAATCCAGTTTTATAAAATTCACACAATATATCACAAACTTCAAGCATTCCTCAGTCCAGTTACCTTCCTGTATGCACTAAAGTGTTCTAAATATTGGTATATAGTGTCTATTGGAGTGTATATTTCGTTCATTCTGTTAGCGAGATGCTGGGACGGCTGGATAGGGACCGTGGGGCCCACGAGGCCCTGAAGAAACTCCCGGAGAAGGCCCCAGACTGCGTTCGCCATGACACATGGTCTGTATTCTACCTGTTGATGGATAAATTGAATTAGTTTCATTTCGTTTTATTACTATCTGCATCTAATGTAAGAAAATGACTCACCCCCGCTACCCCTTGCTACCTACCAAATATTATGTGAAAATCCTGATAAATGTAAAAAAATACTCAAATCATTTTACTTGCCTACCCACGGAAATATATAAATCTTGTTGTTACATATGGTTCATTCCAAATAGGGACGAAAAGAATTGCCGATTCCATTCTTGCTTTCTGGCCAAGTCTGATTAGCAAAAAGAAAATTTGATCAGAAAGATATACTGTCCGGTCCGATATAAATCATGGATAAGCGAGAGTATTGTTTCAAATCCGAAAATTCCGTAATTCAAAATAGCCTTAAAATTTCGTTGCTGTTTGGAATGGAGTATAGTATTATGTTATTGCGAATAAGCGGCGGCAGATAAATCGTACGCGGTTTTCGTTCGCTGTCTATATCTAGATTATATTCTTGTATCTGTTTTATATGTAAAAAAAAAAAAAGACTAAAGAAGGCATTAAGGCTATATTCTCGTTCGTGACATCATCACTTAACGCACAATGGAAAAAATCAGAAACAAAAAGACTTTTGCAGTTGTCAGAGGATGTCAAGAGATTGAATTTGTTTGCCATTTTGTATGGTAATCAGACTGTTTAATTTTTACTAAAATGATTGTAAAGCGCGCAGTTTAGGTAGCCACGTGGCACTGCTATTTTATTTGTTGTGGATTAAGAAATAATTTTTCGAAAATTAACCCCTAACCTGTACCATTTACGAAGTGTTGAAGTTTTCCAAAATCCACATGGACGAAAACAAATATACAAGGTGTTACAAAAGTAAAAATAAACATTTAAAACTTTTAAGGGAGTTGTTTAGACCATCAAACTGAACAATTTTCGCCATGGACCAACAACGAAATCGCAAAAAAAAATCTGCTGTACCATTCATTTAGCTCGAGTAGATTTATAGTTTAGTATGGAACGTCAGATTTTTTTTCGCAATTTCGATCTAGGTCCCATAGTGAAGGTTGTTCAGTTTGATGGTCTAAACCACCCCGTTAAAAGTTTTAAATGTTTATTTTTACTTCTGTAACACTCCGAAGGGGATGGCCCTAAGCCACGGATTATACAGAAGAGACGTGTGGCGGATAATCTAAGTATCACAATATAAACCTTATAAAGGAGAATCGCGCCCGCGCCTCCAGTTGACTACGCCTGGAGGCGCAGGCGTTTTTCTCCAAACGACGCTATGCTACGGACTATAAGGTTCATAATGGGGTACTTGACAACTAGTCAAATCAGCTACTCTTTATTGGACGTCAAAACGTGCACTGTATGAAATTTATACTCAATTCTGAGTTGTGACGTCATCAACATTTCATTACTTTTTAAAGTTTGTCTTGTTATTAAAAATAGTATTCTTAAGCTAAAAACTAAATGAAAATGGGAGTGTAGCGTTATTTTCTAACCTTTTTTTTTATTGAGAAGATAAAAATAAAATAAATTGTATTTTGTCAAATACCCAATTGTGTTACTTTGACTATCCGCCACCGCCACACTTTAAATGTTTATTTGTATAGTATTGGGGATGTGTTACCTCAACTAATATTCCCTTGAAGTTCTGATTCATAGTGACGGACCCGAGTTTAACACAAAAATCACCGAGTTCGAACCTCGGTCCTTTGCTCTCAATCTTGGTCTGCTTCTTAGAAGTATAATGTTGTGATAGCTTCATCATCAGCAAGTCGAAGAGGCCGTCCGCTATCACATGGATGTTCTTCGCACCGCTTTCGAGGATCGAGAATACGGATGCTGGTTGCTCGGAGTTGTGGAGGATGTGCACCGTTTTTGCTGTCCCTAATAAACAAGAGCAAGTTAGTTAATAACTCGAAAGTGGATTAATAAAAATATTATGATACTTGTGACTTAAGAGAAGTTTATTCCGAATTTGTAAATGCGCGCTCCATACAAACGAAATCTGGTGATATTTTCAATACTAACCAAATTAAAGTCAATGAAATTTTGTAGAAAAAATCTAGAAACAAATCTCTATGCTTGTATCTTGTCCGATTTTCGTTAAAATATACAGTTTCAATGCTAGGATTAATTTAAGATTTGTATGGAAATCTTTGAGGCTCTGTAACTTTAATACTATACATTTTAACGAAAATCTGACAAGACACAAGCATAATGTCACAGACTTAAATTGGTTAGTATTTAAAATATAACCAGACTTCGTTTGTATGGAGCGCGCCAACAGTAATATACCCTTAAGTAGTAAATCATAGTACGTCGTGATGTAAGAGCCCGAGTGCAGCGAGGTGCTTTCGTGCGAGGAGCGAGCATGTATCTTGAATAAAATAACATAGTTTCTCGGTCCATCCAGTAATGTCAGTGGACAACTTTTGAACTCCTTGGTAAACTTAAAACCAAAATAACTGGCTATTAAGAAAAAAAATACATTCACAATGTCCGAATTTGGCATTTAATGTTGCCGTTTCTGTTTCCACCATAGAGTTAGAAAGAGAGGGCAGTAATACATTTTTTTAATAAAGCAGTAGTTTTTCTCCATGGAGTTCGAATTATTTTCTCTCCACCATTTTTGTAATTAGAGATTACAGATCAAGGTAAATTAAATTTATATTGATAAACGTGATGAATCACAATAAAAATTAAAATGGTTTCTTAATATTATGTTTTTTTGTGTGTTAAAGTTAAGTGGTTATTCTTAATATTTTCACTTTTTAAATGTTTATTTTTGGCGTTTAAATATGTAGTCTAATGTTATTTTGTAATTTTTAAAGAAACTACTGAACTGATTTTGATAAAACGGCTAAGAAAACTCTCGCAAAAAAAACCGCACGGAAATCGGTCCAGTTTGGGAGCTACGATGCCACAGACAAACTGACATAGGCAAGCTTATAACACCCCTCTTTTTCGCGTCAGGGGTTAATAAAATGAAGACCAAAAAAAACTTGACAGCAAATTGTGGGATAATTATAATACAAACTTACCCATCTGCGGTGGAGATAGGTAGCTCTCACAATCCACTAGAAACTGGCCCTGTTGAGTAGCTCCGAGAGCCAGCAGCCGTTTCGTTAGCAGCTCTATAACATATGTACCGGTTTTGTTCTCAGGTACTGGGTACTGCTGCAAACTAACACAAACAAATAAAAAAAGTATTAAAAAGGACCCTACATATATTTTTTTTTTTATTATCCTCTTGATAATGCCTCCTCTAGTACTGGTACATTAAATATCGTTGCAAACAACAAACCAGTGACAATTTTATTAAATTGTCGGTGCAATTGCAGACATTGGGGAAAACTTTGAATGAAATAATGAGAAACTTACAATGTTACACCCATTTTTGTGGATTTGTTTAGTTTTTGTTGCGTATTTGTTTGTTTATAACGGAATTATCAACAAGCGAGGTTAGAATTCACTAGTAAATAGTAAAATCCTGTCATGTTAATGTCAACCACATGCCTATGACAGCTTTAGTTCCGATAGGCCCGTTTTGGCGCTGCTGTCACATTTTCCCTCATGAAACGCCATATAGTGACGTGTTGTGTGTCAGGACGTGTTGTTGCATATATTCGATCATTAATCGATTATTATTCAATTTTACCCTATTATTGAAATAGAAAAAAAAATCTTTGCTAAGCTGTCACTTTCACCCTGTATATTTAGAACGGCTTAGACGTGAGTCTAACATGAAATGATGAGATTGTCGTTACATTTAACTATTTTTATAGCACAGTGTGACCTAAACCCGCACTTTACGCACGCTTTTCCGGGACCTAAGTTGTCTATTTCTGCACGGTGCGTAAATGAATCGACTACCTTCACATATGTAAAAAAATGAAACAAAACCCTTTGAAATGTCGTTTGAAGCTTGGAAATGCACAAGAAACAAATGACAAGAAGGGGATAGGTTAGCGATTCTCCTGCAAGAACCTTCATGTTGTAGAAAAAGTGACAGCGACGAAATCAAAGAAAAACGCTGACTTAGTTCGTTTGGCGAAAATTGTAACTTTCGAGCAGCAATGGACTGTTCGAGCAGTGAATTTAGCGACGATGAGAACACCGAAATTGTTCCTTTTTGAATGTTTTCAATGTTTGATCCAATGAATGATCCAATGTTTCAATGATTTCAATGTTTGATGATCCAATGACTGGTTTCAATGTTTTTTTTTTAAATATCAATTCTAAATCAAAATCATTTCAATGTTTCTTTTAAAATAGCAATCCTCGGGGGGGGGGCTTAAAATATTACATAATATATATAAGTTAACAAAACAAGAAACAATAGAAAGAAGAAATAAGAATCCTTGAGAAGCCCTAATGCTTCCCTTATATGACATAATAATATCGTTGATTAGTTTGTTCCTTGGTCAAATGTCCCTATTTTTGTATTTTGGAATCACTGTATACATACATACAAGTTCTATACAAATTAGTTTGACGACAGCAGCACTAATACGGGCCTGTTGGGACTGAGTGAAAATTTCACTGTCGCAGCTTGCTGCATATCAGTAATCTGTGGTCAACCAGAAACAACCAAGGGTCCGTTTCAAAACGTATAATAATCTCTCTATCGGGGCGTCTATCTATCGCACTCTAGCATATAACTCTTCATATGCTTTTTCTCTTTCGTATTGGCACCCCAAATGATTATCACACGTTATGAAACAGACTCAAAGAGGCGTAAAAACAAAAAAAATCACAACCACCTCAAGACGCCGCGCCGCCGCCACCGAGTGCGCTTTTTGTTTTGTTTCAACTTTCAAAAATGAAGCTCTTCAAAACTTAAAGATTCTATCAGATTCAGACCGGAAACGGAATGGAGAGGAACTTTGGAAGCTTTGGAAGAAATTGAAAACAAAACAGTCACGCGCAGTTGGATGATAACATAAAATCAAACTATCGTCCAATGATGAACCAGAATCAACTGTGTTTAGCCAATGCACCAATCAGAATAAAGGATGACAGCAAACGAAAACAAAATCTTTTCGTCACTTGTCAACGTTGGACCAATGAAAATACGACAAATAATTGTATGGGCAAATTGACAAGTGCGGGGATCTCACCATCATTTTTTAGGAGTATTTATTTACGTAAAATCCAATTAAAATCGCTCATTTCTTAAATCTAACAACGCACAGTACACGCAAATATATTTTATAGTTATTACGTCATCCTAAAATTCTGTTTTATATGTGTAGGAGTGATAAAAAAATACGCAAATACTTTCGTGGTGTGATAATAAATATTTGAGTGAGAGACAATTGGATGATTGAAAATGTTACCCGATAGTGTGACGCTGATTGTTAAGGCGCCTAATCAGCAAATTGAGGATCAGAATGTCGAATGCCAGACGGCTTGGACTGTTCGTCAGTTGAAGGGGCATCTGTCCGAAGTGTACCCTAGTAAACCGGTATGATTGTTTATTTATAATTCCATCCATCCATCTATCCATATACTCACGACTATTTTCACCGAGGGGGTAGTCAGAGATATTCTGAAACCTCAGAACATTCACGTTTCACCAGTAGTACTGAAACTCTGTCCAGTGTGACGGGGGGTGAGCCCGTCGCCACTTATAATGGACAGTGGGTACATTACATGCCTCGAAATTGAAGCAAGCAGGTTTCCTCACGATGTTTTCCTTCACCGAAAAGCCAGTGGTGTTACAAATCGTACATAAATTCCGAAAAACTCATTGGTACGAGTCGGCCTAGAGGGGGATCGAACCATCGCCACCATTTATAATTCCAGCTGTGCTATTTACGGAATTCTGATCTTTTCATTGATTTATATACTTATTTGAATTTAATAAAATCCTGCCAAGTGCGAGCCGGACTGAGAATCGAGGGTTCCGTATCCGTACCACTGTATTTACGAATAAAAAAAAACGAAAATGTCTCTGGCATCCTTAACAAGAACCCGATATACATTTGGCCGGTTTTTACTATTTGCTTTTTTAGGGTTTTGTACCCAAAGGGTGAAAACGGGACCCTATTCATAAGCATAGACTGTGTTCATCCGTCCTAGCTTCAGAGCGCTGTATCTTCTGAACCGTAATAGGAAGCCAGTTGAAATTTTCACAGAACTTGTATTATTGTATTTGATAACAAATAATACAAACAAAAAGTACTAATTTTAGTGGGCTCCCAATACAAGAAACTCGTTATTATAAAAAAAATTCTTCTCTCTCTATTGTAAAAATGGTAATGGTACATACAAGCTTCAAACTTGGTGTGATTATAGAGCAAACTCTACAGTAAAACAACAAATAATCAAAACCGGTGAAGTGTCTGTTGGGCTTGCGCTAAAGATTCCGGAGGACCCCCCCTAATTTCAAACTTTTTGACATTTTATAATTTGCTAAAAATCCGCCGTAATAACGCATATTCTGTGAAAATTTCAACTGTATAGCTATTATGGATCAAAAGTTACAGCCCTAAATAGGTAGGACGGACGGATGGACAGACAATGTCGGCTTAGTAATAGGGTCCTATTTTCACCCTTTGGGTTCGGAAACCTAAAAAAACATGAGTGTCACGGTGTAGTCATTACTGATTTTCAATTTATCAGTTCATTACGGATTTGTTTTTTTAACGTTTGTAGTTTTGCCGAAACTATCTTTAAAACCGCCAAAATTGGTTTTCAACGATAGTACCTACAAACGTAAAACATAGTAGTCCCTAATGCTTCGATAAATCTAAAACCAACAATGACCATACTACAATGTGACATTCTTGTTTTTTGGAAATGTTCGATGATATATATCAGTAATATATATCAGTAATATATATCATGATATACAGGGTCCTTCTTAATATGCTGACACTTTTTTAAAGGGATGATCAGACCGTCAAACTGAACAACGTTCTCTAAGGGACCAACATTGAAATCGCGAAAAAAAAAAACAGCTGTCCCATACATTTGGCTCGACTAGGTTTGCAGTTTTGTATGGAGCTGATATTTTTTTTTTTTTTCTTTTTTAGAAATATATCAATCAATTACTTTACAAAAGCATAAGTACAAACACACGTAAAATTTTTATTTTCACTTTAAATTATGATCCCCTTGCAAAATCTTGATGCTAGTTGTATTTTAATCATGTTTTGTTATATCAAAAGTCAAAGTCAATATAATTTATTCAATATAGGAGCTTACAGCACACTTATCAAACGTCAAATCTTTTTTAAAGCTACCACCGCGTCGGAACGTGTTGTCGCTGTAGAGAAGATGCGGCCAGAAACTCTACAACATAACACGACTTAATAACTATTACAATATAAATTCTTAAGCTAAAGTTATGTATACAATAATACATAGTCTATTTAATAAAATAATTGATACTATACAGTAAAGTAAATAAACTATAAGCTAGTGACCTCAGGCCCAAGCATTTTGATCATTTAAATAATATATACATAGGTTGTTATCAAATTAATTACTTTCATATGTATTCCAATTATTTCGAGTACTTCCAGATAAGGGTTTTAGCAGCCAATCTAAAAATGATTTTTATGTACTGTTATGTTTGTGGCTATGCAACACCATATTAAGTGCATTTTTAAAAACAGCTGTTCACGAATTAACACTAAATGTAGGGATTTAAATTGTATGTTTAAATCCTTTGAAAGTAGAGTGCTTAGAAACAGCAATACACAAAATGCCATAAGAAATATAGCACAATCACAGGTCTGACACTCTATAGAACCTTTTTGATCTTCGAAATGGCGTCTGCACATGCGCAGTTTTAGCAAACTGTCCATGACATTGTGTATAAGGCTGAAAGACAGCTTTATCTATAAGGTATTTCTTAGTATGCTGACACTTTTATAAGGGGATAATCAGTCCGTCAAACTGAAAAACTTCCTCTATGGCACCAACATCAATTTCGCAAAAAAATCAACTGTTCCATACAAAACTGCAAACCGACTTGAGCAAAATGTACGGAACAGCCGATTTTCTTTTTGCGATTTCCACGTGGGTCTTTATAGAAAGTTGTTCAGTTTGATGGTCTGATCATCCCTTTTAAAAAAGTGTCAGCATGTTAAGAAGGACCCTATATATTTCGATACAATTATTATTTGTTGTTATTTAAAATAGCATTTGATCTTGAAACAATTACTGAAAAAGTAAATTTAGCGTTATTTTTCAACGTTTTTTTAGCACTGAAAAGATACAATTTTATGTAGTCAAATACTACGGGTGCGTGCGCCTGACTGCATTCACTTGATAGGCTCTCCTAAAGTGTCCCCAGAAAGTGTGAGGTGAGGTGGGGTATCTGAAGTCAGAGAGGGGCGGGGGCCGTTCTGTATGTAGAACTATATACTATAACCTATTCTGCGGCACAATATTAATTTAAGTTTAGAGACAGAAAGGTGTGTGACTCCGCATGATGGAAGTTGACGAAATCACCAATAACCGCTGTTATTCTGTCATAGCCCGATGCTCAAGAGAAAGGAACAATACAGCAATATGAGCGTGCATTATCATAAATAATTTTTTCCTTTTTTCATTTTATTATTTGTTAGCAAATGCGCCATAATAACACACATTCTGTGAAAATTTCAATTGTTTATACTTCATTCGAAATAAGGACGACGAGATTTTCCGATTCCTATTTAGCTTTCTGGCCAATTCTGATTACCAAATGTAATTAATTTATTGGATACATATACTATCCCACATATCTTGGACGTTACTAAAGCTGTTATAAGAATAAGTGAGAGGAATATCTGTTTCTGTAATGCAAAATAGCCTTCACATTTCGTTGCTTTTTTGAATGGAGTATAGCTATTATGTTTCAAAAGTTACAGCCCTAAATAGGAGATGATCAGACATAAAATATACAATTTTCTCTATAGCACCAGGACCAACACCGAAATCGCAAAAAAATCGTAAAAAAACATTTGGGCTGAGTAGGATTGTAGTTTAGGATGGATTAGCTGTTTTTTTTTTCGCAATTTAGACCTTGGTTGTTTAGTTTGATGGTTGTATCATTCCCTTCGGTTTTAGCACATAGGCTTCGATCCGGACACATGCCACTGAACAAGTTTGGGTACCTAATGAGACGGACAGACTCACCAAACTGTGAGACCTGCGGAGTAGTAGAAGACGTGTACCACTTGTTGATGGAATGTGTCCGGTACGAGCGGGCTCGGGAGGCACTGATGGGAGAGCTAGGGTTGGACAGGCTCAAGGTTGGAACGTTCCACTCAATTTTGGCATCACCGGAGTCGGTGGCTGCAAGGAGCTTGTTCACCTTTGTTAACTCAGCAGTGTCTCAATAAATAGTTATAAGTTGTATATATATATATATACAACGTGTTAATGAAAAAGCGCATAACCTCATACACCCAAACTGATTAATAACAAAATAATTAGATTAAAACAATAATATAATTATTTTGATAGTTAAAATTAAAAATTATTCACATTTTAAGTTTTCAAGCAAATATGATTTGTTATCATTTCAGCAATTAATGAAAGCGCTTACGTGCTCAAAGATACATTTTCAGAATCTAGCTTTGGTAGTAAGTATTGTGAGAGTACCCGAACGGTGGGTTGAGATCGAGTTCAGTAAATTTTAAATTTTACTAACAAATTATTTAATATTTTGAAAAATATTACCTATGTTGAAACCATGATAATTCGATTCTGCTCTCGATTCTAAACAAACTATTTTATAGTTTTGCGTTAATTCATTAACACGTTGTATATATAAGGGTAAAAGGGTACGATGGGACTAAAATGTACAATAGTTACAAAAGTCCCTAAAAAAAAGAGATTAAAAAAAAAATCATTCCCTTCAATAAACTGGCGTGATATTAAGAAGGACTATAGTGCATGTTCTAATTCATTGTTATTTTCGTCTTTTCACAGAAAACAGACGAACAAAAAATCATATACTCCGGTCAACTCCTAGATGACAACACAGTTTTAAAGGACGTACTACGCACCTATGAGAGTCAAATCGCTCATACGATGCACCTTGTGTGTACACCAAAGAGAATAATGCCCGAACCGGAACCAAGCGGATTAAGGAAGCGGATCATACAGAATGCCCAAAATGAAACTACTGCCCCAAATACTACACCTGCCCAGACAGAAACAGAACGGCCAGTTGAAACAACTTCAAGGCCAGAGACGAGGCAGAATGATCAGAATCACACAGTTGAGATGCAGAATTATTTAAGCTCATTCGTTAATAATTACGGACGGGTTCCTCCGTACCCTAACTATCCAATGGGAGAGGGTTATTTGCCGGTACCAAACGACCCGGCGTTGTTGGCGAATCATGTTATGATGATGCAACAGGCTTACTTGCAATATATGCAACAGTATGCCAATATGTAAGTTTTTTAAAGATATATTTTAATTTTCTCTGTCTAGCTCTTCTAAAGATAACAGTTGTTAGCATATACAACGTGTTAATGAATAAATGGAAAACTAGAATATAGTTTGTTTAGACTGCATGCTTCAATTTCGAGGCATGTATTGCACCCACTGTCCAATACAAGTGACGAAGGGCTGACAACCCGTCACACTGGGCAGAGTTTAGGTACTATTGAAACGTGGATGTTCTGTGATTTCAGAATATCTCTGTCTACCCCCTCGGGGAAAATAGTCGTGAGCTTATGCTATGCTAGACTCGAGAGTAAAATCGATTTAATCAAGGTATCAAAAAAGTTTGAGTACCACTGGTTTAGACCATCAAACTGTACAACTTTCCCTATGGACCCAACATTGAGAAAAAAATCTGCTTTCATACAAAGCTGCAGAATATATCTTCTCGACTCATATGTATCGGACAGCTGACTCTTTTTTTTCGGCAGTCTGCATAGTGAAAGTTTAGTTTGATGGTCTAAACCACCCCTTTAAATATTACTAGGACTGTGTTTCATTACACCTTGTATAAACTGTTAAAGAAAAAAAACCGATGTTTCTGACCTTATTAGGCGTTTAAATGTATCACTTTGATAATGCTTTGGCCTTTGCCTTAAGGCAGATTATTTCGTCGAAAATGCTATTATTAAAAAAATTATACTCAAATCAAATAAATAATGCAGTAATAAACCCGTTAAATGATTCATTTTCGTTCAATATCGGTTGTTAATCGTGGACGATATAACGAGAAATATTATAAGGTTGACACACTTGATTCGAAAGGTATCATAAGGACAAACTCCTTTCCTCAAACTTCTACAGGTTACAAACTTCATATATTATTTTTATTTCACTCTACACGTATTGCTAGGTTTCGTTGATGTACGGTCCTTCTAAAACCGAGATCTAAATAACATGCGCATACGCCAATCTTCTTTGACCTAAATGCCTACTTAGAGCTAACGCATGCATATGATCACGACTATATTCCCCGAGGGGGTAGTCAGAGATATTCTGAAACCACAGAACATCCACGTTTCACTAGTACCGAAACTCTGTCCATTGTGACGGGGAGTGAGCCTGGACACCTCGTCACTTCTAATGGACAGTGGGTACAATACTTGCTTCCAAATTGAAGCATGCAGGTTTCCTCACGATGTTTTCCTTCACCGAAAAGTCAGTGGTGTTACAAATCGTACATAAAATCCGAAAAACTCATTGGTACGAGTCAACTTGGACTGGGATCGAACCATCGCCTCCTGCACGGCAGGCAAGGTTACTCGCCACTGGACCACCACGGCATTAGAGCTAACGTTTTTTATAAAATAATATTCGTACAACAAATGGTTGAGTATGAGGATAATTAAATACCTATAAGAACTTATGTACTACTTTAGAACGAATAAATGCATTTAATTTTATAATATCGCGGCGATACTTACGCTATCGTTCTGTCAACGCCACCGTTCAAAAATCGCTTTTGTAATACGGCCCTAATTATCGTTAGATTTTCGGAAAATAAATATTTTTATCGGTAATATCGGTTATCGGCAAGGAGCTCCATTAGTCGCGGGACCCTGGGCAGTGCACAGTCACTAACGTTTGACAGCTTCGATAAATTCTTATGGCGCCGCATATCGCATGCGATATAAGGCGCGCATTGACATAAGGCGCATTTAAGGTCGTCGTTCCTGAAGCGCAAAGTTTGAAATTCGAAAAAGCTCGCAAATACGGGAGTTTGCGGTATCTGTTCAGTAGTAACTATTGAATAATTAACTCGCCCAGAGTGGCCAGAGTGGCCAATTGGACTCTGTCATTCAAAGTCAAGTCAAAGACAAAATAATTTATTCAATATACTCGTAGGAGCTTGAAGACCAAAACGTCAAATCTTTGTTTGAAGCAACCACCGCGTCGGAACGTGTTGTCGCTGTAGAGAAGATGAGGCCAGAAACTCTACAACATAACACGACTTAATAACTATTACAATATAAATTCTTAAGCTAAGGTATGTTAAAATATCAATTCGCGTGTTTCTCAAAGGTGGCAGGCGACCGGTGCGGCACAGCCCGCCCCGCCCCCCGAGGCGCCTCCCGCGCCCCCCGCCGAGCCCCCCGCGCCGCCCCCCGAGGACGAGGAGGCGCACAGGGACTGGCTCGACAACCTGTACGCCGCGTCACGGCTCGCCATACTGTTCTCACTGGTCTACTTGTACGGCAGCCCCGCTAGGCTACTGCTGGTGCTGCTGCTGGTCGCAGCTGGTTACCTGTGAGTATATTTATTTACTGTACGACTTGCTATCAGTGAGTGTATTTATATACTGTACGACTTGCAATCTGTGAGTATATTTTATATACTGTACGACTTGCAACGCGAGGAGCACAGGGACTGGCTCGCCTTACTATTCTCCCTGGTCTACTTGTACGGCGGGAGGACGCCGCTGGTTACCTGTGAGTATATTTATGTACTGTACGACATCCAGGGCCATATTGTGCCGTTCAGATTACTCTTTCTGATTGAGATTAGGGCCATCGCAGTAAACAAAGTTAACCGCTAAATTATATAAGGTCAACAAAATTCGCTGAAACTATTTTATTTGCGCATATATCGCGCGCCATCTGTCGATCTCCTAGAAAACGACTAGAAAAACGTTAATTGGAAATTTACCATACCCCCTCGAGAAGTATAGTCGTGAGCATAATATTTATGCTTCACAACACAAATATAACTTGAAATGATCTACATATTCCTGCGGCAGTAGTATGGCAGCGTGATATAGCGCTACCCCGCCTTAGCTCTCTTTCTATTTGCGCGCGAAATAACGAGATAAAAGGCTCGATATAGCCATCATGCTACGGCCGCAGATCTAGGTAAATTTTCGTCACAGTCTACTATCAACGTAGTTTTATGGGACATGATAATCATATAGTAAATATTGTCACACTCATGATTGCTCTCAAATTGCCTTAAGTAGACGACCTACATTTTGCAGGTGTCAATTAGAAACATAACCACAAGATCGGACTAGATTATTTTACTTTAAATGGGACTAGATAACTTCTTTGACATTGCCCAAGATATTTATTTAACGGAATATTTTAAAACTGTATTTATAACTTATGTACAGTACGGAGTATGAGCCGTGGTGGTCCAGTGGCGAGTAACCTTGCCTGCCGTGCAGGAGGCGATGGTTCGATCCCCGTCCAGGCGACTCGTACCAATGAGTTTTTCGGAATTTATGTACGATTTGTAACACCATTGGCTTTTCGGTGAAGGAAAACATCGTGAGGAAACCTACATGCTTCAATTTCGAGGCATGTATTGTACCCACTGTCCATTATAAGTGGCGACGGGCTCACCCCCCGTCACACTGGACAGAGTTTCGGTACTACTGGTGAAACGTGGATGTTCTGAGGTTTCAGAATATCTCTGACTACCCCCTCGGGGACTATAGTCGTGAGCATACGCTTGCATGCATGCTTGCTTGTACAGTACGGACAATCCCTCCCCCCTACTAATGTTGACCTCACCCCCTCGGTGGTTTGGCAGGTGGAAAACAATAAGCAGTGTTGTATTCCTTTATTTCTTCTTCCTTTCACCTTTGCCTTCAAAAAGACTTTATCTTTTCGCGTCAGCATGAGTTATGTCCCATGACAATCACTCATGCTATAATAATGTAAAGATTAGCCAGTCTGCAATAGCGGAGTTGACTACATAAAATATATTTTAGTTTTAACTGCTCAGTAAATAAACCGTTTGAATATAACGCTAAACTAACATTTTCAGTAATATTGTTGCTTGAATACTATTTTTTAACTGGATAAAGTATGAAAAGTATCAAAACGACGACGAAAAACAATGACGTCACTATTAAATTTTTCGTTCAATAATTCATATAAAGCACGCGTTTTGAAGTTTGATAAAGAGTTGCTAATTTGAAACTCGCGGATTGTCGTATCTGCCTAAAGCCCAGGGTGCGCCTGAAAAACTCCGTTTTAGACACTCGGGGAGCCTTCCTTGCCAGCAAGGCTAAAATTCCATCCAAATATCCATTTTTTATTCCAGTCTATCACTTATTAAATGTCAATTTATCTTTCTTTCGCAGACACCAAATCGGATTCTTCCGCGACCTCCAAGTCAACCTGGGACAGAATGCCCAGCGCGAGCCCAACAACGCCCCACGTGAGCCTAACAACGTCCCACGTGAGCCTAACGCCCAACATGAACCTAACAACGCCCCGCGCGAACCTAACGTTGCCCAGAACGAACCTAACGTTAACGTCAACGTTAACAACGATAACGTTAATCAACAGTCGTTATTAGCTGTTACATGGATGATATTTACATCGTTTTTCGCTTCATTAATACCCGATACTAATTAGTTTGTTAATTCTCTCCCATTTTTGTGATGTTTGTATGTCAACTTTAAAATGTTTTTTTTTTGGGTAAAGGAATATTTTGGGAGCGCATCGCACATAGGCAGAGCGAGGCGACCTACCTTGACGACCTTGACATACGGTCAATAATTGTAACAAATATATGTCTAGGTCGTTAAGGCGAACTTGCGCCTCGACGCTGCCTCGACTCTTCTTCTGTATGCTATCCGACCGAATGAACAGTCCCTCTAGTATGATTTTTCAACTTGCGCGCGACTCTGCTTTTTCTCATACTACTTGACATCCACTCTCCGAAAAGCGCGTAAGAGCTTTTGTATGCGGAGAAAACGCACCGCGCGCGAATAAAGAGTCCATACTAGAGCAGCAGGTGCACACACTCAGCAGGGGTACGTAGGAACTCTTACGCGCGATATGTGTGAGTGCACCGACAGCGGCCGCTTGCATGAAGCTTTCGTTCTGTAGGGATATTTATTCATGTGCTAGTACCAAGTAGTCGTACAGTATGGACGCCCCTGCCAGTTTTGACCTCATCCACTCTCGGTTACCGACGGTAAAAAGTGGTACAGTCCTCACTCGCTCACTCGCTAGGTATCGCACGTGCTTAAGAGATGTTTATTCGGAAAGAGCTATTGCGCGCTGCATACAAACGAAATTCCGTCCTAGTTTCAATATTAACCAATTAAAGTCAATGAAATTTTTCAGAGACAATATAGAAACTAATCTCTATGCTTGTATTGTGTCAGATTTTTGTTAAAATATACAGTTTCAATGGTAGGATTAATTTAAGATTTGTATGGCAATTTTTGAGGCACTGTAACTTTAAAACTATACATTTTAACGAAAATCTGACTTCATACTAGCAAACAGATTAGTTTCTAGATTGTTTCTGAAAAAATTCATCGACTTTAATCGGTTAGTATTGAAAATATAACCAGACTTCGTTTGTATGGAGTGCGCTTCGAATTACCCCCTTAACTTGTCTTGTCAGTGCGTTGCATTCGATGAAGTGTCAAAAAAGAAGTGAATAAAATATTTAGATGGATTATGAGTTTGTTAAAAATTATGTAATATAACAATTTAAAGAATAGATTGTAAATATTTGATATAGTTTTACCTGTGTTGTATAATAATTAGTATAAACAGATATTAAGCGGTGATTTTAAAGTATTTTGGTATTTGATACTGGACAGTCCCAAAAATAACTAAATCAAAACACTCTTACAATACTTTATCCTCTAGCGGATAAAAACGGCTTTTGCACTCAGATATCGAAGAGCAAAAATAGAGCTGGGGGGATGAAATAGTATATTTCAGTCATTCATACTATCTATAGTATCGCTACAACATTTTTAGATGAAAACTATCGATATTTCGGCAACACTATGTTCAGCAGTGGATGATGACAGGCTGATGATGATCGATTGTGCTGATAATTCCGTATTTTATGATGATTGCTCTTTGTTCAGTATCAAATACTCTTTAAAAATGTGTTTTAATTATAATGGAAATTATAAAAAATACTTATAAACTATTTTGGTTGAGGACCTTAGAATTTAGAATCAAACAAAAAAAAGTTATTACTTATTTATTAAAAATTTCATGTACTGATATGAAACCAAATACTAAATGTATGAAAATAAATATTTTAGTTTAATTACATGTAAAATAGTTCCTAGTGATAATTTTGCTACGTTTAAGACGCCCTCATCACAAAATGAGTTTACTCAATCAAGAAAACCTAAAATGAAAATGTTCCTTACATTAACCTCAGTTCCGGCACTTCAAACAACGTTTTGGATTTGACATGATGGCGTTCGCACATGCGCACTTGGTGCAAATTGTCTTTGACATATGTGTAGGGTTGACTTGCCGCGCATCGTATGAACATCATCTATCGTTACTTTTTATTGTTCGTTCTGTTATTAAAAATAGTGTTTGAGCTTAAGAATTACTAAAAATGTAAATTTAGCGTTATTTTTCAACGTTTTTTGAAAAGACAATTTAATGTAGTCAAATACTACGGGTGCGCACGTCTGACTGCATTCCCTTGCTCGGCTCACCTAAAGTGTCCCCAGAAAGTGTGAAGTGAGGTGGGGTATCTGGAGTCAGAGAGGGGCGGGGAGTGGCCGTTCTGTATGGTGAACTATTCAACGTGTTAATGAATAAGCGCAAAACCTCATACACCCCAACTGATTTATAACAACATAATTAGATTGAAACAATAATTTCATTATTTTGATACTTAAAATTTAAAGTTATTCGCATTTTAAGTTTTCAGGCAAAAATGATTTGTTAGCAATGAATGAAAGCGCGAGTTTGCCCGTTGGATGGGTTGGGATCAAATTCAGTAAATTTTAAATTTTATAAACAAACTATTTAATATTTTGAAAAAACTTACCTATGTTGGAAACATGATAATTCAATTCTGCTCTCGATTCTTAACAAACTACTTTCTAGTTTTGCGTTAATTCATTAACACGTTGTATACTATTACCTATTCTGTGCATTAACTTACTATGGGTTGATCCACATCTGGCAGCACGCAATCGCATTTTAACGCTCTATCCTTTTTTGTCGCTTAGGAACGTCATTGGCTAGAGCGAGAAAGGTCGCAGCACTGCCGCGTGCGTATGCATTTCCGTTATCTTTCTCGCTCTAGCAAATGACGTTCAATCATTACGATCAACACAAAAAATAGCTTTTAGGCTCCTTGATAAAGTTAGGAATATTTTAACTATTGAATTTCTTGATTGAGAAATCATACATTTTGTGATGACGACGCCACTGAAGAACGAAAAATACACGAGTTTCGATACTGGAATTTCATACCGAACTACTGAACCGATATTGATATGGTATTTAATAAATTTTGCACTTTCCGATCCTATGTATCAGATTTGAGCTACATTGCTGCAGCAAAACGCAAAGGAGTCAATTTCTCCAGCTATGGGAAATAGGCCACCAAAAATTGTTAGCGTATAGTTGGCGTATAGTTATGGAACTTATGTAGATTTGTTTCTCATAATCTCTAGATTATAGTGGTAATATTAGCTATACCTCATCTAAACGGAGTGTTGCGTAATCGCAGTTGGCGCACATCTTGTCTTGGTAAAATATCTAGGATTTTTATTTTCGTATGAACATCTAAGACGTTCCTATACACGCATTGTTTTAAACGTGCCGTTTTAACAGGAAAAAAGAATCTTAGCTAAGTCAAAACGGTGCATTTTTATATTGATTTCATAATTCCTATAATAAATTAAATTATGTCTTTAGAGTGTCATACCATCAATTAACGTTACCGTTTGTGGGCCTAAAAGAAATTGGCTCCTTTCACTAAGAGGTGAACTAAATGAAGCAATGAATCTGGAATAGGGTTTGATTTGTAGGATGCTGTGTAAACATGTCTTCTTAGATTTAAAATCATTATTAAATTTGTGATTGCCTTTGCATTTCCATCGTTGATTATTTTGTAACATAATTTATTTATTTAAATAAATATGTTTAGCTGGTGGTTATCAAGTTATCGGATTGTAAAGTTTTTGAAATACGCAAGAGTTTTGCGTGTTTCGGAAAGGGCATTAGACAGGCGTGGTGGTCCAGTGGCGAGTAACTTGCCTGCCGTGCAGGCAATGGTTCGATCCTCGACCAGGCCGAGTCGTACCAATGAATTTTTCGGAATTTATGTACGATTTGGAACACCACTGGCTTTTCGGTGAAGGAAAACATCGCGAGGAAACCTGCATGCTTCAATTTCGAGGCATGTATTGTACCCACTGTCTATTACAAGTGGCGATGGGCTCACTCCCTGTCACACTGGACAGAGTTTCGATACTTCTAGTGAAAAGTGGATGTTCTGAGGTTTCAGAATCGGGAAATATAGTCTTGAGCATATGCTTACAATCAGGAATTTTTCTAAAAATACCTGGCAAACCTACTTTTCCCTATCTTGAATGTCATAATTTTGTGGCCACCGGTGAACAAGATGGCTGACAGTAGGACATATGTCTTATGGCCTTTAGATATAAAATAATAAGTTATGGATTCTAATTCTACAGGGTGTAACAAAAGACCCTAGTAATACTTAAGGTGTTAACTTTCACCATGGAGCCAACAACGTCTAGAAAAAATATAAAAAATCTGCTGTCCCATACATTTTAGTCCAGACGGTACTGCAGTATTGTGTGGAAGAGCGGTTTTTTTTGGCGATTTCGATGTTGGCTCCATAGTGAAAGTTGTTCACTTTAATGGTCTGAAACACCCCCTTAAGTATTACCAGGGTGTTTTGTTACACTCTGTATACACAAATTTTCTGGTTTTGCGTTCTTTTGTTGACACCTTGTATAATTTGTAATTTTACTTTTTTAAAGCAAAAACATTGAATACAGTTGGTCCCATAGAGAAAGTTGTTCAGTTTGATGGTTTGACCATCCCCTTAAAAAAGTGTCAGCATATTAAGAAGGACCCTGTATTCAATGTTTTTGATTTGTATAGTAAAAAATTTCAGACTTTAAAAACATTTAAATAGTTATTCTTATTTATTATTCGCAGGCCATGTAATTTAGTCTATCGCAATGGCTTCGACTTTTTTAATGTCAAATAATTATATCAAAAGTGTACAGTAGCCAATAATGTTCATTTTGGGTCTTTATTACCGCCAGAAATACATTTGTTCTTCAGTTATAAATAAAAATGAACTCTATCTATTGTAAATAAACTCTAAAATCAATCGTTATTTTGTCAAAAGAAAACTGCTATAAAGTTGGCACTGCTGAAGATTGGCATTAAAAATTAATTAAGTTCGGTCATTTATGTACTGTGATAAGATTTAATTTTTGTTTGCACCTTCCTAGAATACAATTTTGGAATGGATTTTGAATTGTTTTATTTATTACAAAAAACCAAATAGCCATTTTTAGGAGCCATCTTCTCTTGTACACACGGCGACACATCAAGCTATACAAAACCAAAATAAGCTGGCCGCGCGACGTTATGCGTTACTCGACCTACGCGCGGCCAGCTTATTTTGGTTTTGTATAGCTTGATGTGTCGCCGTGTGTACATTAATAGTAGTAATCTAAAAATTCGGGCGTAGGCCCACCACACATTCCCACCGCTGTTACTCCTGTGAACCAGGATCAACAGCGGCGACCATTCACAACACTAGACAATGAAGTCCAGCGAGCCCGGGGATGAATAATCTGTCTTGGAACCCGCAATGAATGAATCACAGAAGATAGGAGTAGGAAAAAGAAATATCCGACTTCACTCCATTGCAAATAGCAATAAGAAAAAAAGCAAGGCTATTAGAGAGCCAATTCCAGAGATCGTTTATCGCAGGGTTCCCTACCGCAAAAGCACCAAAAAATATAACATTACCAAACAGAAACAAAAGAGGAAACCTATCATTGTACTGAAACTATAACTTATTTAGCTTCCAGTAATAAGTATGGCAAAAACATCTGAACGCACGGAAGTTATCCCTAGTTGCAACAAGATCTATGTAATAGAAAACTATTTTATTGAGTCAAAAGTCTGAAGAGAAAAATATAAAACCAGTTTTGGGGGCGCTGCAATCGACCATAGCCTTTAATGACAATATTGCAAGTACAAAAATTAGTTCCAAAGATTGTCCGCAATATGGCGGTTTCTATTTGTCTGGTCGGGCTTTGAATAGTACCTCACCTCATTGGTCTTAGTGTGATGCTCAGACTACATAGAGGTGTGAGGACCAAAGAACACTACCTGACGAATGTACGTGGCGTAATTGACGCGTCTACTAGGAAAAAACCGACCAGGAGCGTGTCGGACTCGCCCAAGATAGTCCTTCCATACCAAAAAAATTTCAAGAAATATTTTAAAATAGTGATTTAATTTCGTTCAGCGCCATCTATTGACGGGACTATTAACGACCTACCTCGCCTATTTTATTTCTCCGACACTGATAGTGCTACAGCGTTCGTTATAATTTTCACTGAAAGTACTCCAAAAATGTTATTGAGGTGAGGCATATAGACAGACAGAATGGACGAAAGTATAAGGATTCCTCGTTTGACTACGGAACCCTAAAAATGGTGCGTACTTATGTCTGGCAAAAAGTGGCCAGTTTCAAGTCTCGTCTCATCAGTTATTTCGACAGTTTTCCACTGGTCATTTCATGTTATTCGTCATTTTTCCTATTTATGACAGTATTTGCACAATCCAATTACCTTTCATTAGACGTATGTCCAAGTCCGGAAGCAGGCGCGCGTGTTGGATGGAATTAAGGTGGTTGCAGAGTTGTCAATTTCATACAAAAGTTTGTCGCATTATACGCATAGACGGTACAATTAAAAGTAATATTTTATATATGGAAAAATAGTTTAGAAAATCTAGATGCCGCGTATCAAATAACATTTGCAGTTTATAATATAATTACGAAGATATAAAGCTTTGACACTTTCTATGGATAAGTTCAAAGCTTTATATCTTCATAATTATGTTATAAACTGCAAATGTTATTTGATACGCGGCATCTAGATTTTCTAAACTATTTTTCCATATTTAAAATATTACTGTTATTAATACCGTCTACGCGTATTCTGCGTCAAATTTTTTTTATGATATTAACAACTCTGCAACCACATTAAAAAGAAACGAAAAGGCTAGTGTTTTTATAATGTATTCACTTTATTGTTACTTAAAACAATAGTAATAAGTTAGTTCACAAAACTAAAATTAAAAATCATCACTGAAATCAACATCCATTAATTCCTGCACTTCTTCGTTTTGTAAAACATTTCTATCAATATTTTCTTTCTCATCCTGAATTTTTGAATTTCCATCTATTTCCTTTCCTATTTTATCATTAACATCTTTGTAATTGGTTTCAACTTCTTTAGCTTTTTCTTTTAAATCTTTTTGTACTTCTACTCTTTCTTCTACATTATTAGTTTCAATATTTTCGATGTCGTCTTTATCCTTAATTCCAGTTTCATTTCTATCAACATCTTCGGTTATTCCATTCATTTCATATTCTGTTTCTATAACATCATTATCTCCACTAATATTTGTAGTTGCTTCTGTAATTGTAGCATTGAAATTCGTATCATGATTTCGATTGATATGAACATCGACAGATATTGACTGAATAACTGTCATGTTTTCGTCGTCGGAACTATCATCATTTTGTTCATTTGTTTTCTCTTCTACTCTCATATCTTTAACTATAACATCAATTCCTGAATTCTTGGATTTTTTAGTATTTAGAGCTTCAAAATCTACTGTATTTGAACTAAAAGGTCGAAGTTTAGTTTGGTTATTTATTTCTTCTGTCATATCAATAACTAAGTTGTTTTTATCAGTATCTACTACATTTGTTTCATCGTCCGAATTTATAATATTTGATTTATTCTTTCTTTTATCAGCTTTTTTACGGGATAGTTCTGATTGCTCTGCCATATCAATTACCAAATTGTTTCCATCAGATTCCTCATCAGAATCAATAGCATTTGACCGATTCATATTTTTCACTCTTGCTTTATCTATATTTCCTTCTGTATCAGACATATTTTTTCGCGTATCACCTTTTTTAGGAGAGAGTTCAGATTGCTCCGTCATATCAATGACCAAATTGTTTCCTGCATCAGATTCCTCATCAGAGTCAATAACATTTGATCGATTAATCTTCTTCACTCCTGTATTTATGTTTACTTCTGTATCCGACATATTTGTGTCTTTTTCTCTTATTTCGATGACTAAACCATTATTTTGATCAATATTAATATTTGATCTTACTTCGACTGTATCATTGATCATTATTGGTTCTTCTTCAATAGAATTCGATTTATCAACTAAATTAATCGAAGTATTTTGTTTAAGGCGGGCTAGTCTCCTTTCTTCGGCTAGTTTTCTGTTTCGAATCATTCTCTCTTTCTGTTCGTCGCTTATTGAAGGAGATGCCGTCGCTTTAGGCATTGTTATGGATGATCTGAAAGGTAGATCGATTTGAGTGTTAAATGATTTATCAAATGTACCAATTTCATAAACAAAATAATATTAATAAGTTTCTTTTGTTCAGAGCGTTTCCGCCGTTTAGTGGCGACCTCAACACAACATTTAAGACTTCTCAACCAAGAAAACCTACAATAAAATTAGTTTAATTGTTCTCCTCGTTGTATTTTATCTACACAGTGTACAATTGGGTCGAGTAAGATTTCAGTTTAGTATGGAACAGCAGATTTTTTTTTCTCGTTTGACACTGGTCCCATAGAGAAAGTTGTTCAGTTTGATGGTCTGATCATCCCTTTAAAAAAGTGTCAGCATTTTAAGAAGGACCCTGTATTTGGTGTAACGAATATTTCATACTACAAAACAAACATTACCAAATACAATCAAACTGATATTGGCACAAATCAATTTGTTCTATCACTAAAAAGCTATTTCTCCTAGACAACCTTAACATGCTGTTTACACCACAAATAAACAGAAACGTTTTGAAAAAGAAATCTTAACAATAAGTCTTGGACTAAGGGTACGATATATTTCTTCATCAATGAGAACAATTATAGAACGATAGATAGATAAGGAGACATATTACGCGACGGCGACCGACGGCCGGCCCATACAAAAATGACATTTAGTATAGCAAGCCGGGCGGACGGCTTTCCATACTTAGGACAGTTAGAGTTAGAGCTTTAGTTAGGCTAAGCGCCATATCAGACAATCGATTTTTGAGCGTAGGCATTGACTGAACGGTATGTTGCGAAATAGCCACGATGTTTCTGAGATTTATCAGTGTCGCAGCGTTTAGTAAAAACCGCGGTGATTCAGTTGCGACATCGCGGCGGTGCCGTTGCAAAATCGCCTACGCTCTAAAATCGCCTGGCTCTAAGCAACACAGCATAAAGGACAAATGCAAAAGATTTTGATAGGTACCCATGGATTTAGAATGATAAAGGATACCAATCCTCCTTACAAGCGTAGAAACACGAAAATTGGCCATGGCGGTCAGTAATGTCCAACCTGTTTTCGTACGTCGATGTTTCAAACTTTAGGTTTGTCCCTTTCCATCAGAACAAAAATTAAATAAAAACTCTTTATTTTTATTTTCGTCGTTGGATTAGAAAGGGACAAACCGATAACGACGATAAACTTTACGAAAGAAGGTTGAACATTACCGACCGCCAAGGAGTATTTTCTTTTTTCACCGCTTGTAAGCTTTGACTAATTATTATGTGGACTGGTTACGCGTGTTATTCTACTAACAAACATTTCTGACACTTTTTGCGGGGGGCGAGGTAACATGAAATCCGCAACTTTGGATTTTATTCCCCATAACTTTAGATTCTAATTTTGAATGTTAAAAATCATGAAAAGTAGTCTCGTGTGAACCCCAAACGTTCTAAGTTCGAAGTTATTATTTCGCAATTATAGGCTGTCTCGTTTAGTGATAAGGTTTAAAATTGAATGTAAATGCACAAGATCAATTGTGCTTATACCGTGCCAGAGGGGAAATGCTACCGCAAGGCTAGTCCTTATAATAATTAGTCAAAGGCCGCGCCCCACCGCCGCGCCGGTGTACTTACGTTGTCATGCGCAGTCAATTCCCTCATCTTCATACAGATCTCAGAAGGCAGTCTGTACTCCAGCTATAGACAATACCTATTTCCAGCTTCCTGTAGGTAACTCAAAAATCGCCTATGTGATATGGCTCTAAGCACCACGCGACGCGACCAAGAACTCATACAAAAGATTTTGATAGAATACAAACATAACTAACCTTCGGTCCACACTAGGAGTACCAAAGCCAGGTTTCTTCACAGACCCCGGAGCAGGAGTTGCTCTAGCCAGCTCTATTTGCTGTTGCAGCAGCTTATCAAACTCATCTTCCTCCGGTACAGGTGCCGGAGTCTCCTCATCGCTCGAGTCTTTCTGGACAACTGTCTCTTCTGACAAGAATTGATCGGAACGGATTTTGTGTAGGTGGACCTGGTGAATAAATCACATGATTTTAATTGGTTCTTCACATCATCATCATCGTCAGCCTTAGAACATATAGCTAGGGACCAGCATCGCGTTAACATTCCTCTCTGCCAAGGTACAAGATCAATTGAGCATGCACATTTACATAAAATTGTATACCTTTTCACTAAACGAGCCTATAATTGCAAAACAATAACTTCAAACTAGTCTCATTTTGGGTTCACACAAGACTAATTTTAACAATCAAAATTAGAATCTAAAGGAATGGAATAAAATCCAACGTTGCGGATGTTAGTAAAATTACACACGTAACTCAGCACAGCACATGCTCACCACTATATTCCCCGAAGGGGTAGTCAGAGATATTCCGAAACCTTAAAACATCCACGTTTCACCAGTAGTACCGAAACTCTGTCCAGTATGACGGGGGGTGAGCCCGTCGCCACAACACACTTAACTCTTCCATAGTTACATGGTCTAAGTCATCAGTCATCAGGCTATATACGTTATAGGCTGATGACTTAGACCATATAACTATGGAAGAGTTATGTATGTAAGAGTAAAGTCCCACTGCAGGACACAGACCTACCCTCAGGAAAGGCGTACGGGCATTAGTCCACCACGCATACCCAATACGGATTGGTAGACTCCACATACACATCAGAATTTCTTCTTAAGCATATGCAGTTTTCCTCACAAGACGATTTCCTTCACCGTTTGTGAGCAGTTGGTATTATATATAAGTTAGAAAAACTCATAGATACACGGCATGTTGTCAGTACAGATACCCTATTCATACCTCTCCGAACGCGCCACATACTTACCATGACAGGTCTCTTTTTGCCCAGAGTTTCGATTTTCTTCAAGCAGTCCTCGAACTGAAACTTGGGATACAGCCTGTATGCCCAGTGTTCTAGCTTCTTCAAAACCATGTCTAGATCTTCTTTTTCATGGCCCTTTCCTGAAATGATACATCTACCTCTATAACGGATGTTTTGTTTCGAAATTTTCAGGAGTCGTTCAGACCATCAAAATGAACTCTTTTCTCTAAATCTTTTCTGTAATGGAAGCAAACCTGAAATTACAAAAAAAAACTGCTGTTCCGTAGTTAATAAAATGCAATACCTACTCGAGTCAAATGTGCATGCATATGCTCACGACTATATTCCCCGAGGGGGTAGTCAGAGATATTCTGAAACCTCAGAACATCCACGTTTCACCATTAGTACCGAAACTCTGTCCAGTGTGACGGGGGGTGAGCCCGTCGCCACTTATAATGGACAGTGGTTACAATACATGCCAAATGTATGAGACGGAAATTGATATTTTTTTTACGAATTCAGGTTTGATTCCATAATAAATGTTTTTGAGATTGATGGCATTCTAAACTCTAGATAGTGCCAAGCAGGGTTTGATTGATGTCAAGATTCTAGACCACCAAGACCTGCTTCTAAGTGACTGAAGTATCTATCTTTTATGTGTGAAAATGGAAAGACACCCCAAAGCGCTGTATGACCAGGTGCTGTAGATATATTAAATTAACACATACCTTTAAATTTGAAATCCTTGAAGTGTTCAGGTATGATCTGTATGCCTCTCGGACCTGTCAGACGAGCCGGATTGAGAGTGAAGCGAGGATTCTTCACAACTTTCTTCGCCTTCGCGTTCGGGTCTACTCTCCTTTTATCTTCAACTATAAAATATACAAATTACTTTTAGCTTTTCTTTGCAGAAGATAATGCTGTTTGCATTCCGTGTTTCCATTCATTTTGAATTACAACAATAAAGATTTGAATCACCTACTCTCACTTATTCGTATAACAGCTTTAGTAACATCCAAGATATTTTGGATAGTATATCTTTCTAATATACTATCTTTCTATAATATAATATATTCTTTTTTTTCGTCTACCCGCATGTTTTTATGCACTTGTGTTTTAAGTTCACTGTGTTTTAAAATTCGATAAATCCTATTAAAATCTATTATCCTAGTGTTATTATAGTCTAATTATATCTCTTGTTGTGTGTTTGACAAGTAAAAGTGAAATCTCGCGAAAAAACCTCGTGAATCCAAACTTTGTTGCAAACTCAAAAATTAACCTCTATAACTGTCATCTCGAATCAAAAAAAAACTTAATCAATATGGTTTCCTGCTTAAAGTGCGAAAAAGGCATTCCTAAACCGGATGATAAAAATCCTAAAATAGTGTGTCACGGTTGTGAAAGGCAAATATGTGTGAAATGTAGTGGGTTGCTTGCTACAGAGCTACGGGTGATTGTTCTACAGTCGCCTACGCTGAAATACTTGTGTCCTGAATGTGATCTCGGAGTGCGCCAGCTCCCTGCTTTAAGAAAGAAGATTGATGACCTGAAGTTGGAGATTGATTTGATTAAAAAAAACCAACAACCATCATTGAATGTAGAATCTGTGATCGGTGAAATGGAAGAACGGCAGAAAAGATCTTCTAATGTCATAATGTTTGGGATTCCGGAAGTATCATCAGTTGATTCATCAATTGAAGAACGTAAGCAAAATGACAAAGAACAAGTGGAACGTGCATTAGCTGCCCTGCCCGACTCCGAAACTCCTGTTGTAGTCATCCGCTTGGGCAAGCCGAATCCAGGTTCTGCTTCACGTCCCCTGAAGGTGGTGATGAGGAGTAAGTGGGCTGCTATTCATATACTAAAAAATGGAAAAAACCTACGTTCAGGAGTCACAGCAAAGAATGACCTCACACCATACCAGCGTGAGTACTTAAAAACTTTGCGTTTGGAATTAGCTCAGAGGATTGAAGCAGGTGAGGAAGATATTTCTATTAAATATATTAATAATAGACCCATGATTGTGAAAATAAATCAAACCACAAAAAAGTAACTAATAATGGTCTGACAGAACTCTCTTTTTTCTACACGAACCTGGCATCGATAATGGCAAAACGAGATTTATTTTTATTGGAAATCGATAGATTGAGGCCTACATTTATAATTATTACTGAAACTCATTTAAAACCTGAGATTTTGGATACCTTGATAAACATTAAGGAATACACACTTTTTAGACGGGACAGACCTACCGGTAAGAGTGATAAGGGAGCCGGAGGAGTGGCTATTTATGTGGCACAAGAGCATCTGGATATCCCTATTCTAACAAGTTTGCATCCAACTCTTAACAATAAGCCTAACGTAGAAGCATTATGGCTAAATATCCAATATGGACATTTTAAACTACTGATTTGTGGTGTTTATCGCCCTACACACTATGATCTACAGGAATCTGACAAATTACTGTTTGAAACGATTGAGAAAGCTGCCGAAGGAAAGGATAATTTAATTATTGCTGGAGACTTTAACCTCCCACGCATTGAATGGCCTTTACAGAAGTTAGATGGGTATGATGTTCTCCATCAAAAATTTATAGATATGCTTACTAGCACCAATTTATACCAATTAGTAACGGAAATAACACGAAAGCGAAATAATGAGGAATCTCTATTAGATCTTGTTATTTGCAATGATGAAAGCTTATGTACCAAAATAATGCATAATCCTCCTATAGGCAAAAGTGACCACATGGTCCTTATTGGAAAAATACAATTCCAGAGTGAAAAACTATTTAACAAAGCTGATATACTACCACGTAAAAATTTTTTTAAAGCAGATTATGATGCTATCTCTTACCAAATTCAGGAAAACAGTTCAGTTTATTCTAGCCACACTGATATTCATCAATCATGGGAAGTTTTTAAAACTATGACACTCAAAATTATAGAAGATAAAGTACCACTCCAAAAAGTAAATAAAAAGAAAAATAATAAAAAACCATGGATCGGATCAGATATAGTCAGCTTGGCGCAGGAAAAGCTACAAAAGTGGAGATTTTACCAACTTAATAAGACAAAAGAATCTTATGAGGATTATAGGAAAACAAATAACAAAATTATTGCTGAGGTAAGGAAATCGAGGATACAGTTCGAGAGGAGTATCGTTAGCAGCAGTCCTAAATGTTTTTATGGATATATACGTCAACATCTTAGCTCCAAGGTGACAGTACCACCATCATTAAAAGATGATGTGACTCTCATGGTAACAAGTAATCCAAGGGAGGTTGCCAATATTTTTGCTAAGCAGTTCAATAAATCCTTTGTGAAAGAGCCCCTGGATAGACCGATACCAACAGTGTCCTCTCCTGTTGTTGAAAATTCTATAGAAAATATTGACTTTACACCTGAAGATGTAGCCAAGACACTATGTACTTTTAAAGATGATACTGCAATGGGACCCGATGGAATACCAGCAATACTATTGAAGAAATGTAACCTTGTACTGTGTGGTCAGCTTGCGCACATCATGACTCTATCCTTTAGAGAGGGAAGTTTACCACAGGACTGGAAAGAGGCAGAAGTGACGCCCATCTATAAAAAGGGAGATAAGCTTGTGGCAGCTAATTATCGACCAATAAGCTTGACCTGTATACTCTGCAAAACAATGGAAAAAATAATTGCCAAGGAGATGAGAAAGTTTTTGTCCAAGGAAAATATTCTAATAGAGGAACAACATGGTTTCATACCTAGAAGATCAACAATAACAAATCTACTATGCTGCCTTGATTACTGGACAAAAAATTGGGAGGAACACACACCAACTGATATTATATATCTGGATTACGAAAAAGCTTTTGATCGTGTACCTATTAAAAGGCTAACTGCAAAGTTAAAACATTTTGGAATTCGCGGTAGTCTTCTTCAGTGGATTGAAAATTTTTTGAGTGGTCGTACTTTCAGGGTCAGAGTTGGTAAGGAATTCTCAGATCCTTATGACGTACTCAGTGGTGTCCCACAGGGCTCTGTGCTCGGTCCAATTCTATTTGGCATCTTCTTGACCGACCTAAAAGACGTAATCAAATCAGGACTATCCTTGTTTGCCGATGACACAAAGATAATGGGAAATCCACTCATATCTAACAATATCATCCAGGAAGACCTTAATCGCATTTTTCAGTGGACTAAGGACTGGCTTATTACTCTGAACTCCCAAAAATGCACCGTCTTGCATGTTGGTAAAAAAAACCCAAAAATAACATATACCTTGAACTCTGAATCTCTAAAACCTGTTTCATCACAAAAAGATCTTGGTGTTACAATTACAGAGAATTTAAAGTGGGATGCTCACATACTAGCAATGACCAAGAAGGCTAACTCACTAACATACATGATTAGGAAAACCTTTAGCTACATTGACAAGGAGTTATTTATAAAGATTTACAAAACCTATATTCGACCATCACTTGAATATGGCTTCCAAATTTGGAATCCATACTTCAAAAAAGACATTGATCTGGTAGAAAAGGTCCAGAGAAGAGCAACAAAAATGGTTGTTGGACTGCGTGACAAGCCATACGAGAGACGATTAGAAGAGCTTGGGTTAACGACACTTGAACAACGGCGACAACGTGGTGACCTCATAGAGACCTATAAGATACTTACTGGACGTTATGATGTCCAAGGAATTGAACATCTATACAGGATGAACCAGAACCACAATCTCAGAGGACACTCCCTTAAAATTGATGGCTCGCTGTCTACAAGCAACCCCCGGAAACATTTTTTGCCCAATCGTATGGTTTGCGAGTGGAACAAATTGCCTGAGACTGTAATAAGTGCGCCTTCAGTGAACTCATTTAAAAATAGACTTGACCAATATTTAAGAAACTAAACAAGTGCAGTGATATACACGCATCAGCTCTAAGCTGCTAGTGTATCATAAATAATAATAATAATAATAATAGATAAATTATACAGTAAGGAAAAGTATAATTAACCTTTAAACCACATACTCTGCCCATCAAACTAAACAACTTTTACTATGGGAGCAAACCTGTCAGAACAAAAAAAATCAGCTGTCTCATACATTTGAGTCAAGTAGGCGCTGCAATTTAGTATATGGGACAGCAGATTTTGTTTTGTTTAGAGGGTAATGATACTCTTCCTTACACCCTGAATCAAAATTGGCCAGAAAGTTAAATAGGATTGGAAAATCTTTTCGTCCTTATATGGAGTGAAGTCTTGAAGTACATGTATTCAACTTTTAAATTACGTAGGCCAGACTTCTCAAAGTATCTTAGATGAATAATTAAAGATTTTAAATACCTGCTTCGTCTTCTTTTTCGCTGTTATCATCACTGTTTAAAGGCGATCGAGGTCTCTCTTCAAATTCGTCGCCTTCGATCACGCGCTCCAACTCTTGAGCCTCACCGGCTTCGTCGTTGAGGAAAACGTCTTCGAGTAGAGACATTTTAACAATAGACACACTTTTCACTAATCACAATAGTCAAACAATAGTTGATTCAACTACTATTGAAAATCTAACTTGTTTTGTTTTGAGATGGTCCAGTCGGTCACTGACATAATTTTTGGCGGGAAGGGAAAAGTTATCCGTCAGGTTAGGTGCGTTCGAATCGTATTTTCATTTGAAATTTATTCAAATCAAAACAAAATAATTCACTGAAAATAAAAATTTCAGTACCTAGCTAATGTTGCATACCTAGTAAAATTTATTTTACAACGTGACTCCTCTTCTAATTAGTGTAAATTGAAAAACTTTATTTCACACTACGAAATGTTATAACGGAAAAAATAAATAACGACCGTATTTATCTAACCTACAGAACGTATTTCAAAACATTCGTATTTTAAACTGCGGTAAAGTAGGCAGAAAGAAGGAGACAGTAATACAATTTCCATACATTTTAAACTATTGTTGTCTTTGTTTCATATTTCAACAAAGCTTTTTTGCGAAACTACAAAAATTACATTTTTCGTTCGAAAATGTTGCCGTTGGGACGTTGGAAACAGTTCAGAAATGTTTAAGTGTTGTACTGCCGATTTTTAAAAATGATGTAAATCAGTGAACCGAGATCTTCATAAAAAACATACAGACGAACATAGAACCTACCTTTGACTATTTATATGTGGACTGGTTACACGTGTAATTCTACTAACAAACATTTCTGCCACTTTTTGCGGGGGGCGAGGTAACATGAAATCCGCAACTTTGGATTTTATTCCCCATAACTTTAGACTCTAATTTTAAATGTTAAAAATCAGGAAAAGTAGTCTCGTGTGAACCCCAAACGTTCTAAGTTCGAAGTTATTATTTCGCAATTATAGGCTGTCTCATTTAGTGATAAGGTATAAAATTGAATGTAAATGCTCAAGATCAATTGTGCTTATACCGTGGCAGAGGGGAAATGCTACCGCAAGGCAAGTCCTTATAATAATTAGTCAAAGGAACCTACTCATTTTTTTAAGTTGACTAAAAACTATCTTAGAAACCTTTCACATCACGGAACGCACCCGGCTCACCTCAAAGGAGTCCATTACGTTAGCAGCATTCCATGTTGAATAGCTATATAATTATCTTCTGTCCAGCACTGGGGTTGCTACCCGTACTATATTATATGGTATCGTACTATATTTCGGTCAGTAATTGTACTTTATAGTATTGAGAGAAGATATAGTACGGAAAATAATATATTTTACGAGCTAATTCGACTGT
This sequence comes from Agonopterix alstromeriana, assembly GCA_963924505.1. Lineage (NCBI taxonomy): Eukaryota > Metazoa > Arthropoda > Insecta > Lepidoptera > Depressariidae > Agonopterix > Agonopterix alstromeriana. The sequence continues at coordinate 1,719,667 of OZ004684.1, forward strand.
GGCGTAAATAATGATAATTAAACGTTTTTTTGGCACATCTAAACGCATAGTAACTTTTTTATCTACTACTTATACTATAGTACATAAGTTTATAAGACAGTGACCGATTTAAAATTAAGTTAAATAGTTACAAAATAACATAGAGCTGCAATAAGAAAAAACAAAGGACACATATTCATTAATTTACGTTAATATGGACAACCAATGGATAGTTGTAGGTACAACATTAAGGCCGAGATTCAGAGACGATTTGTAAGTCATAGTTCGGACTCCCGTATGTCAAAATCCATACATTTTCGCCACGCTTAGCTCGAGCTAAGACTAAAAAATCGTCTCTGAATCTCGGCCTAAATATTGCGCTGACCCCAAAATAATAGGATAAAGGCATGAGAACTATTATGATGATATTTATATGGACCCGCAATCTACACATAAATAATATAAAAATTATAAAACTTTAGTCACTATACGGTCATATTGTGAAATATGTTTGAAAAAGCCAAAAATATTTAAAATAAGACTGTACTTTTTTTTCTCCCGAATTTCCATAAGCGCTATATTTATAAACAGATTATCAAAAAAATATATATATTTCCTTCAAAAAAAGGTTGCCACCCTACCCAGCACCATCACAAAAGCCATGGCCGCATCTCCCCAAGCACCCTGACGATTCCACCGCTAACGGAATGAAGACTGTGTAAGTAGGTAGATTCTTTATTGTACTAACACAAAACATCATAGATAATTATGAAAAATTACAACAAGGACAAAGGCGAGCTTAACTCTAAAAATAAAAGAGTTTTCTTCCAGCGAACCAGTGTCGAGTGAGAGGAAAACTAATGTTTGTGACTAAAATCATTTGATTAGAATGTAACTCAAAATTACAAATAAACTTGTAACTCATAATGATCTCACTTGAACAAGGCAATGACATAGAAGGCACATCACTAGCTAGCTAGCAAGTCACGTGACCAGCTTGCGTTTGAGAGCGCATTCACAGGTATGGAAATCTGTAAATTCTTTTAGAAATCAAGTTATTTCTCATTAATTATCGTAGAAATAAGGTAAAAATCAAAGTTCACGTTCTAATCTGTGTTGTTACGTGCAAAATGGGTGTGTGAATTGGTGCTGTGAATGGTTATTTCTGCAACAAAGACTGTCATTTTGATACCAAGAATGGTGCTTCAAGAATGGCGTCCCCACATGTGCCGTAGCCCGATCGGTTTCGTCTTGGACGTGCTAGAATCTGATGACGTGAGCCCACGGAATGGGCGGAAAAATGCTTTCGTTGTATTTTTCCATGTAAATCCGTTGGAAATCGCCGTCAATCGTTCGGCTTTCGAAGACCGCCCTTTCGTTCTACTTGCAATGAATCATTGTTCATATTTCAACGCAAAGTAGCTAATAATTTCCTCTATTTCGCTACTGTAGATATTCTAAAGGTCATATTCGAGGTTTTTACGTAAAAATTCTTTGGTTAGACAGGAAAAAAAAGTTGGTTATGTTTTGTTCCACATCCGCCTTAGCTGTTTTGTTTACCAATTTACCGCTTTTCCGACGCGTTGTGTTTCGTCACAGGTGAAATTTATCTTTGAGATCTTTCTTTATCGATAACAGTGTTTTTCCTACACTTGGATGCTTTTGTGTTTTTTTTATAATTAGAGGGTGTTTTCCTATTAGTAGTAAATTTTTTTGCAAGAGTCAGTCTATAACAAATCCTTTTACATTCCAACAAGAATTGGCAAGATTTCATTTTAAGAAAGGTACCAAAATAAGAAAACTATTTTGAGATTATGTTATTCAAAGCTTATATCAAAATTATCAGATTTTTCTATCCGATCTTTTTCGAGTTATTTGAAAAATTTTATAGAGGTTGAATGAGATTTTTTTCCTTTGCCTACTTGGCTTTTCTATTGTATTTGACAGTTTTTATTTTTAATGTTATTGCGGCCAAGGTATTTTAGCCATAAATCCTACGTTTTTCAGAAAATTCAAAAGTATATTAAAAGTAGAAATATCGGTCAAAAATAAAATCGGAAAAAATAGGTATCTCTTATTTTTTAACCTATTTTTGTATGTTTTATTAAAAACAGATGGTTAAAAAATGTAATGTTGTCAATTTTAGATAGATTAGTATATGATATCACTAAGCATATGATGTTATACATAAATCCACAATAATCCCTATAGGGGTGGCCAGACACTGCTACAACTACCAACTTTTTGTTTTAGAGTGAAATGATTAATGAATATATGTGCAACTGGCAGTCAAATGTACAAGACAACTGATTTTTTTTGTTCTGACAGGTTTGCTCTCATAGTAAAAGTTGTTCAGTTTGATGGGTAGAGTATGTGGTTTAAATATGTATATTTTTCTTGACTAAAGGGGCTTATTACATCCTAAATTCAGATTCTAATATGGTATCTCAAGTTTTTTTTGGAGTGCTGAATCGAACACCATTTTGAGATAATTGTCTCAATAATAATATGTTCTATGTCAGAGATTTTAAAATGAAAGGATTACAGATATTTTTAATAAAATAACATCGTTTTTTGGTCCGTCCAGTGATGTCACTGGAAAACCTGTAAACTCCTTGGTAAACTTAAAATAAACTAACTAACTTCTAATGGCCATTACGGCCACGGTTAACTATTAAATGATCTGTGCCGTGGGTGTTGTATGTGGTAACTAAGGGATATGGCTTTTTATACATTGCTTCTGTGGGCGAGAGGCTAGCCTTCCACCACCTATCACATGACACATTTTTCTATTCTGATATACCAACATGCTACAATTTGGTAAACTTTTTTTGGAGGGGTGAATCGAAAACCATTTAGAGATAATTGTCTCAACATTAATTTCTGTTAGTGATTTTCAAATGAAAGGATTACAGATATAATAACAGCTAGAATTAACCCGTGACTTCGTCCGCACAAATTTTATACCAGATTTTAATTCAGATTGTAAGCTATCAAACAAAAAGATTCATCAAAATCGGTTTTAGTACTTTTCGCGTGATGCTCACACAAACAAACAGAAAAAAATCTAAAACAGGTTGATTTGGAGTCAGGGACACCTAAAAACCATATCGTAATCTTTTCTTTATAAATATTTTCAATGTACAGACACTTCTGTTACAGTTTTATAATAGTTACCATTACAATGATGTTGTTATGTAGGTATGTAAGCTTTTACCGGCAATTTCATCTGCATGGATTTAGGAAAAATTCAACACTCACTTTTAGGGATGATTTCGAAAAATCTGTTCTTAGTTCACACCAACATTTTTTAAAAAAAAAACATGTTTCTATCCTCACTCTCCGGCACTCTAAAGGTCCGGCTCCACAGGTCTGGCACTCTAAAGAACGTTTTTGAATTTCGAAATGGCGTCTGCACATGCGCAATTTGTGCAAACCATCCATGACATTGCGTGTAGGGCTGAAAGCAACGCTTTGCATTTAACGTCATCGACATTTCAATACTTTTAATTGTTCGTTCTATTATTAAAAATAGTATTTGAGCTAAGGAATTATTGAAAATGTGAATTTAGCGTTTTTTTTCAATGTTTTTTATGCACTGAAAAGACACAATTTTATGTAGTCAAATCCAACGGGTGCGCGCGCCTGACTGCATTCCCTTGCTCGGCTTCCCTCAAGTTTCCCAGAGAGTTTGGGGGAGTATCTGAAGTCAGAGGGGGTCGGGGAGTGGCTGTAGAACTTACTATTACCTATTCTGTGCTCTAACTTCACTATTCTTCTGTCAGTCAGTCAGTCAGTCATGGAACTGTTTTATATGCATAGATTTTTCCACCTGTATTTATATATTTTTACCAGCATCCTATTTTGAGCAAGCAACAGTCCAAGGTTGTTAGAATCAAGGTTGTCATAGGTCGACCTTGAGGTCAATGACCTCAGTTTTAGATAACTTTAATTGGTCATGCAAAAGTCGGTGGAATTTGGCAAAAGTTATTTGAGAATTTTTACCAAAATGCTTATTATCTTTGTCACGTCACAAACATACATATACTCACGACTAAAACCCTTTTCAGGGTGATCAGAAACTTTGCTACAACTATCTTTTTGAACTTGCAGGTTAACCTATCCTTTAGTTCTTTCGACAGGGGTCTTCTTAATATGCTGACACTTTTTAAAGGGATGATCAGACCGTCAAACTGAACAACTTTCTCCATGGGACCAATATCGAAATCGTGAAAAAAGTCAGCTATCCCATACATTTGGCTCAAGTATGTTTGCAGTTTTGTATGGAAGAGCAAATTATTTTTGTGATTTCGATGTTGGTGCCATTGAGAAAGTTGTTCAGTTTGACGGTCCGATCATCCCCTTAAAAAAGTGTCATATTAAATAGCTGGGTTAATTTGATACCATTAGCATCCTTTTAAACTAAGGAGTCTACCCATCAAACTGAACAACTTTTACTAGGGGATAAACCAATCGGAGCAACAGAGATATCAGCTGTGCATACATTTGAGTCGAGTAGGCACTGCGGTTTAGTATGGAACAGCAGATTTTTTTTGCTCCGATCTGTTTGCTAGTAAAAGTTGTTCAGTTTGATGGTTACACTCTTAGTTTAAAAGGATTCTAATGATATCAATTTCACCCTGTACATCATACTTCCACCTCGCTGTGAGCATATGCTTATTGCCTATGTAGGTCTTATGACTATTAGTCTAGGAAAAATAAGCTTTGAGATTGCATTAAAGACACTTTAGTAAATTGAGTTTGACATAATATTACTGTTAGTTTATAACACTTTTGTCGAGATTTCGTGGTTATATTGGCTCAGGAACCTGAGAAATACCTAGAAATCGATATAAATGTACAAAGAGCAAGCTTTTTTCGAAAGAGATTTCTTCCAGCATACTAGCAAAATAGACAGTTAATTAAAACATGGCAAATTTAATGTGTACAAACAAACAGTAAATAATTTGGTTTTGAGGTTATAATTTTTGAAACCTTACAAAATATTAAATATCTACTCAAATTTACGGTATTAACCGGGGATTATTATTGTTATAAATAAAACGTATTGAATGAAGCCATCCTGTACAAAATCACCAGTTTTCCATTTTTTGTTTATACCTAAATTTAATGTTTTGTTAATGTTTTCATTATAAAATAATACACATTGAAAAATCGGGGATTATTGAGAATTTATGTTTTTCAGGTATTTATCTACTATATTCCAAATTATCACCAAAAGTGCCATTAATGCAACCTTCTCCATACAAAAATCCTTAGATTTCCCCGACTATATACAGTAATCTTATCTTATAAACAGTGCCCACAAATTAGGTTGAGCGATTTGATAGTTATGTCAAGTGTCTGTAGATATGCACATCCATGCATCCTGTTTATAATTCAAATTATTAATATGCTATAGTGGGTGGTTTAGATTTGACAGTGACCAAGTCCAGTGCTGTTCAATATTATGTATAGGGTCCTGCTTAATATGCTGACACTTTTATAAGAGGGTGTTCAGACCGTCAAACTGAACAACTTTCTCTATGGGACTAACATCGAAATCGCGAAAAAAAATCCGCTTTTCCTTACAAAACTGCAAACCTGTGTTGGAATGACCGGGAACGCGTTCCAAATGTTCCTAGTTGGATATTGTATTTGTACAAAGTATCTTTTTTATTTTTATTTAAATTAATGGACTCTTGCTTGTGCGTTAGCACTGCATTTTCGCCAATGTCAAGTAGTTTGTGGGAGTATCTATCCCAATCTCAGGGATTGTTTTTGATCAAGAACAAGAAGCGATTAAGGATTGCGGAGTCTCATGGCAGGCAAAAACGCGACGCGCGAAAACCACGCGAGACAAGTGCTCGGGTCAGAACCTGCAACGTGACTCCACAAATTTTCTTGATAACTTTGATAATTTTTTAGGACGCAATATGATTGGTTAATATTAGTATCTTGTTGCGTCGTCTTCGCCATCTTATTGACTAGTGGTGCCATCTACTGGACATTGGCTTTCATTAGGGCTTTTCGGTCTCGGGATCCTGCTGCCCTTAATAGGGAGGTGGTGTTAATATCGAACCATTCACGTAAAAACTACTGAACCGATTTGGATGATATTAATATAACGGTTTTTTAAGAGGATGATCAGACCATTGAATTCAACAACTTTCTATGAGACTGAAATCGAAATTGCAAAAAACAAAGTTTTGCTATACAAATATTCAGATGTGCATCATTTGGGGCGCAACAGTATTGAAGTAGCTTAGCGCGCAGTGTACGTGAACACTCGTCTGTGTGTGTGCGTCGGTTCGAGTGCTTGCATGAAGTTGCTTTACTGTATATCTCTTTACTGTGCCTCCGGACTCATCCAAAGGGACTTTGTACCCCACTGACCTTTCAACTCATAAGGACCACTTCCCAAAAGGACAACTTCCTAAAAGGACTACTTCCCAAAAGGATCACTTCCCAAATGGACCACTTCCCAAAAGAACCTAACCTTAAATAGACTATGTATTATTGTATACAAAACTTTAGCACAAGAATTTATATTGTAATAGTTATTAAGTCGTGTTATGTTGTAGAGTTTCTGGCCGCATCTTCTCTACAGCGACAACACGTTCCGACGTGGTGGTAGCTTTAAAAAAGATTTGACGTTTGATAAGTGTGCTGCAAGCTCCTATATTGAATAAATTATATTGACTTTGACTTTGACCACTTCCCAAAATAGGCAATTCCCAATAGTACAACTCCCTAAAAGTACCACTTCCTAAAAGTACCACTTCCTAAAAGGACTACTTCCCAAAAGAACCACTTCCCAAAAAAGGTAATTACTTTGATAATTGCAAGCTGTAATATGGATTGTTTGATATTGTTTCAGCTGCTTGTAAATAGAGGCTGTAAATATAAGCATAGTGAATAAAGATGAGTTTGGGTGCGCGCGCCACCAAGGGTGGTGCGAAGGCCGGCAAGGAGCTGAAGCCGGACAAGGGGAAGACAGAGAAGCCCCAGCCAAAGGAGAAGGTGAAACCACAGGTATGGAACTGTCTATCTATCTATCTATAACGTCACGCCTCTTTCCCAGTGGGGTAGGCAGAGACCAGAGTGCGCCATATACTACGATCCTTACATACCTCTTTTGCCTCATTCACATCCATACATCTCATCATACATGCCCGTCGGTTTCGAGTACTCCGCACCTCCCCTTTTTGTAGGACGCAACCGATTTGATCAGAATACGTCCTACGAGGGCGCCCTCTGCCGACACTTCCACTCACTTTAGCTCCATATATCTCTTTCGTACATCTGCTATCACTCATCCTCTCCACATGCCCAAACCAACGAAGCATACCCTTCTCTATTCTTGTCACAACATCTTCTTTCAATTGACATCGATCTCTAATCACACAATTTCTCACTCTATCTCTCAGCTTAACACCACACATATTTCTCAAGGCATGTTACTGACAATTCGTTTAACTGTAAAACATACAGGATCCTTAATATGCTGACAGTTTTTTAAGGGGATGGTCGGACCATCAAACAGAACAACTTTCTCTATGGCACCAACATCGAAGTCGCGAAATAAATTTCAGCTCATCCATAGAAAACTGCAAACCTATTTGAGCCAAATGTATGGGACAGCCGATTTTTTTTTTCGCGATTTCAATGTTGGTACCATAGATAAAGTTGTTCAGTTTAAAGGTCTGATCATCCCATTAAAATAGTGTCAGCATATTAAGAAGGACCTTGTATCGATATGGTTTTGAGGTGTCCCAGATTCCAAATCGGTTATCTTTGGATTTTTTGTGAGTTTGCTTGTTTGTTCGAGCATCACGAAAAAAATACTGTACCGATTTTGATGTAACTTTTTTTGGTTTGATAATAATTTGACTTAAAACCGGATATTGGTCTGGTGTTACCAGATTTTTGAAGGGTGAAGAAAATAAATATCTAGGAATCGACACAAAATATATCATTGGATCGAAGTGTTGCTGGCTTGCAAGATAAGAAGCATTGTATTGAGCGACATATTTGAGCAATAATTACATTATACCAGACAAAATACTAGAATTTTTATTTCACTTTTCTAAAACCGAAAAGCTTCACTCGTGACGTCATACATATAGTAAACATGAACGTTTATGTCACTTCACAAATGCCGCCGTTAAAGTTTTAAAAATGTTTAATTTACTTAAAAATCTACTATAACGATGACGTCAGGTTGGAATCACAATGGCGGCTTCCCTTTTGGATGATTGTACAACAGATTAAAAAAGTAGATTTTTGTAAACGTTTGTGATGCATTTAGTATTGTCATACTAAATGCATCAGCTGATAGAACGTCTTTTTAAAGCTTTCTTCGGGAAATTTGTTCAGTATCATAGGTACAACAAAGAGATTATACCTAATAGAGTGAGCCATACCAATTGTAAAGACTTTTTTTGACGTTTAGGTTTGAGTGTGTGGTGTCAAGTAGTATGGACAAAAGGCACCAATTGACATATGACCTTATGTTTACGGTCACTTTTCACACACACTTGCTCAAAAAAAAGTGGACAGCCGCATAAACAAATATCTATAGTTCCATCTCCTACTATTAAAGGTACGTCATAAGACAAAAGAGACCAACTACAATCGTAAATTTATGCGGACTCTATGGAGATCCTTCCTCTGAGGGGTAAAGCAATGCAACTGTTTACCTCAACACCCTGAATATTTTTAGAATGTTTCTTTAATATAGTCAAATACCCTATTGCAGGCAACAACAGAACAGCTCCGGATGGCGCACATGATCGACCGTAAAAACGAAGATGCGTCTGACGTCCGGAGGATGGTAAGTTTTTATTTATAAACTAACTAGCCACTTGCCCTGGCTTCGCGCGGCTGCACTAAGATCATCATCATCATCAGCCTATCATCGTCCACTGCTGAAAATAGGCCTCTCCTAAGGCGCTCCACAAAACTGAGTCCTCGGCCTTCCTCATCCAGTCGCTCCCCGCCACCGTTTTTAGATCGTCTATCCAGCGGGCAGCAGAGCGTCCCACACTACGCCTACCAGTTCGCGGTCTCCACTCTAGAACTCTGACACTCTATCGGTTGTCAGTTCTTCGGCAGTTATGACCAGCCCATTGTCACTTCAGCTTGTTAATTTTCTAAGCTTTGTGAACCACTTTAGTTCTCTGACGTATCACTTCATTTCTGATGTGATCTCTCAGAGAAACACCGAGCATGGCTCTCTCCATATCTCGCTGAATGAGATCTGATATCCGACCGTTAAATTATGCACCAATTTGTTGAACGCAATGTGATTTAAATGAAAGGTTACACAGGGGTTCTTTGTTGTGTGAACTTATTTTTTGATTTGTCTTTCGACAACTATTATAGATCCATCTTCCAGAGATATAAAAATTCTAGTTTATGAATCGCGCTATCAATAATATTATCATAAATCGCCATACCTAATTATATTCTATCAAACGACTAGGTATTGGATGACAATATAACGCGATGTTATTATTACATTAATACCTATACGTTTTAGGTATTCTATTGAATGTCTAGGTATTGTACCGGATTATACAGATTGCCGGTAACATCTACACTTATTATCTACACACTAATATTATAAAGAGGAAAGATTAGATTTTTTGTTTGTTTGTATCTACACTAATATTATAAAGAGGAAAGATTTGTACCTATTTTTGTATGTTTGTATGTTTGTAATGAATAGGCTCAAAAAGTACTGGGCCGATTTAAAAAATTCTTTCGCCAATAGAATGCTACATTCTTCCAATTTGACATAGGCTACATTTCATTTTGAAAAAAATTAGGGATCCTTGGTAAAATAGACAATTGTCTACCCCGTGTGAAGCCGGGACGGGCTGCTAGTATTGAATATGCTCCGAAACTACTGGTCCGATCTAAATAATTCTTTCACCATTAAAATGAACATAAGCTATATTTTATATCTACCCGTGCGAAGCCGGAGCGAGCCGCTACTGGAGAATATAGTTGCGGCAGATTGAGAGGTGGCAACCCTAGTTTTTCCAGTTCTTTAAATCGGTCTCTTTCCGATAACACCTCATTTATCTCCCAAACGGATAGGTAGAAAAAATTGTACCAAAAATCATGATGGTAAAGGTACTTGCCGCAAGATTTTGCTAGGCTACCCGGCGGCGTTGTATGAACCCCCTGTGTAAACTTTTACCTAAATCACATTTAGTTCACCAAACAATTAGGTTTTGCGGTCGGAGCTCGGGCCATATGGGAGCAAGCCTGAAATTACTAAAAATAAATCTGCTGTTCCATACCTGTTCCATAATTTATTGCCATAAATAATCTGCAATACCTGCTACTAGACTCAAATCTATGAAACAGCAGATTTTTTTTGCGATTGAGACTAGATTATGGGACCGCGCCCAAGATATTTTTTAACCTTTTTTTGCTTTAGTTATTCATAGATATGTTTACGCCGTTTTCTCTGATATACAGGGTGTTACAAAAATAACCCTAAAGAAAAAAGGGTGTTAAAGGGTATCTTGTAAAGAGTCTATTATAAGTTAAAGCGCAGCACTATTTTACGGACTGTCGGTACCATGCCGGTAGTTCAAAGACTAAACGGCAGTAGATACGTCGTAAGGTCACCGCGATGTCACTACCTATCTTGAAAGTACTTAATTTTAAAGATGATTTTTCTCTTAGTTATCTTTATTACTAAAGCTAGCATGAATATTAAGACCTATTTATTGAAAAAAATAAATAACAGATTGACAAAAAAGTATAATTATTAGTACAAAAATAAAAAATTATATCAATAATGTACTCATATTTGTCATCATCTAAGATAATTTAAGCATCTTACAATTAGTTTTTTTCGACAAAGAAAGCTTCTTCGTCTCACAGACGAAGACGACACTACCCTTCTGAAAAAATAGTCTATGTATCAAATGTCACACTAGAGTTGGGATTTTTTTATAATTGGCTTCGATGACGGATTTTATTTTATTTGGTTAATTATGTAACACGTTGTATTATACCTTCATTATCAGCAGTATTCATTTTTTCCTTCCATAAATGTTGTATCTCTCTCACTAGCGTGGGAAAGACAAGTAACACAATAGGGGCATTTGACCCGACTACGTTCAGATAAAACGATTATTGTAGTTTTAATTTAATTGTGTGAAGTTAACACTGCGTTAAATGTGCGTTTATATAGTCATAAAAAGTCATTGAGAAATGAATCGTCCGTTCCACCCATTGACCAAGAATAGGTAAAAGATTACAGGGTCCTTAATATGCTGACAGTTTTTTAAGAGGATGATCAGACCATCTGACTAAACAACTTTCTCTATGGCACCAACATCGAAATCGCGAAAATAAAAATCTGCTGTTCTATACAAAACTGCAAACCTACTCGTGCCAAATGTATGGGACAGCTGATTATTTTATTCGCGATTTCGATGTTGGTCCCATAGAAAAAGTTGTTCAGTTTGATGCTCTGGACATTCCGTTAAAAAAGTGTCAATATATTAAGTTGGACCCTGTATAGTTGTACATACAGAACCGCCACCTCTTCAGATCCCCCACCTCACCTTACACTTTCTGGGACACTTTAGGAGAGCCGAACAAGGGAATGCAGTCAGGCGCGCGCACCCATATGATTTAACCGACATCAAATATGTTTAATTTTACCTTTCCTCAAAAGAAAAACACAAAATTCACACTTTCAGTAATTCTTTAGTTTGAATATTTTTGAAATGTAGATATACACATATGTCATATATGTCAATTTGCACAAAGAGCGCATGTGCAGACCCCATTTTTCCAAATTCAAATCACACTATAAAGTGCCGGACCTGTGCTTCAGGTTTAACCGAGTAGGTTCCTGCGGGTTAGCAGATCGGTGCGAGAGAGGTGACTTATGACGACTGCCGCGCATCTAGATTGTCGATTTTAGTCCACAATAACGTCCCGCGATACGCACGTGTTCGCACACCATCGAGTTATCATGTTTTAAGTCAATCAGCGCAACTAAACTGCGCGCGATCGCCAACATTAAAATCTCGGAGCGAAGATTTTATGCAATCCCTCGTTTCTCCGCTTCGCAGCCTTGCTCCGCTTCAGTGGACATAAAGTATATAGATAAATAGCTATTACAAAGTAACCAAAGCAACAATGTTCCCTCCAGGTGTTGGAGTTAATGGAGATGACGTGTCGCACGGAAGAGGAGGTGTGTTCCGCGCTCCACGACTCCGACAACGACATGGTGGCCGCCTGCAACCTGCTGCTGGAGGAGAGTCAACGTATACAGGTTAATAAATAAAAAAATAGATGACTAAATAATTGTAGATTATATCAAAATTGTGACAGTGCAAATGGGACAGAACCATAATATGAGAATCAGCCTGACAGTCTGGAAACTTTAATGTAATAATTTGGTTATTTGCGTCTCAGAAATAGAACTTCATTCGATTTTTTTTTTTAAACAGTCTGGTGTTCGACTTTTTAAAGTCTCCGAAATGTGACTTTCAAAAATCGCACTCCAGGTATAGTTCTTCAACTTCAAATCAGCCCACAGCAACTCACTGCTGGGCATAGGCCTCCTTTTTATTGCGCCGCTCACGGTCCTGTGCCAATCTGATCCATGTCCGACCCGCAACCCTTACTATGTCGTCTGACCAACGCATTGCTGGTCTACCCGGACCTCCTTCCTTCTTGGAGATATTAACCGATGTTTTCTCAACCGACAGGGCGAATGGCAAACCAACGAAAAGAAGAAAAAGAAGCCGCCGGCCGCCACAGGCAACGGCGAGGCCGAGCCCCCTACCGACCCGCGCTCGCGATCACAGCCGCGCCCGCGCCGCGGCGAGGGCGAGACGGCGCCGCGGGGTCGCGGGGCGCCGCGCGGGCGGGGCGCTCGGGGCGCCGCGAGGGGCCGCGGCGGCCGGAGGGGCGCCGGACTCATGCGCGTGCGCACCAGGGACGCGCGCGTCTGCGTCTGGGGCTCGGAGCCCATGGGACCCGGTGGTGAGTCATAACTAGGGACCAGCCTTGTGGTAGCATTTCCCCTGTGTCACGTTACAAGATCAATTAATCATTTGCATTTACATAAAATTTTATACCTTATCACTAAACGAGACGGTCTATAATTGCGGAACAATAACTTCAAACTAGTCGCGACTATTATAACTATTAAAATTAGAATCTAAAGTAATGGAATAAGATTCAAAGTTGCGGATTTCATGCTACCTCCTCCCCCGCAAAAAGTGGCAGAAAAGTTAGTTGTTAGTAGAATTACACGCGTAATTCTTCAATAGTTATGTTGTCTAAGGTCGCATACTATAAGCTCACCGTTCTACATAGTATATGCTTAGGACGGAAATCTTCAATAGATTGAACCAAATTGGCCGTCTAGTGCCACGACCGCAAGGGATTTCCCCGTTTATAAACGTCGCCGTATACGAAACCAAAATAAGCAAGCCGCGCGACGTTATAGGCTATTCATCTTACGCGCGGCCAGTTTTTTTGGTTTTGTATAGCTTGATGTGTCGTCGTGTGTACGTATTAGCGCAAATATTTTTAAACTTTATATAGAAAGCCCACAATAACATTGAACACTATACAGGGTGAAATTATATCATTATCATCCTTTTAAACTTAAAGTACCCATCAAACTGAACAACTTTTACTATGGGAGCATACATTGAGTCGAGTAGCCACTGCAGTTTAGTATAGAACAGCAGATTCTTTTCCACTAAGGGGTGAATGGCAATAGGTTAGGTTAGGTAGTCTTGGTCAAATCTCTGACATGCCGCCATTTTGTGAGTAGTCAATGCGATACTTGAAAACCCTAACGGTGTCACGCTGCCAGCACGTGAAAGAATGAAAGAGGGAGACTATGTAAAGGAAGCTTTCATGTCTAATGACTCGGTTCATTTTTGTTTGCACGCGCGCCGTTGTGACGGCTGGTAGGTTATTCGCGAATAATTTTGCACCTTATTACCGTGCAGATAGAGTCGCTATATATTTAAATCTGTTTTCGAAGTGATTCTTCTATACGGGGTACTAGTATTTATTCTGTGCTAATGATATCAATTTCACCCTGTACAAACATAAATGAGAAAGGTACAGATAGGACGTTTTGTATGAAAACTCTCATGCAATAGTTGTGTGTAAATTGAAGCAATAAGTAATGGAGAATGTCTTGCAGGCGGTAACATGGGCGACTCGTTCCCCGCGACGGAGGACTGGGAAAACGAGGAATGGTCTGGCTCTCTCTCCGACACCAAGGTATGTCTTATTTATGATTTATTTCGACTATCTATCTATCTATAACGTCACGCCTCTTTCCCAGTGTGGTAGGCAGAGACCAGGGCGCGCCATCTACTACGATCCTTAGGCGTTATAGCACACAGAATAAGAGTTGAGACGGTAAAACCGCACGCGGCGCTCGATTTTATTCTTGGTATAAAATTGGCTATATGACAACTGTAACGATAAAATATAAAATATAGTAGCTTATAGGTTCACAATAATCATACAATATGTTTTTTGCATTAAAGTAAATTGTAAATATTTTATTTTTTGAAAAATAAATTAAGAGTTTTTATCTGTGGATTACAAAAACTGAAACGCAAGTGGCCACGATTGAGCATCGTGTGACGTCACATTTCAAACAATAAAACGTCATTTCAGTTGGAGCGTCGTAGTTAGCTTTACTTTTTATTGTGATGTGACGTCACAGCCAGAAGTGTCACGTGACCGGTCGTTTTTGCGCGAATCTCAAATTAATTAATGAATAATATATTTTTTTTCGAATAAATAACGCGTTTTTAAGAAAAGATAATTGGAAGAGGTATAAAATAAACCTACTCATATTTTAAAATGACTTTCCGAAAACTGTCAAATAGTCAATTATCGACCGTATGTCAAGGCGCGCCCGCGCGTCGGTGATGCCTCGACTGTCATTCTGTGTCCTATACGCCTTACATAACTCTTTTGCATACATTTTGCGCACCTCCCCTTTTTGTAGGACGCGACCGATTTGGTCAGAATGCGTCCTACGGCGCCCTCTGTCGACACTTCCACTCACATTAGCATCATATATCTTTCGTACATCTGCTGTCACTCTTCCTTTCCACGTGACCAAACCAACGAAGCATACCATTCTCTATTTCGATAATAGCGTGATATCCTCGGATGTCAGAGTCTGGTAGATAATTTAAACAATTTTATACAACGTGTTTATTACTTGTAATTTAATATTTTGAATTTTTTTTTAAATCTTGGACATTGTCACACAAATTATCTATAAGTCACATTTAAAGTACCAGAATCTAGTCTGGACTTGTGTTATGATGACGAGACAACGATATAGAATAAATATATAGATACAAACATCCATGACTCGGGTACAAATATTCATCACACTAATATTTGTCCCTTACGGGATTCGAACCCGCGACCCTCGGCACAGTAGGCAGGTTCACTACAGACTGTGCTATCGGGTCGTCATTCATATCAATTCATTGTGATACGGAACGAAAATGCAGAAGACTAGTTGCAAAAACAGAAATTTTGGTACTTTTAGCTACAAAGTTAAGAATCAACATAGATAATTATCAAAAAATTATCACGTTGAATAATGTGTGTATGTGACTGAAATAGAGTTTGTTTTGTTGTCAGGTTTTCACGCCAAGTGCGAGTGCTCAAAACTCGTCAGCCGACGACCCGTCCGGCCAGGGCAACGCCACGGTATGTTATTATACAACACTATTATCACAACAGAACATTATAAGAGGGGTTAGAAGTGCAAAGTAGGCGTGGAACGTGCCGCCACAGGTTATGCAATGATTTGCATAACACCATAAGACGCGCGGTGTGGTGCGAGCGAGAGGGCATGAGTAATTGTAGCAGCGCGAGCGGGAAGACAAGTGGCGACAGCCGTCTCCGAAGCAAAAGCGCTACTTTGCATTTCTAACCTCTCTTATAATGTTCTGTGATTATCACAGTACAAGAGATAGTATCTATTTATTTATTTAGGGTTACCAACAGATGAAGCACATTACAAAATCAAGAAACTACATCAAAATAGGCAAACATTATGTTCATCTACTTACAGGCTACCACAGCTAATATAAAACACAAGGACAAGATACAATACAATTATGTAGAACACACAAATTATAAAAAAAACATTTCTAAGCAAAACACTACTAAAACTTAGATTCATCAAAAACAAAACAATTTTAACAAGAATCAGATGCAAAACAAAACATGCACTCACAGAAAAAAAAGAAACAATCAATAAGTAATAAGTAAGTAGTAATTTTAAAAGATACTAGCCAAGACTTGAACAACTTCTGAGGTAATTATAAATTTTTTTCCTAAACATATACCTACTATCAAAAAATATGTCCACGTCAACAGATTTTGGTATATAATAATAATCTCATTGTAACCAAATTAGAAACAACAAATATCCGTACATATCTAGATTCACTCCACCAACAATTCATACAACAATTTTCTTCTTTGGAAATATCCAGACAAAGAATAGGAGACCAGAGGAGAGCAATAATTCGAAACAAACTGCTCCCACAAAGTACATTAGATGACATCAAATCTGAAGTAGTAGCACTTCTTAATACCACCAACATATCCAATAATGATATCGACAACCACACACAACAATTATACAATCACACACCACAATTACACAATCAAACAACGAGAACAAGAATGAGATGGTCAGATGAACTGAACGAGTCATTAATTGAATGCTATTATGAAATAACCAAACTTGAGACAGATCTAACCGCCTACAGGAAAAAAGTTCATGATAAATTTATCGAAGTACACCCACATCTATCTTACCTCACTGAACAGCGTATAGCAGACCAAAGAAGGTCGATAATTAGCAATAAATTAATTTCTTCCGAAAGACTGAAACAAATAAGGGAAGAAGTGGAAAAAACATTACATATACATACAGAAACTCATCTACACCAAATTCAAAATATCATTTACACACCAACAAACATTACGCAGAATACACAATCTCTTACAGACATATCTCCAGAAACATTAACCGAAACATATAGCCAACATGCACCTACTACTGAAACTCCTAACAATACCACACCATCCCAGGGTAACCTACCTGTAAGCCGAGAAAATATTATCACTCAATTTGAACTAGCTCTTGAACAATTTAAGCACACATCTCCAACCTGTAGACCATACATACCGAAACAAAAAACATCTAAAAAATTTGCGCACATAGTAGACTTTATTAACACTGAAATACTACCAAAACATCTCTCTGTAGACGATAACTTCGAAACTACCCAAACAATAATATATTGTGCAGCATACACAGCAGCGGCATGTAATGGCACAAAATTTAAAGACAACTACAACCGAACTAATCAAAATTATACACCAGCGTGGCAAAGAAGGTTGCAGAACAAAATCGGGACACTCAGAAAAGAAATAGGAAGAATGTCACATTATATGCAGGGAAATAGAAATAGTAGACTGATAAGTTACATAGAAGCAATTAAAAATAAGCACAGAATACACTCACATACGAAGAACCCAATAAAACAGACGAACAATTCTTAGATACACTGAAACAAAAATTAAATGCAGCTTGTAGCAGACTCAGAAGATATGTCAATTGTACACTTAGGAAAAAACAAAATTCTCAGTTTGCAACCAACGAAAAACAGTTTTACAGAAAACTTACATCAGACACACAGCACATTCAAACAGATACTGGAGTAGCACCTTCCCAACTCTCAGAAGAGCTTCACCGATTTTGGTCCAACATTTGGTCAAATCCTGTACAGCACAATCAATCAGCAGAATGGATTGAAACTGACGCACAAACTACACAAAACATACCACAGATGGAATTTGAACACATTCCTATAGACATTTTGGTATCAGTACTAAAAAAAACACATAATTGGAAAGCGCCAGGAACAGATCACCTTCATAACTACTGGTACAAAAAATTTACAAGGACTCATTACATTTTACACAACCACATCAACAATTTCATACAAAACCCCGGTATAATGCCAAGCTTTATCACTCAAGGTCTCACATACATGATCCCAAAAGACACAGAATACCAGAATCCAGCCAAATACAGACCCATCACCTGTTTACAGACAATCTATAAAATCCTTACATCATGCATCTCTGAAGTCATACATCGTCATATTACAGAAAACAATATCCTTGCAGAAGAGCAAAAAGGTTGCCGAAAAAACAGCCAAGGTTGCAAGGAGCAGTTGATTATAGACTCGGTAGTGATGAGACAGGCATTCACACGCAAAAGGAACATTAACACAATGTACGTAGATTATCAAAAAGCATACGATTCAGTACCCCACAGCTGGCTCATATATATATTAGAACATTACAAAATTCATCCTACCCTAGTCACATTCTTGGAAAATACAATGAGAAATTGGAAAACCACTCTGAAAGTAATGAACATTACGAGCACTCATACACCCGACATATCTATCAGACGAGGTATTTTCCAAGGTGACGCACTCAGTCCTCTTTGGTTTTGCCTCGCGCTAAACCCCCTCTCAAAAATGCTGAACCATTCGAATGAAGGATTTCCTATCAAAGTTGCCAACAATCACACGACAATCACACACCTCATGTACATGGATGACATTAAACTATACAGTAACACCACACAATCACTCCACGCTCTTGCAGACATCACTCAAACATTCTCACACGACATACATATGAAGTTCGGAATTGACAAGTGTAAAACTCTCTCTGTTCAAAGCGGTAACATAGTGCAGAATGACTATGTCATGCAGACAGGTAGCTGTGTTGAATCTCTTGACCAAAATAGTACATATAAGTACTTAGGATTCCAACAGGCTCGACAGATTAATCAAAAACATAGTAAAGCAGAAATTTCGAAAAAATTCAAACACAGACTAAATGCAGTACTGCGGTCGCAACTCAACTCACGCAACATAGTCAAGGCTATAAATACTTACGCAGTCCCTATACTCACATACTCGTTTGGAATTATAAATTGGACACAAACAGATCTTATAAAACTGCAACGTACTGTTAACACAACAATGACAACTCATCGAAAACATCACCCGAGATCCTGCATACAGAGACTTACACTGCCACGTGAAGAAGGAGGACGGGGTATCATAGATGTAGTCAACCTGCACAACAACCAAATTAAAACATTGAGAAAATATTTCTATGACAAAGCACAACACTCCGCACTACACCGTACAGTAACACAAGCAGACCAACACTTTACACCTCTCAATTTAAACAATACTAGCACACAACGAAATGAACAAACTACTGATAACAACCAAAAGATAGCAGCATGGGAACAGAAATCACTGCACGGGAGACATCGCCACGATCTGCAACAGCCACATGTTGACAAACCTGCGTCAAACGCCTGGTTGCGACGAGGCGAGCTCTTCCCGGAGACCGAAGGGTTCATGCTTGCTATACAAGATCAAGTAATAGAGACACGTAATTATCAAAAACACATTATTCGTATAGCAAACCTTCCAACCGATTTATGTAGACACTGTCAGAGTAACTCCGAAACCATTCAACACATCACCGGTGCTTGTAAATCTTTAGCACAAAAGGATTATAAGCATCGTCATGATCAGGTAGCAGCTATCATTCACCAAAACATAGCATTCAAGCACAACTTCGTCACACAGAAAGTACCATATTACAAATATCAACCAGATGCAATACTTGAAAATAGCGACTACAGGATATACTGGGACAGGACTATTATTACAGACAAGACCATTCATTACAACCGACCAGATATCACTTTCCTTGACAAAATCAATAAAACTGTATACCTCATAGACATAGCAATTTGTAACACACATAATTTACTCACAACGCAAACAGAGAAGATAGCAAAATACACTGATTTAGCAATCGAAATTAAAACGCAATGGCAAGTAAACACTGTAAAAACAGTACCAATCATCCTTTCATCTACAGGCGTCATCCCAAAAACACTTCACACAAGCCTCAAAACACTAAACATGCATCCATCATCATTCACACTTTTACAGAAAGCCGTCGTCCTTAACACGTGCAGAATTGTCCGAAAATTTTTAACTAACTGATTCTTCTATAAGCACTTGGCTCAGGCCCGTGCAATATCATCACCTCCTCGGAGAGAAAACATAATGTTTAAATATAATAATAATGGGCCCGCAGGGCAGCTTGTGGCGAGCTGTTGGTGAGTGGCGACACCACGGACCCGATTCTCCAGAGGGCCCGGATTGATTTGGCCCTCGCCTCCTGTCTTGCCTTAACCGGCCGGCCAGGAGTGGAGTTGCAAGAGCGGAACCTATGCTCCAGGTTGGAAGTGTAAAATGTCATAACGCCGGGACCTGCTGACTGGTGCGCTTAGCACCGGGAACCGGCGCCCGCAGACTCACCTCTCTACAACCTTAGCCGCTCACTAGATGTTGCCGCCTTGTCGCTCCTTGTGAGCGGCGTTTTTGGGGGGCCCATTAAATGAGTTGGCAAGTCACCGTCTGCCATTTTTGACAAACTAGAGACATTTGTTACGGCAGGCGTCCCGAGTCTCTCCGCAATAACCCAGATCTCCCGGTCCACCCAGTTCACCCCCATAACCCGAGTAATTTTCTATCCTTTCTACAATAGTCTCTGCACCGAACGTGGTTTGTCTTCTGGTGCATTTGCATAATGTATTCGGATATAGACCACGCTTGGTGCATCCCCTCACATTTAGATAAAAGTGTCTCAAAGGGGCCTCTACGTGTTGGATCTGTGTCCCCACGCAAGCCTTCCAAAGGTCCGGGCTACGGCCCGTGAAATACCTTCCAGAGATACATAATAATAATAATAAATTTATTTATTTCTCTCCACATACAATAATAAACAATAAGTGATTTAGGTACCTCTGAACTAATATTATTTACATTATTACAGTAGTGTGGAGACTGGTGCCTGGACTAAGTTAACCTGACGGTGAGCTTGAATAAGGTGTCACAGGACACCAGGCCTCCACCCGCACGGTTACCCTTACTAAAACTTAGTCTAGGAGAAACATTAACAAGAACATTGTCTAGGAGAATAGTTATTAATCTAATAGGGATAAGTTATAGTATAGTTATATAATCTAATCATTCTGGCAACAGGGGAGTTAAATCCAAGGTTAGTTCTATGGCTATGATCCCTGGAAAGCTTGTAGACACCTACACGGACACTACGGCTTGGGGCACAGATGTTTAGTCGAGCCAATATTGGCAAGCTTTTCAGGCATCTAGTACTACATGCAGTACAGACACTCCCTGCCTCCCACCAGTTATTTACCTTACCCTCTGTGGCAGGATCGTGACAAACTGTAGCCTAGATTGACACGCTAGAATTTGTGTTTTCGAAACAAAGAGAATATAATAAAAACTTTTTTTTACATAGACCGGTGTCAATGCGCAATTTTTGCGTGTTTGATATTTGCATGTAAGATAATATTATGATTTAAACATTTGTATTTTATGCCTGAAATAGGTAAGAGCTGCTTGTTCATGTATCATATACATTTTTGGTAACTGTAAGATGTCGTCACGCGCGCCATCTACCCGTCATAAATAGTACCTCACGCAACAATAGTTCTTGCAGCCCTAAGCTCAGTTTTTCATGTGCTGATTCTTCTGCACAGAATAAATACTAGTACTGCCCGTATAGAAGAATCGCTTCGAAAACAGATTCATATAAATAGCGACTCTACACGGCAATAAGGTGCAAAGTTATTCGAACCCGTCCTATCGTAAAATTCGCGAATAACAAACAACACTGAACCGAGTCATTAGACATGAAAGCTTCCTCTACAAAGTCTCCCTCTTCCATTCTTTCACGTGCTGGCAGCGCGACATTGCTAAGGTTTTCAAGTCTCGCATTGACTACACACAAAATGGCGGTAAGTCTAAAGAGATTTGACCAAGAAGTTTACACGGTACCTAACCTATTGCCATTCACCCCTCGGTGGGGATCAGCGGTCAAGCATACCTGTGCTGTGGAGTGAGACTTGCCTGCTTTCTGTTCTTTGTAGGCAGTTTCCGGGCTGTGCTATTATACTCCACTCTCAGAGGAAGGATCTCCATAGAGTCCGCATAAATTTACGATTGTAGTTCGTCTCTTTTGTCTTATGACATACCTTTAATAGTAGAAGGAGATAGAACTATAGATATTTGTTTATGCGGCTGTCCACTTTTTTTTGAGCTAGTGTGTGTGAAAAGTGACCGTAAACATAAGGCCATAAGTCACTTGGTGCCTTTGACTAATTATTATAAGGACTAGCCTTGCCTAGCCCGGATCTTGTGCATTTACATTCAATTTTACACCTTATCACTAAACGAGACAGCCTATAATTGCGAAATAATAACTTCGAACTTAGAACGTTTGGGGTTCACACGAGACCACTTTTCATGATTTTTAACATTCAAAATTAGAATCTAAAGTTATGGGGAATAAAATCCAAAGTTGCGGATTTCATGTTAACTCGCCCCCCGCAAAAAGTGGCAGAAATGTTTGTTAGTAGAATCACACGCGTAACCAGTCCATATAATAATTAGTCAAAGCTTGGTGCCTTTTGTCCATACTACTTGACACCACACACTCAAACCTAAACGTCAAAAAAAGTGGACACTTAACAATTGGTATGGCTCACTCTATTAGGTATAATCTCTTTGACTCCACTGTAGGATCTCGTAGTCCTGTCAGGGTGTAAGTGTATCTAACTTAGTGTTGTATGTGCAGGAGGACTGGGACGCAGCGGAGACGAACGGTCCGTCGGAGAGCCACATTCCTTCCTACACGTACCACAACGCGGCACACACTGTCTGCGCCGTCTCGCCCACTGTGCAGCCACACCATCTGAAGAGAGTCGAGGTATGTTTTATCTTCATCAGCGTATACGGGACGAGTGTTTAAGCAATGAAGTCAAGTCAGTCTCAAGTTTAGAAGATATTTAGAAAGTTATCTACACTAATATTATAAAGAGGAAAGATTTGTACCTATTTTTGTATGTTTGTAATGAATAGGCTCAAAAAGTACTGGGCCGATTTAAAAAATTCTTTCACCAATAGAATGCTACATTCTTCCAATTTGACATAGGCTACATTTCATTTTGAAAAAAATTAGGGATCCTTGGTAAAATAGACAATTGTCTACCCCGTGCGAAGCCGGGACGGGCTGCTAGTAATTGATAAAGAAACTGTGTTTTTACCCGACTGCGCCAGAAGAAGGGTTATGCTTTTCGAGCGTATGTATGTATATTTGTATGTCTTTTTCTTTGGCACGCTCTACAGCCTAAACGGCTTGATGGATTTTGACGTATGAAGTGTCTTTAGATTCGTAAAAATTGTGAGAATGACATTATACGATTTCAAGATGGCGTCTACGAATTAAAAAAAGAGAGGGGGAAGTAACACATTATTTTTGTAAAAAATTACAATATTGTATCGGATAAAAGCTAGTGAATAGTAATTTCCAAATATATGTATATAATATATTATAGTACTTTTATGCTACCATTTTGACACAAGAGTAAAAAGTATGAAATAAACTTAATCATTAAGACAAACAAAAAACCCGACTGCACAAAAAAAAAGGAACTGAAAACAAAAAAAAAGCCTTATAATCATTAATCAGCAATACCAACTTTGTTTGTGCAAATATAATTTGAATGTTATTAGGTAGGTGTTGCAGGCGGGGATAAACCAATATCCAACAAATTGGTAGGTTTTTCTTTGTCCTCGTTTGTGATACCTACCTAATAACATTCAAATTATATTTGCACAAACAAAGTTGTTATAGCTGATTAATGATTATAGGGCTTGTTTTTCTCTTTTCAGTAACTATATTTTTGTGCAATCGGTTTTATTTCTTAATTTTAATTCAAAGCAAAAAACAAAAGGGATTTAACATTTTGCACTGTAGGCCCCTTTAACTATTGCGGCTGCCATACATTTAGCATGGCATTCATTAGTGTTTATCGTATCGACTACCAATAATTCACCTAAAGGGAAATAGAGAGCGCTATGCTCGGAATTTCCCTGCAAGATCGAATCAGAAATGAAGAGATCCGCAGAAGAACCAGAGTAGCTGACATAGCCTAAAGAATTGCTAAACTAAAGTGGTAGTCCCAGAACTAAAGAGCTCTTCAGTGGTACCGCGTACCGGAAAGCGCAGCTTTGGTTTGCCCCCCACAAGGTGGACCGACGACCTGGTGAAGGCGGCGGGAACCCGTTGGATGAGGGCAGCGCAGGATCGCGAGTTGTGGCGATCCATGGGCCTATGTCCAGCAGTGGACGTCCATCGGGTGAGATGATGATGATCAATGATTTTGAGATAAAACTAAAGTTAACTAAAATTTAAGTATACCAGATTTTAAGTCAAATCATAAGCTCTCATCAAAATTCGGTTTAGTAGTTTTCGCGTGATGCTCGCACAAACAAACACGCAAACAGACAAACAGATAGACAACGATTCTAAAACAGGTTGATCTGGAGTCAGGGACACCTAAAAACTATATCGTCATATTTTTCATGTAAATATCTTCAATGTACAGACACACTTCTGTTACAGTTTTATAATAATTAAGATAAGATTAAGATATGTAATTGAAAATACAAATATGGCGTCATCGATTAGAAGAGCTTGAACAACGGCGACAACGTGATGACCTCATAGAGACATACAAGATACTTAATGGACGTTATGATGTCCAAGGAATTGAACATCTATACAGGATGAACCAGAACCACAATCTCAGAGGTCACTTCCCTTAAAATTGATGGCTCGCTGTGTACAAGCAACTCCCGGAAACATTTTTTGCCCAATCGTATGGTTTGCGAGTGGAATAAATTGCCTGAGACTGTAATAAGTGCGCCTTCAGTGAAATCATTTAAAAATAGACTTGACCAATATTTAAGAAACTAAACAAGTGCAGTGATATACACGCATCAGCTCTAAGCTGCTAGTGTATCATAACTTATAATAATAAGCCCGCAGGGCAGCTTGTGGCGAGCTGATGGTGAGTGGCGACACCACGGCCCGATTCTCCAGAGGGCCCGGATTGATTTGGCCCTCACCTCCTGTCTTGCCTTAACCGGCCGGCCAGGAGTGGAGTTGCAAGAGCGGAACCTATGCTCCAGGTTGGAAGTGTAAAATGTCATAACGCCGGGACCTGCTGACTGGTGCGCTTAGCACCGGGAACCGGCGCCCGCAGACTCACCTCTGCAACCTTAGTCGCTCAGTAGATGTTGCCGCCTTGTCGCTCCTTGCGAGCGGCCATTTTGGGGGGCCCATCAAATGAGTTGGCAAGTCACCGTCTGCCATTTTTGACAAACTAGAGAAATTTGTTACGGCAGGCGTCCCGAGTCTCTCCACAATAACCCAGATTTCCCAGCCCACCCCGTTCACCCCATAACCCGAGTAGTTTTTCTCCTTTCTAAAATAGTCTCTGCACTGAACGTGGTATGTCTTCTGGTGCGTTTGCATAATGCATTCAGAGATAGACCGAGGTTGGTGCATCCCATCGCATTTAGATAAAAGTGTCTCAAAGGGGCCTCTACGTGTTGGACCAGTGTCCCCACGCAAGCCTTCCAAAGGTCCGGGCTACGGCCCGTGAAATACCGTAAGAGATAATAATAATAATAATCTACGGCAGGTGTGCAGCCCGGGGTCGCCCGCGGGCGCGGGTGCGGGCGCGGAGGGCGCGGGGGTCAGTGTGGGCGGCGCCGGCAGCGTCGCGGCGCCCGCCGCCTCGCCCTGCGCGCAGGACTACCACAATGTTAACGTCAACGTCAACGTTACGCACCAGGTAACATACACCCGCACAGTGACGGATTTGCTATGTTGGCCGGCCTAGGCACTATTTTTTTTAAATGTCTTTAACGGCTCTGGATACTAGTCCTTTTGAGCCATTCGTTATTTTTTTCTTTATATTCTTTATTTTGATTATGGGATGATAGATGACGATGAATCTGTGGTCAATTTTGTAAGCTCGCGCGTTGCCACCAAAATGACCATGTACGAGTTAACTTGAACTAAAACTTATGTTCTGTATTTATTTGAGATTCCTGTTACGTCGGTCGCTTTACGCAACTGTTTGGTACACAATCCGCACGAACCATTTTTTTACGAATTTCAAATACGACGAAACACAGCAAGAGCAATGGCGCCAAGCAAACTCCCTAGGCCGTATGCCATGTAGTTAGGGTTGCCAGATGGGAAGACTAAAATATCTACACAAAATTTCGAAATATCTTGATTTTGGGATTACTGTCGGGACAAATTAAAATGATATTTTTTATTAACATTAAAATAATGACAAAGAAACTTATCTTTTTTGGTACATTATTAAGAGAATCATGCATAGTTAACTTATGTTATAACCTAATATACACTTATTTTTTACGTTTTCCACATGTACAATACTAAGTAATTTCACTGAATCCACCAATTTGGGCCTTTTGAGGTAACTACTCAGAAAAGTATTAAAATTAAATAAAAAACAAGTTACATCAAAGTTCAGTGTAATTATTAACTCGGCTTGGGTTAACTAATTTTGAAACCGCGCGGCCCCTTTCTCACCACCCATCATATACAAAAATCATAATGAATTTATATCAAAATCGATTCAGAAATTTAAATAATGTAGCATATGCTCACGACTATATTCCCCGAGGGGGTAGTCAGAGATATTCTGAAATCTCAGAACATCCACGTTTCACCAGTAGTACCGAAACTCTGTCCAGTGTGACGGGGGGTGAGCCCGTCGCCACCTATAATGGACAGTGGGTACAATACATGCTTCGAAATTGAAGCATGCAGGTTTCCTCACGATGTTTTCCTTCACCGAAAAGCCAGTGGTGATACAAATCGTACATAAATTCCGAAAAACTCATTTAAATAATGTGCCTTTAGAATATTAGGTTCTTTGAGTTATTTCTTGTTATCATCTGTGAATTTTATGTCACGATTGGCCGCCCTAGGTCCGGATCTACTGGGTCTTAGGGCAAATCCGCCACTGCACCCGCAGACTGAATATTATCCGTCCAGTTCGACCAATAAATGAGTTTTTCGGAATTGATGTACGATTTGTAACATCACTGGCTTTTCAGTGAAGGAAAACATCGCGAGGAAATCTGCATGCTTTAATTTAATTTCGAAGCATGTATTGTACCCACTGTCCATTATAGGTGGCTTTTCAGTGAAGGAAAACATCGCGAGGAAATCTGCATGCTTTAATTTCGAGGCATGTATTGTACCCACTGTCCATTACAAGTTACGACGGGCTCACTCGCCATCACACTGGACACAGTTTCGGTCCTACTAGTGAAACGTGGATTTTACGAGCTTTCAGAATATGTTTGACTACCTCGGGGAATATAGTCTTGAGCATATATGCTGAGCGCATATACTGGAAAGGGGACTCAAATATGACAAAAATGAATGAAAAATCGTGCCTTTGTTTGACTTAGTTGCAAAATTCATCTAAGTCGACAAAAAAACGCAGTTATACTTTGTGTAATTGGCTATTTGCCAGTTTTCGGAAAGGTATTTTAAATTATACGTAGGTTTATTTTATACCTCTTGCAATAATCTTTTTCTTAAAAAAAACATTATTTATTCTTAAAAGAATATATTTTCCATTCAGTAATTTGAGATTCGCGCGAAAACAGACGATCACGTGACACTTGACACTGTGACGTCATATTTCAATAAACAAAGTAACGCTAACTACGATGCTTCAACTCGCATGACGGTTTATTGTTTGAAATGTGACGTCACACGATGCTCAATCATGGCCAACCCCGTTTAAATTTTTGAAATCCACAGATATATGTACGTTTCAACTAATAATTAGAAAGAACATATTCGACTGTCAAGCAAAACACATTAGAGAAGGATGCGCCTCTGGAATGTTGTGATAATCTGTGTATATATTGTTTCCTTAGCCGATGGGTATGTCCGGGAGCCTGACGGCGGCGCAGTCGCAGTACCTGTCCCAGCTCACACAACAGTCACAGCGACACGATAACAGTACGTTATTTATTATATTAGTTACTGCATTACCATTGTACTGTCTTGGCACACCCCTGACACTGCCTACAAAGGACAGAAAGTGGTTTTATGGAGGTTTTATGTCTGGTTTTATAATATTTATGTCTGGTTTTATAATATTTATCTACTCTATTCTTTCTTTCTACTCGACGGCCCGATAACACAGTCGGTAGTGAACCTGCCTGCTGTGCCAAGGGTCGCGGGTTCGAATCCCGTAAGGGACAAATATTTGTATGATGAATATGAATATTTGTACCCGAGTCATGGTTGTTTGTATCTATATATGTATTATATATCGTTGTCTAGTCATCATAATACAATTCCAGGCTCGATTCTGGTACTTTAAATGTGACTAGATAATTTGTGTGACAATGCCCAAGATATTTATTTATATTTAATTTTAAAATTGTGGCTCCATCGTAGTGTGATTTTGCCATATGTAGTTCACATAGTATAAGTGCTTGACATTGTACGGTAATGATATGGCGATGTCAAGGCCTTGCTTTTACACAAAAACACACACCCGAAACCGCCGTCGCCATAAAATTGCATAACCAGATGGCCACCTATTTCGCAAGACGAACGAAAGACGTCTACTCGTGAGCCCTCCAGTCACACTTAGCTGTAATTTCATACATATGGTAAAAATGGAGAAGAGGGAAGCATGTGTGATACTGAGTGAGTGCAAGTGAGACAGGAATAATCAATTGCCTACATTTTTCGCCACGTTTCCCGCCAGAGGGGTTGAGATGAGGTTAAAATTGGTGAGAGGCAGGGAGTGTACATACTATACTAGATACTCTTTCTAATACTGTGTCTATTCTAGATTTATGTGTATTATACAGAGTCCTTCTTAATATGCTGACACTTTTTTAAGGGGATGATCAGACCAGCAAACTGAACAACTTTCTCTATGGGACCAAAATAGAAATCGCGAAAAAAAAAATCTGCTGACCAATCAGGATCATCTGGCTCAAATAGGTTTCCAGTTTTTTATGGAACTGTTGATTTTTTTTTCCGATTTCGATGTTGGTGCTATAGAGAAAGTTGTTCAGTTTGACGGTTTGAAATATCCCCTTTAAATAGGTGTCAGCATATTAAGATGGACCATAAACACTTATCTATTCCGTAAATATTAAAACCTGTTACACCAACAAAATACACCAGAAAACTGAATGTACAGAATTGATTATCAATCAATCAAAATAGTTTTTTGCTTTCATTTTTATGATGTAAGAATTTTTTTTTTCAATTTCTCAAAAACAAACATTTTTTCATGTATTCATATACCTACTTATTATGTTTAAAAGTTTCATGTAACACTTGTAGTAAATTCATAAGGATAAATTTGAACGCTGTGCACAGTCATAATTGAGGTGCAAATTCGATGTAGTTTAATTTGTATTATTTTTAAGATCAATGTATTAGTTAGTACTTTGTTACTAGTCGGGGAAATCTACGGATTTTTGTATGGAGAAGGTTGCATTAATTGCACTTTTGGTGATAATTTGGAATATAGTAGATAAATACCTAAAAACTTAAATTCTTAATAATCCCCGATTTTTTACCGTGTATTATTGAATAATTAAGACATTTACAAAACATTAAATTTAGGTATGAACAAAAAATGGAAAACTGGTGATTTTGTACAGGATGGCTTCATTCAATACGTTTTACTTATAAAAATAATAATCCCCGGATAATATCATAAATTTGAGTAGATATTTAATATTTTGTAAATCTTCAAAAATTATAACCTCAAAACTAAATTATTTACTGTTTGTTTGTACACATTAAATTTTCCTTGTGATAATTAACTGTCTCTTTTGCTAGTATGCTGGAAGAAACATCTTTCGAAATAAGCTTGCCCTTTGTACATTTATATCGATTTTAAGGTATTTCTCAGGTTCCTGAGCCAATATAACCACGAAATCTCAACAAAAGTGTTATAAACTAACAGTAATATTATTTCAAACACAATTTACTAAAGCGTCTTTAATGCAATCTCAAACCTTATTTTTCCTAGACTATACTGTGCCAAATAAATAGATCCTTTTGGGTGTAGCAACATTAATAATTACTTAGTTACTAGGTTAACATTCATAGTCTTAAATCATTTAAGATACTTGCCAATAATTGTAAATGTCTAGTAAGACTAAACATATAATGTGTTACCCGCAGGTGTGTACACGTCCAACTACGGTGTGTACGGGGCTGATCTCAGCGGGCAACGCAAGCAGCGGGCGAGGGTACCTCCCCCTTCTAAGGTATTAACTAGCAACAACTGACATACAGTCCGTTTGCACCTAAGAGGAAGGATCTCCATAGAGTCCGCATAAATTTACGATTGTAGCTGGTCTCTTTTGTCTTACGACGTACCTCTAATAGTAGAAGGAGATGGAACTATAGATATTTGTTTATGCGGCTGTCCACTTTTTTTTGAGCTAGTGTGTGTGAAAAGTGACCGTAAACATAAGGCCATATGTCACTTGGTGCCTTTTGTCCATACTACTTGACACCACACACTCAAACCTAAACGTCAAAAAAAGTGGACACTTAACAATTGGTGTGGCTCACTCAAGTCTTAAAGAGAGATCCTTCCTCTTAGGTTTGCACTTAGAATACCTTCGGCTTCGGGTGCCGGCTATGTTCGTATAATAGATAAGATCGCAGCCAATGACAATCTTTTTGAACTCAAAGTAAATGGGCAATTATAAACAAATTGCGTTGAGCCAACTTCGAAATCGCGAAAAAATGCAGCTACTTCATACAAAACTGAAATATCGACTCTACTCAAATGTATGGGATAGCTGATCTTTTTCGCGATTTCGAAATTAGCTCCATAGTGAAAGTTGTTCAGTTTGATGGTGTGAAACATCCCTATAAGTAGGTATTACTATAGTTCGTCCGAGATAGCTCCGTTCTGAAAATGTGAGACCGAGAAATTGAGCCGTAAGACCTTTAATTTTATGTTAAATGTTAATTAATCTTGTATATTTTCAGTGTATTATAAAGTTTTGACGGCTCAAACAGCTTTAAAAAAATCTTTATACCGTATGTCAAAATCACGGAGCTATTATAGACGCACTATAGGGTGTTTTGTTACACCCTGTATAAGATGTAATATTGTTGACAGATACCGTCGATGGCGGTGGAGATGCCGGGCGGCACGGAGAGCGGCGCGGGCATGTTCCTCGACGTTCAGTTCGGAGCCCTGGAGCCCGACGCGCTGCAGGACCCTCCCTCCAAACAGGTATACACTTTGACTGATTATTATAACGACTAGCCTTGCGGTAGCATTTCCCCTCTGCCACGGTATAAGCAAAATTGATCTTGTGCATTTACATTCAATTTTACACCTTATCACTAAACGAGACAGCCTATAATTGCGAAATAATAACTTCGAACTTAGAACGTTTGGGGTTCACACGAGACTACTTTTCATGAATTTTAACATTCAAAATTAGAATCTCAAGTTATGGGGAATAAAATCCATAGTTGCGGATTTCATGTTACCTCGCCCCCCGCAAAAAGTGTCAGAAATGTTTGTTAGTAGAATTACACGCGTAACCAGTCCACATATAAATAGTCAAAGGGTATACACGACATTACATTATTATGTTGATGATGATGATTAGCGTGCGAAATTATAGTCTCAGAAAAGGTAATAGTGTATAGGGTCCTTCTTAATATGCTGACACTTTTTTAAGAATGTGATCAGACCATCAAATTTTCTGTCCCATACATTTCGCTTAAGTAGATTTGCAGTTTTGTATGGAACAGCTTATTTTTTTCGCGATTTCGATGTTGGTGCTATAGAGAAAATTGTTCAGTTTGACGGTCCGATCATCCCCTTAAAAAAGTGTCAGCATATTAAGAAGGACCCTTAGTTCTACATAAAAAACGGCCACTCTATCCGCATTTGGTATGTTTACAGTCAGAGAGTTGGCGCGGTACTGAGGCAAAAGAAGTACTTTTATTTGTTAAGTACCTCTTTTGGGTCTGCCATTTTTGGACTGCTTATTTTATATCTTGTTCTGTATAAGAGGTCAATGGCTGATCCATACTAAACTGCAATACCTACTCGACTCAACAGCAGAATTTTTTTTGTTCTGACACGTTTGCTCCCATAGTAAAAGTTGTTCAGTTGATGGGTAGACTCTTAGTTTAAAAGGATGCTAATGATATCAATTTCACCTTGTAAGTCTCTTCATACATGCTCGTCGATTCCGGTACATTTTATTTGACCCTTCAATAAGCATCCGATGATGATGGTTGATTATAATCCATTACTGAACATTAAAATAATAATAAATAACTTAAATATTTTCAGGTGACGTCACAAGTGGAAACTCAACCCGTCTCAACTAGTCACGAGGCGCCGAGTGAGACGCCAAGCAATAACTACCCCAACAGTAACAGTATGGTAAGTTACCTTTTACACTATTGTGGTAGTGATGTAGTCACTATTGTTATGATGTAGTCACTATTGTGCTAATGATGTAGTCACTATTGTGCTAATGATGTAGTCATTATTGTTATGATGTAGTCACTATTGTAATAGTGATGGAGTTACTATTGTGGTAGTGATTTGTAATGGTGTAGTCGCTATTGTGGTAGTGATGTAGTCGCTAATGTAATGATGTAAACACTACTGTGGTAATGATGCAGTTACTATTGTAATGATGTAGTCACTGTTGTGCTAATGATGTAGTCACTATTGTGGTAGTGATGTAGTCACTATTTTAATGATGTAGACAATATTGTGATAGTGATGCAGTTTTTATTGTAATCTCTGCTACAATAGAGACTACATTGTTGTAACTATCGTGGTAGTGATGGAGTCACTATTGTAAAGATGTAGTCACTATTGTAATGATGTAGTCACTACATCACTAACACAATAGTGACTACATCATTAGCACAACCGTGACTACATCACTACTACAATAGTGCCTAGATCACTGCGACAATAGTGACTACAATGTAGTAGCGGCGACTTGCTTACACCCTGTCACACTGGACAGAGTTTCGATACTACTAGTGAAATGTGGATGTTCTGAGTTTTCTTAATATCTCCGACTACCCCCTCGGGGAATATTGTCGTGCATCTATGCTATACTATGCGTTTATTATATTTTTGCGAGTCATTGTGTACGAATTGCAATGATGCCCTTATATGACCTTGCTAATATGCGTCTAATGATATTAATTGTGCTGTTTCAGTTAAGTGAGAGTCTCTCGGTTGTGGACACGATGCCGGCGAGCCAGCCCGTCACTACGGAGAGTGTCGTCACTAACAACACAGGTCTGTATCTTAGCCACAGAATAGGTAATAGTATATATTTCTACATACAGAACGGCCACTCCCCGCCCCCTCTGTCTTGACGGAAGCCGAGTAAGGGAATGCAGTCAACCGCGCGCACCCGTAGTATTTGACTACATAAAATTGAGTCTTTTCAGTGCATAAAAAACGTTGAAAAATAACGCTAATTTCCGTACAAATTTTTATCCCGGTTTTCATACCTTTGGAGATAAAATTTCAAAAAACCCTTTTTAGTGAGCACCTATTATACTCTATTCAAATTAGCAACGTAATTTTAAGGCTATTTTGTATTACAGAAACATATTTCAAACACAGGAAGTGTTTAACTACTAAACACAGGAACTCTAATTATTCTTAAAACAGCTTTAGTAACGTCCAAGATATGTCGGATAGTATATGTATCCAATAAATTAATTACATTTGGTAATCAGAATTGGCCAGAAAGCTAAATAGGAATCGGAAAATCTCGTCGTCCTTATTTGGAATGAAGTATAGATGCCAATAAAAACTTCCATGCCAAATTTTAAGTTTGTAGTTTTTATAGTTTCGGAGATTTCGTTACGATTACACAGCTTGTCCGACATAAGTACACATTTCTGCCACCCCGGGCGCTGCGATCGATTTGTCAGTTTCCATCACCACTTCGCACATAGCTAATAAACTAACGTGACGTTTGTTTGCAGCGTCTCTGGAGAAGCAGCTGACGGCGTCCATGAAGCAGTTGTCAGTGAGCGCGGAGCCGCCGGCGCCCTCCGCCTCACACGTGTCCAGTGCAGCACACCCCTACACACAGCACCACAGGCCTAAGGTTTGATAAATTACACTGTTATAAAACATAGTATAAGAGATAGACTTTTTGTTATCATCAGCTGCAAGGCTGATTCAATATTGACTTTGATGGGGATGGACTAGGTCTGCCTGCATAAATCCGGTCAGTTTAGATCAAAGGTCCGACCTTCGAACCGCTGTATCTCCTAAACCGACTGACAGATCATGTCAGTTTTTGTACTGTTCGCATAGCTACAGTGCATATTATACCTGCATGCTTTGACTATTTATATGTGGACTGGTTACGCGTGTAATTCTACTAACAAACATTTCTGCCACTTTTTGCGGTGAGCGAGGTAACATGAAATCCGCAACTTTGGATTTTATTCCCTATAACTTTAGATTCTAATTTTGAATGTTAAAAATCATGAAAAGTAGTCTCGTGTGAACCCCAAACGTTCTAAGTTCGAAGTTATTATTTCGCAATTATAGGCTGTCTCGTTTAGTGATAAGGTGTAAAATTGAATGTAAATGCACAAGATCAATTGTGCTTATACCGTGGCAGAGGGGAAATACTACCGCAAGGCTAGTCCTTATAATAGTTAGTCAAAGCCTGCATGTTAATGCATATTCATTTTTTGCAACCATAACTGACCTTTGAACGGCTGTATCTCCTAAACCGAGTGGAGTTATGCAGGCAGACCTGGTCCATCCCTATCACGGAGATGCTCTTCACCTCATGAATACTGAATCACCTTTGCAGCTGATGATAACAAAAAGTACGTCTATCTCGTATACTAACAGAAGTCGGTCTGTCATCATCACAGCGTATATACGTCCCACTGCAGGGCACAGGTCTACCCTCAGGGAGGGTGTATGGGCGTTAGTCCACCACGCGTGCACAATGCGGATTGGTAGACTTCACATACACATTAATTCTTCAGCGTATGCAGGTTGCGGTGTTTTCCTTCACCGCTTGAGGGCAGTCTGTGTTAAGTACATAAGGTTGAAAAACTCATTGAATGTCATCCGTGCGGATTCGAACCTGGACCTCAAAATTGAGTTTCTATATCTTTCCGCAACGCGCCACCGACAGAGACGTGACAAATTACGAATTAACAATTTTGTTTGAAATTTCTATATGATAAGAGTCATCAGTCCATGGATGGAAAAATTGTATATTTCTACGTTATTAAAAATTAATTTGTTAATTTAATAACTCGTCTTTTAAATTTCTCTTTGGATCGGGGACCACAAGAATGTCAGTATAATGTTTAGCAATAGAATAAATTAACCAATAAATAAATTATCAACCCATTCAATCCATAAACACCAATTTACGAAACTTCGGAAATGACTATTCTTAATGTTATCATGCTAAAACTTTAAAACACGATTCATTGGCGATAATCTTAGTTTAAGGGGATACAAACGTACTATGGTGATATTTTCAATACTAACCAATTAAAATCAATGAAATTTTGCTGAAATAATCTTGAAACAAATATCTATGCTTGTATGGAGTCAGATTTTCGTTAAAATATGCAGTTTCAATGCTAGGATTAATTTAAGATTTGTATGGAGATCTTTGAGTCACTGTAACTTTTAAACTATACATTTTAACGAAAATCTGACTCTATAGAAGCATAGAAATTTGTTTTTAGATTTATTCTGAAAATTTTTATTGAGTTTAATTGGTTAGTATTGAAAATATCACCATAGTACGTTTGTATGGAGCACGTTCCGAGTTATATCCTCCTAAATAGAAGACGTGTATGTGTCAAGTTTTATTATCTACTAAAGTAATTGTTGTTGTACGCAGCAGCAGCAGCAGCAGCAGCAGTCGGTGGGCGGGGCCGGGAACGTATACGCGCACCACGCGGTCTCCCACCACCCCCCCGTCTACGGCGCCAACGTGTACGCAGGACAGGTCTGTTATACCGTAGCGACTGAATAGGTTATCTAAACTATTATAAAACTGTAACAGAACTGTGTCTGTACATTGAAGATATTTACATGATAAAACTAAACATGAGAAAATTAAAAAATACATTTGCTTACATCAAATATAATAGGAGATCGAATTATTTTTCACTTTTTAAATGTTTGTTTTTGGAGTTGAGAGTTTTTTAAATTTGTAATTAAATGTTATTTCGTTTTTTTACATACATACATACATACATAAAATCACGCCTTTTTCCCAGAGGGGTAGGCAGAAACTATAGATCTCCACTTTGGGCGGTTCTGACACACCTCTCTTGCTTCCTCTAAGTCCATACATCTTTTCATACATTCCCTTCGATTTCGGCTACTTCTAACCTGGCATTTTTTAATGACGTCCCTGATCTGGTCTAGGTATCCCCTCCTAGGTCTGCCTTTACCAATGTTTCCTTCCACACACGCCATATATATCTGTTTCGTAAGTCGACTTTCATTCATCCTTTCAATATGTCCAAACCATCGAAGCATTTAAGTTACTTGAAAACTACTGAACCGTTTTTCATGAAACAAAGCGCATCGAAACTGCATGGAAATCAGTCCATCCGTTCGAGAGCTACGATGCCACAGACAGATACAGACATTGGCGTCAAACTTGCGTCCTCTTATTGCGTCGGGGTTTAATTGCGATTTGGTTTTTAGGTATCCCGGACTCCAAATCAACATTTTTGAGAATTTTCGTCTGTCTGATTGTTTTTTTGTATGTTTGTAACAGCATCACGCAATTACTATTGAACCGATTTTGGTGAAACTTTTTTTGTTTGATAGCTTACGATCTGACTTAAAGTCGGGTATATAATTAGTGCGAACCAAGTCGCGGGTAAACTCTAGTGTAACATGAAATGTGTGCACTTGCAGGTGAACTCAACGAACGCGTCACTAACGGGCGCCTCGGCGATGGCCGCCACGGCCTACCCGTCCAGCGTCACTCTCACACAGTACCAGCCCATGATCAACTCCTACCAGGTTAGTACATTACTACAGTAATACCAGGTTTATAAGTCCTACCAATGTACCTGCGCAGTTGACAAGTTTTAATAGCGCGTGAAATTAAAGTGACCAATCAGGATTTACTACCACCTTCAACGCCTTGCGGCTATTGGCTAGTTGGTTTCGCGCCCTTTTCGCTGCTATCCGACTTTGCACCCTTTGACTTCGGGTTTTGACGGGGACTCGGGTCTGCTCTGCGCAAACGAAGATTGACAAGCGGAATTATTTTCCTGGTCGTACTGTAATGCAATGTAGCAGGTGAACTATTGGCTATGTGTGAAGTGGTGATGGGAACTGACAAATCGATCGCAGCGCCCGGGGTGGTAGAAATGTGTACTTTTGTTAGTCAAGACGTGTAAAATATGCTTGAATCTATGCAAATCCAAATACTAACTCAACACGAAATCTCCAAAACTGTAAAGACTACAAACTTAAAATTTGGCATGGAAGTTTCTATTGGCATCTAGGTGCGCACTAAAAAGGGCTTTTTTGAAATTTTATCTCCAAAGGTGTGAAAACCGGGATAAAAGTTTGTACGGAAATTGGTACTGCAAATATCGTGGATTCTTAAATTTTGTTTATCGATAATGTTGCTAATTTCTTAAGCGTTTACATTCTTTTATTATGAAACTAGCGGCCCGTCCCGGCTTCGCACGGGGTAGACAATAAGCAGCGCATTCGACGAAAGACATTTTAAGACTCATTTTTCTACACCTTCGGTTACATTGTTCAAATTTTACCAAGGATCCCTAATTTTTTTCAAAATGAAATGTAGCCTATGTCAAATTGGAAGAATGTAGCATTCTATTGGTGAAAGAATTTTTTAAATCGGCCCAGTACTTTTTGAGCCTATTCATTACAAACATACAAAAATAGGTACAAATCTTTCCTCTTTATAATATTAGTGTAGATAACTAACATGTTACTTGAAATAATTCAGCGCGGACCAACACTGCTATGGGAGTTAGTGTCGTGCACATAGCCAATACATGCATGCATATGCTCACGACTACCCGAGGGAGTAGGCAGGAAACGTTCGTTGGTTCGATCCCCGTCCAGGCAGACAGAAAAGATTGTTTTTATTTTGTGTACGATTTGTATCACCACTGGCTTTTCGGTGAAAGAAAACATCGTGAGGAAACCTGCGTGCTTCAATCTCGAGACGTGTATTGTACCCACAGTCCATAATAAGTGGCGACGGGCTCACTCCCCGTCACACTGACATCGTTTCAATTTCGGTACTAGTGAATCGTGGATGTGGTGAGTTTTGAGTATATCTCTTGACTATCCCGTCGGGGAATATAGTCATGAGCATATGCATGCATACACTTTATTTATACAGGGTCCTTCTTAATATGCTGACACTTTTTAAAGGGATGATCAGACCGTCAAACTGAACAACTTAATCTATGGCTCCAACATTGAAATCGCGAAAAAAATTCAGCTGTTCTATACGAAACTGCAAACCTACTCGAGCCAAATCTATGGGAAAGTAGATTTTTTTTCGCGATTTCGATGTTGGTCCCATAGAGAAAGTTGTTCAGTTTGATGGTCTGGTCATCCCCTTAAACTGCTGTTAGCACATAAAGAAGAACCCTGTATGTATGACAATGCTCAAAATGTCTCGATAGATTACTATGATTAATAATAAGAATATACTTTATACCTTATAATTATAACTGAGACGTTGTGCCCTTCCAGCAGACGTCATCATCAGCGACGGTATACGGCGGTAGCGCGCTATACACCGCCGCGCCATACACCGCCTACCAGCCCACACCAGCCAAGATACAGGCCAAGGACAACACGCCACAGGTACCTACTGAGCCTTAGTCGATTTATATACGGACCCGCCTCGCCTTAGCATTTCCCCTCTGCCACCGTACAAGATCAAGAAATCTTACGCATTTATATACAATTTTATACCTTATCACTAAACGTGACAGCCTATAATTGCGGAAGAATAATTTCGAACTTATCACGTTTGGGGTTCACTACCTCGTCCCCCGCAAAAAGTGGCAGAAAAGTTTGTTAGTAGAATTACATGCGTAACTTGTCCATACATGAATAGTCTAAGTACTGAGCATGTTGACCACTTAGGGCCTGTTTCATTTTTCATATAAAATTGGTCAAACAATCTCTTAATTAAGCTTTTAAGAACTTATCCAGAAGTGATGAAATTTCATAACTAATACATTTCTGTTTTTGGGTACTGTTATCTGTCTTCATCTAAGAGGAAGGATCTCCATAGAGTCCGCATAAATTTACGATTGTAGTTGGTCTCTTTTGTCTTATGACGTACCTTTAATAGTAGAAGGAGATGGAACTATAGATATTTGTTTATGCGGCTGTCTACTTTTTTTTGGAGCTAGTGTGTGTGAAAAGTGACCGTAAACATAAGGCCTTATGTCACTTGGTGCCTTTTGTCCATACTACTTGACACCACAATCAAACCTAAACGTCAAGAAAAGTGTACACTTTACAATTGGTTTGGCTCACTCTAGTCTTAAAGAGAGATCCTTCCTCTTAGGTCTTCATGATAAATTTCGATTCAATGAGTGCAAAAATGAGTGGGGCATACAGACAGACGGACGGAATGGACGAAAGTATAAGGGTTCCTTGTTTGACTACGGAACCCTAAAAATGATGTTGTTACACACTGGTATTTCAATAACAATGTGTTTGTTCGCAGTACGACAGCTCGGTAGCGTCAAGTAACAGTTTAACGAGTACGTCAACGTCACAAGCTTCCACCGCTAAGGTCGCCGCTACTGCCGGTATGATTTACTGTTACTTTATCTAATACTAGAGTTAACCCGCGACCATAAATGTATTATACCAGGAACAGAGGAACCTGACATGAGTTGTCAAATGAAACCGTTTTTTGGGAATTTATCAGTGGAGTCGCGCTGCAAGTCTGGCGGAGTACGGACGCGTGCGTTTTGGCGCGTTGGGCTTGCACGTGGCTCCGCCATTTCGTGAACTCTTTTATGTTAAACTACTTACATTGGCAAAACTGCCACGCTAGACTTAATTAATACTACTGATCATTTTCCTTCGTATACTCTCCACATAACGAGACATTGGCTGAATTGTGATAACACATCTGATTCCACTAAACAAAAAATTGAATTGAATTGAATTTATCAGCCCAGTAAAAATTCTAGTTCTGTGTATAATTGTGAATCTAACGTGAAATCGTGGATAATTTAATGAGTTAGTGTTAGTATATTTCACAAAATAATCTAGGATTTCACTTTAGATTCACAAATTATTCACAGAGCTCGAATATTTACCCTGTCGATTGTGTCGATAAGTTCCCAAAAACGGTTCTATTGCACGTATCTCTTTCTATTAAACAGTGGTGCCGCTAGGTACATCTCGCTCTTTCAGCTGTCAGTTCCTCTATTCTTGGTATAATTTTAAGTCAGATCATAAGTTATCAAACAAAAAAGTTTCATCGAAATCGGTTCAGTAGTTTTCGCGTTATGCTTCCACAAACAAACATACAGATAAAAATTCTAAAAAAAAAGGTTCATTTGGAGTCAGGGACATCTAAAAACCATATTGTAATCTTTTTTTTGTAAATATCTTCATTGTACAGACATACTTCTACCTTTTGAAATACTGGAGTGAAAAATCTGAACATGATACAAAATTTAGCTTTCGGTAAGTACTTTCAGTGAAAATTATAACGGATGCTGTTTACAAACTAGATGGCGTTGCACGAAATTAAATCGTGCTATCGTTAAGTTTCAAAATTTTCATTAAGAATGATAATCGATTTTTATGACTTTTTTTATGCAATGGATATGGAACCCTATCATGGGTGAGTCCGACACGCTTTTGGCCGGTTTTTTATGAATTGTGTCTGTCTGTTTGTTTGTTCGAGCATCACGCAAAAACTACCGATTTTGATGACACTTTTTCTGTTTAAAGGCTTAAAACTGCTATACAGGGTCCTTAATATGCTGACAATTTTTAAGGAGATGATCAGACCGTCAAACTGAACAACTTTCTCTAAGGAACCAAGATCGAAATTGCGAAAAAAAATACTGCTGTTCCATACAAAACTGCAAATCTACTCGAGCCAAATGTATGGGACAGCAGATTTTTTATCGCGATTTCGATCTTGGTTCCATAGAGAAAGTTGTTGAGTTTGACGGTCTGCTCTGATCATGCCCTTAAAAAAGTGTCAGCATATTAAAAAGGACCCTAGATATCGTTGTCTAGTCATCCACATCCAGTTCACTCATACTAATAGATATACATATACTGTAACACATACACACACACGCACACACCTACACGCAACTTTTTCATCAACATTTTTCTTTAATGTTCTTTTATGTTCTTACTCAGTGTTCCTAACCTACCTACTTTAATATAGATTAATGGAAGAGCGGAATCTTCTGTAACGAGTAACCGATGATACTCAAAAGAAGGTTCCGGCGATGACTTTGTACTAGATTTAAGGAAACTGAAATAAACTTTTTAATTTAATTTAATTTATATAACACAAATCCAGGCTATATTCTGGTACTTTAAATGTGACTAGATAATTTGTGTGACAATATCCAAGATATAGATTTATTGTATGTGTACAGTGACGGCGGCGGGAGTGGGTACAGTGTCCGGGGGAGGAGCGGGTGCGGGTGGGGGAGCGGGTGCGGGGGCGGGCAGCGCGGGGTACGCGGCGGGGGCGCTGTACGGCGCGGCCGGCGCCAGCGCTACGTACGCTGCGTACGACGACCAGATGATGCGCTCCACGCTGCCGCACCACATGGTGAGTTCTCACCGACCCCAGCTACCGATCCGCCGCGTAGCTCCAACAACGTCCTATGCCGAGGTCCGTACCCCTCTGGGTGCCCCTAGGTCGGTTGCTTAAGTTCATTCATTTGGCTCGGTAGACCCTTCGTGGTCCCTCCAATAGTCTGCAGTATAAAGCGGTAACTGCTCCCTGAGCAACGCTGTATTAGTCATTTCTAAAATAAAACATGGTGATTGTACGTACGCTGTACGCTGTACGGCCCGACCGTTGTGCTACGGATTGCGATTTACATTCACTATTATATTGACCTCCATGTTATGTTTGTAGCTTTGACTTTTTATATGTGGACTGCTTACGCGTGTAATTCTACTAACAAACATTTCTGACACTTTTTGCGGGGGGCGAGGTAACATGAAATCCGCAACTTTGGATTTTATTCCCCATAACTTTAGATTCTAATTTTGAATGTTAAAAATCATGAAAGTAGTCTCGTGTGAACCCCAAACGTTCTAAGTTGGAAGTTATTTCGCAATTATAGGCTATCTCGTTTAGTGATATGGTGTAAAATTGAATGTAAATGCACAAGATCAATTGTGCTTATACCGTGGCAGAAGGGAAATGCTACCGCAAGGCTAGTCCTTATAATAATTAGTCAAAGGTTTGTAGGTAAGTAAAGTTGTTAACACCACAGAAATTACATCCTATCGTTAACATAACACCGAGTGTAACGCGTAAACTGTTTTTGTAAATCACCGTCATACACTAATATACAAGGTGTTCCTGAGGTTATGCATTAACTTTGGACTGTTATTGAGATCATTAATTGATCATATTTCACTATGGGATAAAATTGAAATCGCGAAAAAAAAAATGTGTTTTTATTTGGTAACTAACATAACTTTAAGTGTGTATTCATACAATAAAACTAAACAACTTTTCCTAAGGAAAATAAGTCTCGAAACAAAAAAAATTTTTAGATCGCATAGAAAATCGATCGGCTATTCCGCACTTTCGTATGGAAAGTCTAAAAAAAGTTTCGTTTTTCGACCTATGTTCCTTAGGGAAAGTTGTTAAGTTTTATTGTCTGAATATACCCCTTAAAGTTATGTTAGTACCTAAAATCAGGAACACGGTGTATAATCTTGAAGGTAGGTACCAGGTAATCAGATCGATTTTGTCTCGACCACATTGGTATACAGGGTCCTTCTTAATATGCTGACACTTTTTGAAGAGGGTGATCAGACCATCAAACTGAACAAATTTCTCTATGGGACCAATATCAAAATCGCGAAAAAAAATCTGCTGTATGTTAAAAATGTATGGGACATTTGAGTTAATTATGTTTGCAGTTTTGTATGGCACATCTGATTTTTTTTCGCTTTTGATTTCGATAGTGGTCCCATAGAGAAAATTGTTCAGTTTGATGGTCTGAACATCCTCTTAAAACGACTGACTGACCGGACCTGACGTTGCTTAACTTCGGTGATCGTTTCCAATACCGAAGTTCCACTACGCCAACGAGCGCTTGATAAATAAAATCTCCAAATTTTTCTGCTGCAATAATTATAAGTGTTTTAACAAAATGTATGTAATGTTCGCAGGGAGGTTACTACGAGGTTGGGTACGGAGTGAGCGGAGGTCGGGAGGGCACGTTCGGGCTGGGCGCGGGCGAGAGGTTCGGAAGGACTGACGCCGCCTCACCGCAACAGGTATGTTATTATTCGGTACTGTACTGCATTCAAAATAGCAACAAAATTTTTAGGCTATTTTGCATTACAGAAACAGAGATTTGAAACACTTACTCTCACTTATTCTTAGAACAGCTTTAGTAACGTCCAAGATATGTCGGATAGTATATGTATCCAATAAATTAATTACATTTGGTAAAAAGAATTGGCCAGAAAGCTAAATAGGAATCGGAAAATCTAATCGTCCTTATTTGGAATTAAGTGTAGAGTTGACCCGCAACTTCGTCCGCACAAATAATATACCAGATTTTAAGTCAGATCATAAGCTATCAAACAAAAAAGTTACAAACAAACAAACAGACAGACAAAAATACTAAAAAAGGTGGATTTGGAGTACCTCAAAAACCATATCGTAATCTTTTTCATGTAAATAT
Organism: Agonopterix alstromeriana; assembly: GCA_963924505.1. NCBI lineage: Eukaryota > Metazoa > Arthropoda > Insecta > Lepidoptera > Depressariidae > Agonopterix > Agonopterix alstromeriana. The sequence goes on from OZ004684.1 coordinate 1,763,776, forward strand.
CTTCAATGTACAGATACACTTCTGTTACAGTTTTATAATAGTTATTCAGCGGCCAGTAAAAGAGGCATTGATGGACGAACGTGTCACACATACGTAAGTCCATCAATGCCTAGTTGTGGCCAAGGCTTGTATAGTACTTTTCTCAAATAATGTGCGGAAATTAAAACGAATGCAATTACTTTTCAAAATCAATGACGAACTACGAACAACAATTTTTCCCGCGTTAAAGTGTAATTTTTTTTTCAATAAACAGCTTTGTATTTGCAAGCCAGTTCTAAATTTAAATAAAACCTTTATTTAAGCCTTTATAAGTTACCTCCTTGGTTGCCATGTTTCGGAGTAAAAGATCGTTCCATTTTTGCATGCCACGACAGATATGGATTTTCATACAACCTTTGCCGGCCTGCCGCATGTATTTGGCCAGTACAGAAATTTCGATTTATCTCGAAGAAGATTGTCAAAATAATGCTCAAATTTCCAAGCATGTTTGAGTAAAATATGAACCCCGTAAATTCGCAGGTGCCAGCGGCCGCGTTACCGCCCGGCTACGCGTACTTCTACCAGCCACCTCCTACGACGTACCAGTACGGAGTCTACCCCACGGTGAGTTATATCTTCTAGTAATTCTCCAATCGAGTCGAGGTCAATAAATCAAGATAGAACTGCCATTATCATTGTTTTACTTGTATTCCGCGCGTGCCTGTTTCAGACCACGCGTGCATTTTTTAATTTTGGTTTTAATTGTCATTAAATAACATTTTTTATTTTTTAAGATCATATTAAAGTTTATTCAAATTCAAAACAATATACCAACAATAATCTAATCCGCAACGCAGGCTTCGTCAAATCTTAATCACATACATCTATATCCGCTACAAGCTTCGTCAATGGCAACACATAATATAAAATCCGCATGCAAGCTTTGTCAGACTATCACTAACTAATCTAAAGGCACTGCCCTGCGCAACCCCGGCTCAATGGTCACAAAGATACTGGCCGCATTGCCCCTCTGGATGGCCAAAGAAATTCTCTGTACCAGAAAGGCTCCCGCGTGGGTCCCCCCCCCCCTAGTCCTCATTCGCTGCCCTATCTCTCTAACGAAAGTCCTTGGGATCGATCCCCCAAGGACCTCCCCAACTTCAGAGTCACCTCAGAACTTTTGTTGCTGCAGTTAGAAACCAAGCAATAAGGCATTTTCTCTGATTTGTCACCGGTATTTATCATAGCGCGACTCAGTGCGTAATGAATAAACGTATGGTTGCCATACGTTCTATCTTGATTTATTTCTGTGATGTCATGTCATTGTATATTTTTATAAGTTACACGTAATTGATTTATTATTATTAGATTCGTTATGTAACACTACGACCATCGCTGGTCTATTGTGTTCGCCCCAAGCTCATCCATATTTTACGCATACATCCAGACAAAAATGTTGTTTATTCTCGGGTATGTAGGTTTCCTCACGATGTTTTCCTTCACCGCCGAGCTAGTAATAATAATAAATACAACCGTACATAAATTCCATAGTGGTACAGACCAGGAATCGAAACGCCGCCTTATGATTGAGTCGCTAGCTCTCTTCTGTATGGACTATCACCGCTCTTAACCAGTGTCACAGGTCCGGCACTTCAAACAACGTTTTGGATTTGACATGATGACGTTTGCACATGCGCACTTCGTGCAAATTGTCTTTGACATATGTTTAGGGTTGACTTACCACGTATCGTATGAACATCATCTACATTTCTTTACTTTTTATTGTTCGTTGTTATTAAAAATAGTATTTGAGCTAAAGAATTACTGAAAATATGAATTTAGCGTTGTTTTTCAACGTTTTTATGCACTGAAAAGACTCAATTTTATGTAGTCATATACTACAGGCGCGCGCGTCTGACTGCATTCCCTTACTCGGCTTCCGTCAAGTTTACCAGAAAGGGAAGGGAGGTGGGGAATCTGAAGTCAGAGGGGGCGGGAGTGGCCGTTCTGTATATAGAACTATATACTATTCTGTGCCAGTGTACTAAACATAATGTAATGTAACATTGCAGTACGGGGGCGGATCGTCAGTGGGCGGCGTGGGGGGCGTGGGGGGTGTGGGCGGCGTGGGGGGCGTGACGGGAGCGGGCGCGGGTAAGCTCAACACCTACGCGCCGCAACAGCCGCCCTACGACGCGCAGGACTCCTACAAACCTGGTATGTACTGTTTTCCAACTTAATATGCTGACAGTTTTTTAAGAAGATGTTCAGACCATCAAACTGAACAACTTTCTCTATGGGACCAACATCGAAATCGCGAAAGAAAAAATCTGCCGACCCATACATTTGGCTCGAGTAGGTTTGCACTTGTGTGGGACAGCTGATTTCTTTTTTTGTGATTTCGATGTTGGTGGCATTGATAAAGTTGTTCAGTTTTAGGTTTTTTATGCATGAATCGTAAATAAAGGAAATTTAAATTAAAACAAACAAGATATACAACTCAGTTGCAGAAACGCTCATTAGAGTTAATCCTCCATAAAATTTCTTGCTAGCTTTTACTACGCCAACAAGACAAAAAGTGACAGCAAGAGATTTAATGGAGGATTATACTTCATCGTTACATCCTCGAGATTTATATTCACTAATGTAGTACACTCTTTATCGTACTAGGCATCACACAGGTAAGTTTGTTTAACCATCAATTAACTTTAATGAGAGTGTCTGCAACTGAGTGCTAGAATAGAAACCATCCTTTTTATCATTTATTCCTCTCGTATTTTAAGCAAATCATTTTGAAAGTTTCATTTCTGTTAAAACTGTGTAACAACGATAACAAACCCCTGAAAAAATGCTGGAAAAAACATTCATTGTGATAATAAATCGCACTCCAGGTTTGTGATCGCGATGTACGCGGTGAGGATTGAGGTGATATTTAGGTAGATCGCGATCATATCCATGCATGCATATGTTTACGACTATATTCCCTAAGGGGGTAATCAGAGATATTCTGAAACCTCAGAACATCCACGTTTCACTAGTAGTACCGAAACTCTGTCCAGTGTGACGGGGAGTGAGCTCGTCGCCACTTATAATGGACAGTGGGTACAATACATGCCTCGAAATTGAAGCATGCAGGCTTCCTCACGATGTTTTCCTTCACCGAAAAGCCAGTGGTGTTACAAATCGTACATAAATTGCGAAAAACTCATTGGTACGAGTCGGCTTGGACGGGGATCGAACCATCGCCTCCTGCACGGCAGGCCACTGGACCACCACGGCTATTATATACCATATCGTAGACCAGTATATATACAACGTGTTAATGAATTAACGCAAATCTAGAAAGTAGTTTGTTTAGAATCGAGAGCAGAATCGACTTATCATGGTTTCAACATAGGTTTTTTTTTTCAATATATTAAATAATTTGTTTGTTAAATTAAAAAATTACTAAACTCGATCTCATCCCACCGCACGGGTACACTCACCCTACTTACTATCAAAACAAGATTCTTAAAATGAATCCATGAGCACGTTAGCGCTTTCATTCAATGCTGTAATGATAACAAATCATTTTTGTTTGAAAACTTAAAATGCGAATAACTTTAAATTTTAACTATCAAAATAATGAAATTAATGCTTCAATCTAATTATTTGGTTACAAATCAGTTGGGGTGTATGAGGTTTTGCGCTTATTCATTAACACTTTGTATATACAAGGTGTTACAAAAATACAAATAAACATTTAAGGGGGTGGTTTCGACCATCAAACTGAACAACTGTCACTATGAGACCAACATCGAAATCGCGAAAAAAAAATCTGATGTTCCATACTAAACTACAAATGTACTCGAGCTAAATGTATGGCTATGTATAACTAAACTAAATATTTTTTTCGCGATTTCGATGTTGGTCCCATAGTGAAAGTTGTTCAGTTTGATGGTCTAAACAACCCCCTTAAAAGTTTTAAATGTTTATTTTTACTTTTGTAACACCCTGTATATATGTTAACAATATGTTACGTGTACATAACAGCGGGGCCGTACACCGGGGCGGGCAGCAAGGCGGGGTCCGGCGCCGCGGCCGAGCTCGCCAACCCCATGTATGCCAAGACACACGTCGCGCTCAACAAGGTCAATGTGAGTATTGTATTGCATTTGTACCTACATATCTTTGACTATTTATGTATGGACTGGTTACGCGTGTAATTCTACTAAAAACATTTCTGACACTTTTTGCGGGGGGCGAGGTAACATGAAATCCCCAACTTTGGATTTTATTCCCCATAACTTTAGATTCTAATATTGAATGTTAAAAATCATGAAAGTAGTCTCGTGTGAACCCCAAACGTTCTAAATTCGAAGATATTATTTCGCAATTATAGGCTGTCTCGTTTAGTGATAAGGTGTAAAATTGAATGTAAATGCACAAGATCAATTGTGCTTATACCGTGGCAGAGGGGAAATGCTACCGCAAGGCTAGTCCTTATAATAATTAGTCAAAGGTTTACTATGATCTTTTAGTACGAGATTAAAATTAGTTCTATTTGTTTGATGAACGAAATGTGATTTAAGTGTTGTTTATTCAGAGGTTCATACAACGCCGCCGGGTTGCCTAGCAAAATCTTTCCGCAAGTGCCTTTGCCATGATTATTTATGGTACCATTTTTTCCACCTGTCTGTTTGGGAAGTACGTGAGGTACCATCTGAAGGAGACCGATCTAAAGAACTGGAAAAACTAGGGTTGCCACCTTTTAGTCTGCAGCGTTACGTTTGTAGAATAAGTAGCGTGTGCATTTTGTCTAGGCCCCCGAAAATGCGATCGCTTGCGTTAGCCGGCAGCAGACCTTTCTCGCTCTAGCAACTGACGTCCCTGAGCGACGGAAAAGGATAGAGCGTAAAATTGCGTGCTGCCAGATGAAGCTCATCCCTTAGTGTGTTTCATATAGTAACGTGTGGAGGTACTACTGTGGAAGGTTCCTCCGGTGAAAAGGGAAGATCTTCCGCCAGGCTAGGTGTGAAGCCTGGGGACCGGCCGTGGTCCAACAGATCTTAGTTGGACCTTGTATATATATCCAATCTCTGTGATTATTTCTCTTGCGCGATTCATGTCTTGTATACGATTGTGAACCTTATGTGTAGCGGCTAACGGGTTACCAATGTGACGTCGCAAGTTGTCTGACGTGCACATTTTGCTAGTGCGACCGTAGCGCCATCTGTTAGCTTCGTTGCTATAACTTGTGGGTGTTGACATCTGTGGCAAGACCCTACAGACAGGACAGTCCGTGGCAGTTGTATTGATATGGTGTACCGATACCCCGCAGAGCTACGAGAAGGCGTCGTTCCACAGCGGCACGCCGCCGCCCTTCGGCGCCGGCTCCCACCTCTACATCGCCGCGCCGCCGCACCACCACCCGCACCACCACCAGCAGCACCAGCACCAGGTAACACCACCCTACTACGACAAAGGTCCGCGCTGATACATACAATGACGTTGGATGCGACTGGCTCAGCATGCGACACACGACAAGGAGACGAAAGTCTAAATCGAATTCAATCAATCAATCAATCAAAATACTTTCAAAATATAGGTTCCTTCTTAATATGCTGACACTTTTTAAGGGAATGATCAGTCCATCAAACTAACCAACTTACTCTATGACACCAACATCGAAATCGCGAAAAATAATTCTACTGTTCCATACAAAACTGCAAACCTACTCGAAACAAATGTATGGGACAGCAGATTTTTTTTCCGCGATTACGATGTTGGTCCCATAGAGAAAGTTGTCAGTTTGATGGTCTGATCTTCCTCTTAAAAAACGGTCGGCATATTAAGTTGGACCCTGTATACACAGTAAAATACAGAGTGAAAAGAAAACCACTTGACACAAAATAAGTCTGTCTTATCGCTAAAAAGCAATTTCTACGCGCTATTTTACGTAGGTATGGCATAAAAGCGCGCGTGACGTTTTTCTCGTTTTGTCGCGTTGTCGTGGATGGCATGCTATCTGTGCTGGTCAGAGGCATCAACAAATTGAAACCTAATACAGTTTTTAAGAGCGGTTTTTGTTTATTCTAAAATTACACTGCGGGTTCTTACCTCGTGGTAGAGAGCGAAGTTCTAGCGACTCGATCTTTACTCGGTAGTTTAGATTTTTACGCGTTAAGAACCCGTTGAAATGTTTAATTTTAGACTAAAGCAGACTCCGTACAACGATACAGGCGCACGCCCACATAGATATTGATTCAGAAATCTTTAATTTCATGACGAGGGCGCCACTGGACGGCGTAAACCCTCTTAAAAAACCGTAGTAATGTAATTTTAGTTAATAGTTAAATTTCCGCCGAGATAAACACTGACATTGTTGCTTAGTCAACTCATACTCGAACTATCTCGTAGTTTGACTACAATTTTATTGAAGCCGATACCATTTGCGCTGATTGTATACTTCATTCCAAATAAGGACGACGAGATTTTCCGATTCCTATTTAGCTTTTTGCCAATTCTGATTACCAAATGTAATTAATTTATTAGATACATACAGGGTCATTCTTAATATGCTGACACTTTTTAAGGGGGTGATCAGACCATCAAACTGAACAACTCTCTCTATGGGACCAATACCGAAATTGCGAAAAAAAAATCAGCTGTCCCATACATTTGGCTCAAGTAGGTTTGCAGTTTTGTATGGAAGAGCTGACTTTTTTTTCGCGATTTCAATGTTGGTGCAATAGAGAAAGTTGTTCAGTTTGACTGTCTGATGATCCCCTTAAAAAAGTGTCAGCATATTAAGAAGGACCCTGTATACTATCCGACATTTCTTGGACGCTACTAAAGCTGTTCTAAGAATAAGTGAGAGGAAGTGGTTCAAATCTCTGTTTCTGTAATGCAAAATAGCCTTAAACATTCGTTGCTATTTTGAATGGAGTATAGTAATCTCGTAGTTATTGCGTTTGTAATTAAATAGGGATGATGACTGATAGAAGCACTCGACAAAGTAACAGTATTAAGGGCGGCCGCACATTGTTAGAAATTTCTTACAGAAAAATTCTGACGCTCGCCGGAAGGCACTCGGTGCATACATTTTGTATTAGATCTGGCGTTGGCGCGCGAGTTAAGGATGCTGACCCAGCATCCGACATCCAGTTCACGTGACGTGGATCACTACGGAACTGCTGATGCACACGACGCACTTTACACCTTTGCCTCTTAAGCGGATATAATTCGAAGCGCGCTCGATACAAACGTACTATGGTTATTTTCACTACTAACCAATTAAAGTCAATGAAATTTTGCTGAAACAATCTTGATACAAATATCTATGCTTGTATGGAGTCAGATTTTCGTTAAAATATACAGTTTCAATGCTAGGATTAATATATGAGTTGTATGGAAATCTTTGAGGCACTGTAATTTTAAAACTATACCTTTTAACGAAAATCTGACTCTATAGAAGCATAGAAATTTGTTTTTAGATTGATTCTGAAAATTTTCACTGAGTTTAATTGGTTAGTATTGAAAATATCACCATAGTACGTTTGTATGGAGCGCGCTCCGAATTATAGGATATAATATGGGCCAGCGTCCGATGCTTAGTTAACATTTAAGTAGTTTCTAATTAATATATAAGCTATTGTCATCTAGGATTAGGTCTGTCTCCGTCATCAGGTCAAATCTAAGGTGCGGTTTATACAGAAGAGTCGTGTAGCGCTGGCGGTGGCGGATAGTCGAAAGTCAAAGAAATAAGTAAAAGTAACACAATTATAAACCTTATAGTACGTAGCATAGCGTCGTTTGGAGAATTACGCCCGCGCCTCCAGGCGACGGCGACGACGTCACCTTGCCGCGATTCTCCTTTACGACAAAAACGACACTATGCTACGTACTAAAAGGTTTATATTGTTTTACTTAGATTATCCGCCACCGTCACACGTCTCTTCTGTATAAATCGTGGCTAAAACGTTGTTTGAAGTGCCGGACCAGTGACGGAGTGCTATTAGAAAATTGTCATCATCCCTATTTAAAATCCATTGACAGTTCACCAGATCGCAACGTAGCTGCCAGGCATGCAAACTATATGTCAAAAAAACTTGTTGTTTTGCATGAAGTTAGTTATATTTTGATCTTTAATTTATTATATACTTAGAGTTTGCTTTCGTTTGTAGATGGATGTTCGGGTGAACAGTAGTCATAATAGGCGGGTAAGTTGTATACACATTTATTTATATATAATTATGTTTGTCACGTTACGTGTTTGCAATTATATGTTTAGTGTTATTATGTTATAGCATTACCCGCCTTTTTTGTTTGTAGTGCATGTTTTTTTGCATGTATTTTGTTGAGTATGAGACATGATTGAAACCAACGACATAAATATACAGGGTGTAAGAGAAAGGTTAATATTTATAGGGGTGGTTCAGACCATCAAACTTGACAACACACTGGAAAGAGCCTTCCCGACTGACAAAACCTTAATTTTTTATGGCGCACCCTAAAAATTCCTTTTAACAAGGAACAACAGACGATTTCTATGTTGGGTCCACTGTGAAAGTTGTTCAGTTTGATGGCTCGAAGCTCGACCAAACCTTTCAGCTACACTCTGTAGACGTATCTACGGAAGAAATATCATATTTATCGATGTGAAACGTAGCATAGCTGACCAGTCATTTCACTTATATCGACGGGCATGATATATTATTTTTAATTATCTGTGATCTCAATCAATACCGTGCCCACAATTTTCTGACGCGTGAACTCCTGAAATTTTCTCAATTCGAAGGCGATGCGCCCACACAGTCTGTCCACAGCTATAAAGTCGGCAAAATGCATCAGAGGCCACGAATGTGTTGATGAAATTCATAGAATTCCCCATCGCAGATTTGCATATAAATTATATGATTATAGCTATAGATTGAAAAGGATAAATCTTTGAACTTGTCTTACTTGCTTTAAGATAACTAAATAAATAATGTTTTAGGCGCATCACACATAGCCAGAGTCGAGGCGCAGTCGAGGCGACCTTAACAACCTTGATATACGGTCAATATCAAGAATAAATCCGAGCGCCGTTCGGATTTATTCTTGGTATACAATTATTGACCGTATGTCAAGGTCGTGAAGGCGAATCTGCGCCTTCGTGTTCTTCTGTATGCTATCTATATGCCTTAAACAGAATTCTTTACAGTCATTTATGTTTATTTTATTTAACAAGATAAAGCTTAGATTAATAATAATATAGTTTTATCGCATCAACCATCATAAGGCTAAAGGTGCACTTCCGATGCCAGCGGCCGATGCGTCTGACGCACGCGTGAGTCGCTGGCATCGGAAGCGGCGCCATACGTTTTCATAGTAACTATACTTCATTCCAAATAAGGACGACGATATTTTCCAATTTCTATTTAGGTTTCTGGCTAATTCTGATTACCAAATGTAATTAATTTATTCGATACATATACTATCCGACATATCTTGGATGCTACTAATGTTCTAAGAATAATTGAGAGGAAGTGTTTCAAATCTCTGTTTCTGTAATGCAAAATAGACTTAAAATTTCGTTGCTATTTTGAATGGAGTATAGTATTGTCGCATAGCCGTCGGCCGCGAGCCGCGCGCGTCATTCATCCGAAGTGCACCTTTATAAAGGTCATTGTATATGCATTTAAGTTTATAAATGTTAGGCTGTGAGCCAGAGTGGTGGAGTTACGACTGACTCCATCTTTCATAAGTAAAAGCTTAGCGGTGTAATTTAACAGGCCATAACTATTAAATACTAGCTGACCCGGCAGACGTTGTTCTGCCCTTTTCCCTACCCTACACCTACCCTACACCTACCCTACACCTACAACTACCCTACACCTACAACTACCCTACAACTACCCTACACCTACAACTACCCTACACCTACCCGACACACACTTGGCCGTTTTTTTTGTTTATGTCCCTGGCATATGCACAACAACCCACCAAAGTTTCATCGCAATCGGTCCAGCCGTTCAGGCGTGATGCCGTGACCAAGGGAAATAGGGATTCATTTTTATATATATATATTACAAAACTATAAATTGAAATTATCCAGGGTTATAACTAATGTTTACTTATAACAAGAACCTTTCTATAATTTTAACATAAAATGTTTAATATAAAAACGCTTTTTACCTTAGTAATTTAAGGCTTTAAAGCGCTTAATTAAAGGGTAATTAACTGCGTTGCGGCGTCGCAAATTTAATGATTCAATTAGAAAATCCTTGTATTTTTTTCAATGAGGCGTTTTCCAACAAAATTTGTTCAGTGATACTGGATAGATGGCGTTACAACTTTGAAAATATAGCTGTCAGATTAATAGTGTTCCGTGTTTTTCTCGACTCCCTAATAGCACTGTAGCCCCGGGGTCTTTTTAACTATCAAAAATATGACCGATTTCCGTTTAGATGTTGTTATAAGGTACGAAATTACTAATATAAAACCCTAAGTCTTACAGAACACAACCCGCCGTAACAAAAAAAATGACAGAAATTTTTAATTTTCAAGGTTACCGTTTTTAACCGACTGCGCCAGAAGGAGGGTTATGTTTTCGAGTGTATGTATGTATGTATGTATATATTTAGACGGCCCGATAGCACAGTCGGTAGTGAACCTGCCTGCTGTGCCAAGGGTCGCGGGTTCGAATCCCGTAAGGGACAAATATTTGTATGATGAATATGAATATTTGTACCCGAGTCATGGTTGTTTGTATCTATATATGTATTATATATCGTTGTCTAGTCATCATAATACAAGTCTAGGCTCGATTCTGGTACTTTAAATGTGACTAGATAATTTGTGTGACAATGTCCAAGATATTTATTTATATATGTATGTTTGTATGTATATATGTATGTTTGTATGTCTAATTCTTTGGCTCGGCCTACAGCCTAAACGGCTTGATGGATTTTAACGTATGAGGTGTCATTAGATTCGTAAAAATTGTGAATGTGACATAGTATATTATTTTAATATGGCGTTTGCGAAATAAAAATGAGGGGAAATAAATAATTTTTTTTTGTTAAAATTACAATATGGGTATCAAATGAAAGCTAGTGAATAGACGATTCCAAATATACAACGTGTTAATGAATAAGCGCAAAACCTCATACACCCCAACTGATTTATAGCAAAATAATTAGATTTAAACAATAATTTCATTATTTTGATACTTAAAATTTAAAGTTATTCATATTTTAAGTTTAGAGGCAAAAATGATTCGTCATCATTTCAGCAATGAATGAAAGCGCTAACGTACTCTTGGATACATTTTAAGAATCTTGTTTTGGTAGTAAGTAGGGTGAGTGTACCCGTACGGTGGGTTGAGATCGAGTTCAGTAAATTTTAAATTTTACAAACAAATAATTTAATATTTTGAAAAAAATTTCCTATGTTGAAAACATGATAATTCGATTCTGCTCTCGATTCTAAACAAACTACTTTCTAGTTTTGCGTTAATTCATTAACACGTTGTATATAAATTGTAGTACTTTTATGTTACCGTTTTTTTTTCTATACTGTCATGTTCTCCACCTTAGTTCAATACCCATACGTAATAGTAAGACACTCTAAAGTTGCCATACAAAGCAGGCAGTACGGTCGTAATGTCGGTCGGTCGGTAAAGGCCGGCGGTTTGTTACGGCGGGCTGTTATCTGTAAGACTTTGGTTTTATATTAGTAATTTCGTCCCTAAATCTTTTTGGTAATTAAAAAGTCAAGGGGCGACAGTACTATAATTGAAGGGAACATATTGATAATTCAAAAATAGGAATATTATTTTAACAATGTGAAGGACGTGTTGATACTTTGAATTGATCGACATCTTGTACAGTCTATGTTTCTTTATGTATGTAACAACAAACTTCACAATTTCGTTGTTATTGTGTATTTATTGGTAGTGAACAGTTTATCTATTGGCAACCCCAGAAATGTCAATGTCCGTCAAATTATGGTGATGAAACCATGTGTTTGACAGAGTTCAGAATCGGACATATATATGGAGACACGCTGCAAGTCTGGCGGAGTGCGGACGCGTGCGTATCGGCGCGTTGGGCTTGCACGTGGCTCCGCCATTTTGTGAACTCTTTTGTGTTTTAACCTTAAAACAATCACTTGAGATTATAAACTACTTACATTGGCAAAACTGCCACGCTAGACTTAATTAATACTACTGATCATTTTCCTTCGTATACTCTCCACATAACGAGACATTGGCTGAATTGTGATAACACATCGGATGCCACTAAACAAAAAATTTAATTGACATATTTATATAATTGTTCGAATCTAAATTAAAATTCAATATTATCCTTAAAGCGTTGATTGAGTATTCCATAGATTCGCTGAGCGCGTATACTGGTAAGGGATGGAGATATTACTAAAATGTATGAAAAATCGTGCTTTGACAGGCTAATTTGCCAGATTTTGTAAGCAATTTCAATTTAGTCACCAAAAATACCGCATACGCAGGAAAGGATTAGCTTATATGTATAAGCCTGTCTCGTTTTCGCGACTATTATTTTATTGCCTTTTCTAGTCATCTTTTTCTACGCATTAAAGTGATTCTTGAAACAAATGTTACTTTCAATGTGACAGGTTTTTTCAATGCAATGGAATTCAATTCAATTAGACTTTATTGCACACCAAGACAGAACATACATTTGAATAAAGTAAAGAATTAAAAGTAGGTACAAATAAGGCGGTCTTATAGCTAAAAAGCTATTTCTTCCAGACAACCTTAGGGTAGAGGAATTAACAAACGAAAAAAATAGGCAGTGTAGCTCAGAATAAAGAAATGGCAATGAGATATACTTACAAATAAAATAAAATAATCTGTAATAAATACATACACACATACATATCTTTTTTCAAATGTTGAAATGCCATCTACTGATTTTCGTTTTACTAATCTCGAAAAACAAAAACGCCTCATTGAGTGTGTACACACGGTGACACATCAAGCTATGCAAAACCAAAATAAGCTGGCCGCGCAAAGGTAGAGTACTGTATAACGTCGCGCGGCCAGCTTTTGTTGGTTTTGCGTAGCTTGATGTGTCGCCGTGTGTACAATCTTACTTAGGTATCGCTTCTAAATATAGAGTCCTTAATATGCTGACGTTTTTTTAAGGGTATGATCAGACCATCAAACTAAAGAACTTTCTCCAACGACCAACGTCGAAATCGAGAAAAAATAATCTGCGGTTCCATACAAAACTGCAATCCTACTCGATCAAATTGTATGGGCCAGCCAGGGCCAGCTAATATTTTTTCATTATTTTCTATTATGGTCCCATAAAGAAAGTTTTTCAGTTTGATGATCTTATCATCCTCTTAGATTTTGCAAGGAAGAGATGGAAAGTCCTCTGCATCTTCTAAGTAACTGGCCCCCTGAAATTCTGGTATTGTGGGAACCTGATAAATTAGGAATCTGGTATGCTGGTCATCTGGTATTTTGAGAATCTAGTATAGAGGGACAAAGCCTGATTCTCTAATGTAAAAACGAAGTATGTACTCATCTAGGTAAACAAGTATTGACACATGATGAGATACAAACCACCCCAATCAAAAACTTACTACGATTTCTGGCCGCAGTGGGGATTAGTAGAACTTTAAAATGGACCAGCCATGGCCTTAGGTGCAAGGCTGCCAAGGCCCCAAACGCCCAAAAAAATAAAATGACTTAAAAAACCGTCAGCAATATTAAGTTGGACCCTGTATGTTGTTGGCAACAATAATTAAGATAAACATTTGCGACGTCACACCAGTAAGGTTGTCAGTAAACTGAAGCGGAGCGGAGAAACGAAGAAATATCAACCTATAAGATTGCATAGAATCTCGTGAGCGGAGATTTTGTGCAATCCCATTGGCCAACATACCCTCGTTTCTCCTTCTGTGGGCGGGCAACCTAACGCCTTGGTTCTATGTTCTAACACATAACAAGAGTGTTATATAGGAGTATATTAACAGTAGTTTATTGCAGCAGGAGAGCGCGGGTGGCGGCGGACGAAGCGCGGCCAGCAAGCCGCCGGCGAGCAAGCCGACCTACTCTCAGTCCTACTGGGCTCCCAACTAACTAGCTGACCAGTGGTAACTATCTATATATTATTACAAAGAACGATATTAATGTACCAGTACTAGATAAAGCGATCAGTAGTAACAGAAGGATCACTTCGAAAACAGATTTAAATAAATAGCGACTCTCTCTGCACGGAAATAAGGTGCAAAGTTATTCGCACCCGTCCTATCGTACAATTCGCGAATAACCTACCAACCGTCACAACGGCGCGCGTGCAAACAAACGCGAGTCATTAGACACGAAAGCTTTCTTTACATAGTCTCCCTCTTTCATTCTTTCACGTGCTGGCAGCGTGACATCGCTACGGTTTTCAAGTCTCGCATTGACAATTCACAAAATGTCGGCAAGTGTAATGAGATTTGACCAAGAAGTTGACACGGTATACCTATCCTATTGCCATTCACCACTCAGTGGGAATCGCCGCCAAGCGTATCTGAGCTGTGGAGTGAGACAGGCCTGATGTTACACCGGAATATGGTTCCCGTACCACATTGATGCTACCTAGAACGAAATGGTGAAACCTTCGTTCGTATGGCAATGACTGACCGCAATGTGACATTTTGTGACAACATCTTATAGTGGTACCCTAGGCCTCTCTATCTCGGTCTATATCACGCTTTTTATCTCGTTCAAATAGACAGCTGAGGCGCGATAGTGCTATATCACGCTGCTTTACTATAATCAATAGTATCTTATTCAAAATTTGTCCAGCCTAGTTTTTTTTAACGTTGATTTTCAGTTTTTAGAATCTCTGACTACCCCCCTTGGGGAATATAGTCGTGAGGATATGCATGCATGCAGTATTTTTTTCAGCTAATAATGTGTTTTCTTGTCCGCAGGCACCCAAACACTGTCGCTTGACACATGTAAATAGAAGGCTAATCGCCCCCTCACATTCAGTCAATTGTCGACCACCGGTCGGCGTTACATCAGCCCTACGTCCTTCAGCTTCTGCGCTCCTGGTACCTCGGATCTTATCTCCAAGGGTCTGGGGGGCCAAACGGGGGGTCGGGGGCTCAAATAGGGGGTCGGGGGGTCAGTTTGTGACGTCGTCATGATCTGGAGTAAATTGGGTTGAAATTCGTGAGGTTAAATCACGAATTTTTTCTTCCAATGGTATTTAATATGGGCCTTGTTTATTGTTGGGTAAGGTCCAAATCAAAGTCTCTTTTTGATCAGTTATTTGTAAAATTGATCGTGATTTCGTCACTGACTTGCGATGTAAAGGGTCGCGTTGACTGATATAGTTAGCATATGAAACTTTCCCCCCTCCCCCAAGACTCCCCCTCCATGATGTACAGACGACAAAAAGACCGACAATTTCGACAATATGTTTTTTTGTAGTGAATCCGGTCTAAATTTGTCAAGCTGGTCGGACATAGGGTATTTTCTATGTCACAATGTGACATAAAAACAGTATAAACACTAAAAAACACAAGTCTCTATACGTGTACCTATTTTAACTGTTTAATGTAAAATAAAATGAAGGAAATTGAAATAAAAAACTGTTAAATAATGATTTTTTAAATTCTAGTGTATTTTTTTTGTATCGCGGCCGCGGTCGGTCGGTTGAATTTTTTTATATCAATGTAATAATGCGATTTAAAATAATAGATAATCGAGATTAAGTGTTAGTTTTAATTCAAGATGTTAGAGCTGTCGCCTGACCGATATTTTATTTATATTTTTAGTTAACGGTGTTAGTGATGCAATTTGGGTTGATTATTCTTTTTTAGGTACTAAAAACTTGACTAAACTAGGCTCAAATTGGTTCAAGAACTTCCTTGGCTTCATGGTGAATATTTTTGGAAAAACTAATTGTCTTTTCAGAAATAACATCATTTTAAAACCTATAGTTGGTATCTTGTTCTAATTATCGCCTTTTAAGACGCCTATTTTGACACCTAGGAGAGTTTAAACTACACGGATGACATAATTAAGACCGGTTACTAAAAATGTAGTCAAATATCGTACATGCGACAGGTCTATATGTGTAACAGGTTGTCAATGTATCGACTTTAGTTAATAGCTTAGCCGGCCGTCGCCGCAGTCTCATTTCTGTACGTCCGCTTTATAGGTTACAATAAAATTGTTTAAAAAAATTAATTGTAGTGCTATGTATATCTCTTTTTATATAATTATGTATGTATTAAGCGTTTGGTACGCTGTGCGCACCGAATTATTTTGTATTTAGTTAACAGACTTTGTAATTACATAATATTATTGAAAATAAAATAAATGTCATAGGTCGATAATCGTATGTAACAATACTGTATTAGTCGGAAACTTTTTTTATGTGAAAAAAATGCTGTTGATGATCTCGCGGGCATTTGGAAGTATGAGGGAAATACACATATTGGAACTTGATAAATTGTTTTACTGGTCTTCAATTCAGACAGGGTTTTGGTACCAAAAAGCCGTGGTGGTCCAGTGGCGAGTAGCCTTGGCTGCCATGCAGGAGGCGATGGTACAATCCCCGTTCAGGCCGACACGTACCAATGAGTTTTTCGGAATTTATGTGCTATTTGTAACACCACTGGCTTTTCAGTGAAGGATAAAATCGTGAGGAAACCTGCATGCTTCAATTTCGAGGCATGTATTGTACCCACTGTCCATTATAAGTGGCCGGGCTCACCCCCCGTCACACTGGACAGAGTTTCGGTACTACTGGTGAAACGTGGATGTTCTGAGATTTCAGAATATCTCTTGCCTCGTCGTCGTGAGCATATGCTAATATATATGCATGTATGCATGCTTAGTGTAGCGACACTTTTGCGACAATTTTGCAAAAACAATCTAGAAACTAATCTCTATGCTTGTATCTTGTCCGAATTTCGTTAAAATATACAGTTTCAATGCTAGGATTAATTTAAGATTTGTATGGAAATCTTTGAGGCACTGTAACTTTATAACTATACATTTTAACCAAAATCTGACAAGATACAAGCTTATAGATTAGTTTCTAGATTAATTCTGAAAAATTTCTCTGACTTTAATTGGTTAGTATTGAAAATATGACCAGACTTCGTTTGTATGGAGCGCGCCAACAGTAATATACCCTTAAGGGTTTACCCACATCTGACAGCACGGAATCACGTTTGTGTGCTGTCAAATCCGATAGCGATCGCGCTCGATCGGAGCCGAAAGCATACGATAGCATGCTATCGCGATGGAGCGTGAAAAAATGCAATTCCATGCTGCCAGATGAGGTTCAACCCTTAGCTATCATTTCATACAATTGGGAAAAATTTATAAGAGGTATGTGCGAGCGAGTCGGGAATACGCCGTTGCATTTTTCGCCACGATCCTGCCAGAGCGGAGAGGTTAAAATTGGTGGGGGCAGTGTGTCTGTACTGTGTGTATCACTAGATCTTTGACCATTTGTATGTGGACTGGTTACGCGTGTAATTCTACTAACAAACATTTCTGCCACTTTTTGCGGGGGGCGAGGTAACATGAAATCCGCAACTTTGGATTTTATTCCCCATAACTTTAGATTCTAATTTTGAATGTTAAAAATCATGAAAAGTAGTCTCGTGTGAACCCCAAACGTTCTAAGTTCGAAGTTATTATTTCGCAATTATAGGCTGTCTCGTTTAGTGATAAGGTGTAAAATTGAATGTAAATGCACAAGATCAATTGTGCTTATACCGTGGCAGAGGGAATTAGTCAACTAGATACTCTTTCTTAATGTGGTATGGATAAAATATTGGTAAGATACTACTAATAAATTAAATAGCAGATTCCTTCCCATCATATTTATTAAAAACAAATAAAAAAACAGTCATAAATCGGAATGTAAATAAACATTTCATTGTTATACCTCAGAGTAATTAACTTATTCTAACCCATTAACATTTTTAGCACTTTACAGACTTTTTAACATTTTTAAGCACCATATAACTTTCTTTTGCTTTACAATAAAAAAGGCCTTCCGGTACATGATACCAAGCAGAGAACTACAATATTATGGAACTCGCATTCCGCTCCCAAAATGGCACCACGCAAACCCCAATCAAGTGGGCGGGGCTAAAAAACTACAATCAACACGCTAATGGAAATCGGGCGACTAATCTTAGCAAATTTTGCCCCAATCTGACACATAACCCACACAAATCAAGTCTGCATGCTGTTGAGTGGCACGAATATGTTGATTTTGATTCATAAATTTTGCCGTATTTGGCATGTTTCCTGTCAGCTAGTACAAAAAAAGAGCTCTTTTGGTTCTGTCATTTTTCGAACGTTGATTGTGAATCTAGTTCTGCATGCGTAGCATGCTACACGTGATGCGGCTGTATCACGTCTTTTATCTCGTTCATTCGCGCGCAAATAGAAAGAGAGCGAAGGTGTGATAGCGCTGTATCACGGTGGCATGCTACCTATGCAGTTATGTATACGATATCATTGGTCAAAGCGGATAATGGCAAGCCGAATGTCAGTTGTCGTAACGACGAACGTAATTCCTAATAAATCATTATTTACCCGACTACGGCGAAGCAAAAAGGTGGGTAATGACCGGTATGTATTTTACCTATTGCGATATCGTAAGGACGAATTTGACATGGGCTAGCCATAAGTATGTAAAGACAGGCCTGTCTCACTACACAGGTCAGGTACGCTCGACGGGCGATCCCCACCGAGGGGTGAATGGCAATAGGTTAGGTATACCGTGTAAACTTCTTGGACAAATCTCATTAGACTTGCCGCCATTTTGTGAGAGGTTAATGCGAGACTTGAAAACCCGAATGATGTCGCGCTGCCAGCACGTGAAAGAATGAAAGACTATGTAAAGAAAGCTTTCATGTTCAATGACTCTCATCATATTGTTAGCACGCGCGCCGTTGTGACGGTTTGTAGGTTATGCACGAATTGTACGATAGGACGAGCGCGAATAAATTTTCACCTTATTTCCGTGCAGAGAGAGTCGCTATTAATTTAAATATGTTTTCGAAGTGATTCTTCTGTACAGGTAGTACTAGTATTTATTATGTGGTAAAGATACGGTATGTAAAGATATAGGTTATGAATAATGGTGTGCCATTTTGCGAGTCGATTTTAAAAAAAAGTTATTCTTCCATAATATTTTAGGTCCTTGGTAACAAGGTTCAATGTAGATTACAAGTGAGCGGCGGCGGCGTTATCGACTATCCAATACAACGAGCCGTCTTCTGGCTTCACTCGTCCTGCCGGCAGATCCTCCTTGTCTTTCAGAATGCGCTGGAAAATACATTATTCAGATTTAAACATTGAAAAATTTAGTTTTTCCTGTACTTAGGGCCTTATTTACCACTTTTGGAAAAGTTCTTGTTAGCTTATCTGACAGCTCCTTTGACTATTTATATGTGTACTGGTTACGCGTGTAATTCTACTAACAAACATTTCTGCCACTTTTTGCGGGGGGCGAGGTAACATGAAATCCGCAACTTTGGATTTTATTCCTCATAACTTTAGATTCTAATTTTGAATGTTAAAAATCATGAAAAGTAGTCTCGTGTGAACTCCAAACGTTCTAAGTTCGAAGTTATTATTTCGCAATTATAGGCTGTCTCGTTTAGTGATAAGGTGTAAAATTGAATGTAAATGCACAAGATCAATTGTGCTTATACCGTGGCAGAGGGGAAATGCTACCGCAAGGCTAGTCCTTATAATAATTAGTCAAAGGACAGCTCATTTGACATATTCTTCATACAAAATATGTCAAATGAGCTGTCGGATAAGCTAAGTCAAATCATACACTTAACCCGCCAGCGCTACCCAAAACGTCTAAAACGGCACCACATCTAAGAGCTGCACGACCGCGAGTAGTGTCGTGTCGTAAAAACAGAGGTGCTGTCCCCACTGGGGGGCACACTCTACTAACGCCACTTACCGACCACAAATCTATTTATAGTCCAAGGACTGAACGTAGATTAAAAAAAAAAAAAAAATCATAATCTTTCAAACAAAAAAGTTTCATCAAAATCAGTTCAGTAGTTTTTGCGTGATGCTCGAACAAAAAAACAGACAAAAAATCCAAAAATTGATGATTTGGAGTCAAAAACCTTATCATAATTTTTTTCTTGTAAATATCTTCAATGTATGGACACACTTATTTTTCTTTCCGCCAATGTCAAGTAATTTGTGTTAGTATCTATCCCAATCAATATACAATATCGGAGCCTCGTGGCAAGCTTGTTGTTCTGTTTTCTGTCTTTAAGCCAAATTTTGATTCAATAGGTGTAAAAATGAGCGAGTTATTGAGGCGAGGCATACAGACAGAAAGGACGAAAGTATAAGGGTTCCTTGTTTGACTACGGAACCCTAAAAAGAAATTGAGCCCTCGAAAGGGTCGTAAGATTACGCAAAAAAATCATTAACTTACTTTAACCATATCGGCTTTACCCGCACCACTAATCGCAAAAATACAATTCCTCGCATTGTTTATAACTGGATACGTCAAAGTTATTCTCTGTGGAGGTGGCTTAGGAGAATCTGTGATGGACGCTACCATCAAGCTAGTCTCTTCTAGAAGGGGGTGACCAGGGAATAGAGAGCATGTATGGCCGTCTGGTCCCATGCCCAGCAATAGTAGATCGAACTTGAATTCACCATTGAACTGAGATTTTAGTTTTTCCATGTAATCTTCTGCTGCTACCTTGGCTGAAAATTATTTATTGAGAATTAGAATTATCACCTATTTACTATTGGTAAGAGACCAACTGTGGAACTCAATCTCTGTGGATTGAAGGAAAACATGAGGAAACCTGCATACGCTGAAGAAGAAATTTTTGTATGCCAAAGCCACGGTTTATACAGAAGAGACATGTGGCAGTGGCGGATAATCTAAGTAACACAATATAAACCTTATAGTACGTAGCATAGCGTCGTTTTTGTCGTAAAGAAAAATCGCGCCCGCATCTCCACATGCCGTCGCCTGGAGCCGCGGGCGTAATTCTCCAAACAACGCTATGCTATGTACAATAAGGTTTATAATTGTGTTACTTTGACTATCCGCCACCGCCACGTCTCTTCTGTATAAACCGCGCCTAAGAGTGCCTTTCCACTGAAACGTAGCAAAGATGTGTAAAATCAAACCATTGAATTGCTTAATTTTTCTTGCTCGACTCTGTATTTTATTTTTAGTTTTAACAAACTCAAAATAATGCCTATAAATCTTACGTATAGAATAGATATGGTTTAAATGCATTTGAAATATTACCTGAAACACCTTGTTTGATAACAACAAATTGGTTTTCTTTCAAATTAGTTTTCGGTATAAGATCCCGTTTGTAAACACCAAATGTTGAATCGGCATCGTTTTCTGGGACCAGTCTCTCATCGCAGAATGCTAACACCCATTTAGACCAGTCCGTTGTTACTTTAGGTAGTCCCTCACATAGATATTTCAATACAGATCCCCCTGGAAAGAAAACCATTAAATATGAAAATTATCAAATTGCTTGTGTCTAGTACTGCATTTCTGCCTATGTCGAGTGAGTTTTGGGAGTATCGTGATTTCAAGGATTGTTTTATGTACAAAAACATATTCACTCAGAATACAAAATGGTGGAGCCACGTGGCAATGGCAAGCCAATAAGAACAAAATATACAACACCCAAAAAGCCATTGTGGTCCAGTTGAGAGTTACCTTGCCTGTCGTGCAGGAGGCGATGGTTCGATCGAGAAACTTGCACGCTTCAATTTCGAGGTATGTATTGTACCCACTGTCCATTACAAGTGGCGACGGGCTCACTCTCCATTACACTGGACAGAGTTTCGGTACTAGTGAAATGTGGATGTTCTGTGATTTCAGAATATCTCTGACTACCCCTCGGGGAATATAGTCGTGGGCATATGCTTATGCAATAACGTACTTTAAAATCCTAAATTAGTTTTTACTGACAACGCCATAGCCTCAAACTCCTGGGTAGAACTTGCGAAGACGAGACCTGAGTGGAAAACCTGTCTGGGAAGAGACTGAGCACTGGACAAACACAAACTGAACAACTTTCACTATGGGACCACGCACGAAATCGCGAGAAAAAATTTGATGTTCCATACATTTAGATGGAGTAATTTGTAGTATTAGTTTAGTATACTATTGAACATCCGATTTTTTTTTCGCGAATACGATATTGGTCCCATAGTGAAAGTTGTTCAGTTTGATGGTCTAAACCACCCCCATAAATGTTTAATCGTATATTTGTAACACTTATTATTATTTATTTATTTATTATTATTACATAGGTTACAGTGAACACTTATAACAATGAATCCCGCAAAACCAATTGCTCGGTTTGTCTGTGGGAGCTACAATCACACTCAAGCTATTTTACTTCTTATTTTGTCTATTTAGGTACATCGACGTTGCAATACAATAATTGTACCTGTCACTATACATTTTGGTAGTTTCTTAGTTTTTAGGTAATGCTATCCAATAGGAATTTCTTTAACAGTCTAGAAAATCTACGCTTATTCGACTCATTCCTAATAATAGATGGTAGACTATTATACAAATAAGGTATGCGTTTACAAAGGCTTCTATCTCCATAATAGTTGGTTGACTTGTTTTACCCAACTACAAAACTGTACCTATTTGCTTCATTGTAATGTTAAGTCTTGGATTGATGAAGTAAGAAGACCCTCTGACCGAAGAATATACCAGAACATTGACAATTTTAGTAATAACAGAATAAACAAGATAAAACTATATTACCTGATAGACCGACAAAAAACTTTCCACGAGTCTGTATAGCATCGTTTGATATCTTCTCTACGTAAGATGACAGTTTGTTGATAATTTCTTGTTCATCACCCACTTTTATTACGGTCATTTTGTTATAATTATTAATTAGAAATTCAATTTTATTCAAATCAGAGGTTATTTCGGCATGAATGACATTGACAAGAACAGAACAGTGTTGCCAAGTCCCATCCAGTTGGAATCGCCAAAAATCTCGAGCCAAGTAGCCTAAAGTCGTCTAATTTTTTTTCCGTGTAATATAGCCTAAAGTAGCCTAAAATACCGCAAATTGGCCAAAATAAATGCTATATTAGCTGTTCGTGACAGAAATATAAATTTTTTACTTTTGCAATCTCTACTCACAACTTCGAAATATTTTTAAAAATCTAGAATTAAAAAAAAAACTTCCAAATAGCTCTACCACATAGCATACACGTATACGTATACAAATTTTTCTAAATATAGCCTAAAATAGCCTATTTTATTTTTGGTTATAGCTTAAATGGCGACTGGTCGCCAATCGCATTTTTTGGTCGCCGATAGACCCCCGATGTAGCCTAAATTGCGATGAATCGCCTAACTTGGCAGCACTGAATGACATTGACAAAACAAGGAGTTTGCTTGGCGCCATTGCTCTTGTTGTGTTTCGTGTTATTTGAAATTCGAAAAAAGTTGGTTTTAGTGATATTTGTGACATAATTTCGTGTGGATTGTGTACCAAACAGTTGCGTAAAGCGACCGACGTAACAGGAATCTGAAATAAATACGATAACGGAACATAAGTTTTGGTTCAAGTTAACTCGTACATGGTCATTTTGGCGGCAACGCGCGAGCTTACAAATCGACCATAGATTCATCGTCATCTATCATCCCATCATCCAAATAAAGAATATAAAGAAAAAAATAACGAATGGCTCAAAAGGACTAGTATCCAGAGCCGTTAAAGACATTATAAAAAAAAAAAAAAAAAATTGACAAAACAAAAAGTCAAAACGGGGCTGCCAGATGTGATTTCAGAAATTCCACCAAATCGAGATTTTTTTCCCCAAAACTGTAAGTTTTGAAGAAAAATCCCCCAAATGACTTTTGGTAGAAATAAAACACAAATGCACGGAAAAAAGCATGTCGATCAACTTCCAGACAACACCCACTACAGAAATTTTCGTTTTTTTTACTTAGGTAACTAGTCCATGTCAGTGAAATAAGGTTTCAAAATTTGCACAGGTCAATGACACTTGTGTAACATAATTTGGTATTAAAATTGTATCATAAACCCAATAGGTAGAAACCAAAATTACTCGACTTTAAACTCAACAACACCATAGACAACGCAGTGCATAGGTACTAATAAGCACAGGTAGGTATCGATCGAGTCATGATACCCAGAATCAGCCTACAATAGAAATCCTATTTTATATTATTTATGCAATGTTTGTGTGATGGATAAAATGTATTTAAAAAAAACCCCCAAATTCCACACTTTGGCAATTTTTTCCCCATCCATTTCCCCAACGATATCATTTCCCCAAAGACCAAATTTTACCAAAATCGCAGAAAAAATTCCCAATCTGGCAGCCCTGAGTCAAAAAAGTTAAAATGAAATGACATCCATCGAGCTTTCTTTTTTGTTGGGCATGTGGCGACATACGAAGTGAGAAAAATATGTAGCAAATAATTTTGTATGACTGTCCCTTTTGTGCATTTTATTGAACGCATGAAGTTAGAAAAGGACAACATTGAATGACCTTTATTTTGCTTGTATTGCATTGTGAACCGAAAGGAAATACATACTTTTCATACAAAAAATATGCATTCCGTCGATCGCAATCGAAAAGAAACTCAAAAAGTTATTGTCAGAAGTGGGATTCGAACCCACGCCCACAGAAGTGGACTGCGACCTGAACGCAGCGCCTTAGACCGCTCGGCCATCCTGACTTGCAGTTAACGGCTGAAATTACAGTTTACGTGCTGAAGCACCGAAAATAAAGGTAAAAGAATATACGCGATCCTCCAAAATAGTAAACAGCTGGGGACAAACTTATTAGATCACCAAACTGAACAACTTCTATTGGATCCATATAAAACTTCAACACTACCACAAATTTCAGACACGTTGCGTCGGTTTCACTGCTTGTTGTTTTGTATGGAAAAACAAATCGACACTCTTTCGACTTGCATAAGTAGGTACAAGATCTTTTTAGGTACCTACCTACGTTTGCAATTTTCTATGGGACAGTAGATTTGTAGAGAGAAAGTTGTTCAGTTTGATGGTCTGATCATCCCCTGAAAAAACCGTCAACATAGTACCTATCAAGAAAGACCTTGTATACTCAAACCTATTAAATTATAAACTCACGACCTTTAATCTCTTTCTGGTCAGGCAAATTGCAGGGGTGTATTTATAATTATTGCGCCCCTGGGAAAATATATTTGGCCGCCTCCCCATAACTCAGCTTGTCGGCGGCGCGGCTGTGAGCCCGTCCGTAGCCAAGATTTATGCCATCAATAGTTCAAGATATTTAAAAAGAGTTGTGGGTTAAATATTTCAAATTGCCACGAGTTAAATACAAATGTAGAGCGAGCGAAGCGAATACAAATGTAGAGCGAGTGAAGCGAACTCGAAATTTTACAGAATTGTGATCGGATTTTTCCGTTTTACGACTTGGTTGTGCTAGAACTCTTTTCAGCCTATGTATGCAGTGCTGCACGCATGATTTCTTTACTTCTGCGCGACTCGGCTTTTTCCCATACTATCGAGTCGCGGCAAAGCGCGGGAACAGGTTATTTTCTATGCGGAGAAGGCGCGTCGCGCGCGTGTAGAGGAATCATACTAGACGTGCAGCTTTGGTTTTGTATAACTTGTTCAAAGCTATCAAGCTACGCATAACTAAAATAAGCTGGCCGCGCGTAGATAGAGTAATGGATAAAGTCGCGCGGCCAGCTTATGTTTGTTTTACGTAGCTTGATGTGTCGCCGTGTGTACATACTACATAGGTATGACAAAAAGAGCGCATGAAGTTTTCTCGGTCTCTCGTGCGTAGTCTTTGTAGGGCGTGGCAAGCCCTACTCTTAGATAATACAAAAGTTTCATCAAAATCGGTTCAGTAGTTTTCGCGTGATGCTCGTACAAACAAACACACAAACAGACAAGGTTGATTTGTAGTCAGAGACACCTAAAAACCATATTGTCATCTTTTTTTTGGAAATATCTTCAATACACCTAGACACAATTCTGTTACAGTTTTGTAATTGTTAAGATAAGATACTTACAGGACAGGTTTTTAAGGGTATGACCAGATCATCAAACTGAACAACTTTCTCTACGGAACCGACATCGAAATCGCGAAAAAAAATCTGCTTGCCCATACATTTAACTCGAGTAGGTTTGCAGTTTTGTATAGAACATGCAATTTTGGTGACGATCTGATCATATACTTAAAAAAGTGTCAGCATATTAAGAAGGACCCTATTATGTTATTAGGGTCTAAGGCAGAGATTCAGAGACGATTTTTAAGTCATAGTTCGAACTCCCGTATGTCAAAATCCATACATGTTCGCCCTGCTTAGCTCGCGCAAGACTAAAAAAATCGTCTCTCAATCTCGGCCTAAGACCTTACTGAGTTAAAATAAAACAAAATCTGGTAAAAGTGAGAGCACCGCGTGGAATTGCACTAACAGCCGAAGCGCTGTCCTAGCGCTTCGATCTGCAGTGCTATTTTACAGGACACAGGTTCCTTTGCCCAATGCGTCCAGGTGAGACCCCGGAATGACCATTCCGGGGTCTCTTCCCGGTCGCACCGGATCCGTGGGCAAGGAATCCTTGCGGGCTTCACGCCAACACGTAACCCCCGACCACGAAAGTTTCTCAGTCGTGGTCGGCAAATTCAGTGCTGCGTGTAGCTAGGCAGCGGGCTTCTCCTATTGGTATCAGGGCACGACAAGATCTGTGTGTGTGGTCCTCACACACCCCAGCTTTGTTTTGCCTGAATCCATAGGAGTGCCCGGCGGCGGTACTGACCGCTATGCCCACCTAACCAACTAACTGCGATGGCCCCCGTTTACAGCGCTAAATATTGCACTTAGTTAATGCAGTTGTTGACTGCATTCGATTCTGATCTGGGACCGTTTTCTTTTTGTTTTTTAAAATAATATTTAGAGTACATGGAGATAATATTTAAATCGTGCATGTGAATATTTATGAAAAAGGGAAATATTATCGTACAAATTTTATTCGTAATAATTCTACTCGATACTAGATGGCGCTTTCAGTTTATCAAGGTGCTTGATATGAGGTTGTGCTGTGTTACCAAAATTAAGTTTTTCTTTAGTAATTTCAAGTAATAATCAATGATGCAAGTGTGCAAGTACAATCTTAATGCCAATTAAACTTTATCAATATGAGTACAGATAAAAATTAAATTCGTTACATTAGAAAGCAGCACTTCGTAACTCTATTCGATACTAGATGGCGCTGTAAGCTTCTCACGTTTGCTGACAGATGCCGATACACGCCACGCAATTTTGATATTTTTACAGCATGGTAAAAGTGAAAGTGGAGTGGAGTGCAGTTAGCGAGAATGAACGCGACGACCGCGACCGTACGCGGTTGTTGACCGTCAAAACTATTAGGTGACGTAACAGCGGTAATACTGGCTGAGAGAGGAGATCTTTCCTTCCTTTCGTAGCGGAGATCGAATGACACTCAGTTTTGGCCAGAGTTGTCCAACAGTGTTCTTCAAAAATAAAAAGTTATGGCCACGGGCAATGTTAAATTTCTTGCCCTTTAGTGAGGAGACTAGATTGCTGGGGTCTCGACACCTCGAGCCCGCTCTTCAATAGCATATATATAAGGCTGCAGGCAATGGGAGACAGAAGTGCGCGTAACAAGAATTTTTCTCAGAATTGGAGCGAACGAAGCGAGTTCTAAATTTTATTGCAATATGATTGGCTAGTAGCTATACAGGGTCCTTCTTAATCTGTTGACACTTTTTTAAGGGGATGATCAGACCATCAAACTGAACAACTTTCTCTATGGGACCAACATCGAAATCGCGAAAAAAAATCAGCTGTCCTATACATATTTTGGCTCGAGTAGGTTTACAATTTTGTATGGAAGAGCTGATTTTTTTTCGCGATTTTGATGTTGGTGCCATAGAGAAAGTTGTTCAGTTTGACGGTCTGATCATCCCCTTAAAAAAGTGTCAGCATATTAGGAAGGACCCTATATTATTAAAAAATCTGGAACGATTTCTTCATCACACCGACTTGATACAAAAAAATAAGTTTCAGAGTTTTTCTGCAAATATTTTCAAACGTTGCAATTAAATTTTTTCAATTATATTATTTTGGCGCCCCTTTAACCTGCAAAGTCAAAGTCAAAGTCAATATAATTTATTCAATATAGGAGCTTGCAGCACACTTATCAAACGTCAAATCTTTTTTAAAGCTACCACCGCGTCGGAACGTGTTGTCGCTGTAGAGAAGATGCGGCCAGAAACTCTACAACATAACACGACTTAATAACTATTACAATATAAATTCTTAAGCTGTAGTTATGTATACAATAATACATAGTCTATTTAATAAAATAATTGATACTATACAGTAAAGTAAATAAACTATAAGCTAGTGACCTCAGACCCAAGCATTTTGATCATTTAAATAATCATCCAGTTTATAATATGCTTTTTTACAGAGGACTTTTTTGATTTGAGTTTTAAACATGTTTTCGGAAACCGCCGCCCGGGACGTGGGACCTGGTCCATCCCCATTACAGAGATGCTTTTCACCCTATGAATACTGAATCAGCCTTGCATGATGATAACAAAAAGTATATTTCTTATACCCACCAACACCAAATCCCTCAAGCCCGCCATAGATCAAGAGAGCGATTTTTGAAACTCATT
Source organism: Agonopterix alstromeriana (assembly GCA_963924505.1). Classification (NCBI taxonomy): domain Eukaryota; kingdom Metazoa; phylum Arthropoda; class Insecta; order Lepidoptera; family Depressariidae; genus Agonopterix; species Agonopterix alstromeriana. Next base: position 1,792,481 of record OZ004684.1, read on the forward strand.
CGTTGAACTCAGCAGTTGAAAATGTCAAAATTACTATCGAGATATGCATGTTTCTACTGCTGATTTGACTTTCAAAAATCGCACTCCTGAAGAAACATTGACAAGAAAAGAAGAAAAAAGGCCCGTATTTATAAATGACCAAAGCGCTCCGGAGCTCTTGCTATCAGCGCCCGCGGCATGATGGCGCGATAAAGCGCTATCGCGCCCTAGCTCCCTTTCTTTTTGCCCGCGAACGAACGAGTTAGCAGGCGCGATAAAACGTTTATCGAGGCACCATGCCGCGGGCGCAGGTTACTATAAAATCGATGATTATATGAATGACCAAAATGTCTGGTCTTGTTGACAATGTTACACTATGTTATTCAATATTGATTTTGTAATTGTACATGTACACAGGGTCCTTCTTAGTATGCTGACACTTTTTAAGGGGATGATCAGACCATCAAACTGAACAACTTTCTCTATGGGACCAACATCGCAATCGAGAAAAAAAATCTGCTGCTCCATACAAAACTGCAAAGGTACTCGAGCCAAATAGAGAAAGTTGTTCAGTTTGATGGTTTGATCACCCCCTTAAAAAAGTGTCATCATATTAAGAAGGACCCTGTTTACTATCCGACATCTTGACGGTACAAAAGCTGTTCTAAGAATAAGTGAGAGTGAGAGTTCCAAATCTCTGTTTATATATATTTTTTATTACCCGACTGCTCCAGAAGGAGGGTTATGTTTTTCGAGTGTATTTATGTATGTAAGTATGTACTATACATATGTATGTATGTATGTATGTATGTTTGTATGTCTATTTCTTTGGCACGGCCTACAGCCTAAACGGCTTGATAGATTTTAACGTATGAGGTATCATTGGATTCGTAAAAATCGTGAGTGACATAGCGTATATTATTTCAAGATTGCGTCTACGAATTAAAAAAGAGAGGGGGAATAAAACAATATTTTTGTTAAAAATTACAATATGGGTATCATTTAAACGATATGTTTTAGATTTTCTGGCCGCATCTTCTCTACAACGGAACACCTTCCGATGCGGTGGTAGAGTTAAAAATGACGTCAGAAAATTATCCATGTGATATTTGATGAATAAAAAATTTTAAGTTTGAGAGTTTGAGCAACATGCCGATTATTTCCGCGAGCTAAAAAGTCGGCCTTGCTTCGTCTATCTGTAAAACCTAAAATGTAATGGTCATCCTACACAAAAGTGTTCACATATCGAAAGCGTGAGTGGATGTGTGTCAAGTGTAACGGGCATGTGTGAGGTCGCCGGGTTAACAGGCCTTTCTTGTACTAGAACTTCGCTTACTTGACGTGCAAGGGACCATTTATCGAATTGCAGGGCTTTTAAGGATTCCGTACCCAAACGTAATAAGTTCCTTTACCTATCGAACAGCAACTAAACAAAACTGGGCACTACCGTCATAATAACTTTACTTAATTTTCAGGGTTCTGTAGTCAAACTTTCGTCCATTCTGTCTGAATGCCCCGCCTCAATAACTCATTTTTGTACTGAAATTTGGCATGAAGACGGATAACAGTAACCCATAAACAGAAATGTAGTAGTTATGGAAGAAAAAATTTTGTTTTGACCTTCCCATACAACGGAAGAGGGGCTGGAAAAAATTTGTTAATTTTTTAAATCGAGTTAGGTGTCGTTGGATAGGTTGTCCAATAGAACAAAACTCCCATAAAAACTAAATCGATGTAATACTTCTGTCTCGAGATATCTGCGCTCAAAGTCAAAAATAGGGCGTACCCCCTCTCTAACTTCTAAAATACTGGAGTGAAAAATCTGAAAATGTTATAAATATAGCTTAATATTCTTATATATATAGCTTTCAGTGAAAATTATAACGGATGCTGTAGCTGAACCAGTTTCGGAAAAAAACCAGTAAAATAGATTTGTTCTCTAATGACAAACTAGATGGTGTTGCACGACAATAAGTTCTTTTAAAAAGAAAGTTAAATATCACTATCTTTCTCTGCCATAAATTAGGATTATATATTTATTATACTTACGTATGTATCTATGTATCGGTATATTTGTAATATAATATTTATTTATTTACAGTTTATTTTCTTTTGTAGTTTAACAATTAATAAGTTTTTGTTCAGATTGTGTGTTTCAGTTTGTTTATTTCTTTGATTTGTGTACACCTAGCCTGCCTCACTTTGTAAACTTTCTCTTTATCATGGGTCTGCTGGAAGAAATCTCTTCAGAGATAAGCTCGCCCTTTGTACTTGTCTATTATGCTGTATTCATCTGTATTTCCGTGTGAACAATAAAAAAAAAAATCGCGCAATCATTGTGTTTTAAAAATTTCTCTTAGGTAAGATAACTTGTCTTCTTTGTCTACTTATACAATGGCTACGGAACCCTATCATAGGCGAGTCCGACACGCTCTTGGACGGTTTATTGAGAAATAAGTTTCTATACCCGTAACAGTGCCAACGGGATCCTATATCCGGAAGCCTACGTCCAACTCAAACTCAAATGATATCACAAATTTTTTTGACGTCATTTTTGACTCTACCACAACGCAGCCTCCCACAGCGTTGGAAGGTGTTCCGTTGTATAGAAGATGCGACAAGAATCGCGCCGTCCTACCTTTAAAAGGCTGTTTCTTTTGAACCGTAGTAGCAGCAGGTTGTTGCTTTGCCGGAAAAACATCCTAAGAGATCAACCCAGAGAGTGTCGTAAAAGGCAATTTATTACTAATAGTATAAGAGATAACAGGAATTTTGGTAACCATCAGCTGCAAGGCTGATTCAGTATTCATAGGGTGTAGAGCATCTCTGTGATGGGGATGAACCAGGTCTGCCTGCATAACTCCAGTCGGTTTAGGAGTTACAGCCGTTCAAAGGTCTGTATCAAATGAACGATCAGCTGCAAGTCTGATCATAGAATATTATTGTAATATGCACTGTGAACAGTACAAAAACTGTCAGTCCGTTTAGGAGATACAGCCATTCAAAATTACAAAAATTCCTCTTATCTCTTGTACTTTAAGAGAGATTTGTTTAGTGTAATGTGACTGTGCGTAGGTAGCTAATCTGATGGTAGGTGGTTGTAGCAAGGATACTAACCACCCTGCACTGTATTACATGACTATATCTTAGTCGTGAGCCGTGGTGGTCCAGTGGCGAGTAACCTTGCCTGCGGTGCAGGAGGCGATGGTTCGATCCCCGTCCAGGCCGACTCGTACCAATGAGTTTTTCGGAATTTATGTACGATTTGTAACACCACTAGCTTTTCGGTGAAGGACAACATAGTGAGGAAACCTGCATGCTTCAATTTCGAGGCATGTATTGTACCCACTGTTCATTGTAAGTGGCGACCGGCTCACTCCCCGTCACACTGGACAGAGTTTCGGTACTACTAGTGAAACGTGGATGTTCTGAAGTATCAGAATATCTCTGACTACCCTGAATATAGTCGTGAGCATATGCATGCATGCATCTTACTTATAATCCCAACTAACCTAGGCGTTGATTCATACAATCATACAACTATTAATAAGTGACATTAACCTACATTATAAAGCTCACGCTCACACTGCGTATGCGCATCTGGTGCTAAGGACATGGTTTGTCACGCTGTTCGATAGTACTTACTTACTTTTTTAGTACAATAACATGTATGATGGTCATGGCACATTTCGAAGCCTGTTGTGGCCGTCTTTTAGTTGTTAGTACAGACCAGGAGCACAGAAATAGTAATATATAGTTAATAGTATATAGTTCTACATACAGAACGGCCACTCCCAGCCCCCATCAGACTTCAGATGCCCCACCTCACCTCACACTTTCTGGGAAACTTGAGGGAAATCGATCAAGGGAATGCAGTCAGGCGCGCGCACCCGTAGTGTGGTGTGTAAGTGCCGGACCTGTGCCAGGAGTGTGATTTTTGAAACTCATACTTTGAACTCAGAGTTGAAAATGTCAATATTACTATGGAGATCTTTATACCTAATGCTTATGAGACAAATAAACAATTTTTAATTTAATTTAATTTAATTTACTGCTGATTTGACTTTCTAAAATCATACTTCAGGAGTGCGATTAAATAAATTATATTTGCAAATCAGAATTGGCCAGAAAGCTATACAGGGTCCTTCTTGGTATGCTGGCAGTTTTTTAAGGGAATGACCAGACCATCCAACTGAACAACTTTCTCTATGGGACCAACATCGAAATCGCGAAAAAAAAACAGCAGTCCCATACATTTGGCTCAAGTAGGTTTGCAGTTTGGAAAAGCTGATATTTTTTTCGCGATTTCGGTGTTGGTGCCAAATAGAAAGTTGTTCAGTTTGACGGTCTGATCATCCCCTTTAAAAAGTGTCAAAATATTAAGAAGGATACTGTATAGAAAATCTTTTCGTGCTTATTTGAAGTGAAGTATAAGTTGGTAAATATTTTCAGATAATTGTGTAGGACCTTTATATCCTGTTGACTAAAATGACTCAGAGCTTAGATATCAGGCTAGTGGTGATAAGTGGCTACCCTACTATCACCTTCGAAAACACTGCATAGGGGTATCTTATCCCTTATTTGCTTTGACTAATTATTATAAGGACTAGCCTTGCGGTAGCATTTCCCCTCTGCCACGGTATAAGCACAATTGATCTTGTGCATTTACATTCAATTTTACACCTTATCACTAAACAAGACAGCCTATAATTGCGAAATAATAATTAGTCAAAGCTTATTTGTCTCGGACGACACCCACGGTAAGAAATTTATCCATTCTTAGCCGGAACCACATGGTACAAACAACATAGCAACCAACAACACATAAGATAAGTAAATAAACTATGTAATTCTATGGCACATATCCAATAGTGTCATGGCCTAAGTAATGAAATGAACACTATAAACTTATACAAGGTGTTACAAAAACACGTCACACGCCACACGTAGGGTGGTTTAGACCATCAAACTGAAAACTTTCACTATGGGACCAATATTGATACCGCGAAAAAAGTATCTGATGTTCCATACTAAACTACAAATCTACTCGAGCTAAATGATGTTGTTCGGTTTGATGGTCTAAGCAACCCCCTTAAAAGTTTTCAATGTTTATTTTTACTTTTGTAACACCATGTATTAGTTATTCGACTACCTAAATGTTAACATTGGGATGGATCCACATTAATTGAATTATGAAATACATTTCTCACTAAATTTGCATCGTAAAAAACGGTTATAAAATTGTAAATATGGATGAATTTTGTAGGTAGGTACATCGGTTGAATTTTGTAGGTACATCTTTGGTTTGGACGTTTTGGGATGTTAAGAGAAGTTTATTCCGAATGCGTAAATGCGCGCTGCATACAAACGAAGTCAGGTGATATTTTCAATACTAACCAATTATAGTCAACTAAATTTTTCAGAAACTAATTTCTATGTTTGTATGAAGTCAGATTTTCGTTAAAATATACAGTTTTAATGCTAGGATTTATTTAAGATTTGTATCGAAATCTTTGGGGCTCTGTAACTTTAAAACTATACATTTTAACGAAAATCTGACAAGATACAAGCAAATAGATTACTGTCTAATTTTTTCTGAAAAATTTCACTGACTTTAATTGGTTAGTATTGAAAATATAACCAGACTTCATTTGTATGGAGCGCGCCAACAGTAATATACCCTTAAAATGTGGGCATGTACATTTTTGGTCTTAACATTTGGGATCTTACTATTGAGCTCCGAATACTATGAGGATATTTTATTACTTTATAACAGTCACAGTCAAAGACAAAATTGTTTATTCAAAATAATATCACATAGATAACTTTCTGATGTCATGTTTTTTAATCTACCACCGCGTCGGAAGGTGTTCCGTTGTAGAGAAGATGCGGCCAGAAACTCTACAACACACTACTTTTAAACAAAACAAAATATACAAAGTACAATTACATAAATTCAAAATTAAATTACATAGTGTAACATTGTCAAGACCAGACAATTTGGTCATTCAAATAATCATCGAGTTTATAGTAACCTTTTTTACAGAGGACTTGTTTAACATGGGACTTAAACTTTTTGTTTGGGATGTTTAGAATATTCTCTGGTATCTTATCCTACTAATATTATAGACGCGAAAGTTTGTAAGTATGGATGGATGTTTGTTACTCTTTCACGTAAAAACTACTGAATGGATTTTAATGAAATTTGGCACACAGATAGAATATGATCTGGTTTAACACATAGGATACTTTTTTAAGGTCTACGCAGACGGAGTCGCGGGCAACAGCTATAGTTACCTATAATAGCGTATACGGTGCCCCATGATAGATGTGTTGACCTTACTAAGTCGAAAATGTGGGAATACTAATTTATTTTTATTTCTTAGTATTGTTATTATGAACGTCACTGTTTTTGGGAAAGAGAGATGACAACTTCTCACAACACGGAGAAAAATATCTAGTAGAGTAGTATAGGTATGTAACAAGACAGCTATTTATATTAGCAGACATAGCATAGCATAGCATATGCTCACGACTATATTCTCCGAGGGGGTAGTCAGAGATATTCTGAAAACTCAGAACCTCCACGTTTCACTAGTAGTACTGAATCTCTGTCCAATGTGACGGGGACTGAGCCCGTCGCCACTTTAAATGGGCAGTGGGTACAATACATGCCTCGAAATTGAAGCATGCAAGTTTCCTCACGATGTTTTCCTTCTCCGAAAAGCCGTGTTACAAATCGTACTTGAATTCCGAAAAACTCATTGGTACGAGTCTGCCTGGACGGAGATCGAACCATCGCCTCCTGCACGGCAGGCCAGGTTACTCGTCACTGTACCACCACGGCTTTTTCGCTTATTAAAAACCGCGTAACTCTCAAAAATTGTGTTACTGAGTCGATATGTTTCTCCGGGCTCTTTTATTCATCAATAACCTTCCTTCTGGCGTAGTCGGGTAAAAACAAGGTCTTCTAAGCTTACCTTACATTAAATTGATCCGGTAAATAAAAAAGGGTAAAAAGGACAGAATGCAAATAAAATGTCAGGTATGTAGGTGTCCATAATAAACCTATAGATAGAACTCCGTACATTATGTAGGTACAGTCAGCACATACGGATCTCGAACGCAACGCGTGCCGCGCCCCGTGTGTCGACACACATTCGTCGTATTGAGTAGGGATAGCAAAATAAATTGGCTGATATTCTCAATAATTTATCTACATATAGGGTCCAACTTAATATGCTGACACTTTTTAAGGGCATGATCAGACCATCAAACTGAACAACTTTTTCTATGGCACCAACATCGAAATCGCGAATAAGAATCAGCTGTTCCATACAAAACTGCAAACCTCTACTCGAGCCAAATGTATGGGACAGCTGATTTTTTTTTCGCGATTTCGATGTTGGTCCCATAGAGAAAGTTGTTCAGTTTGATGGTCTGATCATCCCCTTAAGAAGGACCCTGTATAGCTACTAGCAAATCATATTGCAATAAAATTTCGAACTCGCTTCGCTCGCTGTAATTTTAAATTTTATTGCAACGACCTACAGCAGCTTCAGAAAATCAAACTGAATAACTTTCAAAATAAGGGACCAATAAAGAAATCGCGAAAAAAAAGGTTGGAAAAAAACCCATGATAAATGTCAATACTCGACCCAAAATGTATGGAACGCATGAATGGAACGCATTTAAACTTTCAGCCAACGAATGCGTTTTGAAAATTCACCACAAGACATAGTGATCGACTGATCAATTTGAATGAAAATGAAAAAAAAAAGATTTGAATCAACAAAAATAAATTATTCAAATACAGGGTTCTTCTTAATATGCTGACACTTTTTGAAGGGGATGATCAGACCGTCAAACTGAACAACTACCACTATTGGAACATCGCGAAAAAAAATCAGCTGTCCCATATTTGGCTCGAGTAAGTTTGCAGTTTTGTATGGAAGAGCAGTTTTTTTTCGTGATTTCGATGTTGGTGCCATATAGAAAGTTGTTCAGTTTGACGATCTGATCATGCCCTTAAAAAGTGTCAGCATATTAAGTAGGACCCTATTTACTGTATTTTACACCAAAACATAAGCAGTACAAAACTATCAGTCTTATCGCTATGAGGCGATTTCTTCCACGCAACCTTAGGGTAGAGGAAATATATTTTCGTTGTCTACGCGGGCTATAATTGTTTTTCTATCGCTAGTTTTATTGCTAAATAAACTAACGTAAGATTGATCTAGTCGATAAAGGCGACATGTGAACCGGTAGGTAAGACAATCCTCTTAATAAATCCCCTCTCCGAACCTCTACGTTAAAGACATTAAGACTAAAGTAGCTTGTTTCGACGGACTTCGTATGCAAGGTGGATAAAGTGCTTAACTTTAACTGTATATGCAACCTTGTATGCAGTGTTGTATAACATGTAGATGTCGCTGGAAATGGAATAAGTTCGTTATATGTTAAAAAGTCTAATACTGAGCTATACAAACCTTCATTGAAATATACAGGATCCTTCTGGAAAGATGACATGTGTTAAAAAAGGAGTGTGCGCTGAAAGAGATGAATGGAGGAAGAAGACATATTGCACCTACCCCAAGTAATTTGATAAGGGCAGGAAGATGATGATCAGACTATCAAACTGAACAACATTCTCTACCGGATCAACATCGAAATAGACAGAAAAAAAATAACCTGTACCATATAGGTACATTTGGCTAGAGTAGGTTTGCAGTTTTGTTTGGAACAGCAGTTGTTTTCGCGGTTTCCATGTTGGTGTCATAGAGAAGTTTGATCGTCTTATCATCCTCTTAAAAAGCGTAAGCATATTAAGAAGGACCCTATATACATTTTTTTACAGCAGCGGCGGCGCATGTTTTATAATAGCGGTTATATTTATAGCCATTTTTCAGCAAGCCGTAGAAAATGACAAAATTACTAAGGAGATTTTTGAAACTCAAATCAGCAGTGAAAAGATGCATATCTCCATAATTTTGTCATTTATAACTGCTGAGTTCAACGTATGAGTTTCAAAACTCGGTCTCCTGTGTACCGTCACTTACGTTTGACAGTTGCGATAATTACTTTGACAGCCTGTATCTCCTTTTCGTTCCTGAAGCGCAAGGTTCGAAATTCAAAAAACCAATCACCAAATTTTTCCGCCATTTCACAATATACTCAATATCATAGTTTTACTGCAACATGGCAGAAGGCCAGTGACCTCTCCACTTGCCTTGGAAGACCCCATAGAATATAAGAGAAAACATTATAATATGTTCTTACCTGTTACCTAATAAGGTTCTATTTTATTTAAAAGTCGTGACGAATGGGACATTGAGTTCAGCGATTTTGTGGTGCCTCCTGGATCCATGACCTTAATGGTATTATGGTTATGATATGATACTCTAAAGTAATGTGGACACCTACAATTGATGATATAGGTACAATGAAACATCTATAAACTATTTTAATTTGAATTAATTTTGTTAAGCACAAATATAAATGCTCACAACTATATTTCCCGATGGGGTGGGCAGTCAGAGATATTCTGAAAACTCACAACATCCATGTTTCACTAGTAGTACCGAATGTAATTGAGTAATGGACCCATGGATGGAATGGATTTTCCCACACCCACAATATTTTTAACCTCACGGAAGCCTCAGGGTTAAAAGCCCCTATTAAAAAAAAATTAAAATAAAGAATTTAAAAAAATATTTTTAAAAGGCCTCTCGATACCCCACACCACGGGATAGACGAGTCAAAAAATGTCATCCCCACTTTTAGTGTAGCGGAGGTACCCTAAAAAAATCAAGATTTTATTTTACCTCTTTGTCGGCGTTTTAAATATGTATTATACCCATGTCAAATTACAGCTTTTTAGTACTAAGCTTCTCTGAGCTAAGCCGCGGACAGAAGGACAGACGGACGGACATGGCGAAACTATAAGGGTTCCTTGTTGACTACGGAACCCTAAAAATCTGCTGTCCCATACATTTGGCTCGAGTAGGTTTGCAGTTTTGTATGGAACAGCGATTTCCATGTTGGTGCCATAGAGAAAGTTGTTCAGTTTGACGGTCTGAGCACCCTCCTAAAAAACCGTCTGCATATTAAGAGGATATAATTCGGAGTGCGCTCCATACAAACGTACTATGGTGATATTTTCAATACTACCCAATTAAAGTCAATGAAATTTTGGTGAAACAATCTTGAAACAAATCTCTATGCTTGTAAAGAGTCAGATTTTCGTTAAAATGTATAGTTTTAAAGTTACAGTGCCTCAAAGATTTCCATACAAATCTTAAATTAATCCTAGCATTGAAAATGTATATTTTAACGAAAATCGGACTCCATACAAGCATAGATATTTGTTTCAAAATTGTTTCAGCAAAATTTCATTGAGTGTAATTGGTTAGTATTGAAAATATCACCATAGTACGTTTGTATCGAGCGTGCTCCGAATTATATCCCCTTAAAGGGCCTGTAGCATTTTGTTCTCATCTACACTAATATTATAAAGAGGAAAGATTTGTACCTATTTTTGTATGTTTGTATGTTTGTAATGAATAGGCTCAAAAAGTACTGGACCGATTGAAAAAATTCTTTCACCAATAGAATGCTACATTCTTCCAATTTGACATAGGCTACATTTCATTTTGAAAAAAATTAGGGATCCTTGGTAAAATTTGAACAATGTAACCGAAGGTGTAGAAAAATAAGTCTTAATATTTATTTGTCTATCCCGTGCGAAGCCGGGACGGGCTGCTAGTAATAAATAAAGGCGTAAACGCAAGCGCACCTCATGTGCAGGGTGTTGTAACAAACGGTGACTTACACACGTGCGTTTCGACATATCTACTGCATGTCAGAGTCAGACGTTTGTCGCCTGTACTTTTAGTGATGGGCCGATATATCGATTGGCTATGTGCACGACACTAGCGCCCCTAGCGGTGTCGGACCGCTGTGAATTATTTGAAGTAACATGTTAGTTAAAAGCTTGTTATTTTTATAATAAATTATTGTAAATACTAAAGAAATTAGCAACATTATCGATATTTGGGCTGGCATAACCTCAGGGTTAAAAATCCCAAAAAAAAATATATATGTATATCGATATTAAAAATTTTAAAATACCTTTTTGCTAGAATCCACGATATTTTTGCAGTGCCAATTTCCGTACAAACTTTTATCCCGGTTTTCACACCTTTGGAGATAACATTTAAAAAAAACCCTTTTTAATGAGCACCTCTAGATGCCAATAGAAACTTCCATGCCAAATTTTAAGTTTGTAGCCTTTACAGTTTTGGAGATTTCGTGTTGAGTTAGTGTGTAGATATGCATAGATTCAAGCATATTTTACACAGCTTGTCCAACAAAAGTACACATTTCTGCCACCCCGGGCGCTGCGATCGATTTGTCAGTTCCCATCACCAATTCACACATAGCCAATAGAGGTGAAGTTATTGCCTGTAGATAAAAAAGCCTCTCAAAAATAAATTTGAGAGGGAGGTATGGGTAAGGTAGGGTGATTAGGTACTGTACCTGTGTGAGAATTTTCAAGCCGTCTTAACTACTTAACAGGCAGAGGCCTGTTCAGAGGATCTGGCTTAAAGAATAGTTAGTAACACGTTCATTTGACGGAACAATCATAGACAGCGGGCCTTCCAAAAAATTTCCAAACCAAGTCAAAATTCGAACACCAAAAGGTTAAATGATAAAAACAGGTGGTTAAAAAATGAAATGATGTCCATTTGTGTCCCGGCACACAGTGGTGACCGTGACATGCATTACTTGATGACATGAGGCTATAGTAGGCTCATGATGAAGAAACAAATAAATCCAAATATGAAGAAACAAATCCAAATATGGTTTTAACATTAATTTTACATTATCAATATTAATTATAAGTTACCATTGTTCTATCAAATTAAACGTTTATTATTATCCTTTTTCGCGAGCAATGCTCGAGCTATTAACTTCTTTTATAATGTTTGGCTATTAAACTTTTTATCGACAATTATCTATAATGCGTGGGCGCAGCACTAGTAATCAGATTGGAGTATATCTGGGCGCGGTTGTTTGCCTTGCACACATGCCTCGTCACATGTACTTTTTGTAGAGTCAGCAAAAAACACTTATTATACAGGGTGTAAGTGACAGCCTAGCAAATACTGAAACGGTGAACTCAGACCATCAAACTGAACAACTTTCACTATGGAGCATACCTCAGGAAACGCGAAAAAAAAAACTGTTGTCCCATACATAACTGATGTACCTACCCGACTCAAATGTGTGGGACAGCAGATTTTTTTTCGCGTTTCCTGAGGTATGCTCCATAGTGAAAGTTGTTCAGTTTCATGGTCTGAGTTCACCGTTTCAGTAGGTGCTAGGCTGTCACTTACATCCTGTATAGGGTCCTTGAAATGCTGACGTTTTTTAAAAGACGATCAGACCATCAAATTAAATTACTTTCTCTATCGGACCAACATTGATATCGTGAAAAATAATCAACTTTTAGGTCGAGTAGGATTGCAGTTTTGTGTGGAACAGCAGATTTTATTCGCGACTTTGACTTTCGAGAAAGATAATTTCGTCCTTGAATAGAGAAATGTGGCGTTTGTCCAGTAATAGTGGGATAAAACAGATGAAAAAAAATTCACAGATCTCGTGTCTTCCATCCACGAACTTCGGGTACATAGAAGATGAATCTGCCCAATGGACTGAATTAAATTTTTTTTTCCGGCTCGTCACAAAAACTACTGAATAACCCAGCCGTGTTACGTACCTCCAATCGCCAAAAGTTATCTTGGGCTTTTTTTTATTTTTTCAATATCTCATTTTGTTTTTTTTCTTACCGAAATCGGGCGAAAAACGACCGCATTTTACTTAATTTAGCTTTTTGTAGCCTTTATGGATTTTTAAAACTCATACTTTGAACTCAGCAGTTGAAAATGTCAAAATTAGTATGGAGATATGCATCTTTCTACTGCTGATTTGAATTTCAAAAATCATACTTCAGAAGTGCGACGTCGCCCTTTCTCTGAAAATCGGGCCTTTGTCGAAGCGTCAAAATAACAAAAATAATAATGCTATGTGTACCATTACCAACTAATATTATTTAGAAAGCATTATCTTTTTTTACTATCGCTACAGAGTTCCAAACCAATGTAATTTAAAGGCAATGCACTAGAATCAGGAGCCGATTTGCAAATGTGATACTGTGATTTATAGTTTGAAACAAACTCACTTTAGTATTAGGCTCGGGAGCCGATCGCGCTAATTTAAAACATCGAAGTTGAATCCTTTTATTTAATTTCAGTCTTAATCAAATTGCAAGCCAGTTACTATTCAACTGTGCTGAATTCCGTATCGCCCGAAACTTGATTGGCAACCTGAAACGTCTGAGGGATCTGGAATGCAATTCTCTAAGCGCAAACATCATCACTACCTTTTTTTTTTTTTTATTTATAATTAATGGACTTTTTGCTTGTGCGTTAGCACAGCATTTCCGCCAATGTCAAGTAGTTTGTGGGAGTATCTATCCCAATCTCAGGGATTGTTTTTGATAAAGAACAAGAAGAGATTAAGGAATGCGGAGCCTCGTGGCAGGCAAAGACGCGACGCGCGAACAACACGCGAGACAAGTTCTCGGGTCAGAACCTGCAACGTGACTCCATCACAACCTTAAATTCGTCGTTGGAACATCGGCGAGCTGTCAATTCGGTATTCGCTAAGGTTTATGTGTCAAACGCATATAAAATCTTGGACGATCTGAAGGATGCAAGAAGGATGTTACATTTGTGAGCTCATCGATGTTTTTGACAGCGATGTGACGCTTAGAGAATTGCACTCTTGGTCATGGTTCACATGCGGTCCAACGACGTTTCAGTGGAGATTTCTATAGCGTGATTGGCACAGTGGTTCATAAGCATAACACTGTAAATAGTTAATGTCTGCTTAAATACAGAATACCACCATTTTTATTCAGTGTGGTAACTTTAACGATGACTGTATTCTTTCCGCACTGATTAAACATTTTATCCTGTATAGTGGTGCGAGTCGAACTCAGTTTATAATACATTTTCTCACCTGGTAACCCTAACTGCATAACAACTGTTCGTGTCACTGCACGCGGTCACCAGGAAGAAGCCAACTTATTGGATTATGTGATTATGTTGTTTACTGTACCTACCTACTTGTAGATTACGCATCCACTTTCCCCAGAAAGATAATATGAGTCTTTTGATAAATGAGATTTATTTGCGTGCGAGTGACTAATTTTCTGGGCTTTAAAAACCTAACCTAACCTAACCTAATCCTGCAACGCTGACGGTCGAGGAAGGGAGTCGTTTTGAAACTGCGACACAGAGAAATCAGGCTTTTTGTGTTCGATGTGAATTAGGCGACAGAGGTCAAAAAAAAGTCAAAAGTCAAAAATAATTTATTCAATATAGGAACTTGGAGCACACTTACTAAACGTCAATTTTTTTTAAGCTACCACCGCGTCGGAACGTGTTGTCGTTGTAGAGAAGATGCGGCCAGAAACTCTACAACATAACACGACTTAATGACTATTACAATATAAATTCTTAAGCTAGGGTTATGTATACAGCAATACAAATAGTCTATTTAATTAAATAAATGATACTATACAGTAAACTATAAGTTAGTGACACTCAGACCCAAGCATTTTGATCATTGAGGTATGTAGCAGATGGCCAGCTCTAGTTTCTGCCTACCCCACTGGGAAAGAGGCGTAAAGTTATAGATATAAGAAGTAAGAATTCTCGACTACAACAACTGCTTTAGGAGAAAGCAGTCAGCGCAGGAATATAACCGTGTCCGTTAAACACGTTGCATTCACTCGTAAGGACTCAGCTATACAAATTAGGAATTGTACGAACTGCCCGGGAAGGTAAAAGAGTTTATCGTTATGTTATCGACCGTACATGTCCTGTCCAGTTGCTAATCTTTATTCTGTCCAGCTGAGAATCTTGTCCAGCTAAAAATCTGTCCAGTTGCTAAAGACTATTTTCTTAAAAATTTTGATTTCAGTTGTATCTCAGGGTAGGGTTAGGGTGACTCTGAATCCGAATCCTCCTGAATCCTTTGAGACGAGACACCTATATGCAGGAACCTAGCCGGATGCAGTGGCTACAACCGGCAGCAACGCGGTGAGGGTATCAAAGATGTTGAAGATGCCTGAAGAAATTAGTCACTTTCTTACGACACCCGTCGAAGTTGAATTTGGACACTATAAGACATGTGAAAAGGCTGGTAAAGTCATAAAAGTCGACGACGATTTACTGCTGGAGATAGCTAGGCTTCTACCAATAAACAGAACTGCGTCCCGTATTCCAGCCATCTTGCGTTGATCATCGCCCCATCTAGTAGAGGGATCGCACACTACGTCTGCGTAAAATATGTTATCTACACCAGAATCCATTACTCCAATGTCTCCAATGGTCATCAGATTCATCAGTTTTGCATCTAAAGCCGTCTTCCGTTTGCAATGGAGGGAAGTCAGATAATTGGGTTTTTGTAGGTTCCAAGATTTTAGTCATACTCCGAGCTCACTGGACTTGATTTTCTAGTGTTGGGAGTGGTCGCTGTTGATCTTGGATTACAGCATTTACATTTTTTTTGAATTGACTAATACAGCGTTGCTCAGGGAGCAGTTACTGCTTTTTACTGCAGACTATTGGAGGGATCACAAAGGGTCTACCGAGCCACATGAATGAACTTCAGCAACCAACCTAGGGGCACCCAGAGGAGTTCGGACCTCGGCAAAGGACGTTGCTGGGGCTACGCGGCGGATTGGGTAGCTGGGATTGGTGAGAATAGGATTTACAGGAGTTACAGTGACGGGCCTAGATATGCAGGAAACTAATGCAGAGTATGTGTATGCCATTATTTATAAACGAAGTTAAATACATTTGCCTTGTATTTACTATAATTAATAATCTATTGGTAGTATGTAATTAAGCATAAAGTCAGAACGCATTTTGTCTGCTCACGTCACGTTCGCCAATTTGCCAATTTTGATTGGCATTCAATATATCATAATCTATTATGATAGCAACATTTAAAAGTCAATGTTTATAGCTGTCAATAATAGTAATAATTCTACTTGAACATTATTGATAATAATTAATGAGATGGTTTACATGGGGGCACGCGGGCGGTAACAATATACCTAAGAACTTACTTACTTAAAATCAATCAATCAATTACACTTAATTTTACACCGAATCAAAGGTAAATAGGTAAACAGAGAAAGAGTAAATTAAGTGCTGATAACACTAAAACAATAGGCACATCCTTGTGACCTCGAGTAATCAGAGACTGTAGTCAAAGCCCTCATCTTTTGCAAGAGAAATTCGTCTTGTTGCCTTGCCTGCACTGCACTGAATTATAAATTAACAAATAGGTATATTTGTTAATTTATAATTCATATCTACGCGCGGCCAGCTTATATTGGTTTTGTTTAGCTTGATGTGTCGCTTTGTAATTAATTTTGCAGATCTTACTCGAGCCAAATGTATGGGACAGCTGATTTTTTCGCGATTTCGATGTTGGCCCCATAGAGAAAGTTGTTCTGTTTGATGATCATCCTCCTAAAAAACTGTCAGCATATTAAGTTGGACCCTGTAGTTTCATATGTGTACACTGATGGCCTAAGTTTCATTGGAGACCTGGCATTGTCTTTTTCATGTGTAGTTTGTCTGTCAGTCAAAGCTCTGCCCCTTTGACTAATTATTATAAGGACTAGCCTTGCGGTAGCATTTCCCCTCTGCCACGGTATAAGCACAATTGATCTTGTGCATTTACATTAAATTTTACACCTTATCACTAAACGAGACAGCCTATAATTGCGAAATAATAACTTCGAACTTAGAACGTTTGGGGTTCACACGAGACTACTTTTCATGATTTTTAACATTCAAAATTAGAATCTAAAGTTAGATTAAGATTTCATGTTACCTCGCCCCCCGCAAAAACTGGCAGAAATGTTTGTTAGTAGAATTACACGCGTAACCAGTCCACATATAAATAGTCAAAGCTCTGCCCATGTAAACTAACCTTAAGCTCCGTGCACATAAGAGTAACACATGCTACATGTTTCAACTTAAAGCGACAACGCACCACAAGTGTGTCAAGGTCTTCTACTAATTTTTAAAATAAGAATTTATCTTTCGATTGGTCGTATGTATTCGCGAAGTGCGTGCGATCATGTCAAATTAAACGGTATAAACTGGTTCGTATTAAACTGTATGGGATTTTGAGTTAAGTTTAGTTTGATAAGGTTGTAAGAGGAGGATTCATGTGTGAATATAAATCAATAAGGTATGAGCTTTATAATTATAGCCGCTAGCTTTTAGGGTTCAGTAGTGTGATAAATTAACAGAAGAGAAGAGAAGTTTATTCCAAATGCGTAAATGTGCGCTGCATACAAACGAAGTTTGGAGATATTTTGAATACTAACCAATTAAAGTCAATGAAATTTTGCAGAAACAATCTAGAAACCATGCTTGTATCTTGTCCGATTTTAGTTAAAATATACAGTTTCTATTCTAGGATTTATTTAAGATTTGTATGGAAATCTTTGAGGCACTGTAACTTTAAACGATTTTAACGAAAATCTGACTTCATACAAGCATAGAGATTACTTTCTAGATTGTTTATGAAAAATTTCACTGACTTTAATTGGTTAGTATTGATAATATAACCAGACTTCGTTTGTATGGAGCGCGCCAACAGTAATATACCCGTAAGTCATAATTATGTGCTGGAGTGCGATTTTTGAAACTCATTCGTTGAACTCACCAGTTGAAAATATCAAAATTAGTATATGCTCACGACTATATTCCCCGAGGGGGTAGTCAGAGATGTTCTGAAACCTCAGAACATCCACGTTTCACCAGTAGTACTGAAACTCTGTCCAGTGTGACGGGGGGCGAGCCCGTCGCCACTTATAATGGACAGTGGGTACAATACATGCCTCGAAATTGAAGCATGCAGGTTTCCTCACGATGTTTTCCTTCACCGAAAAGCCAGTGGTGTTGCAAATCGTACATAAATTGTGAAAAACTCATTGGTACGAGTCGGTCTGGACGGGGATCGAACCATCGCCTCCTGCACGGCAGGCAAGGTTACTCACCACTAAACTCGCTAATATCAAAATTACTATGGAGATATGCATCTTTCTACTGTTGATTTGACTTTCAAAAATCGCACTTCTGAAGTATGATTTTTGAAAGTCAAATCAGCAGTAGAAAGATGCATATATCCATAGTAATATTGACATTTTCAACTGCTGAGTTCAAAGTATGTACTTCAAAAATCACACTCCTGTAACTGTAACGGCTTATTGCACTGAGCTCTAAAAACCATTGTACTCAAAACTGCAGAAGTCCATACCACTGGGCAGAATTTGGGCTCAGCCAGTGAAATAAGCATTTTCAATTTTTGTAGGTTTTCAGCGAAATAAACACGTTTTTCATTACAATCCAACTGTTTTATTTTATGTTACGTTTACACAGCGTTTACAGAGATCGAGTGAGAGCACAGATAATAAAAGTAAGACAAGTATGCACAAAATAACATTAGAGGGCGCTACCTAAAGGTTGGGTTGCGTTCCATTACACAACAATTTTCAATATGGTATATTTAAGGGCCTATGTCGAAAAATAATTGAAGCGAAATGGGCGTGGCTTAGCGCAGCAAGCGCCCCGCGCCCCGCTACCGAACATCGTCGCGCACTAGCCCGCGAAAATCAAATCACTCAAAATGCGTAGAAGACGCTTCGCTGTTAATATATTATTAGTACCTTTTGTCGTATGAAAAAACACAATATATTATAATTAAGTATCGTTCTATTTATCCTCCTTGATCAATTATTAATTTGTTACAGGATCAATTACGGACAACCAATTTATAGATAGAAACAATACCTAACTAACGATAACTATTTAATTGATTTCACTTAAAAAACTTAAAACTCATTAATATCATACCGAAAATCACTGTACCTATCTAGAAGGAAAAAAACTATCATTACAGGATTTTGTTTTACTTTATAGTACGAGAGCTACCTGTTGGTCTTCGGTTCGGTTCTTGGTTAGGCTTTACGTCTTTAGGACCCGTAATCAAATCAATTCAACTTCTTATTTTGTACTTGTAATTGATATAATACAAGTCAAAACATTCTATGGTCAAAACATACCGACTATCTAGATGAAACCTGGAAGTTATTTTACGCCGTCAACAAAAATGTAAGAAGAACGTGAAAAAATAAGTTTACAACTTATTACCTTTTCTTTTCTCTCATACTTCTGGTATGTTCCTGCCTACGTTTCAAATTTAATGTTTTGTTCAGTTTTGTTTTTCATTATCACTGTTTCTCCTAGTACCCCAGGAAAATTAGGTGAAAAAAAGAGTCAACCTCGGAATGAGAGATAATAAGCTACAAACTTCTTTAAATCATCGTTATGACATCCTATACGTTAGGTCAAATCTATACTAATATTATAAAGCTGAAGAGTTTGTTTGTTTGTTTGTTTGTTTGAACGCGCTAATCTCCGAAACTACTGGTTCGAATTGAATAATTCTTTTTGTGTTGGATAGTCCAGTTATCGAGGAAGGCTATAGGCTATATAACATCACGCTACGACCAATAGGAGCAAAGATATAGTGGTAAATGTGTAAAAAACGGGAGAAATTATTTCATCTTTGAAGCCTTCCGTTGCGTGCGCAGTGAAAACGGTTCAAGATACACAAAAAATATGTATTAAAGAATAATAGCTCTTTTAATGATCTAAAAAATAGTCCGCGATAGTATATGTCTATCTTTTAAGATTAACTCACAAAAACCGTTTTTATGGTACCTAATTTGGTCGAAATAATTTGTTTAAGTTGTATCAACATAATAATATTAATCTTTATTCAAATAGACATCAGCCAAATAGAAAACAAGGACCATCAATGGATGTGTCAAAGAGCAATATTGGCGGCAAGAAATAGTAGCGTTGACGAAATAAATGATATCATTTTGAGTAAACTCCCAGGAGATATTGTAACCTACACATCCATTGATACCGTGATGGATCAAGAAGATGTAGTTCATTACCCACAGGAGTTCCTCAATTCCTTAAACCCAAGCGGCCTTCCCCCACATTCTCTTAAGTTAAAAATAGGTGCCCCAATAATTTTACTAAGAAATCTCAAACCACCAAATTTATGCAACGGGACCCGACTTCAAGTAAAATTTCTGCGCAATAACGTCATCGTTGCAATAGTTTTGACTGGTCCAGCAGTTGGTCAAACAGTCCTCATACCCCGCATCCCAATGATACCCAACGACTTACCTTTCAATTTTAAAAGAATACAATTTCCGCTTAAATTATCTTTCGCAGTCACAATAAATAAATCACAGGGGCAAACATTCAAACACGTGGGGATCGATTTACGCCAAGACTGTTTTTCGCACGGCCAGTTATATGTCGCGTTATCAAGATCGGGTTGTGGCGAAAATCAATATGTTCTTCTGCCACAAGATAATAAAACAAAAAATGTAGTATATGCAGAAGTTCTTTAAAATAATTAAATTTACTTTAAAAATTGTACAGATATAGTTTGGAACTCGAAAAAAAAAAAACATACCGAAAATCCCGCAAGAACGGGAACTATGTGGGAAGAACCAAAAATCTGCCGGAAGTCACTATTCCACGCGGGCAAAAGCTAGTGTCACATAAAATCTCGTTTATGCAGGTCAAAAGATTCAAGGTAAAATGTCAAAAAACAGGTCTTTAGGAAATTGACCTTTGAAGTTTTAAAAAAAATTGTAGAACTTTAAATTTTCTTAATTTTTGGTCATTTATAATATTTAATATAGTTAACCGTTCTTGAGATAGATAGGTAGAACGCAAAGAGTTGTAACTCCAATAACGGTTCGCTCCCATAGTAAAATGATACTTTTCCTTACACCCTGTATGATATTATTTGGCGTTATTAATGAAAATACATAATTTCAATAACTATGCACGAAAGAAGATGATGAAGAATTATTTCGAGTTTGAATCAATCGGGATAGAAAAACGAGTACAGAATAGTGACCCTGAGCAGCGCGCATTGAAGATATTGAATGAAACCAGTCACCGCCTGCCCGACAGACGCTTCAAAACAATACTTATATGGAAAGAAGACGACATGAAGATTCCGAACAACTACAAAAACTCACTCAAACGGCTGCACAACCTAGAGAAGAAACTAGACCGAGATGAAGACCTGAAAAAGAAATATGAAGAAAGAATGCAAACCCTCTTCACTTTGGGCTACGCCGAGGAAGCTACCACACCGCCGGTGCCAAATAAAACATGGTACCTACCCCACTTCGCGGTCATTAACCCCGCGAAACCGAAGATAAGAGTAGTACACAACGCCACAGCGAAGACAGCCGGACGCAGCCTGAACGATATGCTACTCTGCGGTCCAGACTTGCTGCAATCTCTGCCGGGAGTTGTAATGCGATTTCGCCAACACCAACACGCCGTGTCAGCTGACATAAAGGAATTCATGTTTATGCAAATATGAGTTCAAGAGGACGACAGAGAGGCACTACGATTTCTATAGCGGGGCGACGAGAGAGGGAACCAGCGACCGCGAGAGTACCGCATGACGTCGGTGATCTTCGGCACGATGTCATCACCATGCACCGCGCTATACGTGAAGAATAGAAATGCTTCAGACTTCAAAGAAAAGTATCCTGCAGCCGCGCGAGCCATTGAAAAGAACCACTACATGGACGACTACATAACAAGTTTTGCGACCGAAAAAGAAGCCAAAGAAGTATCGAAATCAGTTGACTACATTCATCGGCAAGCCGGCTTCGAGCTATGCGGATGGGTGTCCAATACAAATTCAGTAGTACAGCAGTTTTCCGCCAACTCGGGCGGCGCCACGGTCTCTATCGGCGGGAGCGAGGTCCGATGGTACAACGGGCCGAGCTTCCTACGAAACCACGAACGAGAATGGCCACAAGAGACGAAGACAGAAGCACCGAAGACAGGAGAAGAGATGGGACTTGTCACGTCACCCACCAGCGACCTGACCACGCTCACCTACCTCAAATCGAGCGATTTTCGTTGTTCCGACTTTTGCTACGAGCTACGATGCGCATGCTACAGTTCGTCAATTTATGTCGAAAGAAGAAAAATGAAACAGTATTGGCTACGAAGCGCAAACGAACGAAAGAAAACAATAAAAACTACTCTGATTGAAAGATTGATAAGAAAACACGCAAGAACGAGACACCGGTAGAAACCTGTACAAGAAGATTGTCTTTCCGAAGATTTACGTCGAGTAAGGAGCGGCGCGGCGCCTCAGCCGGGAGACAAGCTGTCGGCGCTATCAGTGGTCGTCGGCGAAGATGGCTCAAAGGAAGAATCCACGTAGCACCTGACATCGTTGAAGACACTGCGAGCCCGACCGTACTCGACGGGAAACACTACTTCACGCGACTGTACATACAACACGTACACGAGCGACTACATGGCGGTGTCGAAACCGTCGTGAATGAGCTACAGCAGCGACTATGGGTACTGAAGATACGACCGACGGTGCGTGAACGTCATCAAACACTGTCAACTATGCAAGATACGAAGAGCGAAGCCTACGTCTCCAGCGACCGGCGACCTGAGGAGGTTCGTGGCACGAAGAGGAGTGCCTAAGGAGCTATGGAGTGACAACGCGACGTGCTTCAAGGCTGCGGAGAAGGAGCTCGCCAAGGCCGCGCTGGCGGCGGTCAGCGAGGAGGCGACGGCTCGGCGCATCACCTGCCGCTACGTACCCCCGGCCTCCCCCTTGATGGACAGCGCGTGGGAGCGCATGGTACGCACCGTGAAGGAGGCACTGCGCGTCAAACTCCACGAGCAGTACCCTAGCGACGAGACACTGCTCACCCACTCACACACGTGGCGGTGACCCCAGAAGAACCGGAGGCGCTTGCACCCAACCACATCCTGTTGGGACCCAAACGACCTCACCGCGCGCAAGCGCAGCGCGCTCAACGCCTGGCGGACGTCTTCTGTAGCCGCTAGGTCAAAGAGTACCGGCCTTTACTCCAACACCGGCGGGAGCCTCACACGACCAGCGCACGCTATCGGCGACCTGGTACTCGTCTGCGACCCCACCCTGCCCCGCAACACATGGCCGCGGTCTACCCAGGGCGAGACGGCGAGGTGAGGATCGTGGTCGTCGTAAGCAGCAACGGGCATGTCCTCCGGAGACCGACCAAGAGGATCGTCGTGCTACAGGTTGGATCGCAGAGCTGCGACGGCGGGAGAAATGTGCACGACAGAACCTGAATTGACTACCTTTGTACATAGTTTTTTACATTATTTCGTTTTATATACCCTTTTATACTAGTAGGATAAGTTTAGGTTAAGTGTTCATTTCAATAAATATTTTTTTCTTATTAGAATTAAAGCTTAGCACATAAGTTATGTAAATAGTTCTAATAGGATTCTTATTTGATTTCTCTAGTGATTTCTACCCCAGATTAGATTAGGTACACTTCCCTATTAAAATTAACGCATAGCACAAGTAAATAAAACAATTATAATCGAGTTAGAACTTATAAATTCCAATTAGAAATTACGCCAGTAAGCTTCCCTACTTCATTAGAAGTGGTAGAATCCTATTAGAAATAATTGTTAGAAAGAGACAGAACGCTACATCTCTGTCAGCGCATACAGGCGAGCGAGGGGGGCCCCGGCGTCCGGAACCTGTGTTATGAGGAAGCGGGGGCCGGGGTAATATAAATATTGTACCTTTCCTTTTCGTTCTGCACTCTGTTATGCACCGGCGGATGATGCACATGCTATTTTTAGAATAAGAATATAAGTATCTTAACTATATAATTATATTGGTTTGTAAGCGTAGAAATTAAGATTGTATGAGAAATAAAGAGATTTGTATTCAGGGCAAGAGTGCGGGGTAAGGAGGGGTGGTCGCTTGAAAATGATATAAAATGGCGCCAAATCGACGTAGATTCATTCCGGATCCAGCACTCAAGAAAGAAACAACTTGGAAGAAGAAACTCTCTGCGACCACTCGCCTTCCCTACCCTGCCCTCCAGCCTGGCTCACCATACTGACGACCCATACAATTAAGGGCCACAGAGTTTTCAAACTCTCATACCAGGCAAGATGTTCCGGAGCAATAGAATCCTTCAACTCGGTAAAAATACTGACAACGGTTCATAAATACGTTTACATTCCATTATGACAAATAAATAGTAATACCGAAAATTGATTTCATTACGTGACCGACGACTTAAAGATAATAACAGCTAGCTCTTGGTCTATGAAGTCCAAAAAAACTGCTATACATATTTGAGTGAGAAATATACGTAAGAGAAGTTTATTCCGAATGCGTAAATGCGCGCTGCATACAAACGAAGTTTTTCAATACTAACCAATCAGTAAATGAAAAATTTGTAGAAACAATCTAGAAACTAATCTCTATGCTTGTATGAAGTCAGATTTTCGTTAAAAT
Source organism: Agonopterix alstromeriana (assembly GCA_963924505.1). Taxonomy (NCBI): domain Eukaryota; kingdom Metazoa; phylum Arthropoda; class Insecta; order Lepidoptera; family Depressariidae; genus Agonopterix; species Agonopterix alstromeriana. The sequence goes on from OZ004684.1 coordinate 1,817,012, forward strand.
ATACAGTTTAATGCTAGAATTAATTTAAGATTTGTATGGAAATCTTTGAGGTATTGTAACTTTAAAACTATACATTTTAACGAAAATCTGACTTCATACAAGTATAGAGATTAGTTTTAGATTTTTTCTGAAAAATTTCATTGACTTTAATTGGTTACTATTGAAAATATCACCAGACTTCGTTTGTATGGAGCGCGCTCCGAATTATATTCTCTTAAATGTGAAGCTGCTATGGCCTCGAATTTATTTTAGATTGTATCATTTCATTTATTTATTTACCATAATTTACATGTGCATACAGTGATGGTCTTAGTAAATATTATAGTGTAGTATTTAATATATTACACTATAATATTTACACGTAAGCTGGATAATTAATCGTAATTCGGAAATTGGACATGCGAACGCAGGTCCGACGCGGGCAAAGGCCACAGCCGACTGAGCTTTTTAATAGATTGTGATAGCTTATATTACCGCCTGACGCGAGAGAAAGAGATGGGGCGGAGCGCGCGCCTGACTAAATAAAACGACGTAAGCGCCAAAACAAACTTTATTTAGTTGTGATTTTACTATTTATGTAAGTTAATTTCTGCTGCAATCAAAATTTATAAAATATCAATCTCTTTTTTTTAAATCAAGTCTCGTGTTTCTATTATTCACCGTTTAGCAGTTCCAAGCGTTTATAGATAAAGACGGAGGCTACTTTGGCTTGTTTTTCTATCGAGAAAATTTGTCTTAATCGTGTTTTGGCGGCAATCAAAATTTTAATAATATGTTCAATTTACACATATCCTGAAATCATACTCCTACTGTTAGTACTTCATGATATCTGACGCTTTGAAGAATCCTATTTTTTTCACATATCCTCTTAAGAGAAGTTTATTCCGAATGCGTAAATGCGCGCTGCATACAAACGAAGTCTGGTGATATTTTCAATACTAACCAATTAAACTCAATGAAATTTTGCAAAAAACAATCTAGAAACAAATCTCTATGCTTGTATCGTGTCCGATTTTCGTTAAAATATACAGTTTCAATGCTAGGATTAATTTAAGATTTGTATGGAAATCTTTGCGGCACTGTAACTTTAAAACTGTACATTTTAAGGAAAATCTAGCACAATACAAGCATATAGATTATATCTGCAAAATTTTATTGAGTTTAATTGGTTAGTATTGAAAATATCACCAGACTTAGTTTGTATGGAGCGCGCCAACAGTAATATACTCTTAATGTATCTCTGATTACACACCCAGGAAATATAATCAAGAGAGCTTTCCTAATCGGTGTTTTATAGAAAGGTCGAATCCGAGGTGTAATAGTACGAAATAAAATGCATTTTCGGCCTTTCTACAGGGTGTAAGGAAAATTATCATTAACGTTTAAACCACATACTCTACCCATCGAACAACTTTTACTATGGGAGCAAACTTGTCAGAACAAACAAAATATCAGCTGTCACATACGATTGAATCAATTAGGTACCTATTGCAGTTTAGTATGAGACAGCTGATATTTTTTTTGTTCTGAAAGTTTTGATACCATAGTAAAAGTTGTTCAGTTTGATGGGTAGAGTATGTGGTTTAAAGGTTAATTATACTTTTCCTTACACCATGCATAAAAGACTATGCTTGCTTACACTAGCTGTTGCTCACGACTTTGGCTGCGTTGACATTAAAAAAATGATTGTAATCCAAAACATATTTTATCTGAGTGCCTAATTTCATCTGCATCAGTCGTTAAGAGGATAGTCGAGTACCGTTTCTTCTATACAAACGTATTCCCCTGTTTCCTGCCTGGATAATGACACTAGAGCAAAACATTTTTTACCATACAATCTATGTTACCTCTGCTATATCCCTATGTTTTGTTTTTTACATCAATTAATTACTGTATGAACTACGGACCTTCGAAAATGACCAATTTTTATCGCCCGTTTTCAGACATCCAGCAAACAAATTTGAAAAAGATAAACAATAAAAGCAAAACATACAGACATAGCCAAAGTCTTTCTCATATTATTCTTGAAAGAATGACTAAAATCGGTTTAGTTTTGGAGGAGGAAACAGGGGAATACGAAATGCTGTTTTCGGCGATTTTATGTAGATAAAATTGGTCCGAGCTGCAGTTGTCTCTTTCGCACTCTAGTCGGTGGGGTGTATGGGTGGGGCGGATCGGACAAATATGTATACAATTGGAAAAGTGATTTATTCTCCAAATTAGCATTTCAGCCCGCCTATCCTCTTAATGCGTGATTGAGGTACTAACACTTTGACTATTTATATGTGGACTGGTTACGCGTGTAATTCTACTAACAAACATTTCTGCCACTTTTTGCGGGGGGCGAGGTAACATGAAATCCGCAACTTTGGATTTTATTCCCCATAACTTTAGATTCTAATTTTGAATGTCAAAAATCATGAAAAGTAGTCTCGTGTGAACCCCAAACGTTCTAAATTCGAAGCTATTATTTCGCAATTATAGGCTGTCTCGTTTAGTGATAAGGTGTAAAATTGAATGTAAATGCACAAGATCAATTGTGCTTATACCGTGGCAGAGGGGAAATGCTAGCGCAAGGCTAGTCCTTATAATAATTAGTCAAAGTACTAACATCCAGACATCTAAACATCCAACCAAATATATCGCCACAAACTTGCATTTGTCGGTCATGCCATCAGGCATTTTTTTTTTCTTATTGCTGTCTCCCGTTTGCAATGGAGGGAAGTCGGATATTTCTTTTTCCTACTCCTATCTTCTGTGATTAATTCATTGCGGGTTCCAAGACAGATTAGTCATCCCCGGGCTCGCTGGACTTCATTGTCTAGTGTTGTGAATGGTCGCCGCTGTTGATCCTGGTTCACAGGAGTTACAGCGGTGGAAATGTGTGGTGGGCCTATGCTCTTTAAGGGGATATAATTCAGAGCGCGCTCCATACAAACGTACTATGGTGATATTTTCAATACTAACCAATTAAAGTCAATGAAATTTTGCTGAAACAATCTTGAAACAAATATCTACGCTTGTATGAAGTCAGATTTTCGTTAAAATATGCAGTTTCAATGCTAGGATTAATTTAAGATTTGTATGGAAATTTTTGAGGCACTGTAACTTTAAAACTATACATTATAACGAAAATCTGACTCTATACAATCATAGACATTTGTTTTTAGATTGATTCTGAAAAATTTCATTGAGTTTAATTGGTTAGTATTGAAAATATCACCATAGTACGTTTGTATGGAGCGCGCTCCGAATTATATCCTCTTAAAAAAACGTGGATTTGCACTTTTACTTGCATTAGATAACATTAGTAGTGAATTAGTAGATAGTAGGAAGGACTACAGCAGAATTGTATTACCAGCTACAGAACCCAACAGTTTGTTAGCGAGACTGACTTGATCAGTACCAATATGTCGACAGGGTTAACAACTTGACCGGCTAGATATTTATTTTTAATTGCGCTCGTATCCGGACCTTGATATTTATTTTTTTTATTAAAAGGAAAAAGGAAGTTACGTAATATTATCTATGGTTATAGTAACTTTTTATAGCTTTATAGTAATCGATTTGTTTAAAATCGGGTAATTCGAATAAGATAATTATGTTCTATTTCAGTAGGATTAGCTTGAGATGTAAACAGTCTTTGATTAATTATAATGTCAAGATAGAACCTCACGCTTCTAACGTGCTAAAAAAATGGGCCAACTTGCTTATGTTGGTGTGCGTGAGGCGTCATATAATTTATCTCTGTGTGCGTGTATATGGATAGGGTTTAGCGGTCTTACCTGGTTGCAATTTTTTTCGACGCGTTCGAGTAAACTTTTTTTGAAAGTTATTATGTTGTTCTTCTTATCGTATGGGCAAGCCTTGGGGTCAGAGTTTTTTCGGACCGCCTTACGGCCTGTGACGTGGTTTTTATGTAACGACTACTGCCACGAGAGATAGTAGCCGGGACCAACGGCTTAACGTGCCTTCCGAAGCACGGAATCATCTTTCTTTTCAGACAATCAGGTGATTCGGCCTGCAATGTCCTAACCAACTGGGGAAAAACGCACAATGTTGTGTGGTGGTGTGGTACGGAAACCTCGGTGCGCGAGTAGCCAGACTCGCACTTAAGAGGCTATGTGAAAAAAATATGATTCTTCAAAGCATCATATCTCATGAAGTACTAACAGTAGGAGTATGATTTGCGGATATGTGTAAATTGAACATATAATTGAAGTTTTGATTAGAGCCAAAACACGATTAAGGCACATTTTCTCGATAGAAAAACAAGCCAAAGTAGCCTCCGTCTTTATCGATAAACGCTTGGAAGTGCGAAACGGTGAATATTAGAAACAAGAGGCAAAATTAAAAAAAAATTGATTTATTTTTATAAATTTTGATTAGAGCAGAATTGAACTTACATAAATAGTACAATTACAATTCAATAAAGTTTGTTTTATGCTTGCGTCGTTTCAGGCGCTCACGCCGCCCTGTCTCTTTCTCTCGCATCAGGCAGTAATATAAGCTATCACACGCCCATTTCGCTTCAATTATTTTTCGACATAGGCCCTTAACCGGTTTTATTAAGACACGTCACATTGGGATATAGTATAGCTGTTGTTTATGTTTACATAGATATTCAGGTTGTGTTTGTATGCTTCAAATTAGTTTATTAGAGGCGGATGTCATAAAATAAATTTGTTCAATTTTGAATCTACAAAAGTAATTATTCACGTTTTTTTTTAATGTACCATTAGTTGTAAAGTTAAATATACATAAAGTAATGAATAGATATAGATAATAGTAGCTTCATAATAATAGCTTTTATAACCAAGCAAACCCTGTAGGTAGATAGTCGAAATCAGGGACGTATTTACAAATATTGCGCCCCTGGGCAAATATATTTGGCCGCCCCATAGCTGCAGTTTTCCGGCGACGGGCACGTAGCCAATATTTGTACCAGTTAAAGTTCTAAGGTTTTAATTTGAGATATTTAAGAACTGATCGCAACATGTTTTCGGTTATTTTATAAGAGTACTGCCACGAGCTACGTACAAATCTAGAGTGAGCTCAAAACTTGACAGTACTGTGATCAGAATTGTATTTCGCGAAAGTAGCAGCAAAATTTAAAATATGGTTAATACGACTTGGCTGTGCTAGAACTAGAACTCGTATCAGTCTATGTATACAGTGCAATAGTAAAAAAGAGACTAGAGCGAGCGAAGCGATCTTTAAATGTTCCACAATACGGTTTCGCTGTGTTTGTAACTCTGTTAGTCTATGCATGCAATACAATAATCATAAAAGATAAACCAGAGCGAGCGAAGCGAGTTCGAAATTTTTCACACTGTTGTCTGGCTATTACTGCATTTCTTAGGGCAACAATGTTCTCCTTATGTGTATAGCTCTAAGGGCCGCCCCCCTTGAACCGGCCCCCTTAGCACTTGCCCATTTTGCCCTTATGGTGCTCCCACACTGCTGTTAGAAAATGTTTACAAACATTTTCTAACACTATAACATTTACTAACAAATGTTATAAATTGTTACATTTTGTTAGAAAATGTTAGATGTTACAAGTGCTCCTACACTGACGGAAAATGTTTACTAACATTTTATAACATTTTTAGCTCGCAGTTTGGTTTTGCGTTCTGAGGTGTCTACATGAAAATGGAAGAAGAAAGATAACAAATGTTTTATTTTGTTATAAAATATTAGCTAACAATTTTGTTCAAAAATGTTTACTAACATGAAAACATTTTATAACATTTGTGATCAAATGTTTGTAAACAAATGTTTACTAACATTAGTTAACATTTTCTAACAGCAGTGTGGGAGCACCATTAGGAGAATACGCCACTATTAGAAATCTACAATGCGCATATCGAAACTAATGAGCATAGGTACATTTATATCAAACTATATAGGTATTATTATGTAACCACAAACTGCCCCCATACATTAAAATTGACATATATGTAACTATATGTATTTAGTTCACATAAACGTGTTTACATTAGCATACAATGGGCACTTTTGAGGTTATGTTAGAACCATAGTTTGAACAAACTTTTTGTTGAGTTACGTAAGTTAAAAATATAACGTTTTGTTGTAGGAAGTCGCGGTAATTAACTAGTTTTTGCTTGGAAATATAAATGATGTTTACTTTGGCTGTTATTTGGATTTGTAAACCAAAACATTAATCAAGGTTTATGACAAGCGTGATTAAGGGTCTACCGCCCGATTTTACCGTCAAATTTGGTAACTTTGTAACCATTTTATACATTAACGATGGCACTTTTTAAGCAGAAAATAAAACTGAACAATCTACAGGACATGAGAAGTGATTTGGTTTTTCTCGAAATCTATTTTAAGGGGATATAATTCGGAGCGCGCTCCATACAAACGTACTATGGTGATATTTTCAATACTAACCAATCAATCTCAATGAAATTATTCAGAATAAATTTCTATGCTTGTATAGAGTCCGATTTTCGTTAAAATGTATAGTTTTAAAGTTACAGTGCCTCAAAGATTTCCATACAAATCTTAAATTAATCCTAGCAGTGAAACTGTCTATTTTAACGAAAATCTGACACCATACAAGCATAGATATTTGTTTCAAGATTATTTCAGCAAAATTTCATTGACTTTAATTGGTTAGTATTGAAAATATCACCTACGTTTGTATGGAGCGCGCTCCGAATTATATCCCCTTAATTAATGAAACTGAAGAAAAAAGAATCTAATGTCACACCCAGTCTATTTTCCCAGTTGTAACCATTTTACTCTTACATTGTTGATCTGAAGAAAATGAAAATTTACAATATACTTCACAATACAACATAGAAGTCAAAGTCAAAGTCAATATAATTTATTCAATATAGGAGCTTGCAGCACACTTATCAAACGTCAAATCTTTTTTAAAGCTACCACCGCGTCGGAACTTGTCGCTGTAGAGAAGATGCGGCCAGAAACTCTACAACATAACACGACTTAATAACTATTACAATATAAATTCTTAAGCTAAAGTTATGTATACAATAATACATAGTCTATTTAATAAAATAATTGATACTATATGAATGATTCGGTTTTCTTATTTTTAGAAAATTCATCTCATTTTTCAAAGAAAACAGCTAAATTCTGACCGGAGTCAAGCGCTCGTTCACATCGATTAGTATGGAGAGTCGTGTTCCCGGGCAGATACGCCTTAAAACGATCATCAGAGAACTGTGCTTACCGGTCTTTGCATGTGTGACCATTTTATAGTGTATTTTATCTCTAGCTAGACTATGTATTATTGTATACATAACTTTAGCTTAAGAATTTATAATGTAATAGTTATTAAGTCGTGTTATGTTGTAGAGTTTCTGGTCGCATCTTCTCTACAGGGACAACACGTTCCGACGCGGTGGTAGCTTTAAAAAAGATTTGACGTTTGATAAGTGTGCTGCAAGCTCCTATACTGAATCAATTATATTGACTTTGACTTTGACTTTGAGCTTCGCCGTGCTTAGGAAAGCACGATAAGATATTGGTCCCATTTAGTAGGTACTATAGTCAAAAGTCGTGGTGGTCCAGTGGCGAGTAACCTTGCCTGCCGTGCAGGAGGCGATGGTTCGATCCCCGTCCAGACCGACTCGTAACAATGAGTTTTTCGGAATTTATGTACGATTTGTAACACCACTGGCTTTGGCAAGGAAAAACATCGCGAGGAAACCTGCATGCTTCAATTTCGAGGCATGTATTTAACCCACTGTCCATTATGTGGCGACAGGCTCACCTTCCGTCACACTGGACAGAGTTTCGGTAATACTGGTGAAACGTGGATGTTCTGAGGTTTCAGAAAATCTCTGACTTGGGGAATATAGTCGTGAGCATATGCTTTTGCTATACTAATCAGAATTGGCCAGAATGCTAAATAGGAAACGGAATAAAAAATCCAATCCAAATCCAATCCAATCCAATTCTGATTACCAAATGTAATTAGTTTATTGGATACATGCAGGGTCCTTCTTAATATGCTGACACTTTTTTAAGGGGATGATCAGACCATCAAACTGAACAACTTTCTCTATGGCACCAACATCGAAATCGCAAAAAAAAAAACTGTTCTAAACAAAACTGCAAATCTACTCGAGCCAAATGTATGGGACAGCTGATTTTTTTTTCGCGATTTCGATGTTGGTCCCATAGAGAAAGTTGTTCAGTTTGATGGTCTAATCATCCCCTTAAAAAAGTGTCAGCATATTAAGAAGGACCCTGTTTACTATCAGACATATCTTGGACGTTACTAAAGCTGTTATAAGAATAAGTGAGAGTAAGTGTTCCAAATCTCTGTTTCTGTAATGCAAAATAGCCTTAAAATTTCGTTGCTATTTTGAATGGAGTATAGGGACTATAACTTCGAAAAACACCGTCCTAGATTGCACTCAAAATGGACTATCCAAGGTCGGAAATAAACAAAACATCATCTTGACCGGCATTCGTGATCCCGTGGCAACACATCAGTCTTCACATTTGTCTTGTTTTGTCTGTCTGTGTGTGGGCTTGTCTGTTGTTAAGTGTAGCCTCTAAACTGTTGCCTCGTGTCATCATGTTTGTGACAATAGCGAGGTTGGTAGAATGATAGTGGTTTAAAATGGTTTAGGTTCGACGTTTTTAGGGTTCCGTAGTCAAAAAAGGGTTATACTTTCGTCCATTCTGTCTGTATGCCCCGCCTCAATAACTCGCTCATTTCAGCACCTATTGAATCGAAATTTGGCATGAAGACAGATAACAGTAACCCAAAAACAGAAATGTAGAGGTAATGAAGAAAACAATTTTTTTCGACCCTCTCTACAACGAAATATACAAGGTGTTACAAACGTAAAAATAAATATTTAAAACTTTTAAGGGGGTTGTTTAGACCAACAAACCTGAACAACTTTCACTATAGGACCAACATCGAAATCGCGAAAAAAAAAAATGTCCCATACATTTAGCTCGAGTAGATTTGTAGTTTAGTGTGGAAGATCAATTTTGTTTTCGCGATTTCGATATTGCTCCCATAGTGAAAGTTGTTCAGTTTGATGGTCTAAACCGCCCCCTTAAATGTTTATTTGTATTTTTGTAACACCTTGTATAGCTTAAGGTAAGAACCTACTTTCAATGTAAATTATACTATCGTTAAGTTCCAAATTTTCTTTTAGGTACCAGAATCGACATTACCTGTTTTTCTTATTCTACTTATGCAATGTCTACGGAACCCTATCATCAGTGTTACCAGATCCAATTTTCAGAAATTCGTAGATTAAGGTTGAAAAATCTGGAGAAATCCGTAGATGACCTTTTGAAAAATCCGTAGATCTACAGACTGTTTTTATTTATGCATTGTCCTGACTATTTTGAGTGGACTCGCACAAAACGACGATCTAATTTGGCGAAGAAAATGGTTACTTAGACAAGGTATAAGCGAGAATAATGCCCAGACAAGCCGTGAAGCCGTGGTGGTCCAGTGGCGAGTAACCTTGCCTGCTGTGCAGGAGGCGATGGTTCGATCCCCGTCCAGACCGACTCGTACCAATGAGTTTTTCGGAATTTATGTACGATTTGTAACACCACTGGCTTTTCGGTGAAGTAAAACATCGTGAGGAAACGTGCATGCTTCAATTTCGAGGCATGTATTGTACCCACTGTCCATTATAAGTGGCGACGGGCTCACTCCCCGTCACACTGGACAGAGTTTCGGTACTACTGGTGAAACGTGGATGTTCTGAGGTTTCAGAATATCTCTGACTACCCCCTCGGGGAACATAGTCGTGAGCATATGCACAACGTGGAAATGTTTCAGTTAAATATTTCTGTCATGTCTGTATAGCGACAGAAAGTAGAAGGAAGGATGCAATCCCCTTAAAAGTTTTTTACTTTTGTAACACCTTGTATAGGAAACTGTATCCATATTAGTAGATTAAATATAATATTTTCTTGTCTTTTATACATCTATATATATAAAAATGAATCCCTATTTCCCTTGGTCACGGCATCACGCCTGAACGGCTGGACCGATTGCGATGAAACTTTGGTGGGTTGTTGTGCATATGCCAGGGAAGGTTTATAAACAAAAAAAACGGCCAAGTGTGTGTCGGGTAGGTGTAGGGTAGGTGTAGGGTAGTTGTAGGTGTAGAGTAGGTGTAGGGTAGTTGTAGGGTAGGTGTAGGGTAGTTGTAGGTGTAGGGTAGGTGTCCCGAGGCAGGTGGGTCTGCTATCGGGCGCGTCCCCCAGGTGGTGGATAGGGGAATGCCCCCCTAGATATAGGGGGTACCGGCTTGCCGGCGCGAACCAACCCAAGGTGGGGTGGTCGCATCACTGAGATGTGACCACCGGAGGGCGGCGGGTCAGCTTGACCCGACCGTGTAGTTCGTTCCTCTACGTGTCCCTCTGTTCATCAGAGGGCATAGTGGAGGAGCAAGGGCGGGCTCTACGTGTACTCACCCTACCGTAGAGCAGGCCGGGAAGGAGTTCCTTCCCCGCCACCGCCGGGCGACATAGGTCGTTATCGCCTGGAGTGTCGTTGATCACGTCTAGCGGCTCCAGGCGACCGAGGGCCTTGCCTTTATTGGCCGGGCCAAGACAAGGAAAAGTCAATAAGACCCGACAGCGAAGTCGTAAAAACCTCAGGATACCGGCTGGCCTCCTGAGTATGTAGGCTTATCCGGGCACAGGGGGCTCTACCCGGACGGACGTTTTATTTCCCCCATACTCGTGGGACTAATTATGAATTCACAAAATATAAATAAGAATAAGGGAGGCGGCCCATCGGGCAGCAAAGGGGAGGTTCCAGTTGTTTCGCTGACGCGAGTGCAGCTGCACAACACCATGGCAGGCTCTCGGGCAGAAAGCGAGGGGGAGGACACTGACTGTTCGCTGATGTCAGTGTGCTCACGGTCATCTGCGGCATCGTGCACCTCCAAGACGCGAAAAAGGAAGTCGGCAGCCCTCGGATACGACACGCAGTCGAAGAGGAAGCAGGTAACGGTTGAGGATGAGGAGGACATCCTCAACCCGTTTGTGAAACCTACGACCACAAGATCGAAGGCCAACCTGCCCAAACTGGAGGATCTCACCAAACGGTTGCAAGATCGGCCTACAGCTGATCTTTCATCCCACATCCAGGAGAACCTCCAGACTATCGAGAAGGCGATGGACAAGTCCGGAAACATCCGAGGAAATTATGTCCGTATCATGCGGATTGCGATGCTGGAAGTCCAGGCAGCATCACAGGAAATGTCCCAAAGGGCCTCCGTCGAGCGCCTGGAAGAAGAGAACGCCAAGCTCCGAAATGAGGTCGAGCTTCTCAACAGGGCGATGGGCCTACAAGAAAAGAGACTTGACAGTCTGAAGTCCCAGTTGGAAGCCCACACCTCGGGCCAGGTGGACACTACGGTTCCGGTAGACCAGTGGAAGGCCATGGTAGAAGGCAAGCTTGCCTTCCTCCAGGGACAGATTCGCCCGGAGGGCATAGTACGGCCCCCACTTGGGAAAAAATCAGCTGGTCTCGGTGGCCGTACGCCAGCACTACCGCCGAAAAGTGGTAAAACGGAGCCTACTCCAGTGCAAGCCCCAATTGGAAAGGTGCACAAGCCTACCCCTGGACCATCTGGGGAAGGGCCTAAGCTGCCCGGCGAGAAGGCCAAAAGTAGGAAGGCCCGAGGGTCACCCCCTCAAGAACGTGCGGCCCCTGCCACCACGCGTGAAGTGGAGCCTCCCTCGGCGGAACCTGAACAGCTTTGGTCCAAGGTGGTGGGCAGAAAGGTCAAGGCAAAGACCAATGCGGAAGCCAAGAGGGCTTCAGCGAAACTCGAGCCGCCACCGAAACAAGCGGCCAAGAAAATAAAGCCGCCGAGGGAACCGAAAACTGCGGCCGTCACCATGACGATTCCCCAGGGGGCTAAAACCAACATCGCTCAGGTGATGTCGGCAGCCAAAGAGCGGGTCCAACTGGCAGAACTTGGCATCCCAAGTATCCGCCAGAAGAGAGCGATCAACGGAGGCTTGATACTCGAGGTCGCCGGGCCGGATGGCGCCGAAAAGGCGGACAAGCTGGCTCAAAAGCTCCAGGTGGTTTTGGCGGATTTGGAGGTGCGCATAGCGCGCCCCGTAAAGACGGGCGAGTTGAGAGTCTCTGACCTCGACGAGTCCGTCACACAGCGCGAAGTCGCAGTTGCCATCGCTGAGGCTGGTGGTTGCAAAGCCGAGGACGTTCGGGTGGGTGAGATCCATCACTCCTCCAGACGCCTCGGCACAGTCTGGGTTCGCTGCCCTCTCGGCGCGGTCAGCAAGATCGCGACCACTGGGCGGGTGCAAGTGGGCTGGGTGTCTGTTAGGGCGGAGGTACTTGCGGCACGGCCATTACAGTGCTACAGGTGCCTCAGGTCAGGACACACTGGCCTCCAGTGCAAAGAGGCAGCGGAAACAAGCACTTTGTGCTTTAAGTGCGGGCAGGCTGGCCACAAAGTCAGTGACTGCACGGCCTCTGCACCCAATTGCCCGCTTTGTGCGGGCATTGGCCGTCCCGCCGACCATCGGATGGGGACCAAGAGGTGCACCCCACCCAAGGAGAAGAATGGCAGAGTAGGAAGTAAGCAGGCTTCCCCCTCTGCGAATCCCCAAACGGCCGGTGAGACCTTAGCGTCCCAAACGGGCAGCAATGCCCGGGGAGAGGATATGGAGGCCTAACACTCCTCCCATTACCTAAAGTCCTCCAGACTAATTTGAACCACTGCCGCGGGGCGCATGACCTGCTACTGCAAACCCTCGCGGAGTGGTCGATTGGTCTGGCAGTGATCGCGGAGCCATACGTCGTTCCATCTCACCCTCGCTGGTTCCGGGACGACCTTGGCTCCGTCGCCATCTACTGGGGCGGTGGGGAGGGTGATCCTCCATGCCTCTTTTCACAGGCCGAACCGGGGATCGTGGTGGTGGAGTGGGGGACCATAGTTGTGGTGGGTTGTTACGTCTCTCCCAATGGCAACCTCAACGATTACGAGGTGTACCTAGACCGGGTAGAGGGCGTTATACGTCGATACCTGCCCCGTCCGGTACTTGTCCTGGGCGACCTCAATGCCCGCTCCAGGGTTTGGGGGGACGTCCTCGACAATGCCAAGGGAGAGATGCTTCTCGAGCGGACGGCGGGGCTTGACCTCCGGTTACTGAACCGGGGGTCGTGTTCGACGTGTGTTCGGTGGCAGGGGGAGTCAATCGTGGACCTCACATGGGCGACTCCCTCCGTCGAACGTATGGTGTCTGGCTGGAGGGTGGCGGAGGAAGTGGAAACGTTGTCCGACCACCGTTACATCGTTTTTGATGTGGCCCTCCGCCCTCCGGCCGACGCCAATCACCGAAGCGGCAGCCCCCAGAGCGACGTTGGGCGCTTACTCGGCTCGACCGCGACATGCTGGTCGCCGCGGCACACGTCGCTGATTGGATCCCCACCGAAGACGAGGCCTGGCCCGAGCCGGAAGCTGAGTCGACCTGGTTCCGGGATATCATGACGTCGATCTGTGACGCCTCGATGCCCCGGGTCAGGACGACGAAGAGGCGACCGGTGTACTGGTGGTCGGAGGAGATAGCGCAGCTGCGAGTTTCCACCCTCGCTGCCCGACGCCAGTACCTTAGAGCGAGGAGACGCCGGCGAGCGACCGAAGAGGAGAAGGCGGCAGCCTATGAAACGTACCGGGACTCGTCTAAGTCACTTCGGGCTGCTATAGCGGATGCCAAGTCCCGGGCGTGGAACGAACTCCTCGAAGGCCTCGACAGAGACCCTTGGGGCCGGCCATATAAAATGGTGCTGGGGAAGCTGCGCCCATGGGTCCCTCCCCTAACGGAGACCCTAGAACCCGAATTCGTGCGAGGAGTGGTGGAAACACTCTTCCCACGGATCGGAGGGGGTGACGTTAGGCAGGAGGAGCCGCCGCCTCCGGCATGGACTGACGACCTTTCGGTCACGACGGAGGAGCTCAAATGGGCAGTGAAGCGCCTCGCCGCGCGAAACACCGCACCAGGTCCCGACGGAATTCCGGGTCGGGCCTGGGTGTTAGCTCTGGCTGTGCTGGGCGAAAGGCTGAGGCGCCTGTTCAGCAGCTGCCTTCGTTGTGGCCACTTTCCCACGCAGTGGAAAACGGCGAGGCTGGTCCTCATAAAGAAGGAAGGGAGACCCGCGGACTCCCCCTCTGCGTACCGACCCATCTGCCTGCTGGACGAGGTGGGCAAGCTCTTCGAGCGGATTATTGCCTCCCGTATCGGCAGGCACTTATCCAGCGATGGCCCGGACCTGTCAGACAGCCAGTTTGGCTTCCGTCAGGGTCGCTCGACAGTGGACGCGATTATTCGCGTCCGAGAGCTGTCCGAGCAGGCAACATCCCAGGGCAGAGTAGTGTTGGCTGTCAGTCTTGACATAGTCAATGCTTTCAACTCTCTGCCTTGGAGGGCGATCAGGGAGGCCCTGGTGTACCACCGTCTGCCTCCCTACCTGCGCGACGTTGTCGGAGCGTACCTGTCTGATAGGGGCATACGCTACATGGGTCGGTACGGAAGTACCGAGCAGGGGGATGTCGTGTGCGGGGTTCCACAGGGGTCGGTGTTAGGCCCTCTCCTGTGGAATCTCGCGTACGACGCTGTTCTAAGGACGGCACTCCCCAACGGCGTCAGTGTCGTTTGCTATGCAGACGACACTCTAGTTCTGGCAGAAGGGGAGTCCTTCGAAAGGACCGTAGAGCTCGCCGAGCTCGGGGTGGCACGCGTTGTGGAGAAGATCCACGAGCTGGGGCTTCGGATAGCGCCTCATAAGACCGAGGCGCTATGGTTCCACAAACGCAGGGGAGCGATACCTCCCAGCTTGACGGTGCGAGTAGGTGACGCAGAGGTCCAGGTCGGCCGTCATATAAAGTACCTGGGCCTCATTATAGACAGTCGCTGGAGCTTTGAGGAGCACATCGACCGCCTGGTCCCCCGAATACAAAGGGTAGCGGGTGCTATGCACAGACTGCTGCCCAACCTCGGGGGACCGTGGGAGGGAGTCCGTCGCCTCTACGCAGGAGTCGTGCGATCCATTGCGCTCTATGGGGCGCCCGTATGGTCGAAGAGACTATCGGGCGTCCGGCGTCTCGCGGCCAAACTGAACGCCGCGCAGCGTCAAATCGCAATTCGGGTCGCACGCGGATACCGGACAATATCGTACGAGGCGGCGAATATCCTGGCGCGGTTCCCGCCCCTGGATATCCTGGCGGATATGGACGCGAGGGTCTACGACCGGATTCGTGTCCTACGTCAGAGAGGCGGGACCGTACCCGAGAGGGCGGTCGCAGAGCTCCGGAGGAAGGCTCGACGACGTGCGCTTAACTGCTGGCGTGAGCGGCTCCATGAGCCGCGAAGTACACGGCAGCGCGTCGTCGGAGCGATACTTCCCTGCTTCCAGGCCTGGCTGGACCGGGAAGGCCGAGGCGTCACCTACCGTCTTACTCAGGTGCTCACCGGACACGGCTGTTTCGGTGACTATCTGAACAGGATCGGGAGGGAGACTACAGTGCAGTGTCACCACTGCGGAGGCGATCAGGACTCTGCACAGCACACGCTCGAGGAGTGCCCAGCGTGGCATTCCGAGCGGCAAGTCCTGGTCGAACACACTGGAGAAGACCTCTCCCCACCGGCCCTAGTAGCGGCGATGTTGGGGAGCCGGGCGGCATGGGACGCCGCGGTCGCCTTCTGCGAGACCGTCATGGAGCAGAAGGAGAGCGCAGAGCGGGACCGCGAGCGGGCAAATCCCGCCCGAAGACGGAGACGCCGGGGACGTCAAGTTGGCCCCCCGATGCGTCACAACAACGCCCCGGGATAAGGGCGCCCAGGGTCGCGGACGGTCGGAGAAGGGGCTCAGGCCGTCCATTTCCAAGCGACCCCTGGAAGGCAGCGGTAGTACGGCGTAGTCCCGTCCCGCTGCAGCGCAGAAACGCTGCGGGAGTGTTGGCCCGGCATTATTGCCGAGCCGGGAGAGCCTTGGCGAAGCGCTAGGAGGGCCGTGGACGCACATTGCTTCCCCATAGCCCTTCGACATGCGCTTAGGAGACTACCGGGGGGGTTTTAGTGGGTAAAAATCCCACATAACCCGACTCCTCCCCTAAGGAGCCGGGTATCTTTTCGAAGATTTCCCCCTCGACAACAAAAAAAAAAAAAAAAAAAAAGGTGTAGGGTAGGTGTAGGGTAGGTGTAGGGTGGTTGTAGGGTAGGTGTAGGGTAGTTGTAGGTGTAGGGTAGGTGTAGGGTAGGTGTAGGGTAGTTGTAAGTGTAGGGTAGGTGTAGGGTAGTTGTAGGGTAGGTGTAGGGTAGTTGTAGGTGTAGGGTAGGTGTACGGTAGGTGTAGGGTGGTTGTAGGGTAGGTGTAGGGTAGTTGTAGGTGTAGGGTAGGTGTAGGGTAGGTGTAGGGTAGGTGTAGGGTAGTTGTAAGTGTAGGGTAGGTGTAGGGTAGTTGTAGGGTAGGTGTAGGGTAGTTGTAGGTGTAGGGTAGGTGTAGGGTAGGTGTAGGGTAGGTGTAGGGTAGGTGTAGGGTAGTTGTAGGGTAGGTGTAGGGCAGGGAAAATGGCAGAACAACGTCTGCCGGGTCAGCTAGTTTAAAATATTTTTGAAGTTGACGTTAGGTAGAAAACGTACCGGCTACAAAAAGTTGATATTTAAAACGTTTGTCCTATCGATTCATCTTTACACCTTTCATTTATTTATTCATCATCATTAACTCATGATAATTTGATATCATATCATATAATTATCAAGTTACGTAGCTATAATGTCAATCAAATATCGATCGAAATCAGTTTCACAAGTTAATTTTAACAGTCAGTTAAACTAAACACTATAATAAACAATAACTGTTGTTCATTATCTCACCGACCTCTTAATTATACAAAGCAATTATCAAATGATCACAATTATACATTATACAAAATATTACGCCCCTGAAAATGTTATCTCTAAATTAAGATGGAGGAGATAAAATTAAACAAATTACTGTTACATATTAAAACTGTTTATTTCACTAAAAATACTGTTATTTTACAGTAAAATGATCTTTAACACTAACAGAATAAGGTTGCGTGAACATTTTAAAAACTGCATTATGGATTTGTTAAATTAAAACATGCAAAGTTATGTGGGAATTGTTTTAGAGGAAAATAGTTCGTATTTGAAAGCCAATAAGAATTATGTAAAGTGTATGGATGAATGTAGAACATGCGAAAGGCGTAGTTATTGTCGCCAAAAGCGACATTGCGGAAGGTCAGACGCATGTTAGTGCGGGTCGGTAGAGTCAGTACAAACATTTTTTTAAGAGAATACAAGGTGTTACAAAAATGCAAATAAACATTTAAGGGGGTGGTTTAGACCATCAAAGTGAACAACTTTCACTATCGGACCAATATAAAAATCGCGAAAAAAAATTCGGTTGCTCCATACTAAACTACAAATCTACTCGAGCTAAATATATAAGACAGCAGATTTTTTTTAGTTTTTTTTTATGTTGGTCTCATAGTAAAGTTGTTCAGTTTGATGGTCTAAACAACCCCCTTAAAAGTTTGAAATGTTTATTTTTACTATTGTAACACCTTGTATAATTCGGAGAACGCTCCATAAAAACGAAGTCTGGTGATATTTTCAATACTAACCAATTAAAGTCAATGACATTTTTCAGAAACAATATTGAAACTAACCTCTATGTTTGTATGAAGTCAGATTTTCGTTAAAATGTATACAAAAGTTTTAAAGTTACAGTGCCTCAAAGATTTTCATACAAATCTTAAATTAATCCTAGCACTAAAACGGTATATTTTAACGAAAATCGGACAAGATACAAGCATAGAGATTACGAAAATCTGACTGAGATTACTTTCTAGATTGTTTCTGAAAATTTTCATTGACTTTAATTAGTTAGTATTGAAAATATAACCAGACTTCGTTTGTGTGGAGAGCGCCAACAGTAATATACCTTTAAAGTTTTTCTGCTGCCACTACTTGTTACTTATCTTTCACCGGTAGCATTTCCTGAGGTCGTCGCGCGCGCAGGCGCAGCGCAGGAAACTTATTGTCGCTTTTGTATGTCAATGACGTTACAATTGAGTTGCTAAGATAAGCCGTTGTTTTAATTTGTTATTTTCTTATTTGTAAAGCGTTTAACGTTTTAGGCCTGCCACGTATATCCGGAATTCCGTAACAGAATTGCGATTTCGTATGGATTTTCGCCCTCTAGAATTCCGTTCGGAATTACGGAGACGTCATGTCCTATAAAAATCACAATTCGGTATCAGTTCAAGTTTTTTTTGGAGGGCTGAATCGACAACCATTTCGAGATAATTGTCTCAATAACAATATTTTCTATGTCACAGATATTAAAATAAAAGGATTACAGATATTTTTAATAAAATAACGTCGTTTTCGGTCCAGCGAGTGACGTCACTCACAAACTCTTTGGTAAACTCAACTTAAAATAACAGACCATTAAGAAAAAAAAATACGTTTACAATGTCAAAATTTGACATTTGATGTTGCCGTTTCTGTTTCCAGCATAGAGTAAGAAAGAGGAGGCAAGTGAGGGTTTTTTTAATAAAGCAGTAGTTTTTCTCCATGGAGTTCGAATTATTTTCTCTCCACCATTTTTGCATTTAGAGATTACAGATCAAAATCATTTGAAAATTAGATTTATTTGATAAACTCGTAGACCCGCGATAAAAATGAAATAGGTGTCTTAAAATTAAGTCTTCTATCCCTAAAAATAAAATAATTAAGAAAAAAAAACTTGTCATACCGAATTCAGATTCGGAATTATCAATCAATCAATCAATCAATATAATTTATTCAATATAGGAGCTTGCAGCACTCTTATCAAACGTCAAATCTTTTTTAAAGCTACCACCGCGTCGGAACGTGTTGTCTCTGTAGAGAAGATGCGGCCAGAAACTCTACAACATAACACGACTTAATAACTATTACAATATAAATTCTTAAGCTAAAGTTATGTATACAATAATACATAGTCTATTTAGTAAAATAATTGATACTATACAGTAAAGTAAATAAACTTTAAGCTAGTGACCTCAGACCCAAGCATTTTGATCATTTAAATAATCATCCAGTTTATAATATGCTTTTTTACAGAGGACTCCGGATTCCTCAGGACTCCAGTGGCAGGTCTGATTGGATTGATTCGTTTCGTATGCCAGACATAGTCAGTCTGTACATGGTCAGGGTCGATGTAGCCGCAGCTGCTACAGATAAACAATTACCTACTAAAATCTGATCATCTTTCTATACGTCGCAACACGATAATGGCTTCTAGAGAAAAGCTTGCAAATGCGACATCTTTGTATATGAGTATCTAAAAATGTCTCTTTTGCAAGGATATTAGTAAGGGTATTAGTAACGGCCTTGCAGGTAAGCGGGTGGCGGGGTCGCCACCCGATCTCTGTATGAAGAAATTGGGATTAACCGACAAGGACAGGCGCGGGACAGGGTAAGTACATACACAGGCGCGGCGTCGCCCGCCATCAAGAGTGTTGCCTTACTGTAAGCTTATAGTAATACTGTAGTATTATCCTACCTGTTTACAAAAGTAAGTGCTCGGTCCTCGTGAATTTCGTTCGTGACAGTGTCTTGTCAGTTTCGTATGCTAGACATAGTAAGTGCATGGTCAGGGTCGATGTAACCGATAAACAATTACCTACTAATATCAGCCTGATCAACTTTCTATACGTCGCAACACGATAACGGCTTCTATAGAAAAGCTTGCATAAGGGCATATGCTCACGACTATATTCCCCGAGGGGGTAGTCAGAGATATTCTGAAACCTCAGAACATCCACGTTTCACCAGTAGTACCGAAACTCTGTCCAGTGTGACGAGGGGTGAGCCCGTCGCCACTTATAATGGACAGTGGGTACAATACATGCCTCGAAATTGAAGCATGCAGGTTTCCTCACGATGTTTTCCTTCACCGAAAAGCCAGTGGTGTTACAAATCGTACATAAATCGTACAAAAGGGACATCTTTGTATATGAGTAGCTAAAGATGTCTCTCTTGCAAGGATATTAGCGTCATCCTATTTCCTGTTTATAAAAGCAAGTGCTCGGTCCTCGTGAATTTTGTTCGTGACAGTGTCTCGTCAGTTTCGTATGCCAGACATTAGTCAGTACATGGTCAGGGTCAGGGTCAATGTAACCGCAGCTGGTGGATATAAACAATTACTAATATCTACTGAATTCTCTAGTTGGCAAGTGTACAACGTTGGATTAACAATTTATACAAGGTGTAGTCATGTGAACGCAATAAATACAC
Organism: Agonopterix alstromeriana; assembly: GCA_963924505.1. Classification (NCBI taxonomy): domain Eukaryota; kingdom Metazoa; phylum Arthropoda; class Insecta; order Lepidoptera; family Depressariidae; genus Agonopterix; species Agonopterix alstromeriana. The sequence continues at coordinate 1,837,346 of OZ004684.1, forward strand.
CAAAGAAATACAGGGTGTAAGGAAAAGTACATCATTAATAATTATAATACCTCTTGTAAAAATAGTAAACAATAGAAAACAAAGCAACATTTAATCAAAAACAAATACGAACACTACACAAACACCCCTAGCATACAAAGAAACAACCAAGGTTCACATGACCTAGCACCTAGGTTACCTATACTAAAGCCTATAAATAGAATCCTGCGTGTTACCACTAGGAAATGCTACGCGGAAGAACTCTAGTGCATAAATGCAAGGCCTAGGATGTAAGGCATAGGTTGCAAAACGCCATAGATGGTGAAACAATGACTGGATGTTTCCGAGTGTTATCTTTCTTAGACAGATCTATTTATGTTTCCGGAAATGCAGGTAGATAAAGTTAATTGCATGGTTTAATAAGGGCTCTCTTTAAGGGAAATCGTGAGGAAACCTGCATGCTTCAATTTCGAGGCATGTATTGTACCCACTGTCCATTATAAGTGGCGACGGGCTCACCCCCCATCACACTGGACAGAGTTTCGGTACTACTGGTAAAACATGGATGTTCTGAGGTTTCAGAATATCTCTGACTACCCCCTCGGGAATATAGTCGTGAGCATATGCTTATGCTTATGCTTTAAGGGAATATAATTCGGAGCGTGCTGCATACAAACGAAGTCTGGAGATATTTTCAATACTAACTAATTAAATTCAATGAAGTTTTTCTGAAACAATCTAGAAACTAATCTCTATGCTTGTATGAAGTCAGATTTTCGTTAATATGTATAGTTTTAATGTTACAGTACCTCAAAGATTTCCATAAAAATCTTAAATTAATCCTAGCATTAAAACTGTATATTTTAACGAAAATCTGACTTCATACAAGCATAGAGATTAGTTTCTAGATTGTTTCTGAAAATTTTCATTGAATTTAATTGGTTAGTATTGAAAATATCACCAGCTTCGTTTGTATGCAGCGCGCATTTACGCCATCAGAATAAACTTCTCTTAATAAGGGCTCTCTTTAACGGGTTCTTACCGCGTTTTGGTATACATATTTGAGTTCCCGATAGCACAGATTACAACTACCATGATCACTGGATGACTGAGGATTGGTAGATTTTTAGGATAGCATATGCTCACGACTATATTCCCCGAAGGGGTAGTCAGAGATATTCTGAAACCACAGAACATCCACGTTTCACCAGTAGTACCGAAACTCTGTCCAGTGTGACGGGGAGTGAGCCTGTCGCCATTTGTAATGGACAGTGGGTACAGTACATGCCTCGAAATTTAAGGGTTTCCTCACGATGTTTTCCTTCACCGAAAAGCCAGTGGTGTTACAAATCGTACATAAATTCCGAAAAACTCATTGGTACGAGTCGGCCTGGACAGGGATCGAACCATCGCCTCCTGCACGGAAGGCAAGGTTACTCTCCAGTCTCCACTGGACCACCACGGCTCCATATTAAGAAGCATGTTTAATTTCCAAGGTGAGGGGGAATTTTGATTCACAACATTAACGAGAATTTTATTAAGAGCAGACGCAGGATCTTAATCAAGTCATAATACTCAGAAAATACTTAAAAAACCGGTCAAGTACGAGTCGAACTACTCGCGTACCGAGGGTTCCGTACCACACCACCATGCAACATTTATTAACTTACAAAAAAGTTTTGTTTTCTCTGGGACCTTTAGCGCGAAACCGACTCACTTTTGGCTGGTTTTTATTATTTGTTGTTATACCGTAGAGTTTGCTCTATAATCACACCAAGTTTGACGCTTGTATGTATTACCGTTTTTACGATAGAGCAAGAAGAAAAAACGTTGATAAAACTAGTTTCTTGTATGAGGACCCCCCTTAATTTTTTACTTTTTGTCATTTTGATTATTTGTTATCAAATCTGCCATAATACCGCACATTCTGGGAAAATTTCAACTGTCTAGCTACACGGTTCAAACGTTACAACCCTAAATAGGTAGGACAGACAGACAGACAGACAAACGGACTGACGGACGGACGGACGGAAAACGTAGGCTTAGTAATAGGGTCCCGTTTTCACCCTTTGGTGTACGAAACCCTAAAAAATGTTAAGTAATGTTTTTGTAAAGTCCATTCATGACAGAAGGTCAAAAAACCGCAGTAGTGTGTCATCCACACACACACACACGAGATCTTATTGGTGTTTTTCCTTAAGATAACCTCTGTTTTAAAAGCGTCCATCTTTTTAGACAATCTTTTAATTTCGTTAATTGTATTTTATTTGCATTTTTAAAGACAAAACAAAAACAATTTTTTCAGTGTATATAAACACATAAAGAATGATTTTTGACATTATTCATTATTTTTTTATCGAGTGCAAGAAAAACTGTTTCCAAATTTAAGGTCCGCCACATACATACAGAATTCCGAATCATTACGATTTCGTATACAGGGTGTTAGGGTAAACAGTTGCATTACTTAATGGGGTGATTGTACCCATGATACTGAACAACTTTTCCTAAGAAACCTATAGGAAATACGCGAAAAATGTTTTAGACTTTCCATACTAAATGCACTCAGCTGATCGAAAAGTCTTTCAATATCATGGGTACAATAATAAAAAAAAATTAAATTTATAGTAACACATCTAAAAGCTGAGCGCGGGGTGGCGAATTTTAATAAATAGTTGAAAAAAATGTCAAAATCTCAAAAACTATCAAACTTAAATTATTGTTTTATTTTTACCTGAACATTTATTGATTAACTTACATATCTCCTGTTTTCGGCTTGACGTTGCGTTTTGGGACACACTGTATAATTATGCAGGGTCCTTCTAAATATGCTGACACTTTTTTAAGGGGATGATCAGACCGTCAAACTGAACAACTTTCTCTTATGGGACACACATCGAAATAGCGGAAAAAAAATCAGCTCTTTCATACAAAACTGAAAACCCGAATGAGCTAAATGTATGGAAGAGCAGATTTTTTTTTATTTCGATGTTGGTGCCATAGAGAAAGTTGTTCAGTTTGACGGTCTGATCATCCCCTTAAAAAAGTGTCAGCATATTAAGAAGGATCCTGTATAAATAATCGCACCTGTGTTGTTGTTCTTTACAACAATATTTCTTTTCACCACGAAAAAAAAATCTGTGGAGACCTGTCATAAATTGTATGTAAGTCAAAGAGATTATACCTAATAGAGTGAGCCATACCAATTATAAAGTGTCCACTTTTTTGACATTTAGGTTTGAGTGTGTGGTGTCAAGTAGTATGGACAAAAGGCACCAAGTGACATATGGCCTTATGTTTACGGTCACTTTTCACACACACTAGCTCAAAAAAAAGTGGACAGACGCATAAACAAATATCTATAGTTCCATCTCCTTCTACTATTAAAGGTACGTCATAAGACAAAAGAGACTAACTACAATCGTAAATTTATGCGAACTCTATGGAGATCCTTCCTCTGAGATGTAAGTGGATTAGATAGGTTCTTTATTATTTTAAAAACATTTATAAGATGGTAATAAAAATTCACATAAAATCATGTCATTTAGTAAAACAATTCAATTAATAATTAACTACGAATAAAATAACATTAACATACAATGATAAATGTATATATTATACAATAATACAACAAGACATCTGTCTGACAGGTTTTTATTTTAATTCGTGTACTAGGTTATAAATTATACATTAAAATAAATGTCGGCAAAGGCTTTGATCGTCGATTTCTTTTTAATAATGTACCTAACACTAACTGGAAAAATTTTGGACATTTTCTGTCACACATTATATCTAGTCGCAATGAGGCGTTTTCCAAGACTAGTAAATCGAAAAGTTAGTAGATGGCGATATTAAAAGTTCTGAAAAACCTGTCACATTGACAGTAAAAGCATGCAGGTTTCCTCACGATGTTTTACTTCACCAAAAAGTCAGTGGTGTTACAAATCGTTCAAAAAGTCATTGGTACGAGTCGGCTTCGACGGGGATCGAACCATCGCCTCCTGCAAGGCAGCTCTTACTCGCCACTGGACCACCACGTCTTTCACGGTGTGTTCCTGTATGTGTGATAATAAAATTGATAAAAGCCTGATTAAAAACAAACTCAACGCAAAGCATAGCATAGCATAGCATATGCTCACGACTGTATCCCCCGAGGGGGTAGTCAGAGATATTCTGTAACCTCAGAACATCCACGTTTCACCAGTAGTACCGAAACTGTCCAGTGTGACGGGGAGTGATCCCGTCGCCACTTTAAATGGTGGACAATACATGCCTCGAAATTGAAGCATGCTGGTTTACTCACGAAGTTTTCCTTCTCCGAAAAGCCAGTGGTGTTACAGATCGTACATGAATTCCGAAAAACTCATTGGTACGAGTCGGCCTGGACGGGGTGAGCTCACGCAAAGCCGCGTGCAAACACTAGTACAAATTAAATGCTTTTGTAAATAAAACGTTTTCAAGCATCATAAGCTTAAAGGTAATCGATTTTATCTCACACGATTATTGCTTGATATTGGTTTAAGTTTAGTTAATTTGCATTTTAAGTTAGGAGAGATCAGCGGGAGCGATAGAGGTTTTAGATTATGTTTCTTATAAGACCAGTTCCGGGCTCTTTGCTAACAGCCTGGCCACGGGACACGGCGAAAGACGGCGCGAATTGCGATTTTAGAATACACTGAGCCTTGTGTCCCTACTACGACGCAAGCACGCAGCGGCACGTAGGCAGTGTATTCTAAAGTCGCAATTCGCACCGCCGTTCGCTCAATTCAAAATTTTTCAGTTCACGTTTTTTATTTAACCCATTTAGTTTCAGGGGAAATAAAGTGGTGAGTAATGAAAATACTCAAATAAAATAGGCCCAATACGCGCATGAGAAGAAATAGGATGGTCTATCCTACAGGCCACACGGCTTATATTCATTTTTGGCTTTGTGTCAATGATATTGGGCGTTTTTACTTTCGTTCTGGAACCCGCATCCGGAATGTTGTGTATTGCGTACTGTAATCTGGTATGCAGCCAATAGTCAATATACACAAAACACGCATGCGTTTAGCAGGCTACATAGTATAAGAGATGGACGTACTTTTTGTTATCATCAGCTGCAAGGCTGATTTAGTATTCATAGGGTGAAGAGCATGTCTGTGACGGGGATAGATCAGGTATGCCTGCAAAACTCCGTACCGTACTACCTGATATTGACATTGTCCGTCAGTCGGTTTAGGAGATGAAGCCGTTCAAAAGTAGGACCTTTGAACGGCTGTAACTCCTAAACCGACTGGAGTTATGCAGGCAGACCTGGTCCATCCCCATCACAGAGATGCTCTTCACCTTATGAATACTGAATCAGCCTTGCAGCTGATGATAACAAAAAGTACATCTATCTCTTATACTAACAGTAAAAACGCTCTACGCTCCACCGCTCCCGCTCATCCCTTGGGCCGTTGTTTAAGCCTTAACTATAAGAGGTAAGTATATGAGTATGTGTCGAGATCTTGACCTTATTATATTTCGGCATTGAAAGTATCGCGAATGGATAACGTGAGTGACATGTCAGGTCTTTAGGGTTCCGCATGGTGTTGATGGCAAACGGATTTTATTTGCAGTGTGGTTCCTCATCATCACCTACATACCTACATCATCATCATCAGTCTATTATACACCACTAGTGTTTAATTAACAACATAACTTTAAGGGTATAATCAGAGCAGCATGAATCAAAACATATTTCCCTAAGGAACAGGGGTCGAAATTTTTGGACCTTCCATACAAAAGTGCGGATCGACCGATCGATTTTCTATGATAGGTCCAATACTTTTTTTCGTTTCACGACCCATGTTCCGTAGGGAAAGTTGTTTAAAATTAGATGCATGATTTGAATACACCCTTAAAGTTACGTTAGTAATTAAAAACCGGCCAAGTGCGTGTCGGGCCACGCGCAAGGTAGGGTTCCGTAGTTACAATATACGGACTTAGAAGGAGGCTTTTTGTTTTATACTACGGTTTAATAAAGTTAAAAAAGTACATTTTACAAGTTGGTCGACTATTACTCGTTAAATTGTAAAGCCTACTTAGCGGTGATAGTTTTCCTTTTAAATTCGTTATACACACTACTGCCGTGAATTTTTTCACGTATCCACCAATGAGTTTTTCGGAATTTATATACGATTTGTAACACCACTGGCTTTTCGGTGAAGGAAACATCGTGAGGAAACCTGCATGCTACAATTTCGAGGCATGTATTGTACCCACTGTCCATTATAAGTGGCGACGGGCTCACCCCCCGTCACACTGGACAGAGTTTCGGTACTACTGGTGAAACGTGGATATTCTGAGGTTTCAGAATATCTCTGACTACCCCCTCAAGGAATATAGTCGCGAGCATATGCATGCATGCATGCATTATGAAGATATAAAGCTTTGAACTTATCCATAGAAAATGTCAAAGGTTTATATTGTCTTCGTAACTGTACTGCTCACCCCCCGTCACACTGGACAGAGTTTTAGAATATCTCTGACTACTTTCGGGGAATATAGTCGTGAGCATATGCATGCATGCCGTGAAGAATGGCGCAATAAAATGGAGGCCTATGCCCAGCAGTGGATTGAAGTGGGCTGATTTGATTGATTGATAAATAATGATTATTACAATGGTAATGTTCTCATGTAACATCAATAAGTATAATGAACCTATCTACATTATAAACACTATAAATATATATGTCCATACGTTTAATTGATAAATGAGTAACATTTGACCTTATTTCCTTCCGATCTTGGCATTGGATTGGAGTACATCGCAAAAGGCAATGTTACTCTAACAAACTTTAATTTTCCTTCCTCCAATACCATTCACGTCCTTATCTCAAAGGATTACGGTTCAAAATGTTAAAAAGAAATGGTATTAATAAGATTGCTAATAGTTACTTTCCGTAAGTGATATGTTGGAGATATACAATGAATGTTGTTTATGTATTTATGTAAGGTTGACGACTATGTAATGAACAAGGACAGATTAAAAAAAAATTGAAATATTCAAAAGGGTTAAGGGTATATTACTGTTAGCGCGCTCCATAAAAAATAAAATAAATAAATAAAATAAAAAAAATTCATTTATTTCAGGATACAAGGTCCCATATAAGAAGATTTCAATACAATGTTAATATAAATTGTAGGATATCACATTAAATAAAAACGAAGTCTGGTTATGGTTTCAATACTAACCAATTAAAGTCAATGAAATTTGTCAGAAACAATCGGGAAAAGTAATCTCTATGCTTTTATCATGTCGTTAAAGTAACAGTGCCTCAAAGATTTCTATACAAATCTTAAATTAGTCCTAGCATTGAAACTGTATATTTTAACGAAAATCGGACAAGATACAAGCGTAGAGATTAGTTTCTAGATTGTTTCTGCAAAATTTAATTGAGTTTAATTGGTTAGTATTGAAAATATCAATAGACTTCGTTTGTATGGGCATATACGCATTCGGAATAAATGATAGAATAAAGGCGGCTGGCTGATTTTTTTTTCGCGATTTCGATGTTGGTTCCATAGAGAAAGTTGTTCAGTTTGATGGTCTGATCATCCCATTAAAAAATTGTCAGCATATTAAGAACGACCCTGTATACTAACTCTTTAGTCATCTGGAGTGCGATTTTTAAAACTCATTCGTTGAACTCAGCAGTTGAAAATGTCAAAATGACTGTGGAGATATGCATCTTTCTACTACTGATTTGACTTTCAAAAATCGCACTCCTGAAGTATGATTTTTGAAAGTCAAATCAGCAGTAGAAAGATGCATATCTCCATAGTAATCTTCAACTGCTGAGTTCAAAGTACGAGTTTCAAAAATGGCACTCCTGTGACGCTAGTGAAGTCACGAGCAATTCTATTACTTCAATTAATAACCCTCCTTCTGGCGCAGTCGGGTAAATATAGTAATAACCTCGTTTAAATATCATTAAAACACTTAGCTATTAGAGATATTAAATAAACCACACACTATAATAGAAACACATGTTTTAGCACGACCTATTCTCGACCTATGCGACCTAGAATTATTCTAGTCATAGTGCATTAGGTACATTGCAGGAAGGAACCTTGTATGAACCATTAACGCTACGGGGAGTCAACTAAAAGGATAATAATGTAGGCTATGTCAACAATAATCGTACATACAGTGAAGGAAAACATCGTGAGGAAACCTGCATACGCTGAAGAAGAAATTCTGATGCGTATTTGAAGTTGTCCAATCCGCATTAGGTACGCGTGGTGGATCAACGCCCATATACCTTCACCATGAGGGTAATACGTAAGTAGTACGAGGATAGGCTTAAATATTTTGGAATAAATGCATTGCAACTGGCCAGACTACCTTGACATCATGCTCCTGCACAAGATTGTAAACGGGACGATATCTGAGCCCACTCTGCTGGGAAAATTTAATATCACTGTGCCCAGAGCTAATATCAGATCTTCGCGTATAAGAGATAAGAGGAATTTTGGTAACCATCAGCTGTAAGGCTGATTCAGTATTCATAGGGTGTAGATCATCTCTGTGATGGGGATGGACCACGTCTGCCTGCATAACTCCAGTCGGTTTAGGAGTTACAGCCGTTCAAAGGTCTGGTATGGTTGTTTAAAATGAATATGCATAAATATGCAGGTATCATTGTAATATGCACTGTAGCTATGCGAACAGCACAAAAACTGACATGGTCTATCAGTCGGTTTAGGAGATACAGCCGTTCAAAGGTCGGAACTTTGAATGGATGTATCTCCTTAACCGACTGACAGAACATGACAGTTTTTGTACTGTTCACAGAGCTACAGGGCATATTACAATAATATAATATGATCAGCCTTGCAGCTGATCGTTCGTTTGATACAGACCTTTGAACGGCTATAACTCCTAAATCGACTGGAGTTATGCAGGCAGACCTGGTCCATACCCATCACAGAAGTGCTCTACACCATATGAATACTGAATCAGCCTTGCAGCTGATGGTTACCAAAGTTCCTCTTATCTCTTATACTACTACTTTCAGTCCTAGTCGAGCGAGGACAAACTTACTAGGAATAGGTACTTAAGGATTGGAAAATTGTAACTAATAATCGAAATTAAAATTGTAACTAGAAATCATTAATTAATTAAAATTGTATAAAACTGTAACTAGAAAATATTAGAAAATTGTAATATAATGACAGACTTAACGCATGCTGTTGCACACCTATTATTAGTGCATAGTCAAGGGATAAAACTGTTAAAGTGTTTGTTTATGATTGTTTTGTTTATGTACCTTTGGTGTGTCTAATAAAATAAAATAAAAAACTAAATTATTAAGATAAACAAAAAACCCGACTGCATAAAAAAAACCTACTTACTGAAAAGACAAAAACAAGCTATATAATCCACTAATAAACTATAACAACTTTATTTGAGCTAATATAATTTCAATGTTATTAGGTAGGTATCGCAAACGGGGACACAGACGATTTTTGGTTGGTTATTGGTTTGTCCCCGCCTGCAATACCATTAAAATTATATAGTTTATTAGTGGATTATATAGCTTGTTTTTCTCTTTTCAGTTAGTAGGTTTTTTTTATGCAGTCGGGTTTTTTGTTTTTCTTAATAATTTAGTTTATTTCATACTTTTTAGTCTTGTGTCGAAAAGGTAACATAAAAGTGCTACAATATATATATTTTTGGAATATTCAGATCACTAGCTTTCATTTGATACCCATTTTGTAATTTTAATGAAAAAAAAAATTGTTTATTCTCCCTCTCTTTTTTATTTCGTAGACGCCATATTAAAATAATATAGCCTATGTCACTCTCACAATTTTTACGAATCTAATGACACCTCAAACGTTTAAAATCCATCAAGCCGTTTAGGCTGTAGGCCGTGCCAAAGAAATAGACATACAAACATACATACATACAAAAATACATACATACATACATACATACATACGATCGAAAAACATAACCCTCCTTCTGGCGCAGTCGGGTAAAAAATAGAAATGTGTCCCAATAGTGGGACGACATAGGTCCATTATCAATGATGAATGGTGAAAGAGCTACATCAGGAATGAGGCGATACGTCAGACAGCTAAAGTGGTAGATTTAGGTCAGAAAATTAGCAAGCTGAAATGGCAACGGGCTGGTCATAACTGCCGAAGAACAGGATTATAAGTGTTCTTTGCGAAGAACTAACAACCGATAGTGTCAGAGTTCAAGAGTGGAGACCGCGAACTGTCAGGCGTAGTGTGGGACGCCCTCAGAGGAAGGATCTCCATAGAGTCCGCATAAATTTACGATTGTAGTTAGTCTCTTTTGTTTTGTAGTTAGTCTCTTTTGAAAAGGGACCGTAAACATAAGGCCATATGTCACTTGGTGCCTTTTGTCCATACTACTTGACACCACACACTCAAACCTAAACGTCAAGAAAAGTGAACACTTTACAATTGGTATGGCTCACTCTATTAGGTATAATCTCTTTGGAGACGCCATGCTTCCCGCTGGTAGCGGGGAGCGCGACTGGATGAGGAAGGCCGAGGATAGGGTTATATTGCGTGCGTTGGGAGAGGCCTATGTTCAGCAGTGGGTGATGATAGGCTGATGATTCTTTGAGGGTTTACATCTAAATACCTAGTATTGAAATTTTTAATTACAAATCTGCTACAACTGCTTCGTAAGCTTCAATATTCGTATTTGCTACAATAGACTCAAAGTCAAAGTCAAAAGTCAAAGTTAATATAATTTATTCAATATAGGACCTTGCAGCACACTTATCAAACGTCAAATCTTTTTTTAAAGCTACCACCGCGTCGGAACGTGTTGTCGGTGTAGAGAAGATGCGGCCAGAAACTCTACAACATAACACGACTTAATAACTATTACAATATAAATTCTTAAGCTAAGACTGGCGGAAAAATCTCAAATTGTTTTCTATTTTCACCGTCTAACGCCATTTGTGAAACTTTTTGGCACCAGGCAGAATCATGTTCAGCGGAGTTTTGTCTAAAAAAACAGTGACAAAAATGTTCACAAAATGTCGTTAGACGGTGAAAATTTTAGCATTTCCTTTTTTGTGCGGACGAAGTCGCGGGTCAACTCTAGTTGGTTATAAATCCATGCTTTTGAATATACTTCGGACATAAAAAAACTTTTATTAACTCAGCTTTCTCAATTTACTCAATGCGAATGGAACCTAAAAAAGTAGCGGGGAGCGATTGGATGAGGAAGGCCGAGGACAGAGTTTTGTGGCGCGCCTTGGGAGAGGCCTATGTTCAGCAGTGGACGATGATGGGCTGATGATTATGATGATGATGATGAATGTAACAGGGAAGTTATTAAATCTAACGTAACAAATTGTTAGTAACTATTTGTGTCGAAGATTGCGAGTTTGTAGATCTTTTATAGATTTAAGTAAATTGTTATAAAAGTATGAGATAAAGTGCATTGATAAGGTAATCGAGATAAACGAGCCACTTGTACAGCAGTCAAAAGTGGCTCTACAGTTACGTTTGTACTTTTGTTTTGATCACACGGCGACATAGCAAGCTATACAACGTGTTAATCAATAAGCGCAAAACCTCATACACCCCAACTGATTTATAACAAAATAGTTAAAATTTTAAGGTATTCGCAATTTAAGTTTTCAGGCAAAAATGATTTGTTATCATTTCAGTAATGAATGAAAGCGCTAAAGTGCTCATGGATACATTTTAAGAATCTTGTTTAGGTAGTAAGTAAAATAAATTTAAAATTTTACAAACAAATTATTAAATATATTGAAGAAAATTACCTATGTTGAAACCATGATAATTCGATTCTGCTCTCGATTCCAAACAAACTACTTTCTAGTGTTGCGTTAATTCATTAACACGTTGTATAAAACCTATATAAGCTGGCCGCGCGTAGGGGGAATAATGTATAACGTCTCACGGCCAGCTTATATTGGTTTTGTATAGCCTGATGTGTCGCCGTGTGTTCAACAATTCCAAAAAACAAGAATGTCACATTGAAGTCATTTTGATTTTCAATTTGATTATACAGGGTGTTACAAAATTAAAAAATTAACATCTAATAATTTTAATGGGGTTGTTTAGACCATCAAACTGAACAACTTTCACTATCGGAACAACATCGAAATCACGAAAAAAAAATCAGCTGTTCCATACTAAACTGAAATCTTACTCGACCCAACTGTATGGGATAGCAGATTTTTTTTTCGCAATTTCTTCTTTGGTCCCATAGAGAAAGTTGTTCAGTTTGATGGTCTGAAACTCCTCTTAAAATAGTTTCCGCTAATTAGACCTTATACTATAGCACGTGCACAGCCACAGATTAATAATACAAAAAATACAAAATACAAAATATTTATTGAACCAACGTGTGATACAGGTTTTCAGAACTCTTTATGATTACGATTAACAAACCTTAGATTACCTATACCTAGCACATTGTATAGATAATACAATAAAAGTTTTAAGCTGTGATCCCTCACTAGGCTCAGGGCCTGGTCGGAGAGGATCAGCATTAGTATTAACATTTAGATACAAAATGAGCGGCAGTTATTTATAATATATAGTCATGTGTTTACATCTAAGTAGTTTAAGTATGGTTTGGGTAATATATGTAATACTTGGCTTTGTTATAGCCTTGCTCTCAAAAACGTTTCATACAGGTACTCTCAAAAACATCTCCGTTTCATCGTAAGACCAAGTAAATAGAGTGCTTTTAATTCTAGCTGTAGCTTCGCGAATATTTAAGTGTTTGATTTCACATTCTTTAACAATTTTATTATATATATAAGGGAAAATAAAGGATTTAAAGCGCTGTGCAAAAGTAGTTGCCATAAGTGGTGTGTTCAATTTAAAAACTCGTTTTTGTAGCATGTGATGGTAATGTGGTGAGTTTATAACAGACTTGTGAGTGTGGACGGATACTTTGAGCAAGAAAAGCTTTCTCACACCTAAAACCTGTGCTTCCTCGTAAACAGCGAGGGTAGGGTAACGAAAAGGTCTCTTCAGCATTACCTTCAGCACAGCTCTCTGTGCTCTCTCCAAACTAATAAGCACTGTTGTCGCTGCGCTTCCCCATACGAGGATGCCCCTGCGATTCCCCATAATAAGATCCCAAACAGCGCAAATGTCTACAAAATATCTAATAGATATCTACAAAATATCTAATAGAAATCTAGTCGATATTCTGTGCTGTGTGGGTTACTAAGTGCATAGCTGTTTCCTCAACCTTAGTACTGGTAGATGTTTGTCCAATAATCTAATTAAAATCATGCTTTGCGAAGACGGAATATTCCCCCGTACCAAGGATATAAACCGACGCATTACGACTCGTTTGTTTTGACAAAACGACCTAGATCTTGCCGCATGACCTTGCTTCTCGCCGCGAATACTAAATAGATAAACGTTTTTGGTTTATTAACATTTCTTTGGCGGTTCAGTTTTCAGGAAGTGTATTTTTTGAGAATTTCACTTTCAACTTTGATTCAATTAAGAGAAGTTTATTCCGAATGCGTAAATGCGTGCTACATACAAACGAAGTCTGGTGATATTTTCAATACTAACCAATTAAACTCAATGAAATTTTTCAGAAACAATCTAGGAACAAATATCTATGCTTGTATCGTGTCCTATTTTCGTTTAAAAATACAGTTTCAATGCTAGGATTAATTTAAGATTTGTATGGAAATATTTGAGGCACTGTAACTTTAAAACTGTACATTTTAAGGAAAATCGGACACGATACAAGCATAGAGATTTGTTCCTAGATTATTCTGCAAAATTTCATTGAGTTTAATTTGTTAGTATTGAAAATATCACCAGATTTCGTTTGTATGCAGCGCGCATTTACGCATTCGTAATAAACTTTTTACGTGGTGTATTTGATATCATTAGCATCCTTTTAAACTAAGAGTCTACCCATCAAACTGAACAACTTTTACTTTGGGAGCAAACCGATCGGAGCAAAAAAGATTCTGCTGTTGCATACTTTGGAGTTGAGTAGGCATTGCAGTTTAGTATGGAACAGCTGATTATTTTTTTGCTTCGATCGGTTTGCTCCCATAGTAAAAGTTGTTCAGTTTGATGGGTAGACAATTAGTTTAAAAGGATGCTAATGATATCAATTTCACCCTGTACATACGAGTAGTAAAGTAATATTTGATCGATGAAATGGTAAAGAAAATGGATTCTGCCCTATCATGAAATTGTAAAATAATTAACGAGGTTTTGCTTGAGACGTGATTCTCAACAAAAATCTAAAACAAAAAGTAAAATGCCAAAAGATATGCCCCGGGTGAGGATCGAACTCACGACCTTAAGATTATGAGACTTACGCGCTGCCTACTGCGCTACCGAGGCTTCTGACGTGGCAGCTAAATTTGGCGTACACTTGCAGTTCCGCCGCCATGTTGGATTCCCACAAGGTTACATCTTTGGCCAAGATAACAAAATATCGATAGGGCTTAAAATATATGAAAATTCTAACTACTTATACTCCATTCAAAATAGCAACGAAAATTTAAGGCTATTTTTAATAACAGAACCAGAGATTTGAAACACTTACTCTCACTTATTCTTGGAACAGCTTTAGTAACGTCCAAGATATGTCGGATACATCTTTCTGATAAATAAATTATATGTGCTTATCAGAATTGGCCAGAAAGCTAAATATAGTAATTATTTGGAATGAAGTATAGTATGAAGAAGATGATGAAGAATATGTTGTGACAAGAATAGAGAAAGGTATGCTTCGTTGGTTTGGGCATGTGGAGAGGATGAGTGATAGCAGATGTACGAAAGAGATATATGGAGCTAAAGTGAGTGGAAGTGTCGGCAGAGGGCGCCCTCGTAGGACGTATTCTGATCAAATCGGTTGCGTCCTAAAAAAAGGGGAGGTGCGGAGTACTCGAAACCGAAGGGCATGTATGAAGAGATGTATGGATGTGAATGAGGCAAAAGAGGTATGTAAGGATCGTAGTATATGGCGCGCTCTGGTCTCTGCCTACCTCACTGGGAAAGAGGCGTGACGTTATCGATAGATAGAAGTATAGTATTTTAATGGTAATCTGATGCGTTGGTAATAGTTATTGTAAGACAATTAGAGGGAACTTCGTTAGTTGTTCGATCTTCTTATCGTGTGGGCAGCAAGCCCTGGTGTCATAGTTTTTTCAGCCCGCTTTACGGCCTCTGACGTGGTTTTTATGTAACGACTACCACCAGAAATAGTAGCCGGGACCAACGGCTTAACGTGCCATCCGAAGCTCGGAATCATATTTCTTTTCAGACAGTCAGGTGATTTAGCCTGCAATGTCCTAACCACCTGGGGAAAAAGCATAAAGTGACAAATCACTAGGTGTCCCCCGTGGGAATCGAACCCACGACCTTTAGAAGGAATTTACCTACTATAGGTACAGCAACTGGAAGCATTTTAGAAGACGTATAATGGCATAATTATACAACGTGTTAATGAATAACCGCAAAACCTCATACACCCCAACAGATTTATAACAAAATAATTAGATTGAAACGATAATTTCATTATTTTGATTGTTAAAATTTAACGTTATTTGCGTTAGAGTTTCGGTACTACTAGTGAAATGTGGATGTTCTGAGGTTTCAGAATATCTCTGACTACCCCATCGGGGAATATAGTCGTAAGCATATGATGTTATTTCCATTTAAAGTTTTGAGGCAAAAATGATTTGTTATCATTTCAGCAATGAATGAAAGCGCTAACGTGCTCTTAGATACATTTTAAGAATCTTGTTTTGTTAGTAAGTATCCTACTTACTACCAAAACAAGATCCTCCGATCCGATAGTGCCCGAGCGGTTAATATTTTGAAAAAAATATTAATGTTGAAACCATGATAATTCGATTCTGCTCTCGATTCTAAACAAACTACTTTCTAGTTTTGCGTTAATTCATTAACACGCTGTAAAGACATAATTTGACATAAACACTGTTTTTGCAACTATAGTCTAGGAAAAATAAGGTTTGAAATTGCATTAAAGACACTTTAGTAAATTGTGTTTGAAATAATATGACTGTTAGTTTATAACACTTTTGTCGAGTTTTCGTGGTTATGTTGACTCAGGAACCTGAGAAATACCTTAAAATCGATATAAATGTTCAAAGGACAAGCTTATTTCGAAAGATATTTCTTCCAGCATACTAGCAAAAGAGACAGTTAATTATCACAAGGCAAATTTAATGTGTAAAAACAAACAGTAAATAATTTAGTTTTGAGGTTATAATTTTTGAAGACTTACAAAATATGAAATATCTACTCATATTTACGATATAAACCGGGGATTATTATTGTTATAAGTAAAACGTATTGAATGAAGCCATCCTGTACAAAATCACCGGTTTTCCATTTTTTGTTCTACCGAAATTTAATGTTTTGTAAATGTCTTAATTATTCACAATACACAATAAAAAATTGGGGATTATTGAGAATTTATGTTTTTCAGGTATTTATCTACTATATTCCAAATTATCACCAAAAGTGCAATTAATGCAACCTTCTTCTTACAAAAATCCGTAGATTTCCCCGACTACTAGGTATGTGCAACATAACACCTTCAAAGGTATCAGGAACACTGCAGAATAAATGGTTTCCATTGTCCATGACATGGTTTGATATTTTGGATGACATTTCCCTGACCCGTAAAAAACTTGCTACTACGGGTGAAGCCATAATATGATGCAACCTAGTTCGTACAGCCGAATTATGTCAGATTATGTCGGTCACTAATTAAGTGTAAGCACAGAATAAATACTAGTAATACCCATACAGAAGGATCACTTCGAAAACAGATTAAAATAAATAGCGACTCACTCTGCACGGCCATAAGGTTCAAAGTTATTCGAAACTGTCCTATTGCACAATAGGGTATTTGACAGCATGTAAATATAGGATCTATTGATGGCATCCGTATTGAATGTGAATTTTGGAAACCAACTATTTAGTCAGTAAGAAAAATACTGGATATTTTAAGAGAAAATCGACAAAGAAAATAATTTGTTTGTCACGTGGTCATAAACGACTGTGATTGGCCGAATGTTTGATGACGTCAAACAGTTGCGTGTAGAGTGTGGGTTTCGTACAAAGTTTACGTCATCGTGACGTCATCTGCTTGTAGCCAAGTATATTTTCAGGAAAAGCGTTTTCGCGTGATATTTAAATAATGATTTTTGTTTTCGTTTTTTGTTGCACTATATGTAATGGAACGTAAAATAAACATTTTCTATCCTCAGAGTCCTTAGACATCGGTGATTAACGTAGAACAGTTTTTAAAAACATGTCAAATACCCTATTTGCGAATAACCTACCAAAACGTATTCACCCCTCGGCGGGGTTCGGGCCTGTCTCACTCCTCGCTCAAGTGAGCTGTGGAGTGAGACAGGCCTGGTGTAAGTACCTATTCTTCCCAAAGGGCAATGGAGAGGGCTATGCTCTGAGTTTCCTTGATTCGAATCAGAAATAAAGAGATTCGCAGAAGAACCAGAGTAGCTGACATAGCCCAAAGAATTGCCAAACTAAAGTGGCGATGGGCGGGGCACATTGCTCGTAGAACCAGGTAGTAACTTATTATTAATCTGTGACAGGTCTATCCAGTATCAAACTGTACAAAAGCATGTATAGTTATTCTTTACAGTCGCACACAGATTGCCATAAGAGTGACAGAGCTAGATTAGACGTAAATATGTTACGACTGTTAAACAAATGTCACCACTTTTTAAGGAAATAAATAGGAAGGAAATAGCGTAGTCCTCCAGCTGGAGGCCTGGTGACAAAATGTTTCAAGATGGCATCTGTTTACTATTGACATCTCATTTATTCTAATGGTCGATTGTCATAAGTGTGAATAGATGTTTTTTATGTCTTGCTTTATATTATTTATCTACCCCTATACTTCATCTTTGCGCAGAACCGATGGCCTATGGGACCAATGGGGCCGATGGGGCCGAATGGTTCTCCGCTGTCGTACCGCGTACCGGAAAGCGCAGCGTGGGTAGCTTGAACAAGGTGGACCGACGACCTGGTGAAGGCGGCGGGAACCCGTTGGATGAGAGCAGCGCAAGACCGGTCGTTGCGGTGGTCAATGGACGTCTATCGGCTGCTGCTGATGATGATGATTCTATTCATGTTCTAGGCAAGCAAATAAGAAAGGATTTTTTGAAATGTGAGTAAATTAGGGGATAAAAGATCCCTTTTATAGTGAGAATCTTTGCTACAAGTACGAACTATATTTTAAAGGTTGCCTGGAAGAAATAGCTTTTCCTTTTTTGTACCTAATTGCAATTCTTTATCTTTATTCAAATGTATGTTATGTTTTTGGTGTGATGTGCAATAAAAGTATTATTGACTTGAATTGTATTTTTACAGATTTCAAGATGTTAGTAAAAGGTAGGATCTTGTTTTTAATTGGCCGTCTGAATATCACCATTACAAACAATATCATTGCCGAATCAAAACTTTATACAACGTGTTAAAATTTACTGAACTCGAACTCAACCCACCGCTCGGGCACTCTCACCCTACTTAGGTACTACCTTAACAAGATTCTTAAAATGTATCCACGAGCACGCTAGCGCCTTCATTCATTGCTGAAATGATAACAAATCATTTTTTGCCTCAAAACTTTAAATGCGAATAACTTTAAATTTTAAGTATCAAAATAATGAAATTATTGTTTCAATCTACTTATTTTGTTATAAATCAGTTGGGGTGTATGAGGTTTTGCGGTTATTCATTAACACGTTGTATAATTGACAAATCAAAATATTAAAAGTCAATGCATTAGATAACCATCTAAGATATTTCCAGTGTGGTTGAATAGAGAAATCGAATCGCTTCGTCTCGGTCACACGTAATTTTGTAACATTTTGAGTTACCAACATTTAAATTGGTTTAGTATGTTTTTCTTTTGGTTACGTTCTCCATATTGATTATTTGATTAGTTCTACTGAAAAATGAAAGCCTTGATGCTGAAATATCTCTTTTGTCGTATCTTGTGATAGTAAATAGGTAATCATTCTTGGGTCTGAGGTCACTAGCTTATAGTTTATTTACTTTACTGTATAGTATCAATTATTTTATTAAATAGACTATGTATTATTGTATACATAACTTTAGCTTAAGAATTTATATTGTAATAGTTATTAAGTCGTGTTATGTTGTAGAGTTTCTGGCCGCATCTTCTCTACAGCGACAACACGTTCCGACGCGGTGGTAGCTTTAAAAAAGATTTGACGTTTGATAAGTGTGCTGTAAGCTCCTATATTGAATAAATTATATTGACTTGACTTGACTTGACATTACTTATAATAAAAATAGGAGTTCGATTTTTGAACATCACACGTTCAAACAAGCAGTAGAAAATGAAAATCGATGATGTGCCATTTTTGAATTCCACATTCTATCACTTGCAACGAGTGTTCCGACCCACTCGTATCTTGTCTCACCACTCGAATTTTGACATTTGAATTTCGAGGCATGTATTGTACCCACTGTCCATTATGTGGCGACGGGCTCACCCCTCGTCACACTGGACAGAGTTTCGGTATTACTGGTGAAACGTGGATGTTCTGACATTTCAGAATATCTCTGACTACCCCCTCGGGGAATATCGTCGTGAGCATATACTTATGCTTATGTTGTAATGTTGTCAGACGTCAATAGATTTTACTTTTTTTCTACGTTCCGTTACCCAATAAATTTGGTTGTAAAGTCTGGTTACTATGAAATCAATACTTCGTTCTTTCGTTTGCGATGTTTTCTGTGTGAAACGAAACTGTTTTGGCCCATCCGAAGGTCTCAAAAATGAAGAAAAACGTAATCACTCGGAATGAAAATCTCTATTCGAAGGCGAATCTCAATGTCACCGGTGATGTTCTCGAAAAATCTCACTCCAGTTTTGTAACTGACTGACAGACAACCATCGCCTAAACCGCTTAAGATAGAACATGCAATTGCAATATAATATTCTACAGTCTTTGACTATTTATATGTGGACTGGTTACGCGTGTAATTCTACTAACAAACATTTCTGCCACTTTTTGCGGGGGGCGAGGTAACATGACATCCGCAAGTTTGGATTTTATTCCCCATAACTTTAGATTCTAATTTTGAATGTTAAAAATCATGAAAAGTAGTCTCGTGTGAACCCCAAACGTTCTAAGTTCGAAGTTATTATTTCGCAATTATAGGCTGTCTCGTTTAGTGATAAGGTGGTAAGGCGATAAGACCGCCTTTTTTGTACCTACTTTTAATTCTTTATCTGTATTCAAATGTATGTTCTGTTTTGGTGTGCAATAAAGTATAATTGAATTGAATTGAACTGTGTAAAATTGAATGTAAATGCACAAGATCAATTGTGCTTATACCGTGGCAGAGGGGAAATGCTACCGCAAGGCTAGTCCTTATAATAATTAGTCAAAGTCTACAGTGGATCTACCTAGGGGTCTTTTGAAAGTTAACCCCTAAAGAGGTGCACTGGGGTGTTGATGTTTTCCGAAATCTACGCTGACGAAGTCTTGTTTAACCTGTCGTATGCCGGGAAATACAGCTACAATAGAAATTAATTGTTTTCGTCGCGCGGATCCGCGTTCCAGCAGCCGAGAGCTTTTACGAGCTTTTGCCCGTGATTTCGTCTGAAACTATTGTAAGGGGATGATCAGAGGTGCTATTGTGTATTGTGCTCTTTACGATTACGATACAATACACGAATACGGATCGATCGTGGTTAAAATTTCGTATTGTGTAAAAAAATTTCCTCGAATCGGCATGAAAAGAATGTAAATAGAATGATTTTTATACAAATTTCGCGTCTGGTTTTTGCTTTGTCAAGAATTTGAAGAAATAAAAAGGCCAATTAAAATTAAGTAAAACACGGATTTGCAGCTTCAAACTTACACTAAAAACTAAGAATTTTCCATTTTGAGACATAAAACCTTTTTTTTTTCAAAATAGACGAAATCTTACCAATAAATATACAAATTTTATTTAGAATGCAACCATACGAACAAAACTATGGGACCGATGTCGAAATGAAGAAAAATAGAAAAATCTGCTGTCTACAAAACTGCAAACCTACTCGAATGTATGGGAAACTGCATTTTTATTTTATTTTTAGGAGACCGACCAATAGAAAAAGTTGATCAGTTTGATGGTCTGATCATCCCCTTAGTATAGTTTCAGCTAATTATGTTGACTCGAAAAATAAAAATTAAATAGAAATAAATATGTTAATAAAAACCAAGAAAAGGAATGATGTTTTTTGAATGAATGAAAATAAATGTGTAAACATTTAAAAGGTTAATTAAAAAAGTACCTAAACAACAAAACAGTACTGTTGTTTATAATTTTCCAGGTCTAAAAATTAGCTTTTAAACACATTAAAAAGTTTAACAAATTAACGAAGCTTCGTTTGCGGTAGCATTTCCCCTCTGCCACGGTATAAGCACAATTGATCTTGTGCATTTACATTCAATTGTACACCTTATCACTAAACGAGACAGCCTATAATTGCGAAATAATAACTTCGAACTTAGAACGTTTGGGGTTCACACGAGACCACTTTTCATGATTTTTAACATTCAAAATTAGAATCTAAAGTTATGGGGAATAAAATCCAAAGTTACGGATTTCATGTTACCTACCCCCGCAAAAAGTGGCAGAAATGTTTGTTAGTAGAATTACACGCGTAACCTGTCCACATATAAATAGTCAAAGATTTTAACAGAATAAACCAACAAGATGGCGTGATATAGTACAATCAGTGAGATAAGATATTGTAACAGTTACAAAATATATATGTTGAACATTTCCTACGTTTGTTTGTCTGCCTGTTTATGTTTCCGACACGTTAATGACACTGTTAATTAATTATTGTAATTACTGGACACGAGTTTATTGTTATAGGTTTTATTTTTATCTTACACTATAAATAGGTATGTACAGTCTATCTATAAATAGATGTAAAAAAGGTTAGTATAAACTCGATGATTATTTGAATGACCAATATGTCTGGTCTTGACAATGTTACACTATGTAATTTAATATTGAATTTATGTAATTGTACTTCGTATATTTTGTTTTGTTTAAAAGAAGTGTGTTGTAGAGTTTCTGGCCGCATCTTCTCTACAGCGGAACACCTTCCGACGCGGTGGTAGATTCAAAAACATGACGTCAAAAAGTTATCTATGTGATATTATTTTGAATAAACAATTTTGACTTTGACTTTGACTTTGTACATACTACTTATACAGGGTCCTTCTTAATATGCTGATAGTTTTTATAGGGGATGACCAGACCATCAAACTGAACAACTTTCTCTATGGGACCAACATCGTAATCACGAAAAAAAACCAGCTGTCCTATACATTTGGCTTGAGTAGGTTTGCACGTTCGTATGGAACAGCAGATTTTTTTTTCGCGATTTCGAAAGAGAAAGTTGTTCAGTTTGATGGTCTGATCATACCCTTAAAAAGTGTCAGCATATTAAGAAGGACCCTATGTACACTTTTGTACTATTGTCGCAGTATACAACGTGTTAATGAATAACCTCAGAACCTCATTCACCCGAACTGATTTAAAACAAAAATTTCATTATTTTGATACTTAAAATTTAATGTTATTCGAATTTTAGTTTTGACGCAAAAATGATTTGTTATCATTTCAGCAATGAATGAAAGCGGTAACGTGCTCATGTTTTGGTAGTTGTAGGATGATTTTGTCTGGAACAGCTGTTTTTTTGTGATTTCATGTTTGATCCTATCGTAAAAGTTGTCCAGTTTGATGGTCTAAATCACCCCTAATATTTGTCGATTCATTTCAATTATGCCCTATAGTCTTAGAACTCCTGAAAACAATACCTAATCACTTTCGTTACGTACATAATTAACAAACGAAAAAAACAGTTGAATAATCTACAATTAACGATAATCTAATTAGTTGTTACACAATATGAGGTGACCGGCCCCTGGTAACCAATAATCCTGTTAAATCTTCATACATCACAAAACTACCCTTGCAATAGTCCATATTTTTACGACGTAAGGTTGAAAATTGCCTGATTAACAGGACTTCATGTGTGGAGTGAAGAATGAAACATAATACAACCCTTATAGTTTCTTATAGCTGGGTGATAAGGTTGAAAATGGCGTGGTTATTAGAACGTTGACTAAACAAGAATTAACGTAACAGCTTGTGATGTAAACTGGCTTCTAATTACTATACACCTACACAGTGTTAACATTTACATCATCATCAGCCTGCCCTTATCACAATAGTGTCATTGTTGCAACACCTATGTCATGAACGGGAGACGCATTCATTTCTATCAGATGTCATTTCAGTGCGCTCCTTTCTTACTCATCGGAATATGATTTAGAACCAGGAGCGATCGAAGCGAGCTCGAGCTTTCTATGTATTATAACTCATTTTCCAGCCGTTTTTAAGGCTATTTCATCTACGAAACAAAAAGCTGAAGCGAACGAAGCGAGCTCATGATTATGCTAACTACATAATAACGTGATTGGGGAGCTCATGCCGAAATCAAGTTGATTTGGATTTGAGACAAAAAACTGGAGCGAACAAGCTTAGTTTCAGAGCGCAGAAACAAATAACAAAAGATTGAGCGAGCAAAGCGAGCTCGTAGATTGGCAGTATATTTAACTTTTTTTCTGACTATGTGTGAGGCCTCCAAGTCCCAAGACCGGAAGCCCGGGCCCGCAACTCAAAAATGCCTTCTGGACTTCTCTTCTCGAGATTTTGAGGCCCCTCAGAGCCGGGGCCTGGGACGGACCATATATGGTTCTTCTTAATAATGCTGGGATACTCAGATCTGCAGACTGAACTAGTTTCTCTATGGCACTAATATCGAAGTTTCGATGTTGGTCCCATAGAGAAAGTTGTTCAGTATGATGGTCTGATGATCCCCTTTATTAAGAAGCACTGTATATTTAGCTCATGCTTACACGAATGAAGAAAATTGACAACAGAGCTCTTGATAATTTAACGATAAATCGAGATAGATAGCTTCAATTTTATCCACTGATAAAATAGGAATTTGTTCCTTTTTGCAAAAATGTTGTCCTCGTGAAGAATACAGGACCAAAAAACCGGCCAAGAGCGTGTTATGTATGGCCAGCCATGATCCTTATCATGGCCGGCCATCCGTAGCCGTTGTAGTACAAAGTAGGTACTGGAGTAGTGACGACGGGCTCACTCCCCATCACATTGGACAGAGTTTCTGTACTACTAAAGTCGGGACAATGTAATAGGCCACATTTGACATCTGTCAGTTTAAGCTTCATAGTGAGGTGACCTGCTTAAAAACATCGATTAAAGCGAATGAATCGATACGGATTTCAAACATACGTGAATCGAATTATATGTGAATATCGCGATTTGTTGGAACTACGTTTTACATCGATTTTTTTGGGTTACATCCCTAGTGTTACAAAAGAAAAAGGGTTCACCGACGCAACATTGTAACGACGTTCAGTTCTTTGGAACAGAAATTTTTTATTATGTTTAGAATGGTTTATTAGTGAAAGTAAATCGTAAAATTACCTTCTTGGGTCATTATTACATTAAATATGTAATCGTAATAAAAAAAAAGTAGGTAAAGCAATTGTACAGTTCTAACTTCGAAAAAATATATATTATTCTATGCCCGCCGTTACAAGGTTATGATTGGTGAAGTATCAATAGATGTATAACGTGGCTTTTTAAATTGTCCCGACTGTAGTAAAACGATGTTCTGAGGTTTCAGAATATCCTGACTATTACCTACGGGGAATATATTCTTAAGCATAAAAACCTCGAAAATAACCTCGGCCGATCCAATATGTTATTTTCAACCACTTGAACAAGACATAAATAACTCATAAAAATACAATTCAATTCATAAATTGGCAAAAAATGTACTTATCAGTTCTAGATCAGCCTTGGGCAAACCCCAGCGATTCGGTTTTAGTTAATTTATGATAACGACCCGCGTTTAACTGCATTCGATCAAGGATTTAGACATAAAAATATGAGTCAATTCTTATTTGATCTGAGATCTAACGTTTTCTAATCATCATCATCATCGGTCTATACAGGGTTTTATAGAAAGGTGTGGTCATTATTTAAAGGAGTGCTTCAGATTTAGATTTTCTAAAACTGATCAATTTTCACTATTGGCTATGTGCACGACACTAGCGCGAATTATTTCAAGAAACATGTTAGTTAAAAGTTTGTTATTTTTATAATAAAATAATGTAAAAACTAATGAAATTAGCAACAATATCGATATTAAACATTTTAAAATATTATTTTCTCTGTTTGATTCTCCACGATATTTTCAGTGCAAATTTCCGTACAAACTTTTATCCCGGTTTTCACACCTTTAAAGAAAAAATTTCAAAAAACGCTTTTTAGTGAGCACCTGCGAATGCCATGCCAAATTTTAAGTTTTTTAGTCTTCACAGTTTTGGAGATTTCGTGTTGAGTCAGTGTGTGGATTTGCATAGATTCAAGCATATTTTTACACAGCTTGCCCAACAAAAGTACACATTTCTGCCACCCCGAGCGCTGCTATCGATTTGTCAGTTCCCATCACCACTTCGCACATAAAAAAATACAGGGTGAAATTTATATAATTAACATCCTTTTAAACTAAGAGTCTACCCATCAAACTGAACAACTTTTACTATGGAAGCAAACCGATCGGAGCAAAAAAAAATCAGTGTTGCATACATTTGAGTCGAGTAGGCATGGCAGTTTAGTTTGAATCCTTTGTTCCCATAGTAAAAGTGGTTCAGTTTGATGGTTAGACTCTTAGTTTAAAAGGATGCTAATGATATCAATTTCGCCCTAGAGTGACCATTTATTAGAAAACGTCAAGACAGGTATATTTAGGCAGCTTGAAAATACTTTGACAGCTTTTCTTAGTTTAAAGGATGCTAATGATATAAATTTCATCCTATACAGGGTGTAAGGAAAATAATCATTAACCTTTAAGAGGATATAATTCGGAGCGCGCTCCATAGAAACGTAATATGGTGATATTTTCAATATTAACCAATTAAACTCAATGAAATTTTTCAGAATCAATCTACAAACAAATTTCTATGCTTGTATAGAGTCAGATTTTCGTTAAAATGTATAGTTTTAAAGTAACAGTGCCTCAAAGATTTTCATACAAATCTAAAATTAATCCCTGACTCCATACAAGCATAGATATTTGTTTCAAGATTGTTTCAGCAAAATTTCATTGACTTTAATTGGTTAGTATTGAAAATATCACCATAGTACGTTTGTATGGAGCGCGCTCCGAATTATATCCCCTTAAACCACACACTCTGCCCATCAAACTGAACAACTTTTTTCTATGGGAACAAACGTGTCAGAACGAAAAAAGTTTCAGCTTTGAATCGAGTAGGTATTGCAGTTTAGTATTTGTTTGTGATTGTTTTGTATTTTTCTATTCTTGGTGAGCAAATCTACACTAATATTATAAAGAGGAAAGATTTGTACCTATTTTTGTATGTTTGTATGTTTGTAATGAATAGGCTCAAAAAGTACTGGGCCGATTTAAAAAAATCTTTTACCAATAGAATGCTACATTCTTCCAATTTGACATAGGCTACATTTCATTTTGAAATAAAATTAGGGATCCTTGGTAAAATAGACAATTGTCTACCCCGTGCGAAGCCGGGACGGGCTGCTAGTAAATAATATTTATCTTATCTTATGTTATCCGCAAAAAATTCTTTGTTTGATTGATCTCACCTCATATCACAAGTACCATTGCACAAAACCTTGGTATATTTAAACCCTAATTATAATTTAAAACAATGCTCGTCTACAGACACGCCCAATTATAATGCGATTGCATAGGCAGATGCATAGGCAGGTAGTGTAGGTATGTAAGTTGTTCGTGAACATCGATTGCATTTTTTTCTACGATTAACACAGATTCTTATAATAGTATTCATTGCATTATTATACCTACCTTAAAATACATATAATACAGAGAGTCAACTTCGTACAGATGTGCGACCGATCATGCAACAGCAATAACACCAATGTAACGTTGTACTTTAATTACCTACTACAGTGCATTTAAGAGAAGAGAGGACGACCAAAGAAAAGATGGATGTATTGTGTGAAAGATGACATGTGTAAAAAAGGTGTGTGCGCTGAAATGACGGCTAAAAGAGATGAATTGAGGAAGACAACATATTGCGCCGACCCCAAATAATGGGATAAGGGCAGGAAGAAGAGAGTGCATTTAAGAGCGTTTACACTGTTCTGTAAATGAAAATAGTTCATTGGTGCCCTGAAAATTGAAGATTTCTCAATCAAGTAAACCTAAAATAAAGATGTTCATGGTACCTTACAGTTAGTAAGGGGCATTGTTTTTATTCGAAAGCCTAGAAGCCACTTTTATACCATTGAATTGATCGTGAAAAATACAATTTATGTCCCATATATTAGGGACGAATTAGGTTTGCAGCTTCGTATGGGATAAATGATTTTTTTTCACGATTTTAATGTTGGTCCCATAAAGAAAGTTTTATTAAGTTTGATGTTTTGATCAACCCCCTAAAATAGTTTCAGATAATTTTTCTAGACCCAACGTAAACATTTTCCTATCTACCTAAAATGTTACTTAACCTTATTAATCGTTACATTACTTCTCAGTTTTACTTGTATGAAGTAGACTTTCTGCATTAAATCTATTTTGTGATTCATAGTATCTTTTTTTGCGTGACTTTATGCGGTTTGGATTTATTGTTTATGAAATCAAAATTATTTAAAATGAAAATTTTATCAGTAACAGTTCATTTATTCCCACCTTTATTCATGGGAGATCAGTGTCCTGCGTTGAAAATTCATGTTTTTTTTCACGACATATCACCACAGATTACTTAATAGTTACTACGATATATCACGAGTAAAGATATTCGGATGCATATTTACCTAAACTTCGTTTTTGGCTACGAAGTTATGGAAGCGGCTTCTTTTTTAAATAAATCCCGTATGCAAAGAAATCCGGTAATGCACAACTAATCGGATGCATGGTGTGAAAGCGACTTCTTAAAACGATTTAATTAAAAAAAGAAAAAAAAAATGTTTTCGGGATAATAAATCCTGGTATGTCAGGAAGTTCGGGAATGCATAACTACTCGATGCATAGTATGGAAGCGACTTCTTAAAATTATATAGGTAATTAAAAATAAAAATGAAATTGTTTATATAGGGTCCTTCTTAATATGCTGACACTTTTTTAAGCGCATGATACTACCGTCAAACTGAACAACTTCCTCTATGGCTAACTTCTCTTCCATACAAAATTGCAAACCTACTCGAGCCAAATGTATGGGACAGCTGATTTTTTTTCGCAATTTCGATGTTGGTCGCATAGAGAAAGTTGTTCAGTTTGATGGTCTGATCATCCCCTTAAAAAGTGTCAGCATATTTCGAAGGACCCTGTATAAAAGTGCACTCCATAATAGCAAACACCTCAACTTTAGGTAAATATGCATTCGATTATCCGATCTCTAATCACGAGGTATGAAAAAGCTTGCTATTTTCCAAAAATGTTTCAGCGCAAAACGTTCTCCTAAAGTTTAGAGGGACAACACTTTTGCCTTTTTTTTTTAGAGTCTACAGGGTGACAGCCTAGCAAATACTGAAACCGTGAATTCTTGCCATCAAACTGAACAACTTCCACTATGGAGCCACCCTCAGGAAACGCAAAAATAATCTGCTGCTCCATACAAAACAGCTGTACCTACTCGACTCAAATGTATGAAATAGCTGATTTTTTTCCGTGATTCCTGAGGGTGGCTCTGTAAGGTCTAACAAAATTAGCTGAAACTATTTTAAGGGGATGATCAGACCGTCAAACTGAACAACTTTCTCTATCGCACCAACATCGAAATCGCGAAAAAAAAACTGCAGTTCCATACAAAACTGCAAACATAACTCGACTCAAATGTATGGGACATCAGATATTTTTTTCGCGATTTCGATATTGGTCCCATAGAGAAAGTTGTTCAGTTTGATGGTCTGATCATCCCCTTAAAATAGTTTCAGATATTTGTTTTAGACGTTGTATAGTGAAAGTTTTTTTGATGGTCTGAATTTGCCGTTTCAGTATTTGCTAGGCTGTCACTTACACCCTGTATAGTATTATTAATTTATGTTAACTCCTATTACCTAATAAATAAATTAAGCGAAAAAAGCGCTGAGAAAAGAAATTAATTGTGTAAATAAATAGGTACAATAGTTACGGAAACACATTACATGAATCATCTACTAGAATTACCATGTTAACAGAAAAGGCAAAGGTCGAATGTAACTACACGAGAGATTGAAAATCTTACAACTGTAAGGGCCGGTTTCACCACTTTTGAGTAAGTTCTTGTTCGCTTATCCGACAGATATTTGGACATATCGACGGGGAAGTGCCAACAACTCTTAACTTAATTTTTTTTACGAAAACGGCTTATGAATGCTGTTCGATAGAGAATGAATTGCGCGTCTACTGATATTATGAATTAAGTTGAAATCTTTGACTAATTATTATAAGGACTAGCCTTGCGGTAACATTTCCCCTCTGCCACGGTATAAGCACAATTGATCTTGTGCATTTACATTCAATTTTACACCTTATCACTAAACGAGACAGCCTATAATTGCGAAATAATAACTTCAAACTTAGAACGTTTGGGGTTCACACGAGACTACTTTTCATGATTTAAACATTCAAAATTAGAATCTAAAGTTATGGGGAATAAAATCCAAAGTTGCGGATTTCATGTTACCTCGCCCCCCGCAAAAAGTGGCAGAAATGTTTATTAGTAGAATTACACGTGTAACCAGTCCACATATAAAGAGTCTAAGGTTGAAATTCGCAAAATTTACGTAAGCACCGAAGAAATATCTCCTATATTAAGGTCCATCAAAACCTGATTAATTTTCGCCTCCTGTAAAATTTGGTTTTTGTAAGTTAGGAGTTGTTAGCACTTCCCCGTCGATATCTTTCATACAAAATATGTAAAACTATCAGACGGATAAGCTAACAAGGACTTACTAAGAAGTGGTGAAACAGGCCCTAACAATTGTTTTTTCTTGAGACAATTTTTTTTAAAGTTATAAGCTGTATGATCCCAGTGCAAGAATCTTACGAATAATGGTGAGAGGATAATGGGAGTTGGTCGTACTCCACGAGGCAAGCAGGATAATAAATGAAAATATTTGAAATAAACATAGAAAATGTCAAGTATAAAAAGTAAATAAATATTAAAGAAAAATAGGTTATAACAAATGAAATCCAAACCTGAAAATTCTAGAATCGAATTTGAATTTCTATAATAGGTACATACTTATTTTGATAATAATAATGCTTTCCGATTTCTCTAGCGATAATTCTGTTATCAAAATCATACACATTTTATCAGATCGTTAATTAAAATAAATTAATAGTCTAAGACCCCTAATTAAACTATTATTCATAATTATAAAGTAAAATGGTTGTAATTTTCTACGGATCCTTACAACTATTACGCACTCCCGCGTCACACCGTCTGGCAATGTCATCGCTTCCGATTTTCCGAACACTCATTTAGCTCCTTTTACCTTACACACGACCGATATTATAAAACCGGTGCGTGGTCGCCGCGCGCCCGCAGTCCACCGCGCGCTACCTAGCGAGTCACACGCGCCTGTTATGTTCTAGTGTCTTACATACAACAATAAACCATGGAGGAAATCAACCCCTCCAGTGTTCCCGAAGACGAAGGAATTACTACCGACCGCCGCCCTTCCACCGACGAACACGCCGATCTCTCAGATACAGCGTCCGAAACAGGATCGGGTGGTGGCAAAGATTCAGGGTGTGAAGTCGCAGTCGAAACTCAGGAACCCCCCTACAACCCTCCCGACGAAGAACTAGCCAACAGAATAGTGTCACAAGTTGAGTTTTACTTCTCGGACGCCAATATAACTAAGGATGCTTTCTTGCTCAAACACGTCAGGAGGAATAAGGAGGGGTATGTTTCCCTGAAGTTGATATCCAGTTTTAAAAGGGTTAAACACTTGACTAAGGATTGGAGAGTCGTCGCCGAAGCCTTGAAGAGGTCCACGAAACTGGAGATTAATGAAGCTGGGACGAAATTGCGTCGGATGGAGCCACTGCCTGCCTACGACGAGACGACTCCATCGAGGACTGTCGTTGCTGTCAAAATGCCTATCGAACGTCCATCGGTAGAAAATGTGTCGCGTTTGTTCGCGGGTTGCGGCGAGATTGCATTGGTCAGGGTGTTGAGACCAGGCAATCCTGTGCCAGCTGACGTCCGCCAGTTTCTTAACAAGAACCCTAGTTTGGTTAACTGTGTGTGTGCTTTAGTTGAGTTCACGGAATCCGAAGCTGCGAGAGAAGCTTTGCGTCTCCAGAGCTCCGACGAGGAAGGTATGAGAGTGTATGAACTGAACGGTGTGCCTAAAGAACCCAAGAGGAAGGCTCCGATCCGCCGCGCGCCTCCTCGAAGACACGAGTGCGAATATTCCTCATGCTGTAGCGGTTCCGAAGCTGAATACGACTACAGATATGGAAATCCTTACTACAGGAGAAGCTCAAGCGGCTTCTTCACCCCTCGCGCTCCAGAAATCCAGACCTGGCTACCTCGGCGGCCGTCGACTTGCAGCCACAGTTCGGATTCAGGAGTATCTTTCTACTGTAATTCTAGAAGAACGTCCCAAGTTAGTACGGGAAGCAATAGCAGCGCAGAAGGGTGGCTGTCGAGGAGGTTGTCCGGGTGTTCTATAACTGGGACTGAATGCGGAGGAAGAAGGTTGTCGTGTGCGCCTCGCTTCGAGCCCAGGACCCCGGCTGTCCCGGATGGTACGAGGGGTTTCCACGCTGCAGCTCGCCAGCGAAGAATCTCGGACCTCGCGTTGTATTCGCGCTAGAAAGCGCACGCCAACCGTAACTCCTTTCTAATCACGTTGGATAACTGCCTTTCACGTTCTGGTCGTTGGTTTTTTAATCTATTTCGTACGAGGAAACGATGTTATGCTGAATTGTTACCGTGATCGCGTGCTCCGATTGGCTATTTAGCTTTTAAAATTATCTTTATTGTTGGATCAATTTTAGAATTCTATGGAGAGACGTTATTTAATTTGATTGTATTATGAAATTGAAGTTACCTATTTGTACTTAAAAAGACATTTTCCGTTTTCTTTTCTCGTATCTATTATCTAAGTAGTTTTATAAAATGTGATCGAATAAGCTCATGTAGTATTAAGTCACAGACAGCTGTGTTTAGTATAATTTATCTGTTATCTGTAATTTATTAGAGTTATTTATTTGTAATTCGCGTAATTTATTGCGGTGAGCGCACGCATCGTGGTCGAGTTTTCATCCGAGTTATGTCAGAGTTGTGTGCACAAAACTAATAAAACAAAATCGACATTCAGAGTGAATGTAGACTCTAAAACATGAGGAATGTGAAGATCTGTCGATAAAATTTTATGTGGCGGAATAACAGAGCGTAAAACGGATTAAATGTTACGCAAGAAAATTGCGAGCGTAACGAATACACAAGAAACTTTTAATGGCAAAGGAATCGTTGATATACAGCCTCTTATTCCGTCAGACGACAAAACCACGTTGCGTTTTGGCCGAAATAACATGTTAATTCACTTTTACTAAAATAAGTCATTTAAATAATTTAAGTCAGTCGCGCCATGTCATGTTATTATTAATAGTTTTTTTTAATGTTATTTTTTAAGATTTTATTTGTGATGTAGAGTAGTTCAGATACTTGGTGAATGTGTTCAAGTTACATAACTATACTTTCGTGGCTTGAATGCTATACGTATTTATTTATCTCTTTTTATAATGAGTTCGTAATGTCTTTGCTTTTTTGTAAAAAAATTTTTTTTTACATTGACATACGAATCTCTGCTGAAACTATTGTAAAATTAATTGTAAAAAGACGATAATTTTAATTATAAACTTTTGAACAAACTTGCTTTTTTTTTTTTACTAGTGATGTGACCTTCTTGATCTTGATGGAAAGTAGGTCCATTTTCGACCCCGGTTCACCTTGACGAATCGATTCACACGCTTTGACAGTTCATTTCGTTGCCCAACTTTTGTTTTCGGAACGATAATAAATTAAATTTAATAATTCGGAAACGGATATTGCAATTAAAATATTAATATTAAAAGTCGGACGCAGACTAATATTACATCATAATGTTTTTTACATAATAATTGCCGCGGCGATTAAAAGTCCGTTTTGAACACTTTGAAATCAAAACACGAAAATAGAGCTACATGATATTTTATTTAGTATAGAATTTTATTCATATTCTTGACTTGATTGACGGTCCGGTAGCTCAGTCGGTAGTGAACCTGCCTGCTGTGCCGAGGGTCGCGGGTTCGAATCCCGTAAGGGACAAATATTTGTATGATGAATATTTGTACCCGAGTCATGGATGTTTGTATCTACCTATATAGGTACTATATGTATTCTATATCGTTGTCTAGTCATCATAACACAAGTCCAGGCTAGATTCTGGTACTTTAAATGTGACTAGATAATTTGTGTGACAATGTCCAAGATATTTATTTATTTAATTTAAAAAATTCTGGAATTCTGGATTATTATTATGGTACTTGAGATCTTATATTATAACTATACAATTATTCTAAATTTGAAATTTCGATACGTAAAAAACACTAGTATTTTATTTATACAGGGTCCTTCTTAATATGCTGACACTTTTTAAGGGTATGATCAGACCATCAAACTGAACAACTTTCTCCACGGAACCAACATGGAAATCGCAAAAAAAAAATCTGCTGTCCCATATATTTTGCTCGAGTAGGTTCGCAGTTTTGTATGGAACAGCTGATTTTATTTCGCGTATTCGATGTTGGTGTCATAGAGAAAGTTGTTCAGTTTGACGGTCTGATCAACCTCTTAAAAAAGTGTCAGCATATTAAGAAGGACCCTACATTCTGGAATATGGTATTTGTGATCAAAAACTATAAAATTTACCTAAAAAACAATATTTTGTCAAATAAGTTGGTAGTATTTTTTTAGTAGGTAGGTTATAAACAGTCTATCACACTTTAAAAAGTCTTATTTTTACTTGTCATCATTTTCTCTTTTGACTAATTCTACCTACCTATTATAAAAACAGTTGTAAAAACTACAAACAACGATAACAAAATGTATTTTAAACCGTTTGAAGAAGTTGCGAATTATCAATTTAAATAACTAATTAGGTGTTTGCTCATTTGCATATGACTCACCTCATCGTTTTTGATAAACAAAACAAATTAGGTTCTTGTTAACAGCTGTATTATGGCTGTATATCAAACTTTACTACACACGTACTAGTCCGATAGCGCTGGCCTATTTTGATGTCATAAGTTTCAATAATTCTAAAGTTGCTTATTTCTTGCCTGTGGATACAGTTGTACATATGAAGCTTATTATCGAGTTTTGTGTCACTTCTGTTACTTGCATTTTCAGTAATTTGATGATTTGTGGTTGATTCTTTTTATTCAAATCCAAACTGGCAAAATTTATTTAAAGTTTAAAATAATTATGGTATCATATCTAGGGTAACCTGCGGAGTGTGAAAACACAGTTTGTGTCATCTTCGTCCAGTGCAAACTGACATAGGGTCA
Source organism: Agonopterix alstromeriana (assembly GCA_963924505.1). Lineage (NCBI taxonomy): Eukaryota > Metazoa > Arthropoda > Insecta > Lepidoptera > Depressariidae > Agonopterix > Agonopterix alstromeriana. The sequence continues at coordinate 1,872,069 of OZ004684.1, forward strand.
TCATGTAAAAACAGAGCAAAAAAAAATTTCAAATTAGTGAAATAGGTATTTCCTTTCTCAGATCACTTACATATGCCTATTTATCAAATTTGTGCCAAATTAGGGCACGCAATTTTAAGATTTTTAATTATTTTGTGTTTCCAAGCTGTAATCGCTTCAAAAAAATATTACAATTATTCGAGTTTTATATTCAATATCATAAATGCATGAAAAATCGACATTGTAAATTTGTGTCATTTTCATCCACGATATTTACTTATCTACACTAATATTATAAAGAGGAAAGATTTGTACCTATTTTTGTATGTTTGTATGTTTGTAATGAATAGGCTCAAAAAGTACTGGGCCGATTAAAAAAATTCTTTCACCAATAGAATGCTACATTCTTCCAATTTGACATAGGCTACATTTCATTTTGAAAAAAATTAAGGATCCTTGGTAAAATTTGAACAATGTAACCGAAGGTGTAGAAAAATGAGTCTTAAAATTTATTTGTCTACCCCGTGCGAAGCCGGGACGGGCTGCTAGTATGAATATAAAAATACAAAAACAATGGTTGCGGTCGAAGCGCGGCGGCGCGGCGCGGCGCAGCGCGGTGGGCGGGGGGCATACGCACGCACAGCACGGCACACACGTTCGTTCGGTACCTACGATTTCTAGCGTTCTTCGATTCGCTTCGGATTTATTGGGTAGCATGGCACCGTGATATTATAGCGTTAACACACCTTCGCTCTCTTTCTATTTTCACATGAACGAACGAGATAAAAGGCGTGATAAAGCCGTGTAACGTGCTTCTGAACTAATATAACGGCATAACTACCTACCGCTTTTTCGTTAAGGGCCTATGTCGAAAAATAATTGAAGCGAAATGGGCGTGGCTTAGTCGCAGCAAGCGCCCCGCGCCCCGCTACCGAACATCGTCGCGCACTAGCCCGCGAAAATCAAATCACTCAAAATGCATAGAAGACGCTTCGCTGTTAAGATATTATTAGTACCTTTTGTCGTATGAAAAAACACAATATATCATAATTAAGTATCATTCTATTTATCCTCCTTGATCAATTATTAATTTATTACAGGATCAATTACGGACAACCAATTTATAGATAGAAACAATACCTAACTAACGATACTCTTTAATTGATTTCACTTAAAAAACTTAAAACTCATTAATATCATACCGAAAATCACTGTACCTATCTAGAAGGAAAAAAACTATCATTACAGGATTTTGTTTTACTTTATAGTACGAGAGCTACCTGTTGGTAACTTTACGTCATTAGGTCCCGTAATCAAATCAATTCAACTTCTTATTTTGTACTTGTAATTGATATAATACAAGTCAAAACATTCTATGGTCAAAACATACCGACTATCTAGATGAAACCTGGAAGTTATTTTACGCCGTCAACAAAAATGTAAGAAGAACGTGAAAAAATAAGTTTCGTAATACTGCAATAATCTCAGTTATTCTCGATACCACAAGAACTTTCAGGTTGAGAAGTTGTATAACACTCATAAACCTATTTTTAAAATCCATAGGTAATTCTAAAATACCTCGCATCCCTCAGATGCATGGCATAGCATTGAAGGATGAGGATGATGCAGGATATTATAACAGGTATGAATGAATTTTAAAATGGTAAATCAACATTTATTTACAAAATCACTAATAATATTTATCTTACGACCTAAAATCAACATTTATTTACATTAGTACATTACGATAAGTGTGACTTAAGTAGTTCATTAGTGCACAGCGTCTTAAACGTATATGCAGGTTTAGGTTACAGAGTGCTGGAAAATTATTTACAACTTATTACCTTTTATTTTATCTCATACTTCTGGTATGTTCCTGCCTACGTTTCAAATTTAATGTTTTGTTCCGTTTTGTTTTTCATTATCACTGTTTCTCCGAGTACCCCAGGAAAATTAGGTGAAAAAAAGGGTCAACCTCGGAATGAGAGATAATAAGCTACAAACTTCTTTAAATCATCGTTATGACATCCTATACGTTAGGTCAAATGTCACATAAAATCTCGTTTATGCAGGTCAAAAGATCAAGGTAAAATGTCAAAAAACAGGTCTTTAGGAAATATCTTCTTTTCTATGCTCTAAATGACCTTTGAAGTTTTAAAAAAAATTGTAGAACTTTAAATTTTGTTCAAATTTGGTAATTTATAATATTTAATATAGTTAACCGTTCTTGAGATAGATAGGTAGAACGCAAAGAGTTGTAACTCCCATAACGGTTTGCTCCCATAGTAAAATGATACTTTTCCTTACACCCTGTATAATATTATTTGGCGTTATTAATGAAAATATATAATTTCAATAACTATACACGAAAGAAGATGATGAAGAATTATTTCGAGTTTGAATCAATCGGGATAGAAAAACGAGTACAGAATGGTGACCCTGAGCAGCGCGCATTGAAGATATTGAATGAAACCAGTCACCGCCTGCCCGACAGACGCTTCAAAACAATACTTATATGGAAAGAAGACGACATAAAGATTCCGAACAACTACAAAAACTCACTCAAATGGCTGCACAACCTAGAGAAGAAACTAGACCGAGATGAAGACCTGAAAAAGAAATATGAAGAAAGAATGCAAACCCTCTTCACTTTGGGCTACGCCGACGAAGCTACCACACCGACGGTGCCAAATAAAACATGGTACCTACCCCACTTCGCGGTCATTAACCCCGCGAAACCGAAGATAAGAGTAGTACACAACGCCACAGCGAAGACAGCCGGACGCAGCCTGAACGATATGCTACTCTGCGGTCCTGACTTGGTGCAATCTCTGCCGGGAGTTGTAATGCGATTTCGTCAAGACCAACACGCCGTGTCAGCTGACATAAAGGAATTAATGTTTATGCAAATATGAGTTCAAGAGGACGACAGAGAGGCACTACGATTTCTATAGCGGGGCGACGAGAGAGGGAACCAGCGACCGCGAGAGTACCGCATGACTTCGGTGATCTTCGGCGCGATGTCATCACCATGCACCGCGCTATACGTGAAGAATAGAAATGATTCAGACTTCAAAGAAAAGTATCCTGCAGCCGCACGAGTCATTGAAAAGAACCACTACATGGACGACTACATAACAAGTTTTCCGACCGAAAAAGAAGCCAAAGAAGTATCGAAATCAGTCGACTACATTCATCGGCAAGCCGGCTTCGAGCTATGCGGATGGGTGTCCAATACAAATTCAGTAGTACAGCAGTTTTCCGCCAACTCGGGCGGCGCCACGGTCTCTATCGGCGGGAGCGAGGTCCGATGGTACAACGGGCCGAGCTTCCTACGAAACCACGAACGAGAATGGCCACAAGAGACGAAGACAGAAGCACCGAAGACAGGAGAAGAGAGGGGACTTGTCACGTCACCCACCAGCGACCTGACCACGCTCACCTACCTCGAATCGAGCGATTTTCGTCGTTCCCACTTTTGCTACGAGCTACGGTGCGCATGCTACAGTTTGTCAATTTATGTCGAAAGAAGAAAAATGAAACAGTATTGACTACGAAGCGCAAACGAACGAAAGAAAACAATAAAAACGACTCTGATTGAAAGATTGATAAGAAAACACGCAAGAGCGAGACACCGTACGTGAAGAAATGAGATAGCAACACCATCGGTATCGAAGCGCACTAACTCATTCGCGCTGAGAAACTATGGTGGAAACCTGTACAAGAAGATTGTCTTTCCGAAGATTTACGTCAAGTAAGGAGCGGCGCGACGCCTCAGCCAGGAGACAAGCTGTCGGCGCTATCAGTGGTCGTCGGCGAAGATGGCTCAAAGGAAGAATCCACGTAGCACCTGACATCGTTGAAGACACTGCGAGCCCGACCGTACTCGACGGGAAACACTACTTCACGCGGCTGTACATACAACACGTACACGAGCGACTACATGGCGGTATCGAAACCGTCGTGAATGAGCTACAGCAGCGACTATGGGTACTGAAGATACGACCCACGGTGCGTGAACGTCATCAAACACTATCAACTATGCAAGATACGAAGAGCGAAGCCTACTTCTCCGGCAACCGGCGACCTGAGGAGGTTCGTGGCACGAAGAGGAGTGCCTAAGGAGCTATGGAGTGACAACGCGACGTGCTTCAAGGCTGCGGAGAAGGAGCTCGCCAAGGCCGCGCTGGCGGCGGTCAGCGAGGAGGCGACGGCACGGCGCATCACCTGCCGCTACGTACCCCCGGCCTCCCCCTTCATGGACAGCGTGTGGGAGCGCATGGTACGCACTGTGAAGGAGGCACTGCGCGTCAAACTCCACGAGCAGTACCCTAGCGACGAGACACTGCTCACCCTGCTCGTCGAGTCGGAGAACACCGTCAACTCCCACCCACTCACACACGTGGCGGTGACTCCAGAAGAACCGGAGGCGCTTACACCCAACCACATCCTGTTGGGACCCAAACGACCTCACCGCGCGCAAGCGCAGCGCGCTCAACGCCTGGCGGACTTCTTCTGGAGCCGCTAGGTCAAAGAGTACCAGCCTCTACTCCAAAACCGGCGGGAGCCTCACACGACCAGCGCACGCTATCGGCGACCTGGTACTCGTCTGCGACCCCACCCTGCCCCGCAACACATGGCCGACAGGAAGGATCGTCGCGGTCTACCCAGGGCGAGACGGCGAGGTGAGGATCGTGGACGTCGTAACCAGCAACGGGCATGTCATCCGGAGACCGACCAAGAGGATCGTCGTGCTACAGGTTGGATCGCAGAGCTGCGACGGCAGGAGAAATGTGCACGACAGAACCTGAATTGACTACCTTTGTACATAGTTTTTTACATTACTTCGTTTATTTCGTTTTATATACCCTTTTATACTAGTAGGATAAGTTTAGGTTAAGTGTTCATTTCAATAAATAAATTTGTCTTATTAGAATTAGGGCTTAGCACATAAGTTATGTAAATAGTTCTAATAGGATTCTTATTTGATTTCTGTAGTGACTTCTACCCCAGATTAGATTAGGTACACTTCCCTATTAAAATTAAAGCATAGCACAAGTAAATAAAACAAATAGAATCGAGTTCGAACTTATAAATTCCAATTAGAAATTACGCCAATAACCTTCACTACCTCATTAGAAGGGGTAGAATGCTATTAGAAATAAGTGTTAGAAAGAGACAGAACGCTCCATCTCTGTCAGCGCATACAGGCGAGCGAGGGGGGCCCCGGCGTCCGGAACCTGTGTTATGAGGAAGAGGGGGCCGGGGTAATATAAATATTGTACCTTTCCTTTTCGTTCTGCACTCTGTTATGCACCGGCGGATGATGCACATGCTATTTTTAGAATAAGAAAATAAGTATCTTAACTATATAATTATATTGGTTTGTAAGCGTAGAAATTAAGATTGTATGAGAAATAAAGAGATTTGTATTCAGGGCAAGAGTGCGGGGTAAGGAGGGGTGGTCGCTTGAAAATAATATAAAATGGCGCCAAATCGGCGTAGATTCATTCCGGATCCAGCACTCAAGAAAGAAACAACTTGGAAGAAGAAACTCTCTGCGACCACTCGCCTTCCCTACCCTGCCCTCCAGCCTGGCTCACCATACTGACGACCCATACAATTAAGGGCCACAGAGTTTACAAACTCTCATACCAGGCAAGATGTTCCGAAGCAATAGAATCCTTCAACTCGGTAAAAATACTGACAACGGTTCATAAATACGTTTATAACCAGATTCCATTATGGCAAATAAATATAATTATTTGAAGAATTACGTGACCGACGACTTAAAGGTAATAACAGCTAGCTCTTGGTCTATGAAGTCCAAAAAAACTGCTATACATATTTGAGTGAGAAATATACTTAAGAGAAGTTTATTCCGAATGCGTAAATGCGCGCTGCATACAAACGAAGTCTGGTGATATTTTCAATACTAACCAATCAGTAAATGAAAAATTTGCAGAAACAATCTAGAAGTCAGATTATAGCATAGATTAATATGTATATTGGTTGATTACATAGGTGAGTGTACAAAGTGGTGTAGCGAGAGAAAACGGTTTGTAGATTATAAATTCACTAGTGGTATGCCTGCGTAGTTTTTGGTTTTACCCGTGGGAATAAGACTTTTTCCCGCAGTAAAAATTATCCTATAAGTATGTTAAGTTAATGAAATATTTATTTATTCCATTCAGCCGTTAAAGCGTAATTGAGTAACAAAAATCTAACATACAAATTTTCGCATATACAAGGTCAACAAGGTGTTACAAAAATACAAATAAACATTTAAGGGGGTGGTGTAGACCATCAAACTGAACAACTTTCACTATTAGACCAATATCGAAATCGCGAAAAAAAAAATTGATGTTCCATACTTTACAAATCGACTACTTAGAGCTAAAATATGTATAGGATATCAAATTTTTTTTTCGCGATTTCGATGTTGGTCCCATAGTGAAAGTTGTTCAGTTTGACGGTCGAAGTTCTAAATTGTTACTTATTAAACACCCTGTATACTGGGTGGCACTGAACGAGGGACTTTTCTTTTAAGGATGTATTCAGACAATGTATGTACAATTATTTATTTTCGAATACCTACAATGTTAATTGTTAATGAATTATGTGTACGAGAAAAAAAATAAACTAAACAACCCTAAGGAACGTGGGTACGCAACTTGCACTGAATACGAATAATGTAAACAAATACCCTCTCCCGCGCCGCTCATCTCGCCGGCCGGCGCCCGCCGCCCGCGCCCGTGCTCCTCCCCGCGTTCGCCCTTCGTGCGAAGAAGTCTGGTATTTTGTTCAAATAATAAGATTTCGTGGATAAAAACAGCACAAATTATGAATAGTGTTTTGTTACACTATAATAATCAAAACACGTAAACTCGAAGAACTTGCATTTTCTTTTGTAGATTTTACAGGGTGTTGAGATAAAAAAATAAAATATCTGTAAACTTCGTGGATGAATTCGACACAAAATATTTTAAACAACAGATATCAGTACTCTAAAACGCGTAACACCTATTTAACCTATTGTAATATTTTTTTGAGCTAGTTGGGCGACATGTTAGGTACTGGTTAAATATTTGGATTTCCGTGGACAGAGGTGACACAAAATGCCTATGTACATCAGTTACTACTTCGTTATTATCCTGAAAGTAAAATTTTCATCTATGATTTTCTTTTCGTCCAATACTGATCGAAAATACAAATACCTAAATTTCTACCTATGCAAGTACCTAAAATGACACAAACTTATGTATTAGGTTTTGCAAATGGTCCGGAACCTATATGCAAAAAACAAAAAACTTTAGAGTTTTTGAAACCTCAAAACCTAGCGCTATCGGTCTATACCGTACCGTACCTAACAAACATACTCGTACTCGTACTCATACCTTAAAAACGCGCATTGCATTATGCAATTATCGTTTGAAGAATTATGGAATTATCGTCCACTAACGAACTGGAGACCGATTGCGCTAATTTAAAACATCGAAGTTCTATTCTTATCCAATTTCAGTTCTAATCACATTGCAATCCAATTACTATTTAACTGTGCTGAATTCCGCATCGCGCTAAACTCTATGTAACTGACAGCCTTTAACGTCTGAGCGATCTGTCAAAACGGCTCTAACAGCTGGCTGTCATGAGCTGTACCGCGATAAGCGTATTACCAAATGTGTCAAAAATTATGGTTCGCACGTAGTCCAGTCATGGTTCAATCGCCGAATATTTATCGCGATTGCAGCCCAGCAGTCTGTACTGGAGTTTTCTTTTAATAGATTTTTAATAGATTGTCATCATTCTCTTGCCCATTTCCCATCATTTGGGGTCGGCGCAATATGTCATCCTCTTCCATTCATCTCTCTTAGCCGTCATTTCAGGACTCACTCCTTTCTTACGCATATCATCTTTCACACAATCTATCCATCTTTTCTTCGGCCTTCCTCTCCTACCGCAGCCATCCACATTCATACTTAACACTCGTCTCGTAATATGACACTCGTCTCTTCGCATTACATGACCATACCACGATAATCTATTACCCTGCAATTTTTCCGTCATAGGTGCTACTTTCAAACTTCCCCTAATATACTCATTCCTTATCTTATCCATTCTAGTTACACCACACATCCATCTCAACATTCTCATCTCAGCTGCATGCAATCGTTTCTCATCCGTCCCTTTTGTGGCCCAACACTCAGACCCATACATGACGACAGGTCTTATTATGGTTTTATATATTTTCCCCTTCAATTTGAGGGTTCTTTTAATAGATTGTGATAGCCAATATTACTGCCTGACGCGAGAGAAAGAGATGGGGCGCGCGCTCCTGACTAAATAAAACGACGTAAGTGCCAAATCAAACTTTATTTTATTGTGATTGTACAAATTAAATAAGTTCAATTCTGCTTTAGACAAAATTTATAAAATTTCAATATCTTTTTTTCTAAATCAAGTCTCGTGTGTCTATTATTCACCGTTTAGCAGTTCCAAGCGTTTATAGATAAAGACGGAGGCTACTTTGGCTTGTTTTTCTATCGAGAAAATGTGTCTTAATCGTGTTTTGGCCCTAAGCAAAACTTTAATAATATGTTCAATTTACACATATCCACAAATCATACTCATACTGTTAGTACTTCATGATATCTGATGCTTTGAAGAATCCTATTTTTTTCACATATCCTCTTAAACCCTAAGTGGACATCTTGCACTTGCCCATTCTACACTAATGTGACATTAATAGATAATATACTATTGGAATATTGAACTATTACATAATGTTAAATAATCTCGATGTCGAATGTAATTTATTAAATTAAAAAAAGACGGCAGCAAGCAATGGAGGCCTTGGTCTTGCACAAATTATACAGGGTGTAAGGGACAGCCCTAAACGGTGAACTCAGACCATCAAACTAAACAACTTTCACTATGGAGCCTACCTCAGGAAACGCGAAAAAAAATCAGCTGTTTCATACAAAACTGCTGTATCTACTTATCCGATTCAAATGTATGAGACAGCAGATTTTTTTCGCGTTTCCTTAGGTAGGCTCCATAGTGAAAGTCGTTCTTTTTGATGGTCTCAGTTCACCGTTTCTGTTTTAGAGGGCTGTTCCTTACATCCTGTATAAAATAATATGCACTTACCTATAGCTTGACATGTACCTAGCCGTGTACAAAGACCAGCTTTATCTTTAAACGTTTTCATCCAGCATAAGTTATTTTGTTATCAACCGCCTACTGGACAGGAAAGTAAATTACCTAATTTAATAAATTCATTTAAAAAAAACCGGTCTAGTGCAAGTCGGGCTACTCGCGCACCGAGGGTTCCGTACCACACCAACACACAACAGATTAACTTGTAAAAATTTTTGTTTTGTCCGGGACCTTTAGCGCAAGACCGACTCACACTTGGCCGGATTTTATTATTTGTTGTTACTGTAAAGTTTGCTCCATAATCACACCAGGTTGAACGCTTGTATGTATTCCCGTTTTTACGATAGAGCGAGAAGAAAAAACTTTGATAAAATTCGTTTCTTGTATGATTAACTTTTAACTTAATTTTAATTATTTGTTAGCAAATCCGCCGGAATAACGCACATTTTGTGAAAATTTCAACTATCTAGCTATTTCAGTTCAAAAGTTACAGCCCTAAATAGGTATGACGGATAAAGTCAAAAAAGTCAAAAGTCAATATAATTTATTCAATGTAGGAGCTTGCAGCACACTTATCAAACGTCAAATCTTTTTTAAAGCTACCACCGCGTCGGAACGTGTTGCCGCTGTAGAGAAGATGCGGCCAGAAACTCTACAACATAACACGACTTAATAACTATTACAATATAAATTCTTAAGCTAATGTTATACGGATAGACGGACAACGTAGGCTTAGTAATAGGGTTCCGTTTTCACCCTTTGGGTACGGAACCCTAAAAACTACGTGGACCTCTTCGATATAGACGTATTGCGTTTAGATAAATCTATCGCATTATTTCAGAACCATTTCTTTTTTTTAATCGTTCATTTATTGCTTCGGCATAATAGGTTATGGCAATTTTGTAAGGCAAAGGTCGCCGGCTATTTTCAGGGTTACCAATGTCACTTGCTTGCCTTGGTTAAGTACAAACATGTTCTTTCACGCTTTTTTGGATTGTTGTACCTTGTTTGCCATGCCCTTAAAAAACATTTTTTTTTTAATTTATAATTAGTTAAAAAAAAAAGGAATTTAAATCGAAATGTCAGAGTTCATTGAAATGTTTTCATGCATAAGATTGTTTCAGGTTAAGGTGGTTGCAGAGTTCTCAATTTCATACAAAAGTTTGACGCATACCTAATACGCGTATACTTTACACTTCAAAGTTTTTTATGTATATGGAAAAATAGTTAAGAAAATCTAGATGCCGCGTATCAAATAACATTTACAATTATAATATAATTATGAAGATATAAAGCTTTGAACTTATCCATAGAAAATTTTTTACAGGGTCCAACTTAATTTGCTGACACTTTTTTAAGGGGATGATCAGACCATCAAACTGAACAACTTTCTCTATGGGACCAACATCGTAATCACGAAAAAAAATTCTGCTGTCCCATACATTTGGCTCGAGTAGGTTTGCAGTTTTGTATAGAACAAATTTCTCTATGGCACCAACATCGAAATCGCGAAAAAAAAGTCTACTGTTCTATACAAAACTGCAAACCTACTCGAGCCAAATGTATGGAACAGCTGATTTTTTTTTCGCGATTTCGATGTTGGTCCCGTAGAGAAAGTTGTTCAGTTTGATGGTCTGATCATCCCCTTAAAAAGTGTCAGCATATTAAGTTGGACCCTATAATTATGTATATGTTGTAAGTAATAGTATATTCTACAGGCTATAAATATAAGTATATTCTATGCTACAGTTTAATAAACGCTTTTTTGCCCAATAATGGGACGAAATAGTTTAAAAGAAAATAAACGCTTTTTTACCCGACTGCGCCAGAAGGAGGGTTATGTTTTTCGAGCGTACGTATGTATGTATGTTTGTATGTCTATTTCTTTGGCACGGCCTACAGCCTAAACGGCTTGATGGATTTTAACGTTTGAGGTGTCATTGGATTCGTGAAAATCGTGAGAGTGACATAGGGTATATTATTTCAAGATGGCGTCTACGAATTAAAAAAGAGAGGGGGAAAAAATTTTTTTTTTGCTAAAAATTACAATATGGGTATCAAATGAAAGCTAGTAATCAGACGATTCCAAAAATATAAATATTATAGTACTTTTATGTTTTCGTTTCGACACAAGACTAAAAAATATGAAATATACTAAATTATTAAGATAAACAAAAAACCCGACTGCATAAAAAACCTATTAACTGAAAAGAGAAAAACAAGCTCTATCATCACTAATTAGCTATAATTACTTTGTTTGAGCAAATGTAATTTGAATATTATTAAATAGGTATTGCAGGCGGGGACAAACCAATCAATAACCAACTAAAAATTTCATTGTCCCCGTTTGCGATACCTACCTAATAACATTCAAATTATATTTGCTCAAACAAAGTTGTTATAGCTGATTAGTGATGATACAGCTTGTTTTTCTCTTTTCAGTTAATAGGTTTTTTATGCAGTCGGGTTTTTTACTCTGTGAACTCTAAAACGTAAGTAGGTTACAAAATTAAAAACCTCTGTTTTTCGACAACTTTAATTGCCAAGCCAGTTTTTTTTCGGAAAAATCAGTCATTTTAGACCTACCGAACATAACAGGATTTCCTACTAAAACAAGAAGATTATAATAAATAAATAAACAGATAATTACATGTTTAAAAGACGAAGGTTGTAAACAAGTGGCTTTTAAAATGTTCAATGATCTTGTAATTAAATCAAATGATACTATATTCTGTTGTCTGTAGGTACCTACTGTGTACCTATATCAAATAATTACAAATTAATTAGGAGAGGATACCTAGACCAGATCAGGGACGTCATTAAAAAATGCCAGGTTAAAAGTAGCCGAAATCGAAGGGAATGTATGAAAAGATGTATGGACTTAGAGGAAGCAAGAGAGGTGTGTCAGAACCGCCCAAAGTGGAGATCTATAGTTTCTGCCTACGCCTCTGGGAAAAAGGCATGAGTTTATGTATGTATGTATGTATGTACAAATTAATTACAATGCGGTATTTACATAAAAAAATGTTTGGAGAAAGTTCCGAGACATTGAAAGGATGGCGCTGGACGTTATGTATACGAGTAGTTCGTATAATGTACCTTACATATACGAACTATCATTAGGTACAAATTAATTAACTACTATGAATTATTTTCATTAAAAAAAATTAAAAATTGTTGAAAGGATGGCACCGCGTTACAATCTTAGAAATTTTCCTGCCAAAACGATAGTGTTCCCTTTTTTACGCCGTGTTTACGCCATAGAACAAATCCACAACAGTTTCATTACATTTAATTGATCCTTACATAAACCGAGGATTTGAACCAGTTTAAAACAATTTGATGTTGCTTCAGACGGTATAATAATCGATTAAATAATCGATTAGATAACCTCTCGATGCGCTACTCGATCAGGGTTATTAGTTAAGAGGTATCCCCAACCGAACGACCTTGACCCTTACAGAGCCGCTTCACCTCTACTAAACTATATCATTTTAGTAGGTAAGTATACCTATTTTTGACTGGCTTGTCATTCGTTACGTCACCGTGGAGCCTTCTAACCCAAGGAAAATAAATTGGAAAATCATAAGATTTCGCACCAAATTTTGAATTTATTAATTAACTCACTAAATATAGGTTTTAAAAAAATTTACGTCATAGAATTTTTAGATCTTAATATTCAATGGTGTGTGTCGCAAGTAAAAGTGACTTCAACTTATAAAGTAGATGCACATAATACAGATTTTTTCCAATATTTAGGTTTTCCTTTGAACACAGGTTTCATATGTATTTTATGGAAAAATAAGAAATAAGCAAAGCCTTAAGCCCAGATGTTGAAGATCATTGTTTTATTTTTTATTATTTTGTATGTCTTTCAAATAACCAGAAGATATATACCTAAACGCGGTAAGAACCCGTTTAAAATGTTTAATTCTAGATTAAATTAAATAATAACCGCGTAACTCTCAAAAACTGTATAACGAGAAGATACCTAGCTTCTAAAACCCAGCAAAATATGGCCCAGTCCTGCGTTTACCTATGGGGAGCGTCTTAATACATTAAGTATTTAGTAGTGTGGCTATAATTTGATTAGCAATGTTCGTTTTACATTGCTGGAACACAATTTACTTAATTTTGTCACATCGAACTCAGCAGTTGTAAATGTCAAAATGACTATGGAGATATGCATCTTTGCTATACTGCTGATTTGACTTTCAAAATCATGCTCCAGGAGTGTGATTTTTGAAAGTCAAATCAGCAGTAGAAAGATGCATAATCTCCATAGTAATTTTGACATTTTCAACCGCTGAGTTCAAAGTATGAGTTTCAAAAATTGCACTGAAGATGTAAAGAGATACTATGGAACTGCTGATGCACGGCGACATACTTGGCCTCCTCAACGATCTTTAACTTTGCTCTATCTCTGGTTCTCTTGCCATTCTTCAAGATGTTTTCTTGCCTGTACTCCTCAGATCTTCTTCGACACAATCCTATTTAATCAGTAGTAAAAAGTAATAATCTATCCACGGTAGACAGTCTTGCAAACTTTTACTAACGCTCCTGACTATACTCCATTCAAAATTTTAAGGCAATTTTGCATTACAGAAACAGAGATTTGAAACACTTCCTCTTACTTATTCTTAGAACAGCTTTAGTAACGTCCAAGATATGTCGGATAGTATACAACGTGTTAATGAATTAACGCAAAACTAGAAAGTAGTTTGTTTAGAATCGAGAGGAGAATGGAATTATCATGGTTTCAACATAGGTAATTTTGTTCAAAATATTAAGAGGATATAATTCGGAGCGTGCTCCATACAAACGTACTATTGTGATATTTTCAATACTAACCAATTAAACTCAATTAAATTTTTCAGAATCAATCTTAAAACCAATTTCTATGCTTGTATAGAGTCAGATTTTCGTTAAAATGTAGAAAGTGTATGTGTGTATGTGTGTGTGTGTGTGTTTTAAAGTTTCAGTGCCTCAAAGATTTCCATACAAATCTTAAATTAATCCTAGCATTGAAACTGTATATTTTAACGAAAATCTGACTCCATACAAGCATAGATATTTGTTTCAAGATTGTTTCAGCAAAATTTCATTGACTTTGATTGGTTAGTATTGAAAATTTGACCATATTATGTTTGTCTGGAGCGCGCTCCGAATTATATCCCCGTAAATAATTTGTTTGTAACATTTAAAATTTATTGAACTTGATGTCAACCCACCGCACGGGCACACTCACTCTACTTACTACGAAAACAAGATTCTTCAAATGTATCCATGAGTTCGTTAGCGCTTTCATTAATTGCTGAAATGATAACAAATCATTTTTGCCTCAAAACTTAAAATGCGAATAACGATAAATTTTAAGTATCAAATAATGAAATTATTGTATCAATCTAATATTTTTTTTAGAAATCAGTTTGGGTGTATGAGGTTTTGCGCTTATTGATTAACACGTTGTATGTTATGTATATATGAATTAATTACAATTGGTAATCAGAATTGGCCAGAAAACTAAATAGGAATCAGAAAATCTCGTCGGTCTTATTTGGAATGAAGTATAGATAACTACTAAATGAGAATAAAGTTTCGTGGCGCGTTTTGGGAGAAGGATATACAGGGTCCTTCTATTATTATGCTGACGCTTTTTAAGGGGATGACCAGACTGTCAAACTGATCCACTTTCTATATGGGACCAAAGTCGATAAAATAGCTTCTTAGCGATAATACCTTATTTTACGCCTCTCGTAGTTTTTTAACTGTATTTACTGTTTATTTTTTTGGTGTATAATATTTGATTTGATTTGAAAAATATGTACCAACGAATTTAGAGAAGGTAAAATTAACATTTGTACTCGTAGGAACAAACAATACAGTTGTTGATTTCACACATTTGTCAAACCACTTAACTAAGTTAACTAAAACGTTATAGTATGAAACACATCGTTAGAGTATTCACACGGTAGTGAACTATTATGTGTTGAGATGTACCTGCTGTACATTTGACCCTGACTTTGTTTACACTTTTATGTTACTAATGGTACGATGGTTTAGCAAAAAAGTGTTGTTAAAAGGTTCTCGCAAAAATTGTTTCAAAACAAGGATTTGAAACTACTTAAGGGCTATTTGTGTTGCTTAGCAGCCCAGCGTGATTGTCCTCTGCTCTCTTACCCTTTTATTCCTAAAGACACGGTGGTGTAATAGTTAACACGCCACACAGTGGGCTGAAATTCGACTTTCATAGACATTTTCATTTGATTTTTTAAGGTTAATTTTTTTTGCTTGGATATCCTTTGGCAGGCTAAGTACATACTTAAAAATATAAAAATTTACTGAATATAAGTGCAAACGGCCCAGATATAATTTTATTGTGGAAAATTTGTATGGAGTCGACTTTAAAATCGGCGATAACTCAGCTATCGCACAATTGCGCCTTATTTCCTTATAGGTTATTTTTCTATGATATATTTAGGATTTTTTGGCATACTACATAAACCGGGCAAAGGTGCGGTTTTTTTTTTAAATAGTAAGAATTTTTGAAATTTTTTGTTTTTATTTTAGTACTATAAGTCTATATCAAATCTTAACCTAATGTGAAGTACCTAAACTATGACTAGATCATCGATTATAATTTATTCTACTGAAAATGTTGAGAAACTTAGATACAAAATTAATAATTCAATAAATAAGTATAAAGGCTCGTCATCAGGATGGTCCATTTTAGGAAACCTTGGTATAACCTTGGTTTAGAACACGGGCGTGGTATTACGGAAATAAAGGCACTTATTCCACAGTAATAATGTTATATTTCAGAATCTGAAGCTTTTTAACAGAAATTTATAGTCTCTTCTCAGCGATTAAACTCGATTACAATCACAGGACGTAAGTGATCCGTCGCTGTGACCGTTCCGCCAGGCTTCCGTTCGAAAAGTGACAACCGCAAGCTGGCTGCCCAGTCACAATGACGTTTCACTAGAGTGTTGCCACTCTCGTCCTCAAAAATTACCCATTAACATTAAACAAAAATGACAATTCTTAATAATGAAACTAGATGGCGCTTTTAGGCTAAATCAAAGTGACAGTTTTTAATAGATGGCGCTACAAGGCGCCGTCACGGCCGGACTGACATCCGCCCGTCCTCGGGTGATCAGGTATCAGTTCTCTGTAACAAACGTGCACACATTAGCTCACACAACTGGCTGGCTCGTCCACCCTGACAAGGTACCGCACAACCCACCACTAAAAAGAAATACTTGACACCATTTGATTTCACACAGCTACTTCCATCAAAGACCGGACAAATGCGTAGTATCGATCACCCAGATTAATTGGGCTGAATCGAGAAGCACCGTCCCCTCGACTTTGAGGTAGATTTTTGACCGAACAGATGCATCCTTTCGACTAAGCACGCATGCATAGACCGGACAACATTTATTCACCGCAAACTGGACCGGACAAATGCGTCCCTTCGACCATGTAACCAGACATGGACCGGACAACATCGTCCTTTCGACCATCTTAACTAATTGGACCGGACAAGTGCGTCCTTTCGACCACGCAGGCGTGCATGGACCGGACAACACCGTCCTTTCGACCATCTATCACGTGAACATCTTATGCGTCCTTTCGAATCACCAATCTGTGAAACCGGACAACATTATAATTACTCGATTCAGTACATTCAGTTATGGGGGATACCTTTTATGAGCGATGAACCTCCACATCCACCACATCAACATGATGAGATTCTTCTTCGGAATCGTCGCTCATTGTTTCAGAACATGCCGTCAAAGTAGTGGATCCTGCAGTTAAAGTATCATCACTGCGAGCAGACAACGTATCTGAATTATTGTCGTCCTGGTATCCCTCTAACTGTTCATCTGGCGCCGTCATGGCCTCATCTTCATTTAAAATACTCGTGGCTAATTCAGTTAATCCCTCGTGACCTCCTGGTACCGAACGCAAGTTCTCATGAGCGTACTTCAACGTCCTACTAGGGCCATTGACACTTTTTAGCTCGTAACGGTCGTTTTCAAGAACGTTAGTTATTACGAAGGGTCCTCTAAACTTACGATCTAGTTTAATTTGGTTTCGTTCAGAAGATTTTACGAACACGAAATCCCCTTTTGAAAACGGTTTGATAGTGGCCCGACCACGGTTAAAACGCGAGGTGTCGGCTTTAGCTGCCTTTTCAATATTTTTCGAGGCATCTGCGCGGATAGACTCAATATCTAACCTTTCAGTTTGCTCATTTCCTTGAGTTAATTTGGCGATCCCTAACGATTGTGCTGTAGCTCCAGTCAGAAGTTCAGTTGGCGTATATTTCGTGACAGTTGATCTCGTACTGTTCAGCGCCAACTGGACATTGCCCAGTTCATCTCGCCAGTTTTTATGCGGATCATTTTCAATAATTGTGAGCAAACATTTTAGAGTTCTCATCACACGCTCCACCTGGCCATTGGCCCGGCTGGAGCCAGTGGCGATGAAGTGAAGTGTGATGTTGTTCTCTGTGCAAAACTTTTTGAATTCGTTGCTAATATAGCAGCGACCTTGGTCGGCTATAACGCGTTTTGGGGCTCCAAATAGATAAACTGCCTTTTTAAGGGCAGTAACAGCGCTAGCCGCATCAAGGGAAGTTGTATGTTCTAGTAGCACATATTTTGTGAACGCGTCTATGATTACTGAGCAGTATTCTTTTTGGTCACTTTTGCCACTCAGTTTTCCGGTGAAATCTATATGTAATGTGTGCCATGGTACAGCAACTTTGGGGATCGAATGAAGACGGACTTGTTGAGCACCGGAAGGTCCCTTAGACGCCTTACACACGATGCACGAATCTACAAATCGCCGAACGCTTTTGGACATTTCGGGAAACCAATATAGCTCATAAATTTTGTCCAGAGTCTTATCCGGGCCTAAGTGTTGAATTTCCGAGTGGATATGATTAATGAGCGTCCATATCAAAGAACGTGGGACAATAGGAAGCCAAGAGACAGCTTTGTTTCGACATATTTTGCGATAAAGAATTCCATTTCTAACATCGTAGGTTTCTGCTACGGTTTGGGGTAATTCGTTGTTAGAAAATTTAGATATAAGGTCCTGAATTTCACTGTCTCGTTTCTGCTCGACAGACAGCCAACCCTCGTGCAATTCTACAAACCTAACAATCTTCGAAGCTACATTTCGGCTAGGACCGTGTTCTGATGAAACTACATCCGTTGCCGCCGTACTTAGTTCCGGTTCCGGTTGTAGATTACGCGATAGATAGTCTGCATGTCCCATATTCTTGCCTTCGCGGTAAATAATGTCAAAGTCGTAAGCTTGTAAAATAGCCCACCAACGATGTACACGAGGCGTAAGGTCCACTTTCGACTTTGAGGCTTTTAGTGAATTGCAGTCAGTATAGACAGTAAATTTACGGCCATAGAGGTAATGGCGGAAGTGTTCAATGGCTCGTACGACCGCAAGAGTCTCGAGCTCGTACGAATGGTACCGAGACTCGACCTCGGTCGTACGGCGGCTGAAGTAGGCGATGACGTGTGGCATGTCGTTCTTTTTCTGAATAACAATTGCGCCATAGCCATCACTGCTCGCATCACAGTGAAGCTCAACCGGAAGGTCCTGATCAAATATGGTCAAAACGGGCTCTGATGTAAGAATCCGGATAATGGTCTGCCGGATTTCCTCATGATTTTCTGTCCATTTGATTCCACCCTTCAGTTTAGTCAGGGGGTATAGTGGACCTACTATCCGTGAAAAGTTTGGTATGAACTTTCTAAAATATGAAGCCAAACCTAAAAATTGACGTACTTGGGTGGCGGTTTTCGGGGAGGGTGCATCTACTAATGCCTGTATTTTTAGCGAATTTGGCCTGATCTCCCCAGACTGAATAGCGTATCCTAAGTAGTTAACTTTATTTTTCATGAATTTGCATTTCTGTAGGTTCAGTGAAAAACCGGCCTGTGATAAAGCTCCCAGAACCAGATCGAGGCGACGAAGTCCCTCTGTTATATCTGGAGAGTAACAGAGTACATCATCCATGTACACAAGTGGTTTATCTTTTAAATCCCTGAACGCGTTATTAATACACCTTTGATAGACGGAAGGTGCATTGCGCAGCCCGAAAGGCATAGCGAGGTATTCGTATTGCCCCTCGGGCGTCACAAAGGCAGTCTTTTCTACGGACTCGGTATGGATCAAGATCTGGTGGAAACCAGCTGCCATATCCAGGGACGAAAAGAAGTGTGCTCCCGTGAGCTGATCTATCTGGTCATCGATTAGTGGTAAGGGGTAATGTTCAGGACGTGTGTTGGAATTCAGCTCTCGATAATCGACACACATTCTGTCGGTATTGTCCTTTTTTTTAACTAGGATTATCGGACTGGCAAAAGGGGAGGTACTTTCCCGGATGATTCCCGCGTCCAACAACTCCTGAACTTTCTCCCTTACCACTTGTTTTTCCGGGGGTGATAATCTGTAAGGGCTCCGGTGCACTATCTTATGGGGGTCAATAAGAGTTATCTCCATTTGGCCTGTAGTAACGCGTTTGGTAGGAGTACCTTCAACAAAATGGTCAGTATATTTTCGCAGTATACATAGAAGTGCTTCTTTTTGTTCGCCTAGCAAATCAGTATCGATAGACTCAAAACTAATGCCTGTCTTGTGCTCACAAACGTTGGCCTTTTCTTTTTGCACGATGGAGAGGTTATCATGATCAATTTCGACACGCACGTTATGTTCAAAAATATCCCTACCTACTATTACAGGCTCCGTAAGACAGTCGTCCGGGACGACATGAAATAGAAGCGTCACTGACAAACCACTAATTTGAACCACACTTGAAATTTGCGTTGTGCATTCTACATTTATGCCCCCTATACCATTTAAGTAGACCAAGCTGTTACGTTCAGTACCCAGAAATTGTGAGGAAACACTCTCTTTTAGTAAAGAGCAAGACGAACCGCTGTCAAATAGAAAACGAAATTTCTCACCAGATAATACAGTCAGGGTACCTCTAGATGATCTGTGCTCGCAAGTGTTGACCTCCTTCACTACAGCTCCACCGCTCTTCTTCGCTGGACACGCAGTTGACACGTGACCTGGCATACCACATGAGAAACACGTCAATGATGCTGGCTTTTCCTTTCTATGGTCTGTAGAAGAGTTTTCCGCTGATTTCGTGGAGCTTGGTTCTGGACGAGGTCTTCTACAATCTGCCATTCTATGGCCAGGAACTCCACATCTATGACAATTTCCATTGAACTTTGCGTCATTCAGGCGAGGTTTCTTCGAATCGGTTGGATACGTTACATCATTGGATTCGGAACGTCTTTTCAAGGAAATGCCACCGAGTGTGCGAAGTAGTTGAGCTCGGGTGGTAATAGCGTGAGAGTTCAGCTCACGGCGGATGAGGTAATCTTTCAAACTCAAGACGGATATGACAAATCCGGTGATAACTTCTTCTGTCATCTCGACTTTAGGGATACTTTCAATTATATTCCACAAACGCATTGCTGACTCACTCGCAGTTTCCTTTGCTCCGATTTGGAATCGCATAACGTCATCGAAATAATCTTGAATCAATTTGGGCTTTGAGAACTTTGCAAGGAGTATTTGTTTTATGGTGTCCCATGTCAAATCTCCCAGTCGTACCTTGGTTAAGCAAGTGGCAGCTCGTCCTTTCAAGGCACTGGTCAATGATACCAAAAGTTCAACTCCACTTAACTTCTTTGCTTCGACGATGATCTCCGAGACTCGACACCAGCCCTCGATGTCTGCGTCACCATCATCAGGGTTGAATTGGACCAAATGCACCGCATTCGTCGTAGTTGTAGCTGCCGTAGGTGGATGAGGCACTGGTGGAGATGTAGTTAGTAAACGGGTCAATAAAGCCTCCATAGTGATCAAAAGTTTGCTGCCGTTGCCCTCGTCAGTTGCCTTATTCCCGCCTTTGGATCCCACTTCTGATAAAGGCTCGTCATCAGGATGGTCCATTTTAGGAAACCTTGGTATAACCTTGGTTTAGAACACGGGCGTGGTATTACGGAAATAAAGGCACTTATTCCACAGTAATAATGTTATATTTCAGAATCTGAAGCTTTTTAACAGAAATATAGTCTCTTCTCAGCGATTAAACTCGATTACAATCACAGGACGTAAGTGATCC
Source organism: Agonopterix alstromeriana (assembly GCA_963924505.1). Classification (NCBI taxonomy): domain Eukaryota; kingdom Metazoa; phylum Arthropoda; class Insecta; order Lepidoptera; family Depressariidae; genus Agonopterix; species Agonopterix alstromeriana. The sequence goes on from OZ004684.1 coordinate 1,893,382, forward strand.
GTCGCTGTGACCGTTCCGCCAGGCTTCCGTTCGAAAAGTGACAACCGCAAGCTGGCTGCCCAGTCACAATGACGTTTCACTAGAGTGTTGCCACTCTCGTCCTCAAAAATTACCCATTAACATTAAACAAAAATGACAATTCTTAATAATGAAACTAGATGGCGCTTTTAGGCTAAATCAAAGTGACAGTTTTTAATAGATGGCGCTACAAGGCGCCGTCAAGTATATTTCTACAGTAAACAAGGAATAACGAAGTAAGTTTTTAGATTAGAGCCAAAACACGATTAAGAGACATTTTCTCGATAGAAAAATAAGCCAAAGTAGCCTCCGTCTTTATCGATAAATGCTTGGAACTGCTAAACGGAGAATAATAGAAACACGAGACTTGATTGAAAAAAAAGAGATTGATATTTGTTAAATTTTGATTAGAGCAGAAATGAACTTACATAAATAGTACAATTACAATTAAATAAAGTTTGTTTTACGCTTGCGTCGTTTCAGGCGCGCGCGCTGCCCCATCTCTTTCTCTCGCATCAGGCAGTAATATTATAAGCTATCACACGCCCATTTCGCTTCAATTATTTTACGACATAGGCCCTTAAGGGTCCTGAATTCGAATCCGGGTTCGGTCAACGGTCATGGATGGATGTTATGTCTTGTGCTGCTGCTTTGGTCTCCCCCAATGATCGCCACAACCACCGGTCCTGCGCTGCCCTCATCCAACGGGTTCCCACCGCCTTCACCAGGTTGTTAGTCCACCTTGTGGGTGGCCTACCCGCGCTGCGCTTTCGGTACGCGCTCGTCACTCAAGAATATACAGGGTCCTTCTTAATATGCTGAGACTTTTTAAAGGAATGATCAGACCGACAAACTGAACAATTTTCTCTATGGCACCAACATCGAAATCGCGAAAAAAATCAACTGTCCCATACATTTTTGGCTTGAGTAGAATTTCAGTTTTGTATGGAACAGCAGATTTTTTTTTCACGATTTCTATGTTGGTGCCATAGAGAAAGTTGTTCAGTTTGTCGGTCTGATCCCTTAAAAATGTGTCAGTATATTAAGAAGGCCCCTATATACAAGTGTTACAAAAATACAAATATTACAACAATACATTTAAGGGGGTGGTTTAGACCATCGAACTGAACAGCTTTCTCTATGGGACCAATGTCGAAATCGCGAAAATTAAATCAGCTGTTCCACACTAATCTGAAATCTTTCTCGACCCAATTGAATGGGACAGCTGATTTGTTTTTCTTGATTTCGACATTGGTCCTATAGAGAAAGTAGTTCAATTTGATGGTCTGATCATCCTCTTAAAAAACTGCCAGCATATTAAGCTGGACCCTGTACATTATAATCTTATCTAACTTTAAAATTCTTGGATGACTCACTTCGTCACATACATGCGACGAAAATGACATCAAATGACGAAACTTTACAACTAGCAGTAAACTATAATAGATGTGATGTTTCCACTTCCTGTCTTCCAGCGAGCCTTGTCCCCAACCGTGACCTGGTGACCTTCAATCAGCTGATATTCACTACGATAGCTTTTATAAATAGATGAGATTGATTATCTTTTATTGTTGCTAATGTATTGGATTGAACCGTGCTGTTATAACAAGGTTCACTATTAATATGCTCACGATTGTGTCGCTAGAGGGTAGTCAGAGATGTTCTTAATTACAATATTATACAATTAGGTATTTTAGTTTTGTATTCATCGTTATCTTAAGGTGCATTATCTTCCTCCCGTCCCCCGTCACTCCTGATTTTTGACTTTTTGCAATGACCTATCCTTTATGTCAAATAAGGACGAAGGGATTTTCCGATTCCTATTTAGCATTCTGGCCAATTCTGATTAGCAAATACACTTTATTTATCTGAAAGATATACTATCCGACATATCTTGGACGTTACTAAAGCTGTTCTAAGAATAAGTGAGATTATGTGTTTCAAATCTCTGTTTCTGTAATTCAAAATTGCCTTAAAATTTCGTTGCTATTTGGAATCGAGTATATTCACATTGCAGTAAAAATCTGAAGGTTGCTTCGCTCGCTCCTGGTGTTCGTCCTTATCGTGTTGCAGTAAATCTCGTGCTTGCTTCGATCGCTCCAGGTTTAGATTGATTTGCGACGAGCTAACCATACTGCTTACCTACTGTTGAAGCAGAGGATGACATAGACTAACTGTGTTGGTCTAGCATAGGTGAAAGAAAAGCTCGAAGTCGATCATAGATTTATGACCATTGGATCCATAACCTCCAGACAAGCATGGAAACACGAAAATTGACCATGGCGGTCGGTAATGTTCGCCCTTCTTTCGTACGTGTCCGTCGTCGATGTTTCTGATTTTACGTTTGTCCCTTTCTATCAATTTTTGTCTTTTGATTAGAAAGGGACAAAGTTGACGTCAGAAACAACGACGGGAATTTACGAAAGAAGGACGAACATTACTGCCCGCCAAGTATTTTCATGTTTCACTGCTTATTTTAATGCAGATAATACCCATTCCAACCTCCTGATGTTGAGCCGTTTTAGGAATTCAAGGAACTAGCGGAAAAGAGACTGGATTGGAGAATACTTCACCGACAAGAGCCTACAAGAGCGTACCTCTCAAATAAGATGATAGTGCAGTTTAACCTCGAGACTTCTCGAGCTCTTGCCAGATGCCAGATCATATTGCTCCAAACATATCCTGAACCTTGGGAAAAAATCATTCCTATGCCCTTGGCATTTAGCCGATTTTTACTTTAATTGAGGGAGGCCACACTGTCAGATTTTGCCAGGGTCTCCACCATGATGTTATTACGTCCCTGGCTACGGTCTTCACTTTTCATGGACAAGTGGACACCTTCCTGATCCAAACCTAACCTGAACCTTGGGAAAAAATCATTCCTATGCCCTTGGTATTTAGCCGATTTTTACTTTAATTGAGGGAGGCCACACTGTCAGATTTTGCCAGGGTCTCCACCATGATGTTATTACGTCCCTGGCTACGGTCTTCACTTTTCATGGACAAGTGGACACCTTCCTGATCCAAACCTAACCTGAACCTTGGGAAAAAATCATTCCTATGCCCTTGGTATTTAGCCGATTTTTACTTTAATTGAGGGAGGCCACACTGTCAGATTTTGCCAGGGTCTCCACCATGATGTTGTTACGTCCCTGGCTACGGTCTTCACTTTTCATGGACAAGTGGACACCTTTTAGCTTATAGGTTGTTTGAGGTTCGTTTGATTGGACTCGGAATGTATCTATTATATTTTAAAAATTGTGGCGTCCATCTTGGAGTTGATGATTTTGCCAGTTAAAGCAAAAGTACAGTTTTTGGAAAAAACACAGTTTTATTGTAGCTTCGTTGTAGTCCCGCGTGACTCGGCTTTATTTCATACTACTTGTCGCGGTAAGCGCGGCTTTCGCTCTCCGAAAAGCGCTGGAAGACGTCATTTTCTATGGAGCAAAGGCGCGGAAACCAGTTATTTTCTATGGAGCAAAGACGCGCCTTTGCTCCATAGAAAATGACGTCTTCCAGCGCTTTTCGGAGAGCACAAACCGCGCTTACCGCATCATGTATGAAGAATGTAGACGTGCTGACCTACAACGCGACTCTTCTGAATGCATCAAAAAGGGTGCTTTATGAATGGTCCATGAGGTACCTATGAGTCTTATTAGTAAAGTTACATTGATAAAAGAATAAAATTAACATAAATTGCATAGCAAATGCGTAACGTTATAAAAAGAAACACGCATGTCCCTTACCAAGGTTTAGCGATGCGCCCGCGCCGGAGGAAAACTAAAATTTGCATCACGGCCGCTTAGAGGAAAATGTATGAGCTGCATTGCGAAATAGGAAGTGAAAACGTTTATTGAAGCGTGTTTAGTTTCCACGCGTTTGGAGACGAGGCTTTTAAGTGTCATTATCAGCTACAAGTCCACTGATGGACATAGGCTGGGCAGAAAGAGTAGCATGAAAGCGTAAATTGTATAGGTACAGGCAATGTACACACTCGCTTACTTTAGATGTTTCATCATCATCATAAATCTATAAAGTCCTTCTTAATATGCTGACACTTTTTTAAGGGGATGATCAGACATTCAAACTGAACAACTTTCTCTATGGGACCAACATTGAAATAGCGAAAAAAGGTTTGCAGTTTTGTATGGAGCAGCTGATATTTTTTCGCGATTTCAATGTTGGTCCCATACAGTGTACCCAGTCGTGCGATAATTGTCCTAGATCCACGATATTTTCGAGTGGCATGCGATAGAAAATAAAAGTCTGGTAACGCACGATAATTCGTAAAAATTCCACGATAATCCACGATAATTTTTAAATGTAATGGAATCAGTGTATCCAATCACTATTTTCATCTATATTTTCCGTTAAATTCCAATGAAACATCATAATCACGTTTAGTATTGGGTACAGTGTTCAAATATTACTAAAATTTAAGTTCTAATGAAAAAAGTTGAGGTACAAAATATTTACTCATCGTGTCGTTTCAATCAAAAGTTGTACTAAGATTCCATAAACACTACCTTTAAATATGTAACTAGTACGTAATGTAGGTAAGAATGATTGAATTTCGTACATCATTTGGTTCTCACTCTCTTTTAACCTCGTAAGAGACATCCCAAATTCCCAAAGCTGTCGTAAGTTTTGGGAATTTGAGATGCGATAAATACACGATAATTTTGCGGCCAATGTGGGATAATTCTTAATCATCGATCTGGCAACACTGGTCCCATAGAGCAAGTTGTTCAGTTTGACGGTCTGATCATCGTCTTAAAAAAGTGTCAGCATATTAAGAAGGACCCTGTATATTTGTCCCACTGCAAGGCACAGGCCTATCCTCAAGGAGGGTGTAGGTTTATGAGTGTCAGTCCACTACAAAGTCAAAGTCAATATAATTATTCAATATAGGAGCTTGTAGCACACTTATCAAACGTCAAATCTTTTTTAAAGTTACCACCGCGTCGGAACGTGTTGTCGCTGTAGAAAAGATGCGGCCAGAAACTCTACAACATAACACGACTTAATAACTATTACAATATACATTCTTAAGCTAAAGTTATGTATACAATAATACATAGTCTATTTAATAAAATAATTGATACTATACAGTAAAGTAAATAAACTATAACCTAGTGACCTCAGACCCAAGCATTTTGATCATTTAAAATTAATCATCCAGTTTATAATATGCTTTTTTACAGAGGCCTTTTCTATTTTAGTTTTAACATGTTTTCGGAAAGATTCAAAATGGTCTCGGGGATTTTATTATACGTAACGTATACAGTGACCCATGAAAGATGTGATGAACTACGCGTGCAAAATGCGGATTGGTAGACTTCACAAACGCATCAGATTCAGTTCATAGATCATAGAAGTTAGGAAATGCATAAAAAAATCTGCTGTTGCATTCATTTGAGTCGAGTAGGCATTGCAGTTTAGTATGGAACAGCAGATTTTTTTTGCTCCGATCGGTTTGCTCCCATACTAAAAGTTGTTCAGTTTGATGGGTAGACTCTTAGTATAAAAGGATGCTAATGATATCAATTTCACCCCGAAGTTACACATTGAGTAAGTACCTAGATTATTGACCATTACTTATGTCACGATGCGGTTCAATGCCCGCTTTAAGTTAAAGTTACGCTGTCAGACAGAACTTGCGATATTTTATTTGTATTAAAAGTTTGAGTTCGTTTCTGCGTCGCTCTTGAGTTTAAGGCGAAGCTCTTTTTAAGTTTTTGAACATGTAACTTTACAAAATTATGTGATAGAAGAATACAAAATAGCAAAAATCAAGCAAACATGAATTCAGTTGTATTGTGTTATTGTATTGTTGATATTTAGATTCTGTTAGATATAGATTTGAACTTATTTACTTTTACTGTATAGTTAGTTGATTTTCTTATCGTGTGGGCAAAGCCCTGGTGTCATAGTTTTTTCAGACCGCCTTACAGGCCTCTCGCGTCGTTTTTAAGTAATGATTACTACCACGAGAGATAGTAGCCGGGACCAACGGCTTAACGTGCCATCCGAAGCCCGGCATCATCTTTCTTTTCAGACAATCAGCTGATTCAGCCTGCAATGTCCTAACCAATTGGGGAAAAACGCACAAAGTGACATATCACTAGGTGTCCCCCGTGGGAACCGAAACCACGACCTCCGTTTCAAGAGCCCAATGCTCTTAACCATTAGACCACGGAGGTTAATGCAGTTAGTTGATGATATTGTGCAAGAAACAAGTGAGTGCGGAAATGACGAATCAGAGAGATGAACGAAAGACGACATAATTGCGTCAAAAGAAGATGATTTTTACGGTTTAGTCAAACAATTTGATATTTAGGTCACCTTATCTCCTTTTCACTATTTGATCGAAGCCTTTTCACAACAAACTATTTTAAATTAGTAATAAAATAATGACATAAACTAACTGCAAGCTTAAATGTTTTAGTTAAGTCATAGCGTAAATTAGGTGAAGCAGTCAAGTGGGTAAGCTGTACAAACGAAGTCTGGTGATATTTTCAATACTAATCAATTTAAGTCAATGAATTTTTCAGAAACAATCTAGAAACGAATCTCTATGTTTGTATGAAGTCTGTTTTGCGTTAAAATATACAGTTTTAGTGCTAGGATTAATTTAAGATTTCCATGAGAATATTTTAGGCACTGTAACTTAAAAACTATACGATTTAACGAAAATTTGATTTCATACAAACATAGAGATTAGTTTCTAATTTTTTTCGGAAAAATGACAATACATTAACTTTAATTGGTTAGTATGGAAAATATCACCAGATTTCGTTTGTTCCGAATTATATTCCCTTAGGTCCAACTGTTCCAACCACCGCGTCGGAACGTGTTGTCGCTGTAGAGAAGACGCGGCCAGAAACTCCACAACATAACACGACTTAATAAAAATTACATGTATACTTAGATATAATAGTAAACAGTACCTTAAAACATTACATATCGCGATCGGCTCGGCTTTTGTATCTGTAGCGAATTTTTACATAACGCACTTTCACTTGCGCCGGAGTTGCCCAGATGATTCGATACCTGGCTACTGCAGACCAATGATCCAGTTGAGGGCATTATGTCAGTTCAGTATTATTATTAATTTATGCGCGGTTCTGTGTAAATTTATGTTGATTTATTGTTTTGATTGTTGGGGTAGGTAGACACTATAGTGTGGGTGGAGATGGAGATTGTGAACTTGAATATCGTTTTTTAACCCGTCAAGCCCGATAATTGTTTAAGTAGGTCCTTCTGTATAATTATGCTGACACTGTTTTAAGGGGATGATCAGACCATCAAACTGAACAACTTTCTCTATGGCACCAACATCCAAATGGCGAAAAAAAATCAGCTGTCCCATACAACATTGCAAAGCTACTTGAGCTTTGAGTATGGGACAGCAGTTTTTTTTTCGCGATTTCGATGTTGGTCCCGTATAAAAAGTTGTTCAGTTTGATGGTCTGATTATCCCCTTAAAAAAGAGTCAGCATATTAAGAAGCACTCTGTATAATACCAGACACAATACGAAACCATTGTTATCGGGTAAAGTCGTTCTACTGAGGTCTGACTATACTCCATTCCAATTACCATGGCAACGAAATTTTAAGGCTATTTTGAATTACAGAAAAAGAGGTAAACACTTACTCTCACTTATTCTTATAACAGCTTTAGTAGATATGTAGGATAGTATATCTTTTTGATAAATAAATGATATTTAATAATCAGAAGGCTAACATAGGAACTATTTTCATCCTTATTTGGAATGAAGTATAGTTTGGTTAATTTAGGTACATGGGTCAGAAAGGACTGTTGATACTTGTTGAAAAGTAGGGGTACTTCAAGAATAGATACGGTGATCTAACGGCATCTTCCGGGACCAGCTTCATAATGTGCCTTCCGAAGCATGAGTACACTACCTACCTAGTTAAGGGAAACTACACATTTTAACGAAAATCTGTCTTCATACAAGCATAGACATTAGTTTTTAGATCGTTCCTGGAAAATGTCATTGACTTTGGTTAGTATTGAAAATATCACCAGACTTCGTTTGTATGCAGCGCGCATTAGGGCTCTCGGAATTAACTTCTCTTAACAAAGTAAACTTATTTTTCAGTTAATCAATTAGAAACCGCATCCTGATCCGATGATCGATCGGACAAAAGTTACTCAATGGTTTGGAGACAAATGAGTGCAGTGGCAACCGAGTTACATAGTAACCACTATAATGGACTAATTTATTACACTTCTTACGATCCTTTGTATTAACGTGATAATACCTAGTTATTTAACTGCATTCAATCTATTATTAGATCGTCTACCCTACCATTAGACGGGTGATGAAATTTAACGGAAGTTAATTAGAGAATAATGAAAGTAGAACAGCTAATATAAAGACAAAAGATTTAACAATAATTGCAGTTATTTGAGCGGTTTTATTACGTAGTTTTAAATTAATACGTATCTTTAAAATAATAAAGCGAAAATGCATTATAAAGTGCAACACAATTTTCAATGCCATCTAACGTCGAGTAGCTGAACAAAAGATAAGTGCCCCTAGTAGTCAGTAGCGGTACTAGAACCCAACTTGTTTCAGTAAAAAAAGACTAGATGGCGCTAAAATCATTTGCGAACCCAAATAGTATTTATATTTCAAAAATTTTAATAAATAGTTTACAAATAAATAATTTACAAATAAGTATTACAAAAACTCTTGAAGAAACAATGAAAATTACACTGGTTGTTTAGATTTCTTTTGCAAACTGCATCAGGTCTATAGTCTATACTTTTCATTTCATGCTGGCAGCATAGAAAAAATATTTAGTCTATGGCCCACCCGCCGCTTGTGACAGTTCGTAAGTGAAAAATCTGAAAAATTATGTGGAGATATATTTTCTAAAAAATAGCTCGTAAATGACAGCAGGAAAAGAAACCATGGGGTAAGTTTTATCCAATACAATTTAGCGCATTTAATACACCAAGTTCCACTTATAAAAATCACCGGGAAAGTCGAGAAAATGCCTTTTCTCTGACACCTTGTTATTTTTAGGGAGGGGATGCAGTTTACCCCTGCGAAGGGATATTTTAGGGTTTCCTTCTCAGAACTGCGAGCTTTTGCTCTAAAAATACCAAAGATTACTGTTTAAAAAGAGAATATCCTTACGTGACATCAATATTCAATCAACCAGGTTAAAATCTCGGATGTTATTTGCATTTACGGCTAACTGAGCAATTGCACATCGATTGCACCGATTGAGTGATTTTACCTCAGCATTAAGGTCGTTCGGATTCCTCTTTCAGCTATTTTTACTTTCAGGATTATTCACTCGATAAATGCGAAAGTCTTACGCCTTTAGTGGTGACCATGTTTGTTCAACTGGGGTGGATTTTATTTACTGTTTTTTTTTATCAACTGTAGTAATTTAGTTTTAACCAAAGTTCAAAGTTGGGGTGGTAGAGCCATATAAATAAAAACAGCCCTAAAATTTTGTTACAGTAAGGCAATTTGCACCTGGGCCAATAATTTATTCCAGGTTCAATTTGGATAAAATTTTATTTTCATCTATTGTATAATTGATATAGGTATTTTTTTACCATTTTATGCCGATTTTTGTAAATTATTGTTTATAGTAATCATTAAAGACATTTGCAGCTATGTTTTCTTACTACTTCTTACATTTATTGATGTAAGCATAGCATATGCTCACGACTATATTCCCCGAGAGAGTAGTCAGAGATATTCTGAAACCTCAGAACATCCACGTTTCACCAGTAGTACTGAAACTCTGTCCAGTGTGACGGGGAGGGAGCCTGTCACCACATAATGGACACAATACATGCCTCAAAATTGAAGCATGCATGTTTCCTCATGATGTTTTCCTTCACCGAAAAGCCAGTGGTGTTACAAATCATACATAAATTCCAAAAGACTCATTGGTATGAGTCAGTTTGGACGGGAATCGAACCATTGCCTCCTGTACGACAGGCAAGGTTATGCACCACTGGACCACCACGGCTTAATTGATGTTTATTCAACAAAATAACCACTGCGTTATACTGTCCCTCAAAATTATATTGTGTTGCTTAACAAAACAGCGGAATTACCGTAATTTGCAAATAAATATAGTATTTTACTTTAATTCATATGTTTTTCTAAGACTGGTTTCTTATTCGGTAGCTGCCGAAAAACAAAATCGCCTTTGACGGGGACCACATTATGGTACCCTGAATAAAATAATGGCCCACCTAGCACATCAAGCAATAAATGAATATTTTATTTTTTAATCTAGAATTATTTGTGCTGTACATATTTTGTCTGTCTCACACTTTAGAACTGTCTCTGTTGCGGGTTTGCTGGAAGAAATCTCTTTAGAGATAAGCTTACCCTTTGTACATGTATACTTTAATTGTTTTTCCTGTAATGTTAAGTCTCTTCTTCTTCCTGCCCTTATCCCATTATTTGGGGTCGGCGCAATATGTCGTCTTCCTCCATTCATCTCATTTAGCCGTCATTTCAGCGCACACACCTTTTTCACACAATCCATCCATCTTTTTTTTTGTCGTCCTCTCTTCATGCAGCCATCCACATTCATATTTAACATTCGTCTTGTAATATGCCACTCATCTCTTCTCAATATACTCATTCCTAATCTTGTCCATTTTAGTTAAAACACACATCCATCTCAACATTCGCATCTCTGCTGCATGCAGTCGTTTTTCATCCGTCACTTTAACTGCCCAACACCGGCCATTTTCCTGTAATGTTAAGTGTTAGTCAATAAATGAACATTGTAACAGGTTCTCACCGCAGTTTGATTATAACCGCGTAACTCTAAAAAACTATTTTATTTTTGTTTATTATTAGTTATTAGTTGCACAGTGTATTTTTTAGTTTATTTATTTTTAAGTTTCTAAGTTGTTAAATATTTTCGCCGAAAAGTAGAGGAATAGGTCCATATTTTGTAAAAATCATGGTAAATTTAAAACAAAAAAAAATACTATAGGTGGTCCATTTAAAAAGTACCAATCGATGAATACTCATATCTATATTACTCTAGTATATGCTTTCCTTCATATGATTTTATATTTTTTAAATTAAATAGTTTCAAAACGTCACTTCCATACTATGCATTCCGGATTACCTGGCATCCCCGGGATATAGGATTTAATCGAAAAAAATATCATTTTAACTCATTTTAAGAAGTCAAGTCCCTGCATCCTGGGAGTTATTATTAAAAACAATTTTAAGAAGCTTCTTCCATAATTTTATAACCAAAAATTAACTTTAGGTAAATATGCATCCAAATATCCGATCTCTGGTGCAATTCACTAATCACAGATCCTATTTTAGACTGGCCATGTGTTCGTTTGTTCAAGCAACACATATAATATTGGATCAATTTTGATGCAACTGTTTTGTGTATAAAAGATTATGATAAAACTTAATATTATTGTACAAAAGTCCCGTAAAAAATTAGATTTAAAAAAAATCCCTAAAAAGAAACAAATTATATGCTTAGATGAAATTTAAGTAAAATTAATGGATATGCCCAAAGCATGTTTAGTTGAAGCACAGAAGTAGTACACTTGGTCCATACAAACTATACTTCATTCCAAATAGCAACGATATTTTAATGGTATTTTGAATTGCAGTTACAGAGATTTGAAACACTTTCCCTTCTTCTTAGAATAGCTTTAGTTCCGTCCATCCAAGATACGTCAAATAGTATATCTTTCAGATAAATAAAGTATGTTTACTAATCAAAATTGGCCAGAAACCGAAATAGGAAACGAAAAGTCTCTTCGTCCTCATCTGGAATGAAGTGTAGCCTAAGAGGAAGGATCTCTCTTTAAGACTAGAGTGAGCCATACCAATTGTAGTGTCCACTTTTTTTGACGTTTAGGTTTGAGTGTGTGGTGTCAAGTAGTATGGACAAAAGGCACCAAGTGACATAATATGGCCTTATGTTTACGGTCACTTTTCACACACACTAGCTCAAAAAAAAGTGGACAGCCGTATAAACAAATATCTATAGTTCCATCTCCTTCTACTATTAAAGGTACGTCATAAGACAAATGAGACTAACTACAATCGTAAATTTATGCGGACTCTATGGAGATCCTTCCTCTGAGGGCCGATCTCTTAATTGTACTTTGATCTAAGATTCTGTGGATAAAGCTATAATGTAATCTATGTACTTATTGTAACTAATACAATGAAACAAACAATGTAGTACTCTATATCCTTTATGAGTAATATTATAAACAGGAAGGAAATATAATAATAAAATGCTCAATATAGATGGACCTATATTCTTATAAATTGACCAGTAATATACTATATTTATACTCCTACGTCCTGCGTCGGTGGAGTGCGAGCACACCCCGGACACTGCCTACAAAAATCTGAAATTGACTAGATGACGTCTAACTATAGCTGCGTGCGGTACATGACTTTTTCGTAAATAAAACACAATTTCGCAAAAAAAAATTTTATCCTTCGTCCTAAGCTCAGAGGAAGGATCTCCATAAATTTACGATTGTAGTTGGTCTCTTTTGTCTTATGACATACCTATAATAGTAGAAGGAGATGGAACTATAGATATTTGTTTATGCGGCTGTCCACAAATAACAAATATGTAACATACTTAAGTTTACACCCTGTATATTGTTGTAAGTAAGGTAATATTATAAATATGAAAGTTTGAATGTTTATCACACAAGGCCCATAAAATGGCTGAACGGATTTGGATGAAATTCGGCACAAAGGTGGCAAATGTTCTTGATGCAGTCGCGAGCAACAGCCAGTTTTAAATATAATCAGGTCAACAATTTTGTGGACTTCACATTGTACAAGAGTTAGACAATAGAATTTTGGAAGCAAACTATGTGTGAAATTCTCACACATTGTTGTAATCATAATAACAAATGGCATTTTGTTCACGGTGTTGAAATATTCGGAACATGTTTAAAACAAGCTATTATTTGGTACAGGTCCCATGTTAAACAAGCATTAAGCATATGCTCACGACTATATTCCCCAAGGGGGTAATCAGAGATATTCTGAAACCTCTGAACATCCACGTTTCACCAATAGTACCGAAACTCTGTCCAGTGTGACAGGGGTGTGAGCCCGTCGCCACATAATGGATAGTGGGTACAATACGTGCCTCGAAATTGAAGCATGCAGATTTCCTCACGATGTTTCTCTTCACCGAAAAGCCAGTGGTGTTACAAATCGTACATAAATTCCGAAATACTCATTGGTACGAGTCGGTCTGGACGGGGATCGAACCATCGCCTCCTACACATGCATGCATGTTAAACCAGTCCTCTGTAAAAAAGGATGATTATTTGAATGACCAAAATGTCTGGTCTTGGCAATGTTACACTATGTAATTTAATATTGGATTTATGAGATTGTACTTTGTATATTTTGTTTTGTTTAAAATAAGTGTATTGTAGAGTTTCTGGCCGCATCTTCTCTACAACGGAACACCTTCCGACGCGGTGGTAGATTCGAAAACATGACGTCAGAAAGTTATCTATGTGATATTATTTTGAATAAACAATGTTGACTTTGACTTTGCTCCGAAAGCGTGTACCGTGGCGCCACCATTATTTACTTATTTTTGAAATTATATTTCTAATACCATCTAAGGGGTGGTAGTCCAGTGTCGAGTAACCATGCCTACCGTTCAGGCGATGGTTCGAGCCCCGTCCAGGCCGACTCGTAACAATTCGTATTTTGGAATTTATGTACGATTTTTAACACCACTGGCATTTCGGTGAAGGAAAACATCGTGAGGAAACCTGAATGCTTCCATTTCGAGGCATGTATTGTACCGACTGTCCATTATGAGTCGCGACGGGCTCACTCCCCGTCACACTGGACAGAGTTTCGGTACTACTAGTGAAACTTGGATGTTCTGAGTTTCAGAATATCACTGACTGCCCCCTTTGGGAATATGGTTGTGAGTATATGCTGCCACCTAATGTTACCTCTGTCATATGAATACACCATAGAAGAGAATTTATGGTTAAACCAACACGAGATTGGTAGGTGGTTCTTGACATTTGTATGCGTATTTTGTCATTTAACGCGGGAGTTTCGTTTCTATAGTGTACTATTATTATCTATTCATATGCCTCCGTCTCGGAAGGCGCGTTAAGCTGTTGGTGTAGGATAGTTCCGATAGATAGCCGTGTAACTAACTATTAGTAACGTTAGGCCAGGTCCTATTAAGGTGGCTTGCAAATTCCTTGCAATGACCACTAACTTGTCTCCACCAACTTGCAGTGGTCCCACGCGGGGGATTATTGCCCATTCCCTGTCACCTACCTATAAGTTCAGAAATAAAAACATGGCTTATAAATTGTCCTTTTTATGACATTTATGAGTTTTATAACTTTGTACATAATACCCTTTGACTAATTATTATAAGGACTAGCCTTGCGGTAGCATTTCCCCTCTGCCACGGTATAAGCACAATTGATCTTGTGCATTTACATTCAATTTTACACCTTATCACTAAACGAGACAGCCTATAATTGGGAAAAAATAACTTCGAACTTAGAACGTTTGGGGTTCACACGAGACTGCTTTTCATGATTTTTAACATTCAAAATTAGAATTCAATTCAATTCAATTCAATTCATTTATTGCTTTCATGTACAGTATTAAAGGTCTTATAATATCTTAGAATCTAAATTTATGGGGAATAAAATCCAAAGTTGCGGATTTCATGTTACCCCGCCCCCCGCAAAAAGTGACAGAAATGTTTGTTAGTAGAATTACACGCGTAACCATATAAATAGTCAAAGATAATACCTAATGTTAATAATAGAAATGTTAATATAAATAATATAATTATAAGTAGCGCATTTGACATGTAAAATTATTTTTATGAAATAATTGAATAAGATATGAAATAATTTTTAAATTCACGCTATCTGCATCTTCCTTTTTGGGTTTTATCTACACCGCAATCAATTTGCAGTTCAATAATATATCTTATCAATACCTCTCAGTTAAGTATGTTACAACTGTCAAATACCTTCGTTATCAGGGACCCCTTTATGTCTGTTTGAAGACCTGTAAATTGAGTCTTTTTCATCCTTATTACCTCACCATAAGAACTCTGTCACGAGAGTTATTTAAAATAAAACAGTGGCTGAACAATTTAGACCTCTATTTGTATAGAAATAAATATCAGAATTGTATCTATAGTGTTTTGTTTAAGACTTTTTGAGTGTAGTATTGTTTTGGGAAGGGAGCAGTGTGACATAGTTCTATGTATGGTTTAGTTGTATTTCAATTGTGGTTTCAAATAGGATATTGTTCTAAATGGATATGCATATGAAAGATAGGTATGTTTCCATTCATTAGATTATTGGGTAAATAATTTCGCGATTCTAATTTCGACCATCGATGATCGAAGATTTCGATTTCATTGACGTTGAATACTATGGACGCCGGTCTAGTACAAAATACTGTAATAAAGTGTCCGAGACTGGAAAAAACACAAACCTAAGTACGTATGGTAATATAAACCAACTAAAAACATTGAAAATGCTGAAATTATCCGATCAAACGAAGACTGTTGCGTAATTCGTTCTCTTTTTTACGTTTTTGATCTCTTTTTATTCGGACACTTTTGAGCGCGGACCCTCCGTCCAGTAGTAAGTCAATGGGGTCAGTGACATGCCATGGACCAATGAGTTTTTCTAACTTATGTACGTAATACCGACTGCTCTCAAACGGTAAAGGAAAACATGGTGAGGAAACCTGGATACGCTGAAGAAGAAATTCTGATGCGTATGCGATCAGGAAGAAATGGGGTGATCCATTCAAAACCTAACCACAAGGTTTTTATAAGGCCTTAAACGGTGTCTGTCGTAAATCAATCGATTTTTCAAAGTATTTTATAGTTTTTTTCTCAAATGATAATTGACATTTCAAGTAATCTTAAACACTATTATGAGTGATCTAAAGTCAGTATGACCCGTAGTAATTGAGTCTCATTGCTGTTTATAGCTCAGGTGAGCTAACTTGATTAACCTCGACACTGTTACTCATATGTTTACACTCTAGAATATATACCTTTATATCGCTTTAGTGTTTGCATTGATTAACTTAGCGAGAAATTATCTAACAGCTAAGGGGCGAATCAAATTATTTTTCTTTAGATAAATAGATTAAAAATTAGACCAGTGGCGAGTAACCTTGCCTGCCGTGCAGGAGGCGATGGTTCGATCCCCGTCTAAGCCGACTCGTATCAATGAGTTTTTCATAATTTATGTACGATTTGTAACACCACTGGCTTTTCGGTGAAGGAAAACATCGTGAGGAAACCGGCATGCTTCAATTTCGAGGCATGTATTGTACCCACTGTCCATTATAAGTGGCGACGGGCTCACCCCCCGTCACACTGGACAGAGTTTCGGTACTACTGGTGAAACGTGGTTGTTCTGAGGTTTAGAATATCTCTGACTACCCTCTCGCAGAATATTGTCGTGAGCATATGCTTATAAATAGATTTTGCCAACAAATCCAGCCTCAAGATCTGCCAAAGAGCGATAGAACGCAGTATTTTAGGTGTGTTAGAAACACGGATCTGCGCTCCAGAACTGGCATTGCGAATGTGGGGCGCAAGACAGCTCAGCTGAAGTGGGACTGAGCCGGGCATGTCTGTCGCATGCATTCGGAGAGATAGGCCAAAATCACCACAGACTGGGTTCTCCGGGATGGTCGCCAGCGTCGAGGTAGACCCAGGAAAAGGTGGAGCGATAACATCGATGCCTTCTTGGAAAGTTGGCCAGAAGTTGCACACAACAGAGGATTGGAGAGTAAAAGGGGAGACCTTTGCCCAGTGCAATAAAAAGATTTTGGTCACTTGGAAAGACAGTTGGTTGATCAAACAATATGAGAAGGGTGGCTAAATGAAGTTACGGAGGTCAGTAGGCAGACAATCAGTACGTTGGTCAAACGACATTGTTTAGGTTGGCCCCGGTTCGTGTCTGAATGACCTATTATCGAAATGACTCATGCATCGTAACAACAACGACCGAAAAGTGGAACGTTCTAAAAACTGAAAGTCCGAAAAGAAAAATGACCTAGAAGTTAAAAGTCCTAAAAGTAAAACTTCCCTATGGTACAATCGGTACAAAATTGTATTACTTAAATAATTTAGACATACATAAACCCCTTAGATTATTCCACGGCCATTATTCCTTTCGAGATGGTCAACAACTTTACTGCAACTACCAATTGTATTTTTAAGGTGCACTTCCGATGCCAGCGGCAGATGCGACTGACGCGCGCGTCTGACGCGTGGTTCTCTCATATGCCATATGTCTATCGCATCGGTTGCGCGCGTCTGACGCACGCTTCAGTCTTTGGCATCGAAAGCGGCACCATACGTTTTCATAGTAACTAGTATTGTCGCATCGGCCGTCGGCCGCGAGCCGCGCGCGTCAGTCAGAATTTTAGCGATACTAAATCATATAATATTGTCTATTACAGTGAGCAGCCAATCTTCACGTGCAAGGCGCACGTGTTCCACATAGACCCGAAGACTAAGAGATCGTGGATGTCGGCGAGCTCGGCCGCCGTCTCCGTCTCTTTCTTCTACGACTCTTCCAGGAACCTGTACCGCATCATCAGCGTCGAGGGCACCAAGGTAAGGAAGACGGAGAGATCGTGGATGTCTGCGATTTCTGCCACCGTCTCCTACTTCAATGACTCCTCCAGGAACCTGTACAGCCGTCTCCTACATCTACGACTCATCTATCATTAGCGTCAAGGACACTAAGGTGATTGATGATTTCTCGGGCACAGGCATACCCTCATTGTGAGATCCTGCCCTTCTGCCCAGACACCTGCATGCGATCGGGGTTTAGGGACGGTTGGTATGGTAGTCCTATCCAAGTGGCAAAATATTGGGCTGTAAAAATATAGAATTAGGCCATCGACTCTATGGAAGAAGAATAAGGGCTAAGCCTCATCTGGCAGCACGGAATCCGGATGTGTCCGTACTGCAGGCCTCCGTCACTCGGCCGTAGGTGCTGAGATAAGTACCTACATTTTGGCGCATCGTAAGCTATGTGCTTGCTTGATTTCTGCCATTCGCTAGAGACGGCAAAGTCGCATACGTCGCGCGCTGTACGAAGTAAAATAATTCATTGAAAAGCTTCACTAGGTACATTTTTGCGCGTACCGTCTGGCACTAGGTAATTAAATCGTGAGAATTTATCGTTTTCTAAGGAATTCATGTATCTGTTACGAAGCAAATAGTAATCTGTGATCTTGGTAAGGTGCAACGCATGCCTGGATTGTTACACATCAATAATACTTTTATTTTAATGATGTCTAATAAAACTTTTACCTTTCTTTGCAGGCGGTGATAAACAGCACTATAACGGCGAACATGACGTTTACGAAGACCTCGCAGAAGTTCGGGCAGTGGAGCGATGTTAGAGCCAACACCGTCTACGGGCTGGGGTTCGCATCCGAGGCTGAGCTTGGCAAGGTGGCTAGAGCTTTAAAGCTTTGACTATTTATATGTGGACTGGTTACGCGTGTAATTCTACTAACAAACATTTCTACCACTTTTTGCGGGGGGCGAGGTAACATGAAATCCACAACTTTGGATTTTATTCCCCATAACTTTAGATTCTAATTTTGAATGTTAAAAATCATGAAAAGTAGTCTCGTGTGAACCCCAAACGTTCTAAGTTCGATGTTATTATTTCGCAATTATAGGCTGTCTCGTTTAGTGATAAGGTGTAAAATTGAATGTAAATGCACAAGATCAATTGTGCTTATACCGTGGCAGAGGGGAAATGCTACCGCAAGGCTAGTCCTTATAATAATAAGTCAAAGCTTTAAACACATTTAATTTTTATTGCTTTTGAAAACAAGAAAAAGGAGACGAAAGATGGATGAAACGCCTGGAAGTGCTAATGGCCCAAGGAGCTTTTGAAAGACCTTCCTTTAACATTCGAGCGAAAATTCGTCGACTTAATATCAGGCCTCTGCCACTCCATGTACTTGCGCGCGTTAATTACCTTCCGGCCGTTGAGAGTTTGAGACCCCAAAACGCAATTGTCGACAGCCGCGAGGCACGCACGCATGTATTTTAAAGGTTAAAGTAGCCTCCGATGACTTTTATAATTTTATAAGGGAACTAGAAATGACGCCTATTAAAAACTTTCAACACAATATGAGACAGGAGCCATGCAGCACTCTTTTAAAATGTTTAATAAATAAACACTTTGATCCTCGTGGTCCGTGTTTTGTGCAAGAATATTTCAATTCCTTTTCACCGTTAATTTAAACATGGGAAAGAAATTTAGTAATTTCTTTTATACAACGTGTTAATGAATTCACGCTCAACTAGAAAGTAGTTTGTTTAGAATCGAGAGCAGAATCGAATTATCATGGTTTCAACATAAGATTTTTTCTTCAAAATATTAAATAATTTAATTGTAAAATTAAAAATTTACTGAACTCGATCTCAACCCACCGCTCGGGCACTCTCACCTATTTTACTACCAAAACAAGATTCTTAAAATGTATTCATGAGCACGTTAGCGCTTTCATTCATTGCTGAAATGATAACAAATCATTTTTGCCTCAACTTAAAATGCAAATAACTTTAAATTTTAACTATCAAAATAATGAAATTATTGTTTCAATCTAATAATTTTGTTGTAAATCAGTTGGGGTGTATGAGGTTTTGCACTTATTCATTAACACGTTGGATAAATACAGGGTGTTACAAAAATAAATACAGAAAAAAGGGTGTTAAAGAGTCCCTTGTTGTAGTCTATTGACAATGTATGACAACCGTAGTATAATATTATTTTTTGCCGAAAAATTAATTATCGATAAAATAATAAAATAGAAGCGTTGAATTTTACTCACTATCCGCTAGTTCAAAGACTAAACGGCAGCAGATTCGTTGTAAGGCCACTGCGATGTCACCACTATCTTGTTAGTACTTAATTTAAAAGATGATTATTCTCTAAGATATCTTTATTACTAAAGCTAACTTGAATATTAAGACCTATTTATTGAAAAAGAAAAACAGTAAATAACAGATTGACAAAAAAGTTAAATTATTGTTACAAAAATAAAGAATAAAGTATAATTTCCATAAAGTATTCATATTTGTCATCATGTAAGATAATTTAAGCATCTTACAATTAGTTTTTTTTACAAGAAAGCTTCTTCGTCTCTTACTTAAATGTAGGTACAAATGACTTACAAACACTACCCTTCTGAAAAAATAGTCTATGTATCAGATGTCACACGAGAGATGGGATTTTTTTATAATTGGCTTCGATAACGGATTTAATTTTTTTTTGTTAATTATGTAACACTTTGTATAACAAACGTAACATTTCATTGTTAAGGCGATAAAACATGGAAAGATAGTAACCAGCATTATTTTATTTACCTAAGTATTTGGGTTATGATATTTTTTTCGAAAGAGGCAGACCCGCGTTTGCTCTGATCATCCCCTTAAAAAAGTGTCATCATATTAAGAAGGACCCATATTAAGGAGGAAGATATCTCGAAATCGAAAAGACGTAATTATCACACTGGACAGAGTTTCGGTGCTACTGGTGAAACGTGGATGTTCTAAGGCTTCAGAATATCTCTGACTACCCCCTCAGGGAATATAGTCGTGAGCATATGCTATGCTATGCTTTTAAATATCGGGATATAATGGAAACACCATCTTATGTACGAGTAGTTTATGTTTGTCATATTGGCAGGTAACACAGTGTTTTATCGGACCCCAAAATCGGACGTGGCCCCAGTATTTGCCGAAAATAGATAGTTTATAACATTTTGAATACAAGAGTAAAACTCCTGATTGTCTACGATTTATAGTTTTAGAGAAAAAAAATCTGATCCTGTTACTACTTCTTTGCATAAACATGCCGAAAGACATAATTTACGCGTCTTTTAAGAATAGTTTGAGACTTGTACAGGTCTTAGAAATTTATGATATGCATAGGTATACATATATCAAAAATTTTCTTAGTAATACAAATTTAAATTTCTCTCCGCAGTTCATAGAGAAATTCCAAGAAGTAAAAGAGGCGATACAAGCTCAGCAATGCTCGACCGGTGCCAAGAGTGTAACGAACGGCAACAGTGGCGCCACCACGCCCGTAGCGAGCGCCACAGCAAGTCCACTGCTGGCCGGACGAGCCGCCGCCACGCTCGACCCGCCCTGCGTGTCCCCCGCACAGGTATACTTTCCTCCCTCCTCCTTTTTTGAAGTCGGTTTTCTATATTATTATATCTAACTAGCGGCGCCCGCGACTCCGTACGAGCACTTGCTTTAAATACTCTTAACTTTTGATTCATAAAACAGATTGCGATGCAACAAAGTCTAAGTGTTCAACCAAACTAAGCTCTATGCTTCTGTGAAAACCCCATCCAAATCGATTGTCGTTTTTTAGTTTCAAAATGCTTGGGTCTGAGGTCACTAGCTTATAGTTTATTTACTTTATTGTATAGTATCAATTATTGTATTAAATAGACTATGTATTATTGTATACATAACTTTAGCTTATGAATTTATATTGTAATAGTTATGTTGTAGAGTTTCTGGCCGCATCTTCTCTACAGCGACAACACGTTACGACGCGGTGGTAGCTTTAAAAAAGATTTGACGTTTGATAAGTGTGCTGCAAGCTCCTATATTGAATAAATTATATTGACTTTGACTTTGACTTAAAGTGATGCGTGCACAAACAAACAGAAAAAAATTCCAATAATGGTCTTCATGCACTCCATTTCGAATTCTTCACTCCCCCAATAAATGTTTTCCAGTTCCAATACCCACTTAGCACATAGCTAATATTATGCTAGAGAGCGATGATAGGCCTTACGGAAGGGAGCTAGCGCCTCAATAATGTGGCGGTGGTTCGATTCCTGTACCACTAAGTTCTTCGGAATTTATGTACGGTTGTGTTTATCATTTACTAGCTCGGCGGTGAAGGAAAACATCGTGAGGAAACCTGCATTCCCGAGAATGAAAAGAGAATACCATAAGTTCGGAGGTATGCGTAAAATTTGGGTGAGCTTGGGGCGAACACAAAGGACCACCGCTGGTCTCAGTGTTTCATAACGACCCTTACTTGCAATAGCCCAACCACAAATCATCGATCAATATTTTGCTAATGATACATACATACATATACTCACGCCTGTGTCCCATTGGGGTAGGCAGAGACAATTGATCGCCATCTGCTACGATCAAGTCGTTTCATACACGCTCGTCGGTTTCGGGTACATTTGATCTGACCCTTTTTAAGTAAGCTATCGATTTGATACGATGACGATAATGATGATGATGATAAATATATTTTGTTTCAGCCCAAAGCAGCGGAGAACGATGAGATGATGGTACACCAAAGAGCACATTCCGTGTCGTCATCCATTCAGGTACATACATACTTGAACTCGTGTACTTCCAAAATACGCGAGTCGCAAAAACATACTATTTAACAAAGTCGTGTAACATTTGGATCGAAAAAAAATGTATCCTTAATAGTTTAAAGGTATTGTAGGGGATGTATCATGTGTGACGGGGTATGAAAAGCTTAGGGGTCGCAAAAACACTGGCTTTGAACGAAAAATGTGCAGTGAGGGCTGCGGGTGCGCTCCGTAACACAGTGTGTTCGCGACTGAATGTGCTTTAGAAAAAAAGCCTAAGGAAAAAGTAAATTTGCACACATTGACCAATTGGTATTCGCACATACACTCCTCATATACATCGATCTTTATTTTATAATAAAGTGAGCGTTAAATCGCATCAGTGCGTAGGTACATTGTTTAGCGTCTCCGTAGTTACTCGTATATCTAGGTATCTATATTTAGGTATTTAAAATTAGTTTAGGCAGCGTCGCCTACAGGTATGATTTTTGAAAAAACAAAACAAACTTGGGCCACATTAAAATTGGAGCTTTGTTGTAGGCTAGGGAGTAGGCGACCGATAGGTACGCGACCACCCAATAGCAGACTTAAAACTCTTCTTTCCATCGTGTTTAGTTCTTAAATTTTTTTTTTATTGGAAGATACTTAGTGTCTGTGATGGATAAATTCATTTTTGAATAAATTTGTAGTTTTAGCGTGACATGTATATTTTTGCAGATAAATTGTGACAATTTATTTTTATAATTTGTTCATTTAATTTATTCTGACGTCCTTAAAATTTGCACGAGTAGGTCGGATAGACTTGTACTAAATAAATACTAAATATATCACGATGACAAGACCTACATATTACATACAAGGTGTTACAAAAGTAAAAATAAACATTTGAAAAATTTAAGGGGGTTGTTTAGACCATCAAACTGAACAACTTTCACTATGGGACCAACATTGAAATCGAGAAAAAAAAATCTGCTGTCCCATAAATTTAGCTCGAGTAGATTTGTAGTTTAGTATGGAACATCCGTTTTTTTTTGCGATTTCGATATTGGTCCCATAGTGAATGTTGTTCAGTTTGATGGTCTAAACCGCCCCTTTAAATGTTTATTTGTATTTTAGTAACACCTTGTACATACATAGACAACGTGTTAATGAATAAGCGCAAAACCTCATACACCCCAACTGATTTATAACAAAATAATTAGATTGTAACAATACTTTCATTTTTTGATAAGTAAAATTTAAAGTTATTCGCATTTTAAGTTTTGAGGCAAAATTGATTTGTTATCATTTCAGCAATGAATGAAAGTGCTAACGTGTTCATGTACACATTTTAAGAATGTTGTTTTTGTAGTAAGTAGGATGAGAGTGCCCGAGTGGTGGGTTGAGATCGAGTCCAGTAAATTTTAAATTTTTCAAGCAAATTTATTAATATTTTGAAAAAAATTACCTATGTTGAAAACATGATAATTCGATTCTGCTCTCGATTGCAAACAAACTACTTTCTAGTTTTGCGTTAATTCATTAACACGTTGTATATACTCACGCCTATGTCCCACTGGGGTAGGCAGATACATCTCTCGCCCCCTCAACATCCATAAGTGTCATACAAGCCTGTCGGTTCAGGGCACATTTTATTTGGCCCTTCTTTAGTACGCATCAGATTTAGTCAGCGTGCGTGAGTCTAGGGCGACCACTTTCAACCATTCTATTCACACTTGCGTCGTAAATTTTATACGCCAACTTAATCTCGCTCATTCTTTCCATATGGCCATGACAAAAGCTATTGTAAGAAAACTGTATTCATGCAAAGAAATACTTTCTCTTTGATAAGTTATGTGTCAAGATAGACAGTCGAAGCTACGAACGCGTCAAAAAAAAATATCACTCAGTCTAGGCTGATAAAGCTTGTTATTATGCACGCACACAGAGATACGTTGTATGACGCCTCACGCAAACCAACCGAAGAAAACCTTGGCCCGTTTTATTTTAGTACGTTAGGTGCGGAACAAACTTAAGCGGCGTTGGGTGCGGGAGAGGTGCCGGCGAGGCGCGGGCGCGGCGCCGCTTATACAATGAATAAACGCAAAACTAGAAAGTAGTTTGTTTAGAATCGAGAGCAGAATCGAATTATTATGGTTTCAACATATGATGTTTTTTAAAATAGAAATTAATTGATTAGTAAAATTTAAAATTTTCTGAACTCTATCTCAACCCACCACTCGGGCACTCTCAACCTACTTCCTACCAAAACAAGATTCTTAAAAAGTAACAATGAGCATGTTAGCGCTTTCATTCATTGCTGAAATGATAACAAATCATTTTTGCATGAAAACTTAAAATGCGAAAAACTTTAAATTTTAACTATAGAAATAATGAAATTATTGTTTCAATCTAATTATTTTTCTTTTCTCCACTATCCACTTCGTACATAGCCAATATTCACATCTTATTTTCTTTCTCCATCAGGGTGGATACGCGACAGTTGGTAGGGCGCCGCGAGGTCCGCTAGCGTCCGCCGGTGCGCCCGAACCTCCCCCGCCGGAGTCCACCGAGCAACAGCTGCGCTACGAAAACGATCGGCTCAAGCTGGCCCTGGCACAAAGGTTAGTTATGTTATATTAGATTATTATAAAAAAAGAGGTGGCATTATAAGGGCTAGCCGTGCGGTAGCATTTCCCCTCTGCCACG
Source organism: Agonopterix alstromeriana (assembly GCA_963924505.1). Lineage (NCBI taxonomy): Eukaryota > Metazoa > Arthropoda > Insecta > Lepidoptera > Depressariidae > Agonopterix > Agonopterix alstromeriana. The sequence continues at coordinate 1,918,557 of OZ004684.1, forward strand.
GTATGAGCACAATTGATCTTGTGCATTTACATTCAATTTTACACCTTATCACTAAACGAGACAGCCTATAATTGCGAAATAATAACTTCGAACTTAGAACGTTTGGGGTTCACACGAGACTACTTTTCATGATTTTTAACATTCAAAATTAGAATCTAAAGTTATGGGGAATAAAATCCAAAGTTGCGGATTTCATGTTACCTCGCCCCCCGCAAAAAGTGGCAGAAATGTTTGTTAGTATAATTACACGCGTAACCAGTCCACATATAAATAGTCAAAGAGTGGCGAGTAACCTTGCTTGCCGTGCAGGAGGCAATGGTTCGATCCCGTTCGTTCGTCATTTGCTAGAGTGAGGAAGTGACGTTCCTGAGCGACAGAAAAGGATAGACCGTGAAAAAATTCAATTCCGTGCTGCCAGATGAGATTCAAACCTAAGAGCCTCGCGTGAAAAATATTGAATTTAGTTTTTTCCTAAAACTAAGCATAATGTATTATATTGTTATATCTAACAATGTTATATACAATTGACAACATTAAATTTTTTTAACCACCTGTTTTTAATAAAAAATATAAAAATCGGTTAAAAAATAAGAGATACGTATTTTTCTGATTTTATTTTTGACAGATATTTCTATTTTCAATTTACTTTTGAATTTTCTGAAAAACGTAGGATTTATGGCTAAGATACCTTGGCCGCAATAACATTAAAAATAAAAACTGTCAAATACAATAGAAAAGCCAAGCAGGCAAAGGAATAAAATCTCATTCAACCTCTATTATATTTTTCAGTATTTTTCAAATAACTCGAGAAATAATGGATAGAAAAATCTGATAATTTTGATATAAGCTTTGAATCACATAATCTCCAAATGGTTTCTTATTTTGGTACCTTTCTAAAAATGAAATGTTGTCAATTCCCCGCTGCCAGATGAGGTTCAAACCTAAGAGCCTCGCGTGAAAATTATTGAATTTGGTTTTTCCTAAATCTAAGCATAATGTATAATATTGTTATATTTAACAATGTTATACACAATTTAAAATATTCTTTTAATTTACCTTTAACAGTAATTACGAACATTCTTAAAAGAGGATAAACTATATTCTTAAATGTTTCTTATTTTTGTGTCTCATGAATCATACCGTATTTGAAAAAAATGTCTATACCTTATCATAATTATGCTCTTATATCATCTAGATAGATTGTGGCTTACTTACTTACTAAAAAAACTACATCTAAATCGGAATTTGGAAATCTCTTAATCAAAAAGTAATAATAACAATGAAAAGTTTTTATTTCCACAAAGAGTTTTGTACAAATACTTAAAAACTAAAGTTCAATTAGTTATCATTACAGTCTTGTTAATCTTAGTAAGATTTCATTAAACAAATTAATTAATCCAATAATAAATAATAACAAATTCTATCAAGCATTTTTCATTTTACACACACAATGACAAAAAGACTCTACTATGAATTCCATTTTTAATTTTAAAATACTGTTCTGTATAGGAAATCTATAGAATTATCATAGTGTAATAAAAACTAATAGTTCTGAAGCTCAGCTGTCGCGATCGATCAATCGAGCGTGGTGTGCGGGGACCGGGAGGAGCGCGTACCGTCAAAGCGAAGTCAATTACGGTACGCCCGTCCCCCGCACGCTGAGCTTCACCACGATTAATTTTCATTACACTATGGAATAACTGCATAATAGTGTCAGTAACTTCTTTATTTCAATAGTATAAGGTTGACAACCTTAGACTACTTATATGCGGACCCGCCTCGCCTTTGTATTTCCCCTCTGCCAACGTGCAAGATCAAAAAACATTCAATTTTATACCTTATCACTAAAAGCGACAGCCTATAATTTCGAATATATGACGTTTGGGGTTCACACGACACTGTTTTTATTGTTTTTAACATTCAAAATTAAAATCTAAACTAATGGAATAAACTTCAAAGTTGCGTATCTCGTGTTACCTCGCCCCCCGCAAAAAGTGGCAGAAAATTTTGATAATAGAATTACTCGCGTAACTTGTCCTCGTATAAGTAGTCTAAGTTGACAACGACTTAACCAAGCGTTGTGACATTTGCCGAAGTTTACATTCAATTTTACTCTTATAGCATCAAACGTAAGACTCTTACCGATACCGATACCTTTGCTCGGAGGTTCGCAACGCCATTTTGGATTTTCATTTTAAAATAGTGTCTCACTATAAAACCTCTACGGAATTTTGTTTTGTTTTTCTATTTTCATAGAAAATGGCGCGTAAAATTGTGCCGCGCCACAGCAGTTTCGCTCGAAGCATTGCTTGACGCGAATTATTGAAAGAATACTCAATTGTGTCTTTTTCGAATCTTCACTTTGCGCACGCTAGTAACATATCTGCTTCTTTAACCGAATTCCAAAAAGGAGGAGATTCTATGTTCGTCTGTATTTGTTTTTGGTATAATATCATTTTGTTTGATAGTTTTATAGTGCGATGCTATTTTTAAAATAGAAATCAAAATGGATTGAGTTTTGCTAAGCGTTTTAACTCCTTTAGCCATAGATTTAGTGTATACTGCGTTAGATCGGCTACGGATTATCCAAGGCGAGACCAATAAAACCTGAGATTTCGAAAAAAAAAAAGCGGAATTCGTTCCGTTGACAACTGACGCTAGGTCCATACAGGCTCATATCGTGTTCGTGAATGGTCTCGTCTATCTATCTCACTCTAACGTACGTTAATGCTATGCCCTTTCTCTTTCGCATAACTAAGCACTTAATCTATGCCTTTTGCAGTTCTTTAACAAACATTTGTTTTTTCTATTTGTGTCAGTCGATTTTTTCATGTTCGAGCGTAATTTTCATCATTTCATTCGAAAAACGAACGAAAGTTCGATTTTTATCAATTCTCAAAATATTTTTACGAGACGAAAATTTTATAACAATAGGAAGCTAAGCGACAAAACAATTACAATCTAAAAACAATGCTATTAGTGTTCAAATCCCCCTGCAATAGGCACGAAGCCGTCATCAAAGTCGTGATGTTGGAACTCGTGGTGTTGAAATTCGTGATGTTTCAACTCGTGACCGTATTGGGGCACGTATTCCTGTTTGGGCTCTTCCTTGGGCGTTCCTATTTTGTGCACGACCGCGTTAAAGCCGTTTTTGTCGTCTGCCTCGTATTCTACGACGCGTTTCGTCCCGTCTGTTTCGGTTAGGGTGTAGGTTCCTGAGAGATAATTATTAGAGTTAATTTTTCAATTATTTTTTGTAGGTTTCTACGCTGAGAGATCATTGTGTGACTAGATATCTTGGACCATACAACTGGGGACCAGCCTTGTGTTAGCATTCGGCCATGTGCATTTAAATACTATTTTATACCTTATCACTAAACGAGACAGCCTATAATTGCGGAACAATAACTTCAAAGTAGTCTCATTTGGGGTTCACACGAGACTATTTTAACAATCAAAATTAGTGTCTAAAGTAGTGGAATAAAATCCAAAGTAGCGGATTTCATGCTACCTCGTTCCCCCGCAAAAAGTAGCAGAAAAGTTTGTCAGTAGAATTTCATGCGTAACCCGTCCATAGTTATATGGTCTATAGATGTTCAGACCATGAAACTGAAGAACTTTCTTTACGGGATCAACATCGAAATCGCGAAGAAAAAATCAGGTGTCCCGTACATTTGGCTCGAGTAGGTTTGCACTTTTGTATGGGACAGCTGATTTTTTTTCGCGATTTCGATTTTGGTGCTATAGAGAAAGTTGTTCAGTTTGACGGTCTAATCATCCCCTTAAAAAAGTGTCAGCATATTAAGAAGGATCCTTTACGATGGGTGCCGAGAAAGGGGCGGCTGGCAATTACTAAATGGCTTGGGGCTGGGGCCCAGGGCGGCCAAGACTGCAAATCCGACACTGTTTAGAATGCCTCTGACTACTCCCTTGAACTTGTATCTTACCTTTAACCTTGTCACCGTCTCTGGTCTCCCAATGCTCCTTCTCGTCTCCCGTATGAGGGTCCTTCACTGAATAGTCGAACGCGTATTTTGGGTGCGCCTGAAATAAGTGAATACTTACTAAGTAAAGTAAATAACTTAATAAGTAAAAAAGCCGTGGTGGTCCAGTGGCTAGTAACCTCCGCTTCTAAATACCTAGTAGACAAAGTTGTATTACGTTATGCAATTCAACCTCCCCACCAAATAATTTCTACACTACACGTGTTTCGCTCCACCAAGGATGCTGAGGCAGGAGGATGCCTCAGGAGTTAGACCGACGAACGTTCGAAACAGAGTTGTTACTCCGCCGAGCTTCCGATACAGAAACCACGTTTAGGGCCCTGTGCCTTACCTCTTACTCTCTCACGAATAAGGTTAAGATGATCCTCGGGATCACACTCTATAAACGCGGGCCCAATTTGGAAGGTAGGTTGGTGGAGAAATTTTAGTAGTCAAGATCCAGTCTGAGTATTTACGGAACGCTATTAGGCATCTGACTTGACTTTGCGAATAAAGCCATCTAGCGACTGCTAAGCAGAAATCAATGATACTTGCGCAGTGCTGAAATTGACGCCCCTAGGCGAAATGCTATAGAACTGTTTCGCTACGTAGGTTCTTGCGTACAGCGGCCCATTTTTTGCTGACCTACGACGTAGGTCGTCAGCAGCTAAAGTGTTATTAAGTCAAGAGGGCCACTAAAACGATCACCTGACCAAAGTCAGGTCGGCGTTGCTTCGAAGGTAATTAATTGATACTCACATGGTAATCCAAGTCGTACTCGTCTCCATGGTGCTCGTCTAGGCTCTGATGATGTATGGGCTCGTGATGCTGCAGGTTGTAGCCCTCGAAGCCGTGGAACTCGTCGTACTGGGCCAGCGATGTCGATATAAGGACCAGGAGCGGGAGTGATCTCTGTAATAGATAGGGAGGAATCTGCTTAAGAAGTGTTGGATAAACTTTATTTAAGGCTTTGCCTCAAATTGAATAACAGTACATTATGATACAAGTGAGCTAAGTTGCTCCTTATTCTCGGGGCTGGATAGCAGAACGAGCCGCAGGCGAGGGCGTAATTGTAGCCGAAAGTGTAGTGAACAATGCTGACGCTTTTCAGTCGAAGTTTTTCAACAACTTGCAAATGCTGGGTACACTAATGGATTTACTGAAAATGTATCTCATTTTTCCTAAATCCTAAATTATGTTGGCAAAGATGGTTGATAGTTGTACCAAAATTTCTGCCATCTCAGTAAACCGGAACGGTTGTGTGTTTTGTTTACCAATGTTATTTATATCATCATCATCAGCCTAAATAATATACGTCCGAGTCTAGGGCACAGGCCTACGCGGAGGGTGTATGGGCGTTAGTCCACCACACGTGTACAATGCGGTTTTGTAGACTTTACGTACTATTACGTACAATTTCTTCTTCAGTGTATGCAGGGGTCCTCACGATGTTTTCTATCACCTTTTGAAAGCAGACGGAATTGCATAGATAAGTTTTAAAAACGTATTTGTACATGACATGTGGTCGTGCAAATTGAACCCGGCCCGTGATTGAGTGTCCATACCTCACCGCAACGTAATCCTCTACTCTTTGTAATTAGATGTCATGTAATTTATATAACCTAGCATAACTAAATTGACCTAATTTAAAACTAAAACAAACATGCATACTTCGTAAAGGCGTGACGATCGCAAAATCAAATTTCACGCAGGTGCGCTTGCGTCGCCGGCGCAGGCGCTCGGTTAAACCACAGAAAAAGAAATACAGTATAACAGCTTCATGCAACCGTTCGAATCGAGACGAGAGCTATGCACACGGCCCGCTAAGGTACTTCGGGGCGCACCAGAAGATTAGTACCAGGTTTACAAGTCTTATCGGTGTAGCAGCGCAGTTGAAAATTTTTTACAGCACGCGAAATTGACCAATCGGGATGGCACACCTTCAATCCCTTGCCGCTATTGGCTAATTGTTTTCGCGCTCTTTTCGCTGCTATCCGACTTTGCACCCTTTGAGTTACTAAATGACTTCGGGTTTTGACGGGGACTCGGGTCTGCTCTGCGCAAACGAAGATTGACGAGCGGAACTACAGGGTGTTAGGGTAGACAGTTGCATTACTTTAAGGGGTGATTGTACCCATGATACTGAACTACTTTCCCCAAGAAACCTATAGGAAATTCGCAAAAAAATTTGTAGTCTTCCAATACTAAATGCAATCTGCTGATCGGACGTTTGTATGAAAAGTCGAAATTTTGTTTTGGGAATTTCCGATTGGTTTCTTAGGGAACGTTATTCAGTATCATGGGTAAAATCGCCCCTTAATGTAATGCAACTGTTTACTCTAACACCCTGTACTTTCGTAGTCGTACTGTACTGAAGACCTTAGCTATACAAAACTAACATAAGCTGGCCGCGCGTAGGGTGAATAATGTGAAGTTGCTTTACTGTATATTTTTTTTCTGTGGCATAACTTTCACGTCACATTACGTTTCACCGCGTGCTCGTACGTGACGTCATTATATCAGCTTCCGTGCGTTGTGCAAGAGCTTGCGGCTTTTTCGTTAATTACCATTTACCGATGGAAGATTGGCGATCCTTGAGAACTATGTCCAGCAGTGGACGTCTACCGGCTGAGATTATGATGATGATGAATTGGAGTTGTGGGGGATCTGGATTGTTTGTAAAGTATCTGGTTAGGTAGAATTCGGCAGCATTATATTAGGTTTCTCCATAGTGAAAGTTGTTCAGTTTTATGGTCTGAAGTACCCCCTTAAATATTACTAGGGTGTTTTATGACACCCTGTAATTATAGGTAACTATTCCTAAATTCATGTTTCTATCTTCAGCGGTTTAGGCTGTGTGTAGTCGGTCAGTTAATCGGTTATTCAGTTAGTCATGAAGTACGGTATGATGAAATTGACGAAGTTTGTAGCGGATTTCAATGATGATGCGATTCTTGTTTATGGTCGGCCCGATAGCACACTCTGTAGTGAACCTGCCTGCTGTGCCGATGGTCGCGGGTTCGAATCCCGTAAGGGACAAATATTTGTATGATGAATATGAATATTTATACTCAAGTCATGGACGTTTGTATCTATACAACGTGTTAATGAATTAACGCAAAACTAGAAAGTAGTTTGTTTAGAATCGAGAGCAGAATCGAATTATCATGGTTTCACCATAGGTAATTTTTTTCAAAATATTAAATAATTTGTTTGTAAAATTTAAAATTTACTGAACTCGATATCAACCCACCGCTCGGGCACCCTCACCCTACTTACTACCAAAACAAGATTCTTAAAATGTATCCATGAGCACGTCAGCGCTTTTATTCATTGCTGAAATGATAACAAATAATTTTTGCCTCAAAACTTAAAATGCGAATAACTTTAAATTTTAATCTATCAAAATAATTTAATTATTGTTTCAACCGAATTATTTTGTTATAAATCAGTTGGGGTGTATGAGGTTTTGCGCTTATTCATTAACACGTTGTATTTGCGAACCAGAGAGGCGGCTAGCATTATAGGGACTTATGAACCGGGGTGCACAGGACAGGGACTTTAGCTTTGTTAGTTATAGCATGGCTTGACCAAGCTTACATGTATATTATATTTTACCTTTACTCATGCGACTTTGTTCACATGGATTTCGGAAAACCAAAACACCGTTTTGCTAAATTTTCGACTCGAATTTACTGAACCTCAGTGGTTTAGGCTGTGTGTAGTCAGTCGATCGGTTATTCAGTCAGTCGTGGAGTATTTTGTGATGTCATTGACGAACTTTTTTTAGCTGATATCAAAGATGATGAGATTCGACGCAAACGTTACACTCGAATTCGAAGTACACTCATTGACAAAAAAAACATACTGAATCTAAAGATTCCGAAGTCAATTTAGATACGCAGAAATGATTGTAATACACGCAGACGTAATTCATGTTCTGTCTCAACAAATCTATCCAAGAACCGTAAACATTTTATCATTACGAATGTGTAATTATATCGTTCGAATAAACATGTCTTCATTTCAGTCGGTAATAGCTTTCCATTGCCACTGTCTGTTGCTATTCGTTCGCTTTATTAATGCGCACCGATATACAGGGTGTAAGGAAATGTATCATTAACCTTTAAACCACCCACCCATCAAACTAAACAACTTTTACTATGGGAGCAAAACTGTCAGAGCAAAAAAATATCAGCTGTCCCATACGTTTGAATCGAGTAGGTATTGCATTTAGTATGGGACAGCTGATATTTTTTTGTTCTGATCGGTTTGCTTAAGGGCCTATGTCGAAAAATAATTGAAGCGAAATGGGCGTGGCTTAGCGCAGCAAGCGCCCCGCGCCCCGCTACCGAACATCGTCGCGCACTAGCCCGCGAAAATCAAATCACTCAAAATGCGTAGAAGACGCTTCGCTGTTAATATATTATTAGTACCTTTTGTCGTATGAAAAAACACAATATATTATAATTCAGTATCGTTCTATTTATCCTCCTTGATCAATTATTAATTTGTTACAGGATCAATTACGGACAACCAATTTATAGATAGAAACAATACCTAACTAACGATACTCTTTAATTGATTTCACTTAAAAAACTTAAAACTCATTAATATCATACCGAAAATCACTGTACCTATCTAGAAGGAAAAAAACTATCATTACAGGATTTTGTTTTACTTTATAGTACGAGAGCTACCTGTTGGTCTTCGGTTCGGTTCTTGGTTAGGCTTTACGTCTTTAGGTCCCGTAATCAAATCAATTCAACTTCTTATTTTGTACTTGTAATTGATATAATACAAGTCAAAACATTCTATGGTCAAAACATACCGACTATCTAGATGAAACCTGGAAGTTATTTTACGCCTTCAACAAAAATGTAAGAAGAACGTGAAAAAATAAGTTTCGTAATACTGCAATAATCTCAGTTATTCTCGATACCACAAGAACTTTCAGGTTGAGAAGTTGTATAACGCTCATAAACCTATTTTAAAATCCATAGGTAATTCTAAAATACCTCGCATCCCTCAGATGCATGGCATAGCATTGAAGGATGAGGATGATGCAGGATATTATAACAGGTTATGAATGAATTTTAAAATGGTAAATCAACATTTATTTACAAAATCACTAATAATATTTATCTTACGACCTAAAATCAACATTTATTTACATTAGTACATTACGATAAGTGTGACTTAAGTAGTTCATTATTGCACAGCGTGAAGTTAGCACCCGAGCACAAGCAAGGGTGCTAAACGTATATGCAGGTTTAGGTCACAGAGTGCTGGAAAATTATTTACAACTTATTACCTTTTCTTTTCTCTCATACTTCTGGTATGTTCCTGCCTACGTTTCAAATTTAATGTTTTGTTCCGTTTTGTTTTTCATTATCACTGTTTCTCCTAGTACCCCAGGAAAATTAGGTGAAAAAAAGGTTCAACCTCGGAATGAGAGATAATAAGCTACAAACTTCTTTAAATCATCGTTATGACATCCTATACGTTAGGTCAAATGTCACATAAAATCTCGTTTATGCAGGTCAAAAGATTCAAGGTAAAATGTCAAAAAACAGGTCTTTAGGAAATATCTTCTTTTCTATGCTCTAAATGACCTTTGAAGTTTTAAAAAAAATTGTAGAACTTTAAATTTTCTTCAAATTTGGTCATTTATAATAGTTAACCGTTCATGAGATAGATAGGTAGAACGCAAAGAGTTGTAACTCCCATAACGGTTTGCTCCCATAGTAAAATGATACTTTTCCTTACACCCTGTATAATATTATTTGGCGTTATTAATGAAAATACATAATTTCAATAACTGTACACGAAAGAAGATGATGAAGAATTATTTCGAGTTTGAATCAATCGGGATAGAAAAACGAGTACAGAATGGTGACCCTGAGCAGCGCGCATTGAAGATATTGAATGAAACCAGTCACCGCCTGCCCGACAGACGCTTCAAAACAATACTTATATGGATAGAAGACGACATGAAGATTCCGAACAACTACAAAAACTCACTCAAACGGCTGCACAACCTAGAGAAGAAACTAGACCGAGATGAAGACCTGAAAAAGAAATATGAAGAAAGAATGCAAACCCTCTTCACTTTGGGCTACGCCGAGGAAGCTACCACACCGCCGGTGCCAAATAAAACATGGTACCTACCCCACTTCGCGGTCATTAACCCCGCGAAACCGAAGATAAGAGTAGTACACAACGCCACAGCGAAGACAGCCGGACGCAGCCTGAACGATATGCTACTCTGCGGTCCAGACTTGCTGCAATCTCTGCCGGGAGTTGTAATGCGATTTCGTCAACACCAACACGCCGTGTCAGCGGACATAAAGGAATTAATGTTTATGCAAATATAAGTTCAAGAGGACGACAGAGAGGCACTACGATTTCTATAGCGGGGCGACGAGAGAGGGAACCAGCGACCGCGAGAATACCGCATGACTTCAGTGATCTTCGGCGCGATGTCATCACCATGCACCGCGCTATACGTGAAGAATAGAAATGCTTCAGACTTCAAAGAAAAGTATCCTGCAGCCGCGCGAGCCATTGAAAAGAACCACTACATGGACGACTACATAACAAGTTTTCCGAACGAAAAAGAAGCCAAAGAAGTATCGAAATCAGTCGACTACATTCATCGGCAAGCCGGCTTCGAGCTATGCGGATGGGTGTCCAATACAAATTCAGTAGTACAGCAGTTTTCCGCCAACTCGGGCGGCGCCACGATCTCTATCGGCGGGAGCGAGGTCCGATGGTACAACGGGCCGAGCTTCCTACGAAACCACGAGCGAGAATGGCCACAAGAGACGAAGACAGAAGCACCGAAGATAGGAGAAGAGAGGGGACTTGTCACGTCACCCACCAGCGACCTGACCACGCTCACCTACCTCGAATCGAGCGATTTTCGTCGTTCCCACTTTTGCTACGAGCTACGGTGCGCATGCTACAGTTCGTCAATTTATGTCGAAAGAAGAAAAATGAAACAGTATTGGCTACGAAGCGCAAACGAACGAAAGAAAACAATAAAAACGACTCTGATTGATAGATTGATAAGAAAACACGCAAGAACGAGACACCGTACGTGAAGAAATGAGATAGCAATACCATCGGTATCGAAACGCGCTATCTCATTCGCGCTGAGAAACTATGGTGGAAACCTGTACAAGAAGATTGTCTTTCCGAAGATTTACGTCGAGTAAGGAGCGGCGCGGCGCCTCAGCCGGGAGACAAGCTGTCGGCGCTATCAATGGTCGTCGGCGAAGATGGCTCAAATGAAGAATCCACGTAGCACCTGACATCGTTGAAGACACTGCGAGCCCGACCGTACTCGACGGGAAACACTACTTCACGCGACTGTACATACAACACGTACACGAGCGACTACATGGCGGTATCGAAACCGTCGTGAATGAGCTACAGCAGCGACTATGGGTACTGAAGATACGACCGACGGTGCGTGAACATCATCAAACACTGTCAACTATGCAAGATACGAAGAGCGAAGCCTACGTCTCCGGCGACCGGCGACCTGAGGAGGTTCGTGGCACGAAGAGCAGTGCCTAAGGAGCTATGGAGTGACAACGCGACGTGCTTCAAGGCTACGGAGAAGGAGCTCGCCAAGGCCGCGCTGGCGGCGGTCAGCGAGGAGGCGACGGCGCGGCGCATCACCTGCCGCTACGTACCCCCGGCCTCCCCCTTCATGGACAGCGCGTGGGAGCGCATGGTACGCACCGTGAAGGAGGCACTGCGCGTCAAACTCCACGAGCAGTACCCTAGCGACGAGACACTGCTCACCCTGCTCGCCGAGGCGGAGAACACCGTCAACTCCCACCCACTCACACACGTGGCGGTGACCCCAGAAGAACCGGAGGCGCTTACACCCAACCACATCCTGTTGGGACCCAAACGACCTCACCGCGCGCAAGCGCAGCGCGCTCAACGATGGCGGACGTCTTCTGAACCAGGTCAAAGAGTACCAGCCTCTACTCCAACACCGGCGGGAGCCTCACACGACCAGCGCACGCTATCGGCGACCTGGTACTCGTCTGCGACCCCACCCTGCCCCGCAACACATGGCCGACAGGAAGGATCGTCGCGGTCTACCCAGGGCGAGACGGCGAGGTGAGGATCGTGGACGTCGTAACCAGCAACGGGCATGTCCTCCGGAGACCGACCAAGAGGATCGTCGTGCTACAGGTTGGATCGCAGAGCTGCGACGGCGGGAGAAATGTGCACGACAGAACCTGAATTGACTACCTTTGTACATAGTTTTTTACATTATTTTGTTTATTTCGTTTTACATACCCTTTTATACTAGTAGGATAAGTTTAGGTTAAGTGTTCATTTCAATAAATACAATTTTCTTATTAGAATTAGGGCTTAGCACATAAGTTATGTAAATAGTTCTAATAGGATTCTTATTTGATTTATCTAGTGATTTAGATTAGGTACACTTCCCTAATAAAATTAACGCATAGCACAAGTAAATAAAACAATTAGAATCGAGTTAGAACGTATAAATTCCAATTAGAAGTTATGCCAATAAGCTTCACTGCCTCATTAGAAGGGGTAGAATCCTATTAGAAATAATTGTTAGAAAGAGACAGAACGCTCCATCTCTGTCAGCGCATACAGGCGAGCGAGGGGGGCCCCGGCGTCCGGAACCTGTGTTATGAGGAAGCGGGGGCCGGGGTCATATAAATATTGTACCTTTCCTTTTCGTTCTGCACTCTGTTATGCACCGGCGGATGATGCACCTGCTATTTTTAGAATAAGAAAATAAGTATCTTAACTATATAATTATATTGGTTTGTAAGCGTAGAAATTAAGATTGTATGAGAAATAAAGAGATTTGTATTCAGGGCAAGAGTGCGGGGTAAGGAGGGGTGGTCGCTTGAAAATGATATAAAATGGCGCCAAATCGGCGTAGATTCATTCCGGATCCAGCACTCAAGAAAGAAACAACTTGGAAGAAGAAACTCTCTGCGACCACTCGCCTGCCCTATCCTGCCCTTCAGCCTGGCTCACCATACTGACTACCCATACAATTAAGGGCCACAGAGTTTTCAAACTCTCATACCAGGCAAGATGTTCCGGAGCAATAGAATCCTTCAACTCGGTAAAAATACTGACAACGGTTCATAAATACGTTTATAACCAGATTCCATTATGACAAATAAATTTAATTATTTGAAGAAATTGAAAAACAAGATAGTAAAACCGAAAATTACGACGACTTAAAGATAATAACAGCTAGCTCTTGGTCTATGAAGTCCAAAAAAACTGCTATACATATTTGAGTGAGAAATATACTTAAGAGAAGTTTATTCCGAATGCGTAAATGCGCGCTGCATACAAACGAAGTCTGGTGATATTTTCAATACTAACCAATCAGTAAATGAAAAATTTGCAGAAACAATCTAGAAACTAATCTCTATGCTTGTATGAAGTAAGATTTTCGTTAAAATATACAGTTTTAATGCTAGAATTAATTTAAGATTTGTATGGAAATCTTTGAGGTATTGTAACTTTAAAACTATACATTTTAACGAAAATCTGACTTCATACAAGCATAGAGATTAGTTTTTAGATTTTTTCTGAAAAATTTCATTGACTTTAATTGGTTAATATTGAAAATATCACCAGACTTCGTTTGTATGGAGCGCGCTCCGAATTATATTCTCTTAAATGTGAAGCTGCTATGCCCTCGAATTTATTTTAGATTGTATTTAATATATTACACTATAATATTTACACGTAAGCTGGATAATTAATCGTAATTCGGAAATTGGGCATGCGAACGCAGGTCTGACGCGGGCAAAGGCCACAGCCGACTGAGCTTTTTAATAGATTGTGATAGCTTATATTACTGCCTGACGCGAGAGAAAGAGATGGGGCGGCGCGCGCGCCTGACTAAATAAAACGACGTAAGCGCCAAAACAAACTTTATTTAGTTGTGATTTTACTATTTATGTAAGTTAATTTCTGCTGCAATCAAAATTTATAAAATATCAATCTCTATTTTTTAAATCAAGTCTCGTGTTTCTATTATTCACCGTTTAGCAGTTTCAAGCGTTTATAGATAAAGACGGAGGCTACTTTGGCTTGTTTTTCTATCGAGAAAATTTGTCTTAATCGTGTTTTGGCAGCAATCAAAATTTTAATAATATGTTCAATTTACACATATCCTGAAATCATACTCCTACTGTTAGTACTTCATGATATCTGATGCTTTGAAGAATCCTATTTTTTTCACATATCCTCTTAATATGCTGGCGGTTTTTAAAGGGGAAGATCAGACCATCAAACTAAATAACTTTCTCTAAGGGACCAAAATGTCGAAATCGCGACAAAAATATCAGCTATCACATACAAAACTGCAGCCCTACTCGACCCTAATCGGACATCCAATTTTTTTTTCGCCATTTCCATATTAGAAATAGAAAGAAATGTTTTTTCCCAAAGTTGTTCAATTTGATGGTCTGATTATCCTCTTAAAATCCATCAGCATATTAAGTTTGACCATGTACATTCCGTGATATTTGTTTACAAATTCAGCTGTTCCGTACATTTGGGTCGAGTAGCCAATTAGCCATTGACATTTTCTATGGAACAACGGCTTTTTTTCGCTATTTCATTACTGTTCTCATCATTATCTTCAGTCTATATACATCCCACTGCAGGGCACAGGCCTATCCTCAGTGAGGGTGTATGGGATATGTCCACCACGCGTGCCCAATGCGTATGAGTAGACTTCTCATTCGCATCAGAATTTCTTCTTCAGCGTATGCACGTTCTTTCACGATGATTTCCTTCACCGCAGCAGCATTGATAGCAGTCGGTATTACGTACATAATTTAGAAAAACTCATTGGTACATGGCATGTCGTCCGTGCGGATTCGAACAACATGATTGACTGTCAATATGTGATACGTGTCCGTTGAGGATTAAACCAGACTTCTATAAAGAAATTGCATAATTCTTACACAAAATGACATTACATATTTGTCTAACACATAATTGTTTGAACTCTAAACGTTATGTCATGTCACTCGTTAATGTGGCGTGGCGGTGCGAAATTTGCATCTTATTTGCACTCGGCATGATTGTTTCGCCAAGTCATTGCACGTAATTATTGGTTGTTCATTCATAAACAAATCTCGCACTTTCATTAAGTGTGTGTACTTTATGATTTGTGAGTTGAAGCTTAGTTTACATGGCGGTAGGTTTCGTTTTTGTTTGATTGTCTGCGAAATGTTAACATTGAGCGATATGCACATAAATATTGAATATTAGATCTTTGCCCGCGACTTTGTAGCGAGATAAAATTGTAAATAGGGTGTAAAATTAAAAGCGCTAAATGTTAAAAAGGGTACTTCAAACTAAATTAAACAGTACCAATTAAAACCGAAAAAAAATATCTGCTGTTCCGTAGAAAATTTCAATAGTTAGAGATAGCGCGCACGTGCAATTTTTGTCTCTGCAACTAATTTGTCTCTCACATCAAGTCTATGGGCTTGTATGAAAGTGCGCGCATGTAACGACGAGACTATTCATACCAACCCTATGAGAGACAAATTAGTTGCGGAGACAAAAGTTGCTCGTGCGCGCTATCTCTTACTCGACCAAAATATATGAAATAGCTGAGTTCTTTTTCGCCTCAAAATCTCGCTCTCAATGTTGGTCTCTATTGTGTGAATGTTATGAGCGCTCAAAATACGCCGAATGGCTTCAAAAAAGTTAGTGTTCGTCTTGGCGGGGCCACTGTCGTGCCCCCTGATTATGTTTGGATCGAAGACAAAACTTGCAACTCTAGTATTTCTAGTCGAGATTTTAACTTAAAGAAAAAACTTTCTTCAATTCTTTATTTATTATCAGACGTTTCAGACAGTCATTGTGCTCGTAAAAGTCGTGACTTCAGTCTAGAAAGTTTTAAAGATGCATCTCGTTGAAATGTGCGAGAAATTGCTGAAACTTTCAGTCTGACTTCCCTTAGGGGAAAACAATTGAATGTGCCTTTCAAACTTATGCTGACTTTATAAGTCACTAGCGACCCGCGTCGGCTTCGCACTGGTAGCACTTATAATCTACGGCCTTAAAAACCTTCCTCGTGAATCATTACCACCCTATCTATTAGTAAAAGCCCTTAGACGAATTATATACGGACCCGCCTCCCCTTAGCATTTCCCCTCTGCCAACGTGCAAGATCAAAAATCTTACGCATTTACATTAAATTTTATACCTTATCACTAAACGCGGCAGCCTATAATTGCGGAACAATAATTTCGAACTTATGACGTTCACACGACACTGTTTTTCATTATTTTTAACATTTAAAATAAGAATCTAAACTAATGGACTAAAATTGAAAGTTACTTATCTCATGCTACCTCGCCCCCCGCAAAAAGTGGCAGAAAATGTTGTTAGTAGAATTACACGAGTAACTTGTCCTCATATGTAGAAGTAAAAGCTGTATCAAAATCCTTACAGAACTTTCTCAGATTAGTCTATAGCTGGTGCGGGGGACATATCATCCCTTCCCTAGAATCTGTCTTCCAAATTTCATATTTTTATTTTCAGCGGTTTAGCCTGTGCGTTGTCTGTTAGTCAGTCAGTCACGCAACTGTTTTGTAATAATAGAATAGTGATAATGTATTTTGTATTTATTGGCATAGTGGGTAACTATACACATCTCAAATTTATTGCTTGTTTGAAGAATTTAGTTTATTCAAAATATTCAAGACATTATTTATCGTTAACTCCTAATCACACAAAGAGCAATGCTCGGCATCACGCTGCTATATCGTAAGCACATTGAGTGGATTAGGCAAAAAATACAAAGGTATTGAACGTGGTAGCCACTATAGCCGCTAGTTGAGATGATCAAGACATATTATTGCACGTTGGTGCTAAGCGATGGACCAAAAGGGATTAGAGGCCTAGAAAAACCACGAGGGGTAGAGACTGCCCACCGGGAAGATATCAGGGTACAACTGTATGCAAAGGGCGAGGTATAACGTACGGAGGATGTGGAGATTGAAGGCTCACCGGCTGCCGGTTAAGGGGATATAATTCGGAGCGCGCTCCATACAAACGTACTATGGTGATATTTTCAATACTAACGAATTAAAGTCAATGAAATTTTGCTGAAACAATCTTGAAACAAATATCTATGCTTGTATGGACTCCGATTTTCGTTAAAATATACAGTTTCAATGCTAGGATTAATTTAATATCTTTGAGGCACTGTAACTTTGAAACTATACATTTTAACGAAAATCTGACTCTATACAAGCATAGAAATTTATTTTTAGATTGATTCTGAAAAATTTCAGAGAGTTTGATTGGTTAATATTGAAAATATCACCATAGTACGTTTGTATGGAGCGTGCTCCGAATTATATCCTCTTAAAGCCACTTGATGCAGTGGTAACCGCCACCACTTCTGGTCGTATCGGTTTCCCGTTCAATCAGATTCAGTACTGTAAGGACGAGAGAGTTCATCGGTGTTTAGCGCACATAGCGCGTCACTAGCTTTTAGTTTATTTACTTTACTGTATAGTATCAATTATTTTATTAAATAGACTATGTATTATTGTATACATAACTTTAGCTTAAGAATTTATATTGTAATAGTTATTAAGTCGTGTTATGTTGTAGAGTTTCTGGCCGCATCTTCTCTACAGCGACAACACGTTCCGACGCGGTGGTAGCTTTAAAAAAGATTTGACGTTTGATAAGTGTGCTGTAAGCTCCTATATTGAATAAATTATATTGACTTTGACTTTGACATAAAGATATCCTGCGCACCTGACTGCTTTTCTCACAAAGCAGTCGCTGTATTTTAATATCGGCTCTAATAATTCATGCAATTATGTCGTCAGCTTTCAATTCAAATGTTATTAGGCAGTGTTCCACTCAATTACATTCAGTTCCAGCAAGCTTCCGACTCAATCAGTCAGTGTGCACCTATTAACACTGTTTCCTAGTGCATTGTCGGTTACTATACAATGTACGTACATCTGGATCGCGTGACACTATTGTACGGTCACGCCAAACCAAGTAGTTTCACTTACTATTCATTTTTTTTGCTTGTTTTGTTTAATAGTTTACATATACTTGTCCTTTTACTTTCTTTCGGGAATTTCCTTAGCATAATTTAAATATTGTAGCGGGTTCTTTAGGGTTTAGGGTACCGATGAGGTTTTCGGAATTTATGTACGATTTGTAACACCACTGGCTTTTCGGTGAAGGAAAACATTGTGAGGAAACCTGCATGCTTCAATTTCGAGGCATGGATTGTACCCACTGTCCATTATGTGGCGACGGGCTCACCCCCCGTTACACTGGACAGAGTTTCGGTACTACTGGTGGAACGTGGATGTTTTGAAGTTTCAGAATATCGTCGTAAGCATATGCTATGTTTCTTTAGGGTTTTACTTTTACTCTTTCTTAACAGCTTGCAACCCGGCTTTAAGATAATAATAGATAAACAATGGGTGGTCCAATAATATCGCATCCGTGGGAGTTCAAGGTTAGACTATAGTTTAGTCATTCCCTTATTATGTTATAACTACTTTCTTAACCGTTTGCAACCCGGCTTTAAGATAAGGATAATCTCGCAGGACCAAGGATAATCTCACTAAGTGGGGAATTATCCCCCGAAACAGAAACACTCATGCAAATGCGGACTACAACAAACCAGCCCGCATCCAACTGTCTGTACAGGCGGATCACTTAGACATCAGTAGGTAGTGCAGTTTAGTCATACCCTTATTATGTTATAACTACCTTCTTAACCGTTTGCAACCCGGCTTTAAGATAACAATAGATCAACGATTCGTGGTTCAATAATTGGTATCGCATCCGTGGGAGTCCAAGGGTTAGACTGTGTTTTAGTCATTCCATAATCATGCTAAAACTAAAGAATCTATGGTTTTATAATACTGTAACAGAAGTGGTCAGTATGTTGTAGATATACAGGGTGTAAAAATAAAACATCTGTTGTATAGGACATTTGAATCGAGTAAGAACTTCAGTTTTGTATGAGATATCAAATTTTTAAAATTTTTCTCTACTTTAACTCCATAGGGAAAGTTGTTCAGATTGATGGTCTGAAGCACCCCTTTAAGTATTACAAAGGGGTTTTGATACACCCTGTATAGAAGAAAGCTTACGCTATGGTGTTTAGAAGTACTTGACTCAAAATCACAGATTTTTGTCTTTTATCAGTTTGTTTGTTTAGCTTCACGCAACAACTACTAGAACGAGTTTGATGGAACTTTTGTTGTTTAAATATAGTTACATTATGTAACTTTTTGAAAAAAAAATCTATCTTTATTTAAGGAGCTTGGTCTTATAGATTAACGGTCAGTTGCACATACGTTCATTAAAGTTAATCCTACATTAAATTTAGCTTTTACAACGTCAACGAGGTAAAAGTGACATGATCCTATCCATTAATTGAACTTAATTTTACTTTCATCTAAGTCTCCAGCAGCATCAGGTATCGGGCGAATTTATCAGTTTTTGACACTTCTCAATAATCGAAACTATTATAAAACTGTCACAGACGTGTGTCTGTATGTTGAAGATATTTACAAGAAAAAGATTACAATATGGTTTTTAGGTATCCCTGACTCCAAATCAACCTTTTTTAGAATTTTTGCCCGTCGGTTTGCCTGTATGTTTGTAACAGCATCACGCAAAAACTATAGAACCGATTTTGATGTAACTTTTTTCGTTTGATAGCTTATGATCTGACTTAAAATCTGGTATATAATTTGTGCGGACGAAGTCGCGGGTAAACGCTTGTTAACAAATGAAGAGAAGATAAAATAGAGTTTAACTGATTCCAAGGATTTTTCACACGTTAACTCACGACCGTCACTGCCATTCGGGGTAGTCAGAAAATTTACTACAACTACCAACTATATTTCAAACATTTATACACCCTTATTTTTTTAATTCCCAACCTAATTTTAAGGGTGTACTCAGATAATGAAACTAAACAACTTTCCATAAGAAACGTGGGTCTAAAATGAGAATTTTTTTCGATCGATATGCTGATATCTTTATATGGAAGAAATAGTGCGGATCAGCCGTACGATTTTCTGTTAGTTGAAATTTTTTCTCGTTTTTGACACATTCGGGAAAATTAAAATTTTGTAAGATTTTATAACTTTAGGACATATCAATGTATAGATAATTTTGAACGCTAAAATGATCCTTTGATGAACCATCCTCTTCAATCCTCCAAAAAAGCACAACACAAAACACCATAACCACAGAACTCGAGAAAAATTACTCACAATTATAAACGCCATTTTGATTTTTTTTTCACTAAAAAAACGTATTTCGTACTGTATCGACTCGCGTTAGAATGTAAAATGTAAATTATTTTTAACGCGCAAGCTCACTTATACCCAAGAAATAGTTAATACCAACCCCCACTACGATGCAATAGGTAACATGGTTTAAACACGAAAGCAATAAAGCTTTGGTGCGGTTTTATTCGATAAGAATATCTTTGAGACTATATTGAAAAATGTTAGATTATAAACTGCCATAATTTGATAAAGTGATTCGGGTTGATTTTGTGAAATAGGTATCTATATCTCGTAGATAAAATAAAATAGCAAAAGTGGTCAAATGCTAGCCGGATTACTCGCGCACCGAGGGTTCCGTACCACCACTATACACGGTGTAAGTGACAGCCTAGCAAATACTGAAACGGTGAACTCAGACCATCAAACTGAACAACTTTCACTATGGAGCCTGCCTCAGGAAACGCGAAAAAAAAATCAGCTGTCCCATACATTTGAGTCGGGTAGGTACAGCAGTTTTGTATGGGACAGCTGATCTTTTTTGGGCTTCCTGAGGTCGGCTACATAGTGAAAGTTGTTCAGTTTGATGGTCTAAGTTGACCGTTTCAGTATTTGCTAGACGGTCACTTACACCCTGTATATTATTACATAACACGTGAATGTACAAAAACAAAGGAGAGACAATTAAGGCCCAGTCGATTAAAGCGCCACTATTATCGCTATAATTTGATTAAACATTAGATAACGAAGAAAGGAACCTCAACTTTCAAAAACTTTAGTACATACAGGTATCCTTTACAAAGTTTTATTCAACGTTTTTTGTCTTGTACTATCGTAAAACGGTAATACATGCAAGCGTCAAACTATGATTCAGCTGCCCCCTAGACAAAGTAATATAGTCTAGGAAAAATAAGGTTTGAGATTGCATTAAGACACTTTAGTAAATTGTGTTTGAAATAATATTACTGTTAGTTTTTAACATTTTTGTCGAGATTTCGTGGTTATATAGGCTCAGATCAAATCAAATCGATTCAAATGTACAAAGGGCAAGCTTATTTCGAAAGATATTTCTTCCAGCATACTAGCAAAAGAGACAGTTAATTATCACAAGGCAAATTTAATGTGTACAAACAAACAGTAAATAATTTAGTTTTGAGGTTATAATTTTTTAAGACTTACAAAGTATTAAATATCTACTCAAATTTACGATATTAACCGGGGATTATTATTCTTATAAGTAAAACGTATTGAATGAAGCCATCCTGTACAAAATCACCAGTTTTCCATTTTTTTTTCATACCTAAATTTAATGTTTTGTAAATGACTTAATTATTCAATAATACACAATAAAAAATCGGGGATTATTGAGAATTTATGTTTTTCAGGTATTTATCTGGTACATTCCAAATTATCACCAAAAGTGCAATTAATGCAACCTTATCCATAGAAAAATCCGTAGATGTCCCCGACTAATATTCTATTGGCGTTGACGCTAGTAGAAAATGACAGAATGTATGGATTTGACATTAGTGATCGAAACATTTTGACGAAGCCAAAAAAGCCGTGGTGGTCCAGTAGCGAGGAACCTTGCCTGCCGTGCAGGAGGCGATGGTTCGATCCCCGTCCAGACCGACTCGTACCAATGAGTTTTTCGGAATTTTTGTACGATTTGTAACACCACTGGCTTTTCGGTGAAGGAAAACATCGGGAAACCTGCATGCTTCAATTTCGAGGCATGTCTTTTACCCACTGTCCATTATAAGTGGCGACGGGCTCACCCCGCGTCACACTGGACTCGGTACTACTGGTGAAACGTGGATGTTCTGAGGTTTCAGAATATCTCTGACTACCCCCTCGGGGAATATAGTCGTGAGCATATGCTTATGCTTATGAAGGGTGAAGAAAATAAATGTCTATGAGTCAACACACAAGATCCCATTGATGGGACATCATGATGTGGCAGTTCAACCCAGAACTGTTGCTGGCTTGCTAGCCTCTGTTACAAATCGTACATAAATTCCGAAAAACTCATTGGTACGAGTCGGCCTGGACGGGGATCGCACCATCGCCTCCTGCACGGAAGGCAAGGTTACTCGCCACTGGACCACCACGGCTCATCTTCACCCTTCATATACATGGTAAATGAGGCAATGCAGTGATAGCATGCGGTTAGATTGGTTAGGCTTTAATATTACCTTTCCTACAGTAACACAAAATATTTCTAATTTCGAACCGAATAATTGTACAAATGAAATAATTATGACCGTTAATGCAGCGCATCCAACCGGCTCAAACACAAGTGTTCATCGATTTGTTACTCTGGTATGCAACGCATTAGTCTCGGCTCGTTATTCTTCTTGTTTAACCGACTGCGGGGTAAGGATGGGTTATGATTTAGCAGGTACAGTTGGCCAAATAATTGGTTTACCCGTAGCCACGGTTTATAGAGAAGACACGTGTGGCGGTGGCGGATAATTTGTCGCAAAGGAGAATCGCGCCCGCGCCTCCAGGTGACGTCGCGGGCGTAATTCTCCAAACGACGCTCTGCTACGTACTATAAGGTTTATATTGTGTTACTTTGACTATTCGCCACCGCCTCACGTCTCTTCTGTATAAACCGTGGCTACGGGTAAACCAATTATTTGGCCAACTGTACCTGCTAAATCATAACCCATCCTTACCCCGCAGTCGGTTAAACAAGAAGAATAACGAGCCGAGACTAATGCGTTGCATACCAGAGTAACAAATCGATGAACACTTGTGTTTGAGCCGGTTGGATGCGCTGCATTAACGGTCATAATTATTTCATTTATACAATTATTCGGTTCGAAATTAGCCGTATTTTGTATTACTGTGAGAAAGGTAATATTAAAGCCTAACCAATCTAACCGCATGCTATCACTGCATTGCCTCATTTACCATGTATATGAAGGGTGAAGATGAGCCGTGGTGGTCCAGCGGCGAGTAACCTTGCCTTCCGTGCAGGAGGCGATGGTGCGATCCCCGTCCAGGCCGACTCGTACCAATGACTTTTTCGGAATTTATGTACGATTTGTAACACCACTGGCTTTTCGGTGAAGGCAAACATCGTGAGAAAACCTGCATGCTTCAATTTCGAGGCATGTATTGTACCCACTGTCCATTATGTGACGACGGGCTACGTTACGGCATTACGTACTATAAGGTTTATATTGTGTTACTTTGACTATTCGCCACCGCCTCACGTCTCTTCTGTATAAACCGCGCCTAAGGATGACATTCTATTACAAGTCATAAAATAATATGTCAGTCAATATAATTTATTCAATATTGGAGCTTGCAGCATACTTATCAAACGTCAAATCTTTTTTAAAGCTACCACCGCGTCGGAACGTGTTTTCGCTGTAGAGAAGATGCGGCCAGAAACTCTCCAACATAACACGACTTAATAACTATTACAATATAAATAGTCATTAATGTTTATATTATTTCATCGCGGTGACGTCTCATGCTGTGAATAATGCTGAGCTTTTTTTAAGAAAATGATCTTATCACATCAAACTGAACCACTTTCCGTATAAGACCAACTTCGAAATCGCAAAAAAAAAACCGTACACTTGGGTCGAGTAGGATTGCGGATTTGTATGGAACAGCAGATTTTTTTTTATTTTTGGACCCATAGAGAAAGTGGCTCAGTTTGATGATCTGATCGTCCGGTATATTACTATTGGCGCGCTCCTTAAAAACGAAGTCAGTAAAATTTATCTGAAACAATCTAGAAAGTAATCTCTATGCTTGTATACTGTGATATTTTCGTTAAAATGTATAGTTTTAAAGTTACAGTACCTCAAAGATTTCTATACAAACCTTAAATTAATCCTAGCATTGAAACTGTATATTTTAACGAAAATCGGACAAGATACAAGCATAGAGATTTGTTTCTAGATTGTGTCTGTAAAATTTCATTGACTTTGATTACTTAGTATTGAAAATATAACCAGACTTCGTTTGTATGCAGCGCGCATTTACGCATTCGGAATAAACTTCTCTTATGGACCCTACATACGTCTAAGAGGACTTTTGACTGACTTTAGGAACTAAAACAGTGATTGATTACGCATCGATTTGCATCATAATTGAGGAACTAATATTAGTAACACTTAAACACTCATATACTAAATCGTACTCGATAAATAATAGGCAGGTAACAGTTTGCTCCACATTACAATTGTAAATCGCAGTCTAGGAAACTGTCAAGTTAACAGTATCAGCTACTGTGTTTATTACTTTGCAGTTCATTTGTTGAAAACGAACACTTTCCTATGTTGATGACAGAATAAAATAAAATAAAACCGGTTAAGTGCGAGTCGGGCTACTTGCGCACCGAGGGTTCCGTACCACACGATATAGTTAACTTACAAAAATGTTTTGTTTTCTCCGGGACCTTTAGCGCGAGACCGACTTACACGTGGCCGGTTTTTATTATTTTTTGCTTTGACTATTTATATGTGGACGGGTTACGCGTGTAATTCTACTAACAAACATTTCTGCCACTTTTTGCGGGGGGCGAGGTAACATGAAATCCGCGACTTTGGATTTTATTCCCCATAACTCTAATTTTGAATGTTAAAAATCATGAAAAGTGATCTCGTGTGAACCCCAAACGTTCTAAGTTCGAAGTTATTATTTCGCAATTATAGGCTTTCTCGTTTAGTGATAAGGTGTAAAATTGAATGTAAATGCACAAGATCAATTGTGCTCATACCGTGGCAGAGGGGAAATGCTACCGCAAGGCTAGTCCTTATAATAATTAGTCAAAGATGTTTTGTTATACTGTAGAGTTTGGTCTATAATCACACCAAGTTTGACGTTTGTATGTATTAGCGTTTGTACGATAGAGCGAGAAGAAAAAAACGTTGATAAAAAGTAGTTTCTTGTATGAGGACCCCCAATTTTTTTTTACTTTCTGTCTATTTTATTATTTATTAGCAAATTTGCCATAATAACAAACATTCTGTTAAAATTTCAACTGTCTAGCTATTACGGTTCAAAAGTTACAGCCCTAAATAGGTAGGACAGACAGACTGACGGACAACGTAGGCTTATTAATAGGGTCCCGTTTTCACCCTTTAGGTACGCAACCCTAAAAATACGAAAGTAGTGACGGGTTAATATTATATTTTAACACATTTTATACAAACTTTTTTTAAAACCGTTAACTTTCAATATGTATGTGTGCTTGTAGGCGTAATATTATTATAGTACTTAAGTTAACCCGCGACTTCGGCGGCACAAATTATAGTCCAGATTCGCATATGCTTATGCTCATAAGCTATCAAACAAAATCAAATCATCAAAATCAGTTCAGTAGTTTTTGCGTGATGCTCACACAAACAAACAGACAGACAAAAATTCTATAAAAGGTAGATTTGGAGTCACGGAAATCTAAAAACCTTATCGTAATCGTTTTTTTTTTAATATCTTCCACCGCCACCTACGTCATCTGACGTAGAGTTCCGTCAGATGACGTAGATAGCGGTATAACTAACTATTCGTTATGCCAGGTCAGAGGCCTATTAAGGGTTGAATCTCCTCTGGCAGCACGGAATCGTATTTTTTCATTCTCTATCATTTTCTGGCGCTCAGGAACGTCATTGGCTAGAGCGAAAAAGGTCGCAGCACTGCCGGTGCTGCCGCGTGCGTTCGCATTCCCGCTATCTTTCTCGCTCTAGCAAATGTCGTTCCTGAGCGACAGAAAAGGAGCATTAAAAAATTCCAGATGAGGTTCAACCCTAAGACGGCTTGAAAATTATCTGACAGCAAATTAACCACTAACTTGCCTCTACCAATCCGCACTGGGCCGGCGTGGTGGAATATGGTCCACTCTCTCCAATCCTATTCTTGAAAGCTTTGCCCTGCAGTGGGATCCTACATGCTATTACTTATTTTATGTGTGTGCACAAAACACAGATGCATTCTCTTGTCTTCACTCTGCTAATGGAACGGCAATCCGCTACGGCTAAAGCTAAGATCCTCAATACTCAATAATTTTTATGCATTCCATAATGTAAGTAAAACAAGGTTTTAACTTATAAGCTATGAGATCATGCCCGTAGGCGACCCTGTAGAGCACAGCAACTGAGAACATTTCAAATAAGTAGGTAACTTATCATATCATACTTAGCATATCAATAGCAAGCATACATCCTCTGATGGGGTCGGATGCAGTGACTATCCTGCATCCACACCGTGCACGCATCAGAGATATTAGCGATGCCTGATGAGATTAGTCCCTTCTTATGACAATGGGCACACGACACTACGTTTAGTATACAGGTTGTAAAGGACAGCCCACCGAGCCTGTAACGGTGAACTCAGACCATCAAACTGAAAAACGATCACTTCGGAGCCAATCTCAGAAAACGCGAAAAAAATACTGCTGTACCTACCCGACTCAAATGTACGGGACAGCTGATTGTTTTTCGCGTTTCCTTAGATGGGCTACATAGTGAAAGTTGTTTAGTTTGATGGTCTGAGTTCACCGTTTCAGTTTGCGGAGGACTGTCCCATACACCCTGTACAGTAATTATGTGGGTCAATTATGCTAAAATGTTCTTATGATACATTCTTATATTCACCATAATAGTGTGAGATGCCTTCGGCCCGCTAGACCGATGTCCTGAGAAAGGTAGCGGGAGGCGACTGGATGGTAAAGGCCTATAGATTTGTGCACGCCTTGGAAGAGGCCTATGGTCAGATGATAGGCTGATGATGATGGCATACACCGTACTCCTGTTTAAGATGGTCAGAAACCTTACTACAACCACCGACCCCAATTAAGATCACGAGGATGATGAAAAACAATGTAGAAATAAGCACAATTCATTGTACAGACAAGAATTACGTGCTCTACATTCCACAACAATTTTTTTATGTAACGCGAATCGTAATGTATGCGAATCAGGGAAATAATTCTTTACGCTTATTATTAAAATATCCGGAAAATGTACGACTAACTATCAATCATGATACCGTATGCGCCGGCGCAGCGTTGAGCAATTGATATGTATGCAATTATATTATGCTCGCGATGCACTCGTTCCTAAGTGGTGCATAGTTGTGCAATGTAATCGTTTAGATGCATTGCTTAAGTTTAGTGCAAGTTTAAAAAAAACCTTTTGGTTCGACAGGACTTGGCGGCTAACCCAATAAGTGCAGGAACACAACTGCTTCAATTACGCGACGTAAATTACGCGCGCAAGGCTTTTTCCTGTAAACCGGCGATACATTAGTCGCGGTAATTTTTTCAAGTACCGCCAAAATGTTGTGTTCCTATAAGTAAGAGGTTTTTAACACAGATTTATAAGTTTGTTCACGTGTCATAGTCACCCGATAGACGTCCACTGCTGGACATAGGGCTCCCCCAAGGATCGCCACAACGAACGGTCCTGCGCTGCCCTCATCCAATGGGCTCCCGCCGCCTTCACCAGGTCGTCAGTCCACCTTGTGCGGGGCATATGCGCTTTCCGGCATACGGTCGCCACTCGAGAACTCTTCGGCCCCATTGACTATCGGTTCGGCGAGCAATGTGCCGCTACCTTATATACCTGATACTGCTTTTCTCTGTATTTCTAAATAAGGAGTCGCTGTAGTCGAAATCAGCTGGGAAATCATAAACAAAGATTAATTTATGAAACAACCACGAAATAGCGTGAAATAGTAGCTAACTAATTAAATAAGATAATTAATTATGAAATATAACTGTGTTTACTTACAACTGTTAACAAATTACTGTCATGTTCTAATTATCATTTGATTTTAAATAAAGGCAGATTAACGTTTTTGAAATTAATTTAGATTACGCATTAGCTATATTCATATTATAGAGTGCCGCACCGGGTTTGAATCTGCACGGACGACCTAACATGTACTAAGAAGTTTTTAGGGTAGACTGCTCAAAAACGGTGAAGAGAAACAGGAAATCTACATATGCTGAAGATGACATTCTGATGCGTATGTGAAGTCTACCAATCCGCATTGTAGGGGTAGGCCTGTGCCTTGCAGTGGGACACGACACACGACTATCATGCCTTTGATGATGATGATAGTCGTGTTGCAGCAAATTCTCGAGCTCGCTTTGCACACTCCAGTGGGCCTAACATGCCACCTTCGAAAAGACGAAAAAGTTCGAGATGTGCTTCTGTCTTTGGTACTTTACACACATCTCAAAATGAGCGAGCATGATGGCTTTGCTTTGCTAACTCCCATACATCCTTGAGGTTAGGCCTGTGTCCTGCAGTGGGACTTAAATAGGCTGATGATGATGATGATGTTGTAGGGAACGGAGGAATACGTTGTTATCCAATAATTTGGCAAAAGATTGATTGTTAACGCTTAGCTTACAAATCTGTCATCTCATAAGAATTACGCAATCAAAAGTCATCCATGTAAAATTTATCCAGTCATGTTTTAAAAGTCAATGCGTAATACAAACAATTCAATACAATTTAGATGAAAAACTCGAGATCTAGTTCATATGTACCACACTTTCTATCGCCAACATCAAGTAACCAATGCGAAGAATCACAAATCGAGGCATTTTCATTCTTACGTGTCTCAAAATAAGAATTTAGACAGAAGACGTTATGTGGAACGTACAGTAAGATCTATCGTTGCATAATATCGATTCTGCGTGCGTGTCCATCTCTAATTCGTATCTGCATTACGCGCTAGTTCTTTTCATTTATTAATAAAGAACACGGATAACATACTTTGTTAATTGTGGATTAACGTAAGTTTTTGATAGGTACAATGTAACCCTTGTGTTGAAATTACTCATGGTTCATGCTAGGTTGAATCTCATTCCATCGAGTCGATAGCTTGTCATGGAGATTGACTTGTCATCGTGGTAAATGATTTGCTAACTAGCGTTCGTGGCTTGCTTTCTGCACGTATCGGGGATTTAGTACGTCGGGAAAGCTTTCTTCGTGCGACTTTGAAGTAAATTTCAGTATGGAATGAGTTCGGGTATTCCGGGGAAATTGACTATGTTAGATGACTTTTTGTTCTTACGTCTGGCTTCGGTCTTGCCCGATGATAAGCGATGACGACGCCGTGGCCATTGCACAGACGTTAATATTCAGTGTTGCTATTTATTTGTAGAAATTGAAATGTTTTACAATATCAAGTTTTTGGGCCTGGCCAGTCTCTGAACTAATTTTTTATCAACATCTTTTATGCCCTCGCCTCCCGTTATTGAATTATAAAGTGTTACAGCCAAGTTGTGCTGGGTAGCTTAAAAAAAAGATTTGACGTTTAATAGGTGGGCTTCAAGCTCAATGCCTATATTGAATACATTATTATTGAGTTTGAGTGCTATTTTAAATCAAATTTAAGATTGAAAAAATTGTCTCGGACGGGACTTGAACCGACGTGCAAAACGGTATGGAACACTGCGACCATAGCTGGGCTATTGTGTTCGCCCCAAGCTCACCCAGATTTTACGCATACCTCCAAACTTATAGTATTTTCTTTTCATTCTCGGGAATGCAGGATTCCTCACGATGTTTTCCTTCGCCGCCGAGCTAGTGATAATGATAAATACAACCGTACATAAATTTTGTAGAACTTAGTGGTACAGGCCAGGAATCAAACCGTCGCCTCGTGATTGAGTTAGCTCTCTTCCGTATGGACTATCATCGTTCTTCCTCCTAGCCATTACGTCGTAGTTCTAAAATTGTCAACACTATCGTCCTTGAGGGACGTAGCGCCATCTACTGGTGTTTTTTCAAGCTACTAATCTAGTAATATGTCTAATGCCATCTTTCTCCCACTTACAGCTCAGCGAACGCAAAGAAATGGGAGGTGGAACTAGCAACGCTGAAGAGCAACAACCTTCGGCTGACGGCCGCGCTGCAGGAGAGCACCGCCAACGTGGACGAGTGGAAGCGACAGCTGCACCAGTATAGAGAGGAGGTGGCCCGCGCCAGGCACTATGCCGGGAAAGGTGAGCCGCTTGAACATCGTACGTAGACTGATGGAGATATTACTACAATAGGTATAGGGCTACAAGGTAATAGCCCAAAGAATTGCTAAACTAAATTGGCAGTGGGCGGGGCACATTGCGCGTAGAACCGATAGCCGATGGGGCTGAAGAGTTCTCGAGTTGAGACCGCGTGCCGGAAAGCGCAGCGTGGGTGGATGGACGACCTGGTGTAGGCGGCGGGAACCCGTTGGATGAGTGCAGTGCGGGACTTGTCGTTGTGGTGATCCTTGGGAGAGGCCTATGTCCAGCAGTGGACTTCCACCAGAAGGATTATTGTTCCATTATTTTGTAGTGCACGAGTTATTGTCAAGCGATGTAGCCCATGCTGAAACGAAAGAAGTGCGTGAGAGTCTCTGATAGTGTGATTCAGGATGACACATTTATTTTGTGAGAGCGTTATATACTGCGCCACCTGTCGGGAATCTTGCATCTTCAAACCTTAACTTATTTTATGCATTTCATTCGAGCGTCTACGGAAATATTTTGATGGCGCGATTCAGGTCTTCACCAGCTCACTGGGGTAATACCTACCATCAAAGTGCATGGGAGTGTATTCATCTTCAACGTATGCTGGTCTCATGTTGAACGCCGTCGCGTCACAATAACAATAAATCTTCCATTGTTTGTAGGTCATTTTGCAGGCAAAGACTTAACCGCTTGAGAGCATTCGGTTCCTTATATTACGTACATAAGTAAGCATAATTTCAGAACTTATCCTATTAATATCTTGACGATGATTGCTCTAACAACAAAACATTGTTAATTTCTGCAGGCGGTGACGCGAACGAAGTAGAACAATTGCGGCAGCGCGTCGCCCAGCTGGAGGCCGAGCTGGCCCAGAAGAACGAAGAACTTGCCCAGATCACCAAGTCCAGGAAGAGTGAACAGGTTTGTACCTATACCTATAAGCTGATTTGAAGGGATACGTTCTTAATAACCTATCTGACAGATCGTTTGACATATTATTTCTTATGAAAGATATGTCAAACGATCTGCCAGATAAGCTATCAAGAACTTATTCAGAATTGGTGAAACAGGCCCTTGAGCTATCAACCTAAACTATATTCTCTAAAAATAAAAATTCTTTCAAATTTTTTATTATTAATAAGATAGTGGCATTAACACAATTAATTAATGACTTTCTTCCATTCATTTTTGTATTTACCCACATTACAGGACGCGGAAGCGAAACTAGCCCAAAGCCAGTTAGAATTGGCCCTCGCAGCCCAAGATGGACAAAGGCAGGTCATTCAGGCTCTCAACGACCAACTCGCGAGGCAGCTTGAGGAGCTGGTGAGGAGATTACTTAGATTTCACTGCTGAGTAAAGTTGACATTAGAAAGCATTTTCAAGGTGTAGATAAGGTCTTGTTAAGCAAATCGTATTCAACGCAAGCAAATATAGACGCTAGGCGTCTTTCATTCATTTATTTTCGAAATCGCGCATTTATAGAGTCGGTTAAATCAACAATCTGTTCGGGAGCTTTCAGATTCACACACTGCTTGATAACTGCTTGATTGCCTCGCAGATAAATCCTTATAGTCAATTACTGCCTCCGTGGTCTAATGTTTAAGGGCATTTGGCTCTTGACACAGAGGTCGTGGGCCGTAAGGCGATCTGAACCCAATAAAACTGAAAACTCTGACCCCAGGGCTTGCTGCCCACACGATAAGAAGAAGAAAAGCCAGTTTTTCATAAATAAATAGTTAAATATACAAACGTATAGCGATTGCTAAAGTTTCCCCAATCTTGTCTCCCGCAGTCGACAATCCACCGCGAGATAAACACGGCCCTGCAGACATGAGACGCGATCCAGCCGCCGGCGATATACGCGAGCGTCAGCAAGGAGCGGCGCCTGCCGCTGCTGCTGCGCGCGCGGCCGCCTGGCGAGCCCACTTACGTCACGCTGAAGCCCAACAAATGAACCCGGTGGAACGTATTTCGCAAGGTGCAAGAATTCTTTTAGTTGATTTTTTTTGTAGTCAGGGGTTGACTGGTATTACTGGTGTTGTTCTAAATTGTTTAACTCGGGTCGGAGGTTAGTCTGTCGAGAGTATAAGTTAATCTGTCTACTTTTTAAATTTTGATCCCAATTGTTGTCCCTTTGGAGTCAGTGCCAATATGCAGACTTAATGAATCATGCAAATTTGAACTTTAAATCGTGTTTCATTAAGTAGATTTGATTTTATAGGGATTATGGTTGACGGTTGCAGTCCACACATTCCTTGTCATTGTTATTGACTTTGTACTTTAAGGAACATGATTCAAAGCTCACAATTGCTCATTTAATTTCGATATGAAGCTGATGCCAGGCCATTTAATGGCACATTCGAATGTTTGTGTACTATGGACGTTCGGTTTAGGTTTATAACGTTTCATACATGTTGGAACGAGTATATAGGGACTTAGCGAACGTTTTTTAATTTGAATGTAATTCCTGAAATTAGACCCTGGTTTAACTATTTAGAATAACGTTGGCATTTAAAATGAAATTATCGATGTGAAGTCTAAATATTTCATAAAAGAGGCTACTATAATTACAAATGAATAATAGACTTTGATAGTTCGTCAAAAACCTAACAGGACAACCAGAAAACCCCTTTTATATTTTATTTTGTTGTTCATAAAGTACATCACTATTTTAAAATGTTCACTCAGATGATTGACTATAAATATTTCATGTTTCTGATGAGGAAATGTAATCGCCGACTTTAACTGACTTTGTGTGACTCTGAGGTATTCCAGAAAAAGGTTTATAAAGGAAACATTATTTTCATGTTGTGCTATTTAAATCAAAGATTGAATTA
This sequence comes from Agonopterix alstromeriana, assembly GCA_963924505.1. Lineage (NCBI taxonomy): Eukaryota > Metazoa > Arthropoda > Insecta > Lepidoptera > Depressariidae > Agonopterix > Agonopterix alstromeriana. The sequence continues at coordinate 1,951,717 of OZ004684.1, forward strand.
TTTCGTATCGGACGGATACTGAATCGATAAACTGCTAATCAAGGGCTTGCTTTAGTCAATCAAGCTACCAACATTTCTGCTGGACCTTCAGAATGTTGAAATTTGTTTTGTACGTCGTTAATATTCGAAAGTTCAAATCAAGGCGTGACATCGATTATCCTATGAATTCTAATTGTAATATTACGGGCTAGCGCTTATCTGAGTAGGCCTACGGTAGCGGAGCGGGGCGGGAGGGCGTGAAATATGACATATCAGTTTCAGCGCGACAGTCGACAGACGTCAAATTTCACACCCTCCCGCACCGCTCTGCTACCGCTGGCTCAGTTCAACGCTAGACCTAGCGAATTGATAGCATGTTTCCTTAAGGACGAATTAAGAAGTATTTTAATTGGACTAAAGCAAAACCCCGGATTGTTATATTGCGGATTCTCGTCCTGTCCGATGCCTAATTTTCGAATCTTTAATTTGAGAAAAGAAACAACGATTTTGACGCATACAGACTTATTAGGTATTTTGTACATCAGGTGTGCCAAGAGACTTGAATAAAACTGTTGTATAAAAGCCAATAAATCCATTATTTTCGTTATTTAATTATTGTAAACCATTTCTGGGATACCTTGTTGATTACGTAACGATTTCGAATCTGAATCCGTTATAATATTTGGTAATGCAAAAACGCGTAACTCTGCGGGCGAGAAGGCGCGAGTTATTTCTCGCTCAGAAGCCAGTCATTCGCATGCAAATAGAAATAGAGCGAAGGCGCGAAAGCGCTATATCATGCTCTCAATACTACGGCCGTAGATGCGTGCAAAGTAAAAGAGACAGCATTATGGTGAGAAGTACGTATCATGAATGAATGTGCTTATTCTACGAAGAAGTCATAGCTGAGCTAAAATAGTAAATAAAGGAACTAAATATTTAAGTATAAAATGTTGGTTGGACTTGCCAGGTTATGCGTGATTTTGACGTTCTTGCAAAAAAAAGTGGCAACCTCAGATTAGATTCATCCCCAGGGCTCGCTGGACTTCATTGTCTAGTGTTGTGAGTGGTCGCCGCTGTTGATTCTGGTTCACTGGAGATGCAGCGGTGGGAATGCGTGGTGGGCCTATACCCGATAAAAAACCTCAGATTATTTCAACTCTTTATTGGGGTGTAGAGATATTCTAACTGTTCATAATATTCACATTTCATAAGTAATGTTCAAAGCCCAGTGTGACTGTTAGCCTGTCTTTTAATGGACGTTGTATACACCATACATAAAACCATTATTTAGATAGACCACTGCCACTTACCTGTGCCCGTGGTCGAACTAGTTGGACCACTGCCCCATAGCGCAATACATGCCTAGAAATGGAATTATGTAGGTTTCCTCTGGATTTTTCCCTTCTACAAAGAATGTTATGTGTTTTTGCATTATCATTATAGAGATGTCGAAATATCTCTGACATTGTAACAAAATACGAATAATTTAAACTTTGAATCGGTAAAATCATTAAAATGTTTCATTATCATCCTTCAAATGGATCATTAATTTAAGATGGCGTACTCATTCTGTAATCACCTCTTGTTAAAATTAATGACGTATAAAATTACGTCTCACGTAAAAAACATCTTACTGAAAAGCTGACGGAGCTCAAATTATGTTAGCCACGTATGATACTAACAAAGCTATCCAGTATATCTTGATCTCTTTCTCGAAGGTCACGATAAACTTGTAATTACTCCCGTTTAGTATAAATGTCCAACATAATAAGAGCTCTGTTGAATAAATGTGAAAAGTTGATTCGAATTTAGATGTTCTCTGAAGTTATTTTAACACTAAGTCAATTGGAGTGATACCTACCCACCCTTTCTCGTGTATATAGTTAAAAGGCCGATTTGACAAGTTTCGTTCAAAAATTATCTCTATTGAAATAGTGTCTTTTACCGCGAAACGAAATGTTAAGTTTGCTGTAAGGACTATTTTCGTTTAAACTGTCAAATTGAGCTTTTGATGCTCGAATGTCGTGGAAGCGCGATGACATGCCAAAAAATCGAATATTTTATTAAATTTAATATATTATAGTTGTTTCAAATACAATTTAAGTTTCTTGATACACTGGCTGCACGGCGAAATACCGTTAGAAAAACATATTATACCCTTCTTATTTTCTTTTTTTGACTAAATTAAAATATCGCCTGATAGAAATTGACAGGCTGTGCCATGTCTTAGCGTATGTGAATATTTGATAATTGAAACCTATTCCCTAATTGATAAAAAAAGTAATAATTAAAACATTTCTACTAAAATAAGATCTCCATAGACTAGGTTTCTGTCTGGTGGTAATATTTAGATAGTTGATTGAAATCCTTCACTTTTTAGGGTTCTGTAGTCAAACAAGGTACCCTTGTAAGTCATTACAATGTATCATCTCTATAAGGGTGCTTTTCCATTGACGGGGGAATAGACGGCGGAGCGGAGAAACGGAATTTTACTAACCAATAAGATTGCACGAAATCTCGGAGCTGAGATTGTAAGCAATCTTATTGGTTTATATAACTCAGTTTCTCCGCTCCGCCGCCTATCTCCGCGTCAATGGACAGGCACCCTAAGTCAGAAACCATTTGATAATTATAATCAACCTTATCACTACTCTGTTAAAGAATTAAATTGAATGCCGTGCAGTTTAAAGACTGAATGTAGATGGCATCGGTCATGCGTCAGGCGGAAATCAATCGACCAATAGAGCAAACGTAGATTATGGTGATTGGCTCGCGCGGTTTCAATAATAGTCAACTTCGCAGGTACTACTGTACCATAGCTTTATTATTCTCCGTTTATCTCAGGAAGGTGGCATAGGTATTGCCTAAACCTGCATGTCTAGCATGATTTCTCTACTTGCGCGCGACTCGACTTTTTCCCATACTACAAGTCGCGGCAAGCGCGTCTTTCGCTCTCCGAAAAGCGCGGGAACAGGTTATTTTCTACGCAGCGAAGGCTCGTCGCGCGCTTGTAGAGAAATCATGCTAGACATGCTGGAGTACAGACTGCATTACAAGCGGTGAAACATGAAACATGGCGTCAATGTTCGTCCTTTCGTAAATTACCGTCGTTTCTGACGTCAACTTTGTCCCTTTCCAATCCAACGACAAAAATTGAAGGACAAACGTAAAATATGAAACATCTACGACGGACACGTACGAACAATACCGACCGCCATAGACAATTTTCGTGTTTCCATGCTTGTAAGGAGTTTATGGATCCATTGGTTTATATCATGGATAAACTGCCAGATGCACGTACGTTCATTAGAGTTAAGCAGCATAAGCGTAAGCATATGCTCACGACTACATTCCCCGAAGGGGTAGTCAGAGATATTCTGAAACCTCAGAACATTCACGTTTCACCAGTAGTACCGAAACTCTGTCCAGTGTGACGGGGGGTGAGCCCGATTAGAGTTAATCCTCCATTAAATCTCTTTCTGTCACTTTTTGTCTTGTTGACGTAGTAAAAGCTAGCAAGAGATTTAATGGAGGATTAACTTTAATAAACGTACGTGCAAGTGACCGTTAGAATGATAAAGGATACTAATCCTCCTTACAAGCATGGAAACACGAAAATTGGCCATGGCGGTCGGTAAAGTTCAACCTTCTTTCGTGTCGATGTTTCAAAATTAAATAAAAACTTTTTTAATGTTCGTCGTTGGATTAGAAAGGGACAAACCAACACGATAAAACGTACGAAAGAAGGTTGAACATTACCGACCGCCAATGAGTATTTTCATGTTTCACCGCTGGTAAGGCAGTCTGTACTCCAGGTATACAAGGTGTTACAAAAGTAAAAATAAATATTTCAAACTTTTAACAACTTTCACTATGGGACCAACATCGATATCGCGAAAAAATGAATCAGCTGTCCCATACATTTAGCTCGAGTAGATTTGTAGTTTAGTATGGAACATCCGATTTTTTTTTCGCGATTTCGATATTGGTCGATAGTGTGGTTCGATAGTGAAAGTTGTTCAGTTTGATGGTCTCAACCACCCCCTTAAATGTTTATTTGTATTTTTGTAACACCTTGTATACAATACCTATTTCCAGCTTCCTGTTTTATATCCATGGTTAATCTTTAGAATCGCTGTGGCGTTTGAATATTCTGTTTTAGAATGAGCCAGTCTATGGAGATCGTATGACCACTATCCCTGTATAATCTCAAGGACCTTGCACACTAATCGGCTACTAGACAAGTTATAAATAAACATAATTGTTAATTACAAGTGTCATCGTGTCCGAGTAGTGTGTAAGATCTTTTACGTTTGACATGGAATTAAAATGGGCTGCGCAGAATTGAGCTTTGTGATATTCGTAAACTACATGCAAATATGACGTTTATAATCAGGGAGTAAGGCGGTAATTATTTTTTATATTCCTTGAAAGTTAAGGACTAATATTGCTTGACGAAATTCAGTTTTGCGCAGCCCATCGGAAGGGATTTTAAAAATACAATGAATAAAAAAAGCTTCGATTAAAATTTTTGAAAGCGTTTAGTAATAATGTATTGAATAGTTGTAAGCGATTTGACGTTACATATGTTATTATGGGAATCGATATTCCCAGCTCTTCCTTTGATCTGTTTTGTGCATTTGTCTCTGCATTTCTTTTTTTTCTTCTCGAATATTTTCGTCTTTAGACTTTGTGTAGATGTCAAATTATTATTTCAATTTAAAAAGCTGGTAAACTGTGTCTATATTAGCTTAAAGTAAGGTAATTTTTGTCACTGATAAACTTCAATTATTGCCAGAAAAATCGGTGACAAAAAGAAAATGACATGACATTTTATCAGCAATGGTATTAGAGTTTTTATATAAAAAGAAGTATTCCCATTTTCCTACTATGTAGGTATAACCATTCTTGTAATTGTAATAAAATTGATTGATGTTATACTGACTATGTTTAGCAAATAACTGAACTAGAAGCAGGCCTGTCTCACTCCACAGCTCAGGTACGATTGACGGCGATCCCCACCGAATGGTGAATGGCAATAGGTTAGGTATACCGTGTCAACTTGCCGCCATTTTGTGAGTAGTGAATGCGAGACTTGAAAACCACGATGTCACGCTGCAAACACGTGAAAGAATGAAAGATGGAGACTATGTTAAGGGAAGCTGTCATGTCTAATGACTCTGTTCAATTTAGTTTGCACGCGAGCCGTTGTGACGGTTGGTAGGTTATTCGCGAATTGTACGATAGGACGGGCGCGAATAACTTTGCACCTTATTGCCGTGCCGGCCGAGTGAGAGCCTGGCCACATACCAAGCTTATTGTGATCATCATTTTTAGAAATAGCAAATTTGGAATTAAAAAATATTGACTGCAAGCACAGAATAACTACTAGTACCTATCGGTACAGAAGAATCACTTCGAAAACAGATTTAAATAAATAGCGACACCCGTCAAATAAAAAAAAATTTGGAGGTTGTACACACAACTTTTCTTTTAATTCAAGCTTAAATGCTGACTTTCGGACTTTTTTGAGAAAAACACTAAAAAATTCACGTAAAAAATTCTGTGACGCTGCAATTTTTTTTGGGGCTTTGCGAGATAGCAAAATGTTTCTTCTATCCACCTATTTATTTTGGCAATCGATGCACCAAACACCCTGTAGAGTGTGCACTAAAGTTTACACCGATCGCGAAGTCATTTTTGACACACTTGGCATAGACTCGCATACGCATATTCGCGGATATGGTCCCATTCGCTGTTGATTCCATTCACATAATTATAGTCCCATTCGCATACGGTCCCGTTCACATACAGTCCCATTCGCATTATGTTCCCATTCGCTCATGGTCCTGTTCGAATAGTATGGTCTCATTCGCAACGGTATTTGCTAAACATCTTTAGTATGAATCTAAATGTATGGAAGACTCTGTTTAAAGTATTAAACCATTCCTAGTCTTAAGAGTAACAAATGTCATCACACTATCCGTCTAATTCCCTTAAAGTAGGATATTTTCTTTTAAAACCCAAATTTTTTTTTATTTTAAAAAAACCCTGTATTGAATAGACTCCCTTAGCGAATTAGTGATTACTGTTTTTTGACAGGGAATAATCATCTTGTGAATAAAGATGTTGTTTTCAAAAATGAAAGTGCCATTTATGTTGGATTTTTTCGTGTGCCAAAACGGCGTATTTTTGTTGATTTCTTTTGTAATAACATTCTTCGGACAGTATTAAAACAATTTTATTTATTTTATTACATAGTGCTTTAAAAAAAATTTTTTTTTAGTTTTACAGGTGACTAATCCCTGTCAATAAAAATAAAAAAAGAGAAAAAAACAAAATGATATCATTGAAAAAGGCTGAGGACACAATTTTTAAGATATACAATGTCTTCTAAACAGGGTAATTTCATTTACTGTTGTGTATTTTTGAATAGACATTGTTATTGGATTTTTACTCTTGTCTACTGGTAACAAAGTACATTTCTCATAGTTGCAGTTCTTTAAAGTTCATCTTTAGATAATTGAAGTAAAAATGTTTTTACTTACGATTTTTAATCTGTGTAGCTTATTTAAAAAAAAGAATATTATAATCCAATCGTTTAGAAATAAAAGCTTTATCTTTTTTCTTTATCCTGTCTTTGTATTTAAAAAATATGTAATAATATATTATTTAATTAAAAATAGATTACATGAACAAGTTTATTTTATAGTTAAATTAATGCTTAGAATTAGTAAAGAAAATTTTATAGTAACTCGCTATTTATTTGTACATGAATATATGTTTATCACATAATTATAACATTTACTAATAAATTTTTCTTAATCACACATTTATTAGTCACACTAATAAATGGTGGCAATGATTAAGAATATTTTATTAGTAACCTTTAATGGTTAAAAATAAGTAGAAACTGAATGATCTGTTGGTATTTGAGACATGTAATATAGAATTAGATAATATTTAAGTGTTATTTTCATTTTTATTTGTAATGCCGAAGCTGTTATGTGTGATTACAATATATACATACATACATTAATATAGTTAAAAATACTTGTATCTGTAAATCACAAATCAAGAGTAGTTCCATTTGTAGATTTAATTAATTATTTAATGTCGGATTTTAATGTATCTGGCTGGGAGATAACATTTTTTTTTCTTAATGAGCGAATTTCGAAAAATTTACAAAAATGTTTTTTCTTCTTTTTTTCTTGTTTTCTGTCAAAACGATTAGCATATTATATTATTTTTGACTTGGAGGAAGACTTTGCCAATTTGTATGGAAAATTTGTCGTTCTATATTTTTCTCTTATGAATTAAGTGCCATCTTCAGACTAATTTGAAACTTTATATTTGTGAAAATCGCTCATTAATAATTCTTTTAATAATTATAATAGTGTACCCAACAATCTTGGCCCGCAGTGTACCCACCGACCTAACTTCCCTATTGACTGGTGCCAAGTTTACCCATTATATTTCCACTAAGTGTATTTTCATACTAAAGTCAACATTGTTGGTTACAAAAATGATAAAATTGTTGTATTGTAATCGCATTATAGAATGTAATTATTCAATATTATTGATGATATAGTCCGCGTTGCGTTTGTTTTATTCCATATCTCCACGACAACTGGTCCCTTTTAAGGTGGTTAGACACTTTTGTACAACTAACCTTTTAACTTTTATGCGTTAGGTACATACTTTAGCGGGTGTTTCAGACCATAAAATGAACACCATTCACAATCGGCCTAAGATCGAAATAGCGAGAAAAAACTGCTGTTCCATAGACGTCAAGGCGACTCGACCCAAATGTATGGAATTTTATATCGCGATTTAAATTATACGTTCATTAAAGTTAATCCTCCATTACATCTCTTTCTGTCACTTTTTGTCTTGTTGACGTAGTAAAAGTTAGCAAGAGATTTAATGGACGATTAACTTTAATGAACGTACGTGCAACAGTCCGATAGTAAATGTTGTTCAGTTTGATGGTCTGAAGAACCCCATAAAGTAAGCAAAGCGTTTATGTTTACACCCTGTCCGTTACAAGGTTTAACAAACAGCCTAAAATATTTAAAGAGATTTTTTAGACCATCAAAGTGAATAACTTTCACTATGGAGACACGGTCGAAAAAAATACAAAGAATCAGCTATCGGCTGTCCCATAAATGTGTGTCTAGTAGATAAGATGCTGCAGTTTTGTATGAAACAGCCGTTTTTGTTTCTCTATTGGCTCCATAGTGAACCACCCTTTTTAAATATAACTAGGGTGTTTTGTTACACCCTGTATATGTGTCCATACCATAAGCCACGGTTTATACAGAAGAGACGTGTGGCGGTGGCGGATAATCTAAGTAACACTTTGACTAATTATTATAAGGATTGCCTTGCGGTAGCATTTCCTCTCTGCTACGGTATAAGCACAATTGATCTTGTGCATTTACATTCAATTTTACACCTTATCACTAAACGAGACAGCCTATAATTGCGAAATAATAACTTCGAACTTAGAACGTTTGGGGTTCACACGAGACTACTTTTCATGATTTTTAACATTCAAAATTAGAATCTAAAGTTATGGGGAATAAAATCCAATGTTGCGGATTTCATGTTACCTCGCCCCCCGCAAAAAGTGGCAGAAATGTTTGTTAGTAGAATTACACGCGTAACCAGTCCACATATAAATAGTCAAAGGGTTATTGTTTTATTGAATTTCCTTACGCATTACAGGACCTTTCTCGTATATTCTAGGCGAAGGTGTTATCTGTAATGGTAATTATATAGGTCGACCAGAATCTGATGGCAAATAAGGAAATAAAGTTTTAGAGTAAGCAACAATGGAGTAATTGGATTAGGGTCCTTTACACTCTGCAACTTTTTGCAGCGTTTCTGCATCGATTCAGTCGCGATGCAGCATCAGTGCAAACGCGATACAGCAATCTGCATCTGTACAGGGCCTGTAGACAAAGTAACATTTCTACTGGCGTAGACGCTAGTAGAAGTGACAGAATGTATGGATTTGACATTGGCGATCGAAACATTTTGACGTTTGCTTTCACCACCATACGTCAAGTCCATACATTTTTTGTTTTCTACTGTCGTTACCGCTGATCGAAAGTACTTTGTCTAGGGGCCCAAGCACGCGTTAGAATCAATAATAACGCCTAGTGTAGAGATGCATTCACGCGATTGAAAAACGCGCGTTTTTTAGCTGCAAAAAGTAACTTTGACTAGACAGTTTGACACTACCATGTGAAAATCTATATTTTTTACTTTTTTTTTATGCCATGAGATTCTGGTCGACTTAAAACAATCTCGCCCAGAACTGACGAGAAAGAGACCGAGATTGGGCACGCTTTCTTTGTTTTCGCAGCGTCGGTTGTAGCCTGGTGTTGCTCCTGCAGTGCTAGCATGATTACCCGCGTGACGCGCGCCTGCGGGTTTGAAAACCATACCCGCTCCTGTCATTTATCCCGCGATGCTGAGCATGATTTGACAGCGCGCCAGCCACTCTACCGAGAGAAAGCAAAGTCTCGGCGCGGGTTCGCTGGGTTACCATACGGTTAAAACTATCATTTTTAAATATGGCAACACCGACTCGGTAATTAGAGCTGCCCCAATATCATTCGTTCTTTTGCTTATTTCGTTGCGTGCTTTAAGTGCTTACGTTTCGAGTGAAGAGTAAGAAGATAATGTTGGCAATGTTGGTATAGCGATGTCTCGCTTACTCGTTATGTTTTATTCTTAAATTGAATCTATTGGTTTTTTCACTTGACATATGTTTGACATCGGAAAACTAAAATTTTATTTTGGAAAAATCGCAAATAAACAAAACTAAAATAGCTAATTATAGCTAGTTTTCAATAAAAAATCGTCATGTCAGCATGTTTGTTGAAGAAAACAATGTTATGTAAGTATTATTGGATGTCAAATATACATTTTTCTTCGACTTTCTACTTACTTGTATTTCACGTTAAACGTAATAAATTTACATTTTACTTTCAGAAATCTAAGCACAGTGAGAGCAAATAAACATTCTGACAATTTGAAGACTTCGCCATCGGCGGATATACGGGAATACTTGGCTATAACTGAAGGCATGAGATTAGACACTGATCCCGTTATGAAAAGCTTTTGGTGGATCCATGTTCCAACACAACGAGAAAGCAGTGGAAGAATCAGTCTGGCCTTAAGTCATACAAACTAGGAATAACCATGTAAGTACCTACTTCAGTTAGAAATGTCTTTAACATTAGGTTTAATGTGGTAAATCCTTTATATACAACAATACAACATAATAAACAAAAAGCAAATAAAAAAACCCACAGGTAAACTTAATCAAATAGCCCGCCTCATATAGTCGTTAAGGGTGTGGTGACGAGGAAACCTTCCAGAACAACGATGGCATCTTAGTATATATTATAATATAATAATACAAGATATTAGTATCCAACATGGGTGACTTAGTGTCCACGAATGTGTTAATATAAGTGCAATCTCTTAAGAATAATAACCATGTGGCTCCGGCTTAGTAAGGATCACCCTATTTCTTCCCGTTGGTGTCGCATGAGTCACCTATGGTATAAGGTTTCTTTTTGTGAAGTGTTTCTGTGGGCGAATGGCTAGCCACTTATAACCACTTAACGTGTCATTTCAGTCTGAAACCTACAATATAATAAAAGTGAGCCTTGCTACAACTTTACGCTTCAAATGATGGTTGGTAGCTGTAACAAGGATTCTGACCACCCCGCAAGGGATAATGGTCGTGAGCTTATGTATGTATGTATGTATTCTCTTTAGAATGCATAGTTTTCTCTGTGCTGCACTTCTAGTAAAATCTGTAAATTGAGGGTCCTAATGTTATAATCTCTAAACAGTATGAAAACAATGTCGCTCTCCGCATCATTTGTGTCTGTTTCTCCGCTTACTTCTTCTAAACCACGCAACTTGATTTATTTGTAATAATTATCTTGTATTTATTTGTAATAATTATAATCTTTCATTTGTTGCAGGAAGTTGTTGATCATCATTGTTCATCAGTGCATTTAGTTATTAATTATTGTGATGTTGTAGTTGCTCATCATTATAAGTTGTCATACCTATTTTCTTTATGTAATGTAAATAATTGTTGTATGTTTATTATACAGGCAGAAATTTATATCATTAGCATCCTTTTGAACTAAGAGTCTACCCATCAAACTGACCAACTTTTACTATGAGAGCAAACCGATCAGAGCAAAATAAAAATCTACTGTTGCATACATTTGAGTCGAGTAGGCGTTTTAGCAGTTTGCAGTTTGGTATGTGACAGCAGATTTTTTTTAGCTCCGATCGGTTTGCTCCCATAGTAAAAGTTGTTCAGTTTGATGGGTAGACTCTTAGTTTAAAAGAGTGCTAATATCAATTAAAATTTTTAGCTATCGCAAGTTACAATGAAACTGTATAGATTTAACAAAGTATATTATGTATCTGTACCTAACTTTGCAATAAAGATACCTATTTGAAGTTTTTTTTTGTAATTTAGCCGGGATGTTAAAAATTTAAATAAATTGTGTTGATTTAAAAAGTGCATTTTTCTTTGACAATATTATTAGCTATATTATTAAATATAACAGTGATGGTAGAATTCTTTAAATTGTACACGATGAAGAACCAACTCCTTTTCTGACATTGTCCGCTGATGATGGAGCAAAACAACATCGTGGCCCGTGGGGAACTCTGTGAAGGCAATTAGCTAGTAGATTGTGTTTGGGCTCTTTTATTATTGTTTGGTGAGATGGTGAGTAGTTTCTGTAACTACATGAACTGCTGAATGTCTCATGATGGAGCAGAATAGCACCATGGGGAACTATGATAAGGCACGTAGTCAGTAGACCGAGCTTGGGCTCTTTTGATAGTGTTTGGTGAGTAGCTTCTGTACATGAACTGCTGAGGGCCTGATGATGGATTAGAACAACGTCGTGGGGAACTCGGCGAAGGCACATAGCCAGTAGACCGTGCTAGGGCTCTTTACGCTTTGACGGTGAGATGTTGTTTCTTTGTGTGTGTAAATGAATATTCTCATTTACCTCCAAACTGGCTTCTGCGAGGTGGCTTTTCCGATTTATGTAAGACTTCAAATATTCTGTATGTTTGATATCTTACTTAGGAAGATACCTAAATCGGAGAAGCCGTTTTGGAGACATAAAAATACACAGATATTTAAACGGTAAGTAACGTAGGAATTCACTAAAAAGTTTTGAAAATGCAAAAGGTTTTTTTCGAATCCCTAGGGTAACCCTAACCCTTCCGCATGCGAAAATAAAAAAAAAACATTTTGAAAAATTTTACAAGTCCAGCCCCCATACTAATTTCACTCGAAAATTCGACTAAGTCGATGGCTCATACAAAATAGTTCAAAATTTTTCTAAGTCCCAGCTCCATATAAAATTGGCGTAAAATTTTTCTAAGTGCGACACACTAACCGTAGTTTCTGCACATGAACTGCTGAGGGTCTCATGATGGAGCAGGACAATACCGAGGGGAACTATAAGAAGGCACGTAGCTAATACACCGTGCTTGGGCTGTTTTGATAGTGTTTGTGGAGTAGCTTCTGTACATGAACTGCTGAGGGTCTCATGATGGAGCAGGACAACACCGAGGGGAACTATAAGAAGGCACCTAGTTAATAGACCGTGCTTGGGCTCTTTTGATAGTGTTTGTGGAGTAGTTTCTGTACGTGAACTGCTGAGGGTCTCATGATGGAGCAGGACAACACCGAGGGGAACTATAAGAAGGCACGTAGCTAATAGACCGTGCTTGGGCTCTTTTGATAGTGTTTGTGGAGTAGCTTCTGTACATGAACTGCTGAGGGTGTCATGATGGAGCAGAATAGCACCGTGGGGAACTATGATAAGGCACGTAGTCAGTAGACCGAGCTTGGGCTCTTTTGATAGTGTTTGGTGAGTAGCTTCTGTACATGAACTGCTGAGGGCCTGATGATGGATTAGAACAACGTCGTGGGGAACTCGGCGAAGGCATATAGCCAGTAGACCGTGCTAGGGCTCTACAAATACACAGATATTTAAACGGTAAGTAACGTAGGAATTCACTAAAAAGTTTTGAAAATGCAAAAGGTTTTTTTGTTTTATTTTTGATAATTTCTTTCGGAATGTTAATGTGTATATTTACTTATATTATAGATCCCACCCGGGCGAAGCTGGGGAGGGTTGCTAGTATTTCGGTAAAAAGTATACGAACATGTAGCTACCTACCTAATAACTAAAATAATGAAAAGTTATTCTTTGAAAGAAAGGAAAATGGGGATTATAAATGTATTTGTTATCTTATGTAGAAAGAATACCACCTATGTTTTATTTCAAATCTTAGCTTGGCGGATTTTATCATTGTTTTAATATAATGCAATATTTTATATCTAATGTGTTTTTCAAGTCATTTGAGACGCCACCGCAACGAATACCATAAAAATATAATTGTCACTGCCAAATTATATCAATTATTACTGAAAATTCTACATAAAAACCGCAGTCGCGGACCCCAACAGTGCAAGACTTATAACTCTAAAGACAAACGTCAAACGTAGAGTCACAAACTCTACCGAACGGTGATCATGCTCGCATTTGTAGACTAGAGTCTACGAATGACAGTTGAACGCTCGCGTCATCGTAAGTCGCGGGCATCATGTTAGCTACTGTAGAGACAGAGGCGAAGGCGCGCTGATATAGAGATATGGTATAGAGAGACTCGAAGTCGCGGGGTATTATGCTAGCACTGCTGGTCGTCAAATCTCAATAGACTTGCCGACAGTTTGTGAGTAGTTAAAGCGAGACTTGAAAACCCTAGCGATGTCACGCTACCAGCACGTGAAAGAATGCAAGAGGGAGAATATGTTACGTTAGCTTTCATGTTTAATGATTGTTCATTGTTGTTTGCACGCGCGCTGTTGTGTCGGTTGGTAGGTTATTCGAGAATTGTACGATAGGACGGGTGCGAATAACTTTGCACCTTATTAGCGTGCAGAGTCGTTATTTATTTAAATCTGTTTTCGAAGTTAATCTTCTGTACTAGTATTTTTGTGTGCCTAGGTATTGGTTTTTTTTGAGAATCAAGGAAAGTGACAACGGGAGCGGATTGAATTTTACACGTTCTAATTAGCATAAAGACATGTTCGTAATTATAATGTGTGGAATTCAAAAATAACACTCCTGAACTCCCAATCGATAATTTTGCAATTCATTCTTGCAAAAGGTAGTTAAGTAATATATGCTTAGATATTTTCATAACATACATAAGTAGATAAAAACTTACTAAACCGTTAAAGTCTCACGTTTTTATCAAAACAGTCGTTTCAAAATTAAATAGGGTCTGCACATACGAGAAGGGATTTTAGTCCGCGTACTTTTTTACCGGTGAGTTACCAATGATACCTACCATAAATTTTTTTTTCCATCGCAAGCGCACCGCAGATTATGCTATGTGTACGTTAAATCTTCCATTAGAATCGTAGTCGCTGTGAGCTACCATGCGTATTAAAATAAATAAATATGGATTTAATAGGTGTTTTTTTAAATTAATTAAACTACTCCATTCCAAATAGCAACGAAATTTTAAGGCTTTTTTGAACTTTAGAAACAGATACCTCACTTATGCTTAGAACAGCTTTAGTAACGTCCAAGATATGTCCCATAGTATATTTTAAATACATTGACGTAGAGTATGGACGGCGGGTCTAGAATAAAATTCTCGAAAAAAGAGTCCGAGACTACACAAACCAAAGTACGTGTAGTAATATAAACCAACTAAAAACATTGAAAATGCTGAAATTCTTTTCCATCCCACTCCCCCATCTGGGCACAGAGCATGTGCGTATGTATGGATTGAGGAGCCACATTTGCTATTTGATAAAAGGTGGCTCCTCACACCAGATTCTGGTGTGAGGAGCCACCTTTTTGTTCATGTAACTTATCTATACTTTTGCTACAAATTCCAAATCCTACAAAATCTACTAATTTCCAACAAAATGGGCATATAATCCTTTTTTCAATAGCAAATGTCGCTCCTCAATCCATACGCACATAACGGAGCGCGCCGTGCGTAGTCGGCCGATCAAACGGAAACGTAGCGTCGGTAGCGCGTTGCGGATAGCGGTGGAAACTCAACTGGAGGTCCAGGTTGGAATCCGCACGGATGGCATGCCATGTACCAATTGTGAGTTTTTCAGACTTAACGTAATACCGACTGCTCTGAAACGGTGAAGGGAAATATAGTAAGGAAACCTACATACGCTGATGACGAAATTCCAATGCGTATGTGAAGTCTAGCAATCCGCATTGTGCACGCGTGGTGGACTAACGCCCATACACTCCCTGTGGTAGTCTGTGCCCTGCAGTGGGACGTAAGTAGGTATACAAGGTGTTACAAAAATAAATCTGCGAAATTACGAAAAAAAATCAGCTGTCCCATACATTTTGCTCGAGTAGATTTGTAGTGTAGTATGGAACATACGATTTTTATTTTGTGATTTTAATATTGGTCCCATAGTGAAAGTTGTTCAGTTTGATGGTTTAAACCACAACCCTCTTAAATGTCTATTTGTATTTTTTTAACACTTTGTATAGGCTGAGATGATGAATCAAAATTGACAAGAAAGCTAAATATAGGAATCGGAAAATCTTTTCGTCCTTATATGGATTGAAGTATAGGTTCTTATTATGGTTTTCAAATTCTTGGTAATTCCCGGGCACCCGGGAATCTTCAACAGATCTGAAAAAAATATATAGAAATGGGTCGTGATCGTAGCACTACATGGTCAATTCTTTTCAATCTTTTGAAGATTCCCGGCTACCCGGGAATTCGAAAACCCTAGCACATACTGGTTATTTACTGAATCGCAATTTATACTCTGGGTATTGGATTTGGTATGTTTTATCCGACTGCGCCAGAAGGAGGGTTTTGTTTTCGAGCGTATGTATGTATTTTGTGAATCATCTTATTAGGTACATAAGTAGCTACCAATCATAATTCTGTAGACTCCATTCGTTGTCAAAAAACGGGATTCGTATCTTAACCTATGCGCATTCCGTAGTATTTTTGTCCAATGATTCAGAAAGTCAATTTACGTTAGCCTTAGAACAATAACGAAATAAAAAGCTTACCAAAATCCCGGTTTGAACGAAAACTTCGAACGGGCCGCGCTTCCACGGCCCATTTTCGCAATTATACCATCGATTTCCCAAAGCGCATGTCAGCTTTCCCGCCATTTCGGCAGTCCCGCGCCACCATTACCGCGCGAACGTCGCGCGCGAATGAATCACGCGTATTGAACCTTAAAAAAAGAAAAAAAAACTACATTAGAAAAATAATCAGTCGTTTCCATGAATGGTTAAATAAAGTTGTTGCTAAATTGAGTTTTTTGTTGAACTATTGAACTGGATAGCAGTTAGCGGCACTTGTTTTTGGGTACGTTTTCCTTTCCCTTGTTATTATAAATCGATATAATTATGTATTTAGGTCCTTGTAGAGGCGATAAACATTTTCAAGTGTTTACTTAGTGACTTTAGTACTGGAAACCCATTCTAAATAATTTGAAAGTATTTTTTTTTATTTTCATTCTGTTTTTTTTGTTTCAAATTCTCGAAATAAAAAAAAATGTAATTGATAATAAAATGAAATCATATATCTAATTACTGGTACCTATAACATGCATTGGGATGCAAATGTCCTATATTTTTAAACAGAATGACTAGCGAATTTTTCTCCAGAGGTCATTTGAAAAGGGTCATTTTTTTTGCCGATGTGATGTGAATTTTGGGATAATTTCTTTCCCAAGTTCACACTTTGATTTTTAATTTTCTCGTTCTTTATGTAAGACAACTATTTAACTACATTATTTTCTAGTAGAATGAAAAAAAGGTTTGTTTAAAAAGTATGTTAGCAGACTTACTAGAAACGTAGTTTTAAGTAGATTTTAGTCAAATCTACCAGAATATCATAATATATAATTATCTACTTTTTAACTCCAACTTTGAATTAAAAAGTACCTATACTCCATTCAAAATAGCAACGAAATGTTAAGGCTATTTTGCATTAGAGAAACAGAGATTTGAAACACTTCCTCTCACTTAGAACAGCTTTAGTAACGTCCAAGATATGTCGGATAGTATATGTATCCAATAAATTAATTACATTTGGTAATCAGAATTAGCCAGAAAGCTAAATAGGAATCAAAAAATCTCGTCGTCCTTATTTGGAATGAAGTATAGTTTATTATAATAGACTACTACTTATACAAGGTCACTTTCTTTCACTCTGGAACCAAAATCGAAAACGCAAAAAAAAAAATTGATGTTCCATACTAAACTACAAATCTAAAATGTATGGTCACCTGGGTTAGCTATAACCTCTGGGTTAAATTCCTAGTTCTCAGGGCACAGGGTTGGGCACAGCCAACTTTGAAACCAGGAAAAAAAAACATTTCGATTCATTTCTACAGGGTCCTTCTTAATATGCTGACACTTTTTTAAGGAGATGATCAGACCGTCAAACTGAACAAATTTCTCTATGGGACGAACATCGAAATCGCGAAAAAAAAGTCAATCAATCAATTATACTTTATTTTACACAAAAAAACAGTATACAGAGAGTAAAAAATAAAAATAAATAAATAAAAAAAACAATAAATTCCAGTAAAAATCTGCTTTCCCATACATTTGACTCAAGTAGGTTTGCAGTTTTGTATGGGACACCAGATTTTTTTCGCGATTTCGATGTTGGCCCTATAGTGAAAGTAGTTCAGTTTGATGGTCTAAACAACCCTCTTAAAAGTTTTAAATGTTTATTTTTACTTTTGTAACACAAAGATAGAAAGATAAGGAAAGAAAGAAATCCGAATAAAAACGAGGCTTAAGAAGTCAGTGAATCTAATAAGTAGTTTTATAGTCGATGTCGTAATGGGAATTCCCACAACAATAAAGCTGTCATTATTCCCAATGGCACATTAGTATTCCCGGAACTTTCCCGGTAATGGTTCCGGTAGAACATCACTATGCACGACTCTCATTTCAGATTTTCCGAAATAAATCGGTTATTCTACTTATTTTAATAAAATTTTCTTATTTATTCAAATATTTGATAACTCCTATTTTTTTTTATAAATTTGTAAGTACAGTCGCCATCAGATATATCATAGCAAACAAGGCGGTCAGATATTTCTAAGCAGTTCTTATTTTCAATAATTTCTTTACATATAACAAATCAAAAATATTTGAACGCCTAGAACATCAAATACCTACCTTCTATCTACGCAGTGAGGTCTTTGACTATTTATATGTGGACTGGTTCCGCGTGTAATTCTACTAACAAACATTTCTGCCACTTTTTGCGGGGGGCGAGGTAACATGAAATCCGCAACTTTGGATTTTATTCCCCATAACTTTAGATTCTAATTTTGAATGTTAAAAATCATGAAAAGTAGTCTCGTGTGAACCCCAAACGTTCTAAGTTCCAAGTTATTATTTCGCAATTATAGGCTGTCTCGTTTAGTGATAAGGTGTAAAATTGAATGTAAATGCACAAGATCAATTGTGCTTATACCGTGGCAGAGGGGAAATGCTACCGCAAGGCTAGTCCTTATAATAATTAGTCCAAGAGTGAGGTTAATCATAAAAATTTGAGCAGTTTAAGAAAAAAGACCTTAATCCGTTCTTTATCAATTTTATACAACAATATAAATAAATTATGGAAAATTTGCTGTTCAGAATTTATGTCCAAATACATGTTTAGTACAGTTGCCATCAGATATATCGTAGCATACAAGGTGGTCAAATATTCCAAAGCAACGCTAATTTTCAATAAATTCACTACAGTAAATGTTACTAATAATATTTAAAAGTGTATTGTGTCATAAATATATAAAAACCAAAATAATTTCGTTACAATGTTATTTAAAATTGCAATGAATTATAACGGAATACGGTCTTTTTTTCTATGCTGCTCAGATGTTTATGATCACCCTGACTGCGTTGCGTAGATATATAGGGTCCTTCTTAATATGCTGATACTGTTAAAAGGGGATGATCAGACCATCAAACTGAACAACTTTCTGTATGGAACAACTAAACTGAAATCTTACTCGACCCAATTGTATGGGACAGTTGATATTTTTTTCGCGATTTCGACATTGGTCCCATAGAGAAAGTGGTTCAGTATGATGGTCTGATCATCCTCTTGAAAAACTGTCAGCATATTAAGTTGGACCCTGTATTTGATATTCTAGGCGTTCAGATATTTACGATAACTGACAGAAATTATTAAAATATAAGAACTGCTGAGAAATATTTGACCACCTTGTTTGCTATGATATATCTGATGGTGACTGTACACACGGCGACACATCGAGCTACGCAAAACCAAAATAAGCTGGCCGCGCGACGTTATACATTACTCTACCTACGCGCGGCCAGCTTATTATGGTTTTTTGCGTAGCTTGATGTGTTGATGATAGAAACATAGTCGGGGACATCTACGGATTTTTGTATGGAGTAGGTTGGATTTATTGAACTTTAGGTGATTCTTTTGAAATATAGTAGATACATACCTGAAAAACATAAATGTTCAATAATCCCCGATTTTTCTTATGTATTATTGAATAATTAAGACATTTACAAAACATGACATTTAGGTATGAACAAAAAATGGACAACTGGTGATTTGGTACAGGATAGCTTCGTTTAATATGTTTTACGTATAACAATAATAATCCCCGGTTAATATCGTAAATTTAAGTAGATATATAACATTTTATAAGTTTTCAAAAATCCTCAAAACCAAATTGTTTACTGTTTGTTTGTACACATTAAATTTGCCTTGTGATAATTAACAGTCTCTTTTGCTGGTATGCTGCAAGCAATATCTTTAGAAATAATCTTGCCCTTTGTACATTTATATCGATTATAAGGTATTTCTCAGGTTCCCGAGCCTGTATAACCACGAAATCTCGACAAAAGTGTTATTAAACTAACAGTAATATTAGTTCAAACACAATTTACTAAAGTGTCTTTAATGCAATCTCAAACCTTATTTTTCCTAGACTAACATGAAATTTGGAATAGTTAAGTAGATCATTTAGGAGTTCACTACGAAAGGATTTTTCGCAAATCGACCCCTATAAAGGCCATTATCGTACTTGAGAAATTTAACAGTACAGAACAGGAAAAAAGCAAAGTGCAAAAAAGATCCTATCGGTTTCTCCAGTTAATTAACCTCAATAACTATTGCCTACAAAGGGACACTACAAAAAAAAAGAAAATGGATTCGGAATGATCCTTCTTAATTGGTGCCACTTTGCTTCTCATTAGGCGACTTCTCTTCACGATTAGGCTGACTGTTCACTGAACCGGAGCGAGGCTGCGGAGCGGAGAAACGAGGGAATGTTGGCCAATGGGATTGCATAAAATCTCCGCTCCAAGATTTTATGCAATCCTATTGGCCAACATTCCCTCGTTTCTCCGCTCCGCAGCCTCGCTCCGCTTCAGTGGACATTCAGCCTTATAGGTAGGTAGTAGGGTTGGACCTCAACTGGCAGCATGGAATCGCATTTTCTCGCGCTCCAATCTTTTCTGTCATTCGGAACGTCATTTGCTTAAGCGAGAGAGATAGCGGGAATGCGACAGCACGCGGCCGCACCGGCATTGCTGCGATCTTTCTCGCTCTAGCAAATGACGTTCCTAACCGACAGAAAAGGATAGAGCGTGAAAAAAATCGATTCCATGCTGCCAGGTGAGGCTCAACCCTTAAGGGAATATAATTCTGAGCGCGCTACATATAAACGAAGTCTGGTGATATTTTCAATACTATGCAATTAAATTTAATGAAATTTTTCAGAAACTATCTAGAAACTAATCTCTATGTTTGTAAGAAGTCAAATTTTCATTAAAATTTGTAGTTTTAAAGTTACAGTGCCTCAAAGATTTCCATACAAAACTTAAATTAATCCTTGCACTAAAACTGTATATTTTAACGAAAATCTGACTTCATACAAACATAGAGATTAGTTTCTAGATTGTGTCTGAAAAATGTCAATGTCTTTAAGGGAAGTTTATTCCGAATGAGTAATTGCGCGCTGGATACAAACGAAGTCTGGTGATATTTTCAATACTAACCAATTAAAGTCAATGAGGCAATTTTTCAGAAACAATCTAGAAACTAATCTCTATGCTTGTATGAATCAGATTCTCATCATCAGTCAGTCTATACATTTTAACGAAAATTCGGGAAGAAAGGGAAATCTTCTAATCCGGAAAAAGAAATATTTAATACAAAGTTGGTAAGTGTAAACAATAAATACCATAAGGGTTTTGTAATGTTGATTTAGGACAGTTAATAATCTTCGCTGCATTTGTTCCCTCTGTATTTTCAATTTTGCTTCCAAAACAATCAATCTGTACTGTAACTAGGTATCGTAAATTGGTACATTAAACGTTTGAATACAATTTTATCGAATTAGAAACGGCTATTGAATTGTTTCAACTGATGAGATTGTGCTGTTTGCGAAATTATATTTGAATTGATTCGTTTGTGACTGCAATTGGATGTAGACAATTGTAAGCAATGGTGTGTTTTTACCGAAGAATGCTGCGAATTACTTGTGAATATCGAGGGATCAAATCTCTGATTCAAAATTTAACGTATGGTTAACTTAGTAGGTACTCCATTTGTACTGAGTGTAACCTGAGTTTAAACATTTGTACCTTTACCGCCAAGAAAGTACAATCAAAAGTATTTGGTGCCGCCATCTTGACGTCAAAGTGGCGGGATGAAGGGATGAGGGAAAGGCGGGCGAAAGGGATCATTGAGAAGCGTTGCCCACACGTGAACGACAATAGCATGGGTATTAGTACTACATTTGTACTAAAATATACTCCATTTTCAGCCCAGTACAAATTACCGGTAATAATAATTATTAATAACTGGTCCGCCATCACGAGTCAAGAATGTGGAAGTTCTACGAAGAGTTAGGAAGTCCCTGGAGCTTTTGAAAACCATTGAAAGGAGGAAAGTCTCCTTGGTCATATCTTGAGGAATGAGCGGTACCAGCTGCTCCCGACTATAATAAGGGGAAAAGTAGAGGGCAAAAGAAGAGTCGGTAGGCCACGAATATCGTGGTGCGATCCTAAAAGAATGGACAGGCATTGCCAGCGTCGAAGGGCTGTTTCGTTTGGCAGGAGATAGATAGGGATATGCAAGACTGCCAACCTCCAGTACTTAATGCAAAACTATTTTAACTTTGATTGTACAGCTCCGATGCGTCCCCCCTGGAACCTGGTGGACCTGGTCTCCGAGGTCAATCTGCCCGCCAACCGAGCCGCAGGCTGAGCGCCCTCTATGTATTTTGCAGCTGTCAAAATAAATTTGGCCAACGGGATAATAATGCCCGTTGGCCAGACTAGTCTGACCACTTGGGAAAACCCTTAATGGAGAGGAACCCCAAGAAGAAGATGCAATGAATGGGAGTCGCGTTGTAGGTCTGTTTTTTTTTAAATATTAAAAATGGATTCGCTGTTGACCTCAATCCAGTCCTTAGGACAAAGATGGGGTCGAAAATGTAGCGAGCTAACCCAGAAGAAGCCTATTCACTCGTAGTTTAAAATAATTCGGGTTGTAAGAGCTCGGAAATACTGACGCAGGCAGGGCTTTCCACTCCTTGGCTGTGCGTATTATAAAATAATCAGAAAGGCGCTTCGTGCAGATACGTGGTATATAAACCAAGAAGGGGTGGTATCCCGCGGTGCGTCTGGAAGTCCGATAGTAGAAAGTGGAAGGCGGGATGAGCTCATGCAGCTCTTGGGCACACTCACCGAATTACAATCTGTAGAAGACTGTATGCTATTGGGGTACTGCCATTTTGAATGTTAGAGGTCCTCTCTCGTGAGGTGTTCAGGCACGAGGGCCATTCTAGCAGGTGTACCATCGACTGGATAGGTTCCCCGCAATCGCAATGCGTTAGGCCAGAATCCCTGTACCCCCAATTGCATAAATTTTGTCTGCAACGGCCAACTTCGACCAACGACTTTCACTACACACTGACCATTGCAGATTGTGCTCGGGAGGTAGATGTTCCTATAGGTAATGAATTCGGCTTGTGGGGGCATCTTTTCCATTTATACAGGGTGTAAGGAAGAGTATTATTAACCTTTAAACCACATAGTCTACCTCAATCTCGAGGTATGCTTCAATCTCGAGGTATGTATTGTACCCACTGTCCATTACAAGTGGCGACGGGCTCACCCCCCGTCACACTGGACATAGTTTCTGTACTACTGGTGAAACATGGATGTTCTGAGGTTTCAGAATATCTCTGACTACCCACTCGGGGAATATAGTCTTGAGCATATGCTTATGCTTATGCTACATAGTAACATAAGATATTTTGCTACATATCTACCCATCAAACTGAGCAACTTCTACTATGGGAGCAAACCTGTCAGAATCAAACAAAAATTGCAGTTTAATATGGAACAGTTGATTTTGCTTCCATAGTAAAAGTTGTTCAATTATACTTTTCCATACACTCTGTAGAGTGCATCTTGTGACATACGGGTCATTATTTATATCCGTCGTGTTCATGACATGATATAAGTTAACTAACAGATTTTTGTCCTCCATTCGTCATCCTGACTCATGTGATGTAAGTGAGGTCACGTAAGGGCTTCTCATAAGTCGTTTAAGCCTAAAGTCCTTCTGTAATAACCCTTTCATTAATTCATAAAGTGGCAGAGAAAGTTTACGAGTTTCTAACTGGGGATGTTTTAAATAGGATATTTCGGATTCGGATATTTTTAAATTCACAATGTTTGGGAAGCTATTATTGTAGGTTGGCCTATTGCAAGTATGGTTTGTTATGTTACACTACGACCATTTCTGGTCTATTGTATTGGCCCCAAACTCACCCATATTTTACACGTATGTACCTACCTCCGAACTTATGGTATCCTCTTTCCATTCTCGGGCATGCAGGTTTCCTCACTGTTTTCCTACACCGTCGTGAAAAGAGCTATACTTACTTAGTACCTAACATGGATCTATAAAAAAAGTACCAACGTAGTAAAGATAAAACTGTACAAACCACAAACAATTTTATAGTTAATTGCCTACTTACTTCATGTATTGTACCTGCCTACTTGAGTGTAACCATAAAAATACTGTTGTTAATAGAGATTTTTACACACACACAGGGTCCTTAATATGCTGACACTTTTTTAAGAGGATGATCAGACCATCAAACTGAGCAACTTTCTCTATGGTACCAACATCAAATACGAAAAAAAAAACAGCTGTTCCCCACAAAACTGCAAAAAAAATTGTATAGTACAGCTGATTTATTTTTCCCGATTTCGATGTTGTTGCCATATAGAAAGTTGTTCAGTTTGACGGTTTGATCATCCCCTTAAAACAGTGTCAGTATATTAAGCAGGACCCTGTATACGGTATTTGAACACTCACTCTCTACACTATTTCGGCCTTACCTTCCTGAATCTGAAACTGTTACGTGGTTGTGAGAAGGGATCGCGGTCGGATGCTGATTATAACCGCTAGCCACGCGGTCGCTGTGTGGCTATCAGTATCACAGTTTCGGATATATCCGTATATTAGAACACAATAACATCTCTAGATTGTACGCAACTCTCGCTCAAAGGACAAAAGAGGTAAATTTTAAAACATTTAGATGAAATGCTAATGTAATTCATATGCTTACTCTCGAATGTATATTAGTTTCAAGAGCGAAAGGGTTTGAGATTGAATTACATATTTGTTTTAGCGAAATTTATCCATTTTTATTATGGTAGGTGTAGGTAGGTACCGTAAAACGATATACAATTTTCTCGGCGTTTTCTCGTGGACCTTCTATTTTGCCCTACTTGAGGTCCACCAGGGACACCTATTTCTATTGGTCCTACTGATGTGCTGAAGCAAAAATGTACATCCTGTGTAAAGAAAATCGGCCAAGTGCGAGTTGCAATATAAGATAAAAAGCTGATAAGCATTAAGAAGTAGCAGGAGAGCAGAATAGTACAAGAGGTTAAACTTACAAAATTACCTTTGGCGCACTCCATACAAAAGAAGTTTGCATTGTTATCCCACCTTTTTTTTTTATTTATAAAGCTATTTGGATAACTGAGTCATCATCATCATCACCAGCCTATTCAGGGTGTAACAAAACACCCTAGTAATACTTAAGGAGGTTCAGACCATCAAACTGAACAACTTTCACTATGGAGCCAACTACCAAATCGCGAAAAAAAAATCTGCTGTCCCATATATTTTAGTCGAGTCGGTAGGTGATGCAGTTTTATACTTGGCGTTGCATGAAGTTAAATCGCGCTATCGTTATGTTTCGAAAATATCTCTTAGGTTGATAATCTGTATTATGTGTATCTACTAAAAATGCCGTGGTGGTTAAGTGGCGAGTAACCTTGCCTGCCATGCAGGAGGCGATGGTTCGATCCCCGTCCAAGCCGACTCGTACGACGTACTCGGACGTATGTGCGATTGGTAACACCGCTGGCTTTTCGGTGAACGAAAACATCGTGAGGAAACCTGCATGCTTCAATTTCGAGGCATGTATTGTACCCACTGTCCATGTGGCGACGAGTTCACCCCCGTCACACTGGACAGAGTTTCGGTACAACTGGTGAAACGTGGATGTTCTGAGGTGTTAGAATATCTCTGATTACCCCCTCGGGGAATATAGCCGTGAGCATATGCTTATGCTTATGCTTATGTGCATCTACTTTATAAGTCACTTTTACTTGCGACACACATCATTGTGTAGACAATATGAACACCTAAAAATGCTATAAAGTAAATTTTTAAGACCAATATTTAATGAGTTAATGAGATTGAATGAATTCTTATGATTTTCGAATTAAGCTTCCTTGGATTAGAAGGCACCATAGTGACATAATGAAGTACAAGCCAGTCAAAAATAGGTATACCTACTAAAATGACGTAGTTTAGTAGCTGTGAGTCGGCTCTGAAAGGGTCAAGGTCAGGGAATATAATTCGGAGCGCGCTCCATATAAACGAAGTCTGGTGATATTTTCAATGCTAACCAATTAAAGTCAATTAAATTTTTCAGAAACAGTCTAGAAACTAATCTCTATGCTTGTACGAAGTCAGATTTTCGTTAAAAAGGATAGTTTTTAAGTTACAGTGCCTCAAATATTTCCATACAAATCTTAAATTAATCCTTGTACTAAAACTGTATATTTTAACGAAAATCTGACTTCATACAAGCATAGAGATTAGTTTCTAGACTGTTCCTGAAAAATTTCCTTGACTTAAATTGATTAGTATTGAAAATATCACCAGACTTCGTTTGTATGCAGCGCGAATTAGCTCTTTCGGAATAAACTTCTCTTAACGACCATAGTACCTTAGAACGTCATAACTTCTTCGTCACCGAGACGTAAACTAAAGGGAAGGGAGTATAATGATGATGCATTGATGATTCAACGCAAAACAAACAAATTAACTATCCTCGAACAATTTCAAATTAACTTTTATTCCCTAATGGATTCAGTCTATTCTCTAACCGTATGGGGTATGTAATATTAATTTATCCAAGTACCGCCCGTGGCGTTTGCCGATAGTTTAGTATGTACCATGTCAACTAGGCCCAACTGCCGTTTTGAAGATATGTTCACAGGCGGCTGAACATTGATTTCAACCAACTTAGGTGTTAAATACCTAATAAAGGTTGTAAAATTTAATTAAGTTACATGTTGAACACCCTGTTCATGCTTCAGACCATTAAACTAAATAACTTTCACTATTGGGCTAACGAGCTGGTCATATCTGCCGAAGAACTGACAACTGACAAGAAATTCACAGAAGAACCAGAGTAGCTGACATTACTAAACCCAAAACTCAAGTTGCAATAGGCGGGTCACATTGTTCGTAGAACAGATTGCCGATGAAAACGAAGAGTTCTCGAGTAGCGACCGCGTACGTTAAAGCGCAGTATAGTAGGTAGTGAGTCCACAAGGTGGACCGAAGACCTGGAGAAGATGGTGGGAACCTTTTGTGTAAGGGCAGCGCAAGACCGGTCATTGTGGCGATCCTTGCCTATGTCCAGCAATAGACGTCCATCGGCTGAGATGATGATAATGATCTTGAAGTGCCGGCCGAGGGGCCGAAGAGTTATCGAGTGGCGACCGCGTACCGGAGAGCACAGCGTGGGTGGCCCCCAACAATGTGAACCGAATCTTGAAGGTGCTCGGAATCCGTTGGATGAGAGCAACGCAGACGCAGGACCGATCGTTGTGGCTATCCTTTGACACGGAAAAGATCCTACCACAAACAGCTTCATACAAGTTCATGGCAGCCAGTACACCCCTTCATGAGCACATGAGCAGCGAAGTTTCTACCAAACTGCTGCTCATTTTCGTACGTGACGTTCACGTATTACCTGCTGTGGTAACTTGTATGAAACTGTGGGGACTTGCCACAGATGCCAACGCCCACAAGTTATAGCAACGAAGCTAACAGATGGCGCTACTGTCGCACTCGTAAATGTGCACGTAAGACAACTTGCGACGTCACATTGGTAACCCGTTAGCCGCTTCACATAAGGTTCACAATCGCATACAAGACATGAATCGCGCAAGAGAAATAATCACAGAGATTCGATATATATACAAGGTCCAACTAAGATCTGTTGGACCACGGCCGGTCCCCAGGCTTCACACCTAGCCTGGCGGAAGATCTTCTCTTTTCACCGGAGGAACCTTCCACAGTAGTTCCTCCACAAACTGTTTCTCTTGTTGGATGTCTATTCAGCGCATTTGGGATATGTTCAGCAGTCTTTCAGCGGAGTTGATGGAAACAAGAAGCACTATGTCATTTCAAGAAACTTGAACAACTTTGGAAATGATAGGAAATACGAAGCAAAGTGCCTTCGGCTAGGTCTTCTCATCGAAGGAAAATCACTCTTTTAGACAGACCGTAAACGGGAAGGCAACATCGTATTATTCTGTTTGTCATCTCTTTAACGAGGTCTTTCTGAGAGAATCGTAATCCTTTACAGTGTAAAGGGCATCCCACGGGAAATTCGGCGGGAAATCTAATTTAGCGATAATCGAATCTCTGGCTCTCTGAAATTTAAACATTGGAGTGGGTTTCTTGAATTTTTATTAAGATTTACTCGACTTTAATTAAGTAGGATTATGTAAATTGTAGATTTAATTTAATTTAGATGCACTCGTTTGCGTAGTGAAGCTTCGGTATTGGAAACGATCACAGATGTTAAGCAACGTCAGGTCCGGTTAGTATTTGAATGGGTGATCGTTTGAGTGTTCCTTATTCTCGAGCCGCCGTCTCCGTGCTTCTGAAGGCACGTTAAGAGAATATAATTCGGAGCGTGCTCCTTACAAACCAAGTCTGGTGATATTTTCGATGCTAACCAATTAAAGTCAATGACATTTTTCATAAACAGTCTAGAAACTAATTTCTATGTTTATATGAAGTCAAATGTGCACTAGATTTAGTAACAAAACTCAAAAAGTCACAACCTTTCAAATGCGAAATTCCTGAACTAAACCAAAAGAAAAAAACAAACTGTATTCGCGCGAAATAAATCCTATAACAGTTGGATATTGTTACCTAAATTAATCCAACTGATCCTGTGCCGGATATAACCGGATAACAACACCCCATAACCGGCTCTGCCTATCGGAACTGCATATAAACTGAGATCGGTCCGGCCCGGTTATATGGGTTATACAGGTGAAGTTTTAAAACATTCGACAAACTTTTAGGGCTGGTTCTACTCAATGATAATTATTATACCAAAATTTAGCATATACAACGTATTAATGAATAAGAGCAAATCTCATACACCCCAACTGATTTAGAACAAAATAATGATATTGAAACAATAATTTCATTATTTTGATACTTAAAATTTAAAGTTATTCGCATTTTATGTTTTCAGGCAAAAATGATTTGTTATCATTTCAGCAATGAAAGTGCTAACGTGCTCATGGGTACATTTTAAGAATCTTGTTTTGGTAGTAAGTAGGGTGAGAGTGTCCGAGCGGTGGGTTGAGATCGAGTTATTTATTATTTAATATTTTGAAAAAAATTACCAATGTTGAAACCATGATATTTGGATTGCTCTTGATTCTAAACAAACTACTTTCTAGTTTTGCGTTCATTCATTAACACGTTGTATGTAGGTAATGCATTTAATTTTACGCATTGTGTTGATAGGTGCATATGGCCTTCGCCACTTCGTTAACAAAATCACTTTATAGTCTCTTATAATCCTAAAAACCCTATCCCTTAATCTCTTCTTACGACACCCACGAGATAAAATAAGGTAGTCTATTAAAGCTACCACGGTCTGTGTCCCTTATTCAGCAAAACTGAAGTACAAACGAAATTGACCTAAACCCTGGAGAAATTAAACCCTATTCCCTTAACAACGCGACGGGAACGAGTTTGGCTCGAAATAAAACGTTCCCATACTGGATTCCAATTTTTGAATTCCAAACATTCTACATAAACGAAAATTTAATGCAAAAAAGCAACCTTTTAGTTTAAATTTTTCTGTTTGAGTCATTTAAAACATGTACCTAATTCATAATTCGGCAACTAATTTTGACGTAAGATATTTTAATACCTGATAGAAGATGTAGATATTTTAATGCCAATAGGGTATTTGACAGGTTTTTAAAAACTGTTCTACGTTAATCACTGATGTCTAAGGACTCTATAGAAAATGTATATTTTACGTTCCATTACATATAGTGCAAGAAAATACCAAAATAAAAATTATTATTGAAGTCGCGAAAACGCTTTTCCTGACAACATACGTGGCAACAAGCAGGTGACGTCACGATTACGTAAACTTTGTACGACACTCACACTCTACACGCATCTGTTTACAAGCAGTTGACGTCATCAAACATTCGGCCAATCACAATCCTTTACGATCACATGATTAAAGTCGACAAAAAAATATTTTCTTTGTCGATTTTCTCTTAAAATATTTAGTATTTTTCTTAACTGCCTAAATAGTTGGTTTCCAAAATTCATATTCAATACGGATGCCATCAATAGATCCTTTATTTTACATGCTGTCAAATACCCTATTATGAATGGCTTCCACTCAAGAGAAAACGGTTGTTTTGTAGTTACCTACATTGAAGTCGAGTCGGCCGGTACTATACTACGGTAGTAGCATATGCTCACGACTATATTCCCCGAGGGGGTAGTCAGAGATGTTGTGAAACCAGAGAACATCCACGTTTCACTATTACCGAAACTCTGTTCGTGTGACGGGGAGTGAGCCCGTCACCACATGTAATGGACTGTGGGTACAATACATGCCTCGAAATTGAAGCATGCAGGTTTCGCGACGTTTTACTTCACCGAAAAGCCAGTGGTGTCACAATTCGTACATAAATTCCGAAAAACTCATTGGCACGAGTCGGCCGGACGGGGATCGAACCATCGCCTCATTCACGGCAGGCAAGGTTATTCGCCACTGGACCACCATGGCTTCTACGTCAGTAACTATTACATAATCGGTGACTATACTGTTTTGTATATTCAGTAAGTTATATTTTATTTTATTTCATTTCTTTTTTCAACATCTTGAGGAAACCTGCATGCCTGCATGTATTGTACCCACTGTGCATTATAAGTGGCGACGGGCTCACCTCTCGTCACACTGAACAGAGTTTCGGTACTACTGGTGAATTGTGGATGTTCTGAGGTCTCCGAATATCTCTGACTACCCCCTCGGGGAATATAGTCGTGAGCTTATGCTATGCACTTTTTTTTGTTGAATCCAAATCAAAAGTTATTCAGTTTTATGGTCTAAACTATTCAATAAAATATAACTAAGGTCTTTTGATACGGTACGAATACTTATTTATTTTCATTTCTAAAATCTTCTGTCATCGGTTTTGTCAGAAATAAGAAAAAAATGTAAAACGCAAAACCGTCTTTTGAAGTCATTCGTCTCACGTCTCTTATTCCAGGTCTCAGTAATTATTTTCATTTCTTTCAATGCTTTCGGATATATATTTCTTTTTATCTACCCTTTCTTTATTTTCGTATAACTGAATTACTATAGGCTCTGTGCATACGGGGAGGGGTTTTTAACAGCAAAACGCGCGACTGTTTCAGCGCAAAGTAACGCTACTCCCGTGACATACGAGACTTCTATTTGCAACACACAAAGCATCAATTCAATCGTGTTTGAATCAATACATATAGTCGCGCGTTAGCATCGATTCGAACGCGCCGTCTAAAGTTAATACAAAAACAAACGGACGACTGACGATGAAAATGAGCGATGCTAACAAGCTACTTTTAGCTCTATCTAGAGAGGTGTAGATATGAGTGCCCGTTTTTTTATCCAAACATGCAACTGTATTGCGACTGAGTCTTCTATATCACGTTTGTCACCCAGAATGACCGTTTAACACTTTGGGTGCTGACGACCTACGTCGTAGGTCTGCAACAAATGGGCCGCAGTGCGCACGACGGTGAGTCAGGATTGTATCGTATTCCCGGCATTCCACAGTGTTAGCACTGCGCGAGTATCATTGTTTTGAGCTTAGCAGCGAAAGTGTACGCGCAAACAGGAGGAGTATAGAACAGCGCTCTCTTACTCTGATTATTATGAACACACTCGCATAAATGAAAGTGAGTTTGCTCGTAATTCGCCCTCTCTGGACAAGAAGATTGAATCAACGCAAGTGCGTGACTCAAGCGCTGCAAACGCGCGACTGCATTGATACAAACGCGCGACTATAGTGCTGTTAAAAGGCGCCGTGTGTTAGAGCTTGTAACAGTATCGATTTACAGTAAATAACCGTTCAAGTACGAGTCAGGCTAGCCATTAATGGTTCCGTACCCTTATATCTTATCGATAGATAATGTGGAAGTGCTTTTGTACGTAAGCTAAAGGATAATTTTTCAGCTACGACAACATTTTCTTGGAATTCCATCACAGTACTTGAAATAGGTACCTACTGAAATGATTTTATTAGGAGAGAAGATTTATGGGATAGACACGCGATGCCGCATTTGGTTGTTTTTAGGGTTCCGTACCCAAAGGGTGAAAACGGGACCCTATTACTAAGCCTTCGTTGTCCATTCGTCCGTCCGTCCGTCCGTCCGTCCGTCCGTCCGTCCGTCCGTCTGTCTGTCTGTCTGTCTGTCTGTCTGTCTGTCTGTCTGTCTGTCTGTCTGTCTGTCTGTCTGTCTGTCTGATTGAGTATCCATACCTCTCCGCAACGAGCTACTAACGCTCCTGCAACTATGCGGGACTTAATTTTATTATTTGACCACCGGAAAGGGGAGAATTCTAATACTTTCAAAGAAATAGAGGCTGAAACTTTTTCCCTTCGACCTCCAAAGAAATTGTTTTTTTATTTTAATTCTCTGATCGAAGGAAATATTTTTACCTCGTATTTTATATCCGTGAAGAAAAGTTCAGTGAATAAAAGTTAAGCTAAGGTCAGAATATTCCAAGAATATTCATTTAAAATTTATGGTTTTGCATCTTCTTTTTCTTTTCATTAGGCATCTCTGCTTTTAATATTAAAATGTGGGAAAATTTGTTACAAACTGGCAAAGTGCGAGTCGGATTGGCACCGAGGGTTCCGTGCCACCACATAATGCTATTAGAGCGCGTAAAGTGAATACTAGAAAAAGACCCAATAGGGTATTTGACATCATGTAAAATAAATGATCTATTGATGGCATCCGTATTGAATATGAAGTTTGGAAACCAACTATTTAGTCAGTTAAGAAAAATACTGGATATTTTAGGAGAAAATCGACAAAGAAAATATTTTTTTGTCTACTTTAGTCACGTGATCGTAAACAACTGTGATTGGCCGAATTTTTGATGACGTCAACTGCTTGTAAACAGTTGCGTGTAGAGTATGAGTGTCGCACAAAGTTTACGTCAAAGTGACGTCACCTGCTTGTAGCCACGTTTTATTGTCAGGAAAAGCGTTTTCGCGGGATATTTAAATAACATTTTTTGTTTTCGTTTTTTCTTGCATTATAATGTAATGGAACGTAAAATATACATTTTCTATAGAGTCTTTAGACATCAGTGATTAACGTAGAACAGTTTTAAAAACTTGTCAAATACCCTATTGGGTATTCTTTTAATAGTCCGCGTAAAGCAATGCGACGAGCGTCTGTGACGCCATTTTCTATAAATTCAACATAGTAATAAAAATTGTTTCTATTGTTACAGGCGTCCAAACTGAACATCGAAAAACAATGTCCAATTAAAATAGTTAAAAGTTAAACAAATAGTGATAAAAATGTGCTACGAAGTGGTTTTGGTGCCCGTGAGCGACCGTGCGGTTCAGTTTGACAGCTGTCAGTAGAATCCAAGATGGCGGAGAAAGTCAGCTGATCAGAGATTTACCCGCGCAGGGCTCCAAGCAAGCGGCGAATCAAGCGCATCATGGTAAGTGTTTCTACATTTAAAGTTAGAATCTCGCCTTCTAAAGTGGCAATGGACGGGGCACATTTTTCAACCGATGGTCGATAGGGCCGAAGAGTTCTCGACTGGTAACCGCGTACCGGAAAGCGCAGTGTGCGTAGGCCCCTCCCGAGGTGCACTGATGAGCTGGTGAAGGCGGCGGGAAACTGTTTAATGAGGACATCTCAGGACCGGTTTTGTGGCGATCCTCGGGGGAGGCCTTTGTCCAGCAGTGGATGTCCATCGGCTGAGATGATAAAATATGACGATCCCGCCTGTGGAGTAAGGATCATTTTCATTAGGCCAGTCGCCACCAATTTTATCCACCAAAACCTTGAAATGAAATTTAATAATTTATTTGCTACGAAGTTATTGATAAAGTTATTTCTAACAGCAGGTGTTCGGAGAATGGGCGCAAGTTGAGGTAGTGGAGCTCGTGAACGACGGGTCAGGACTCGCGTTCGGTATCGTCGGGGGAAGATCTTCCGGAGTCGTAGTGAAGAGTGTACTGCCGGGTGGAGTCGCTGATCGAGTGAGTTTCTACATGATACCTAGTTTATTTAAGTTATTAAGGGGAGCTGGGTCAAGACTCACGTTCAAGATCGTTTTGGGAAGATCTTCCGGAGTCGTGGTGAAGAGTGCCCTGCCGAGCGGAGTCACTGATCAAGTAAGTTTCTGCCTTATAGCTAGCTTGTTTAATCCAATTACTATTCAACTGTGCTGAATTCCGCATCGCGCTAAACTCTATGTAACTGACAGCCCTTAACGTCTGAGCGATCTGTCAAAACGGTTCTAACGGCTGTCAAGAGCAGTACCGCGATTAGCGCAATACCAAATGTGTCAAAAGTTATGGTTCGTACGTAGTCCAATCACGGTTCAATCACCGCGATTGCAGTGCAGATCGATGTTAATTGAATACTTTTATGATCTGATCATCCCCTAAAAACCGTCAGCACTGTAAGAAGGACAAGTTTAGAAATACAGAGTACTTTTTGTAATTTTTGTACCCCACAATAATGTTTTCAGGTGTGAAAAAGGTCGTGAAAGACATCTTAAAAATACCGTAACACGGACCTATCAAAAATTTCACAATAGACTGTTTTTATTACGACCGTAAAAATGTTAATGACTAACTTTATGAACTGGTAAATGATGTTTACATAGCTTTCCCTTTTACTCTCATTATTATTTGAGCTTTTCATTAGTGTTGTCTCATTCTAACACAATATTTGAGACGGTAGTAAAATTATTTTTGCTTTAATATCTGTACACTACGAGTATTATAAAACTGTACCAGATAATGTGTACATTGAAGATATTTAAAAAAAGTTCCTCCTCGTCCCTGACTACAAATCACCGATTATTCATCTCGCTCTATCTTAAAAACGGTAATACATACAAGCGTCACACTTGGTGTGATTATAGAGCAAACTCTATAGTATAACAACGGAAAATTCTCACCGATCCCCGCTACCCAACCCGTCGCGTAATCCCAGCAACGCCCATTGCCCAGGTCCGTACCCATTATGGGTGCCCCTTGGGCAGGTTGCTTAACTCACTGGTGTGGTCCCCCCAATAGCCAGCAGTAAAAAGTAGTTAATGCTCCCTGAGCAAACTGTAAAACCCTGCGCTAAGGGTTCCGGAAAAAACAAAATTTTTTGGTACGTTAATATAATTATTGTGGGTACGGAACCCTCGGTGCGCGAGTAGTCCGACTCGCACTTGGCCGGTTTATTTTTATTTTTTTCGCTGTTTGTTTGTTCGAGCATCACGCAAAAACGACTAGACCGATTTTGATAACTTTTTGGTTTTTAATAATTAACAAAGTCGCGGGAAAAATCTAGTGTATTAATAATTTTAGATACATGCATACCTACCCAATGCTATCTAGTCACAGGTCCGGCACTTCAAACAACGTTTTTGATTTGACATGATGACGTTCGCACATGCGCACTTGATGCAAATTGTTTTTGACATATGTGTAGGGTTGACTTACCACGCATCGTATGAACATCATCTACATTTCGTTACTTTCGTTATTGTTCGTTCTGTAATTAAAAATAGTATTTGAGCTAAAGAATTACCGAAAATCTTAATTTAGTGTTATTTTTCAACGTTTTTTATGCACTGAAAAGACTCCATTTTACGTAGTCAAATCCGACTGGTGCGCGCGCCTGACTGCATTCCCTTGCTCGGCTTCCCTCAAGTTTCCCAGAAAGTGTGTGGTGAGGCTATCTGAAGTCAGGGGGGGAGGGGCAGTGGCGGTTCTGTATGTAGAACTACATACTATTACCTATTCTGTCATCTAGTCTTTACTTGTAATATCTGTTGTGACTAACTCTCGGCAATAGATGGCTTGAAGCTTGGCTTCACATTATTCCCCGAGGGGGTGGTAGTCAGAGATATTCTGAAACCTCAGAACATCCACGTTTCACCAGTAGTTCCGAAACTCTGTCCAGTGTGACGGGGGGTGAGCCCGTCGCCACATAGTGGATAGTGGGTACAATACATGCCTCGAAATTGAAGCATGCAGGTTTCCTCACGATGTTTTCCTTCACCGAAAAGCCAGTGGTGTTACAAATCGTAGATAAATTCCGAAAAACTCATTGGTACGAGTCGGCTTGGACGGGGATCGAACCATCGCCTCCTGCACGGCAGGCAAGGTTACTCACCACTGGACCACCACGGCTTGCTTTACCTTTATTAAATTTAATCTCATCAACATTTAATGTAATTATTTTCAACAAAAAGTTTAATTGTAATAGGAGTTTCATTAATTAACAAAAGGTAAGGTATTTCTAACGAAGTTTTCTTTAATGTTCTTATCAAATTTCAAACTGAATTGACGTCTGATGTTTTAACGAGGTTCCAGGCGAAAGATAATTCCTTGGATAATTTTACTTTGTTTACGGGATGTTGTTGAAATCATTTTAAGAGAATTTTATTCCGAATGCGTAAACGAAGTCTGGTTATATTTTCAATACTACCCAACTAAACTCAATGAAATTTTGCAGAAACATTCTAGGAACAAATCTCTATGCTTGTATCGTGTCCAATTTTCGTTAAAGTATACGGTTTCTATGGATGGATTAATTTAAGATTTGTATGGAAATATTTGAGGCACGGTAACTTTAAAACTGTTCATTTTAAAGAAAATCTGGAACGATACAAGCCTAGAGGTTTGTTTCTAGATTGTTTCTGCAAAATTTCATTGAGTTTAATTGGTTAGTATTGAAAATGAAACTAGACTTCGTTTGTATGGAGCGCGCCAACAGTAATATTAACGCGCCCCTTAAGAGAAAACATCGAAGGCGTGCAACTGAGAAACGTACTTCCAGAGGCGTGTAAGAAGGAGACGCCACACAGAAACATAAATCACGTTACGCAGGGTGTTAGGGTGGACAGTAGCATTACTTTAATGGGTGATTGTACCTCGACATGATACTGAACAACTTCAGAACATCCACATTTCACCAGTAGTACCGAAACTCTGTCCAGTGTGACGGGGGGTGAGCCCGTCACCACTTATAACGGACAGTGGGTACAATACATGCCTCGAAATTAAAGCATGCAGGTTTCCTTACGATGTTTTCCTTCACCGAAAATCCCTAAGAAACCTGTAGGAAATTCACGTGGCCACCAAGTGACCAAGTGACGAGTTTCTGACTGCATCTTCTCTATAGCGACAACACGTTCCAACGCGGTGGTAGCTTGAAAAAAACCGATCAAGAGCGAGTCGGGCTACTCGCGCACCGAGGGTTCCGTACCACACCACCCCACAACATATTAACTAAAATAAATATTGTTGTCCTGGTCCTTTAACACGAGACCGACTCACATTTGGCTGGTTTTTATTATTTGTTGTTATACTGTAGAGTTTGCTCTATAAACACACCAAGTTTGACGCTTCTATGTATTACCGTTTTTACGATAGAGCGAGAAGAAAAAACGTTGATAAAAACTAGTTTCTTGTATGAGGATCCCAGTTAACTTTTTGACATTTTAATAACGCGTATTCTGTGATAATTTCATCTGTAAGTATAGCTATTATGGTTCAAAAGTTACAGCCCTAAATAGGACGGACGGACAACGTAGGCTTAGTAATAGGGCGCCGTTTTCACCTTTTGGGTACGGAACCCTAAAAAGAAGCTCCTATATTGAATAAATTATGTTGACTTTGACCGGTCAACGTATTTGAATTTGCCCGACAACATCTGTTCATTTACGTTTTTTTTACTTTTTATCTTAAACTTTGTTTAATTTAAATAAAATATCTATTATAACTGTAGTTGCCTACAGTTATACAACGTGTTAATGAATTAACGCAAAACTAGAAAGTAGTTTGTTTAGAATCGAGAGCAGAATCGAAATATCATGGTTTCAACATAGGTAATTTTTTTCAAAATATTAAATTATTTGTTTGTAAAATTTAAAATTTACTGAAATCGATCTCAACCCCTCATTCAGGCACTCTCACCCTACTTACTACCAAAACAAGATTCTTAAAATGTATCCATGAGCACGCTAGCGCTTTTATTCATTACTGAAATGATAACAAATAATTTTTGCCTCAAAACTTAAAATGCGAATAACTTTAAATTTTTACTATCAAAATAATGAAATTATTGTTTCAATCTAATTATTTTGTTATAAATCAGTTGGGGTGTATGAGGTTTTTGCTTATTCATTAACACGTTGTATAGGTGTTAGGTGGCTCAAGAAAACCCTTTCAATATTACTAGTCCGGGCGTAGAAGCCGTAAAATAACCACTTAGTTATAATAATATTAGAGTTGATGATGTGTCAAAAATATATACCGGGTACATGTTAATATTGATATTTATAAAATTTTATAACACTTTCGAACTAATGGTAAATACACTTTAGGTTTTCTCATTATCTCATACTAATCTTGATCTAAAATTGAATATTTCTGGTTTCAACTGTCGTAAATGTTAGATATCGGCGAACCAGGTTACGAACTATTATCTAAAGCAAGTTCTAGTTTTTTATATTTTTTTGGAGTATAACTCTACATCATATACCTAATAATATATTTAAAATTTGCAGATTTTAATAATATCAAAACCAATTTTTCTTCAGCCGGTGGAGTATAGGGTGTTTTGCTACACTATGTAGAAAAACACCGGCTAAGTGCGTGTCGGGCCACGCGCAAGGTAGGGTTCCGTAGTAGTTTCCCATCACAATATACGGACTTAGAAGGGGGCTTTTTGTTTTATGCTACGGTTTGACGGCTAATAAAGTCGAATAAGTACATTTTACAAGTTGTTGGACTATTACTCGTTAAATTGTAAAGCCTACTTAGCGGTGATAGTTTTCCTTTTAACTTCGTTATATACACTACTGCCGTGAATTTTTTGACGTATCCAGAATCAACCGTTTAGCTGGCTGAGGTAAGGGGGGGGGGGGGGGGACACTTGACTCTAGCAAAAATTGTCACTTTAATGCTTAATATTTCGTTAACGGATACCTAAATCGAAAAATGGTTTTTCCACACCCACAATATTTTTCAAAGACCTATGCAACGATACCACACACAACAAGATAAACGAAAAAAAAATTTGCATCCCCACTTTTCGTGTAGGGGATACCTCCCCTACACACTTACTACTTACTACACTACTTACCCTAAAAAATATATTTTTCAAGATTTTACTCTACCACTTTGTCGGCGTGATTAATATGTCAAATTACAGCTTTCTAGTAGGTACTAAGCGTCTCTGAGCGGACAGACGGACGGACATGGCGAAACTATAAGGGTCCCTTGTTGACTACGGAACCCTAAAAAGGACACGTTAATATGAAGGACACGAAAAGATTGTTTTTCCACACATAAATAACGGATAATGTCGAAGTCAGGGATCGTAAACGTTGTGTAAGGATTACTGTATTTATGGGAGGGTGTTTCAGGGGTATTGAATCTAGTTCAAATAGATATAGCTGATACAATATTGGTTAGCCACAACTGAATACATTTCAATTCAGAACATCATGTTTTTATGACATCGCTTCAAAAGCGAATGCTTAAAAATGGCGCCCTTTTTCTTTTCGCCTATTTTTTAGCGCGGCCATAAATTAAACTTGAATATTCAAGTTCAAAATAAAGATACAATCAAAACAATCTCTAAAAAGCATCCCATGTATATGCCCTGTCGCGGGCAAAAGCAAAAGTCAAAATTGTTTATTCAAAATAATATCACATAGATAACTTTTTGAGGTCATGTTTTTGAATCTACCACCGCGTCGGAAGGTGTTCCGTTGTAGAGAAGATGCGGCCGGAAACTCTACAACACACTTCTTTTAAACAAAACAAAATATACAAAGTACAATTACATAAATCCAATATTAAATTACATAGTGTAACATTGTCAAGGCCAGACATTTTGGTCATTCAAATAATCATGAGTTATAAAAAAGGTTACTATACCTATAGTAACCTTTTTTACAGAGGACTTGTTTAACATGGGACTTAAACTTTTTGTCCGTCAAGTTAAGAATATTCTCTGGTATCATTACAATAACGTATACAGTGCCCCATGAAAAATGTGTTGACCTTACTAAGTCGAAAGTGTGGGAATACTAATTTATTTTTATTTCTTGTATTGTAATTATGAACGTTTCTGTTTTTGGGAAAGAGAGACAAATTTTTGCGAACGTATAAAATATTTTCGTAAATATGTAGAAACTGTAGAAAGTCAGAATATTGATATCTTTAGCTTAGCTTAAATAATAAAGTATGTAATATGAAAATGGTTTCTTGTTTACTTATAAACGAGGCGTGTCAAACGCGTGGGCATTAATTTTAATGGTAGAAAAGTCATCAATACAAACAATTTGTTACACGCATGCCTGTGTCGTTAATTTTCCATCAAATATTGTACAGATGGGATCTACATAGTTGGTTATTGATACCTACAGTTAGTTACATTTAACTTGAACTTTTTGTTTGGAAACATTAAACGAATTTGGAAGGTTCTAATTTTCGAATTTCTATTTTAGGAACAAGGTATACCTACTAATGGTTTTTTGTTAAATAAAAAACAATGTTTAGAAAAACATGGAGGCTTGTATTTGGGTCACTTAAGGGCATATATTCGGAGCGCGCTCCATACAAACGAAGGCTAGTGATATTTTCTATACTAACCAATTAAAGTCAATGAATTTATACACAAACAATCTAGAAACTCTTTCTCTCTTTGTTTGTATGAAGTCAAATTCTCGTTAAAATGTATAGTTTTAAAGTTACAGTGCCTCAAAGATTTCCATAAAAATCTTAAATTAATCTTGCAAATAAACTTTATATTTTAATGAAAATCTGCCCTGCCCATGTCGGCTACTCTGCTTCTTTTGCGAATCTCGTCATTTCTGATTCCATCTCGCAGGGACACTCCGAGCATAGCCTTCTCCATTGCCCTTTGAGTAACTTTCAGCTTTTTTATTAGGCCTTGATCAAATCATTACTACAATGTATATTTTCTTCTAGGATGGACGCCTACGCAGCGGGGATATGCTGCTCCGCATCGGCGCAGTATCAGTGGTGGGGATGTGCGCGCGGCAGGCGGCGGCGGTGCTGCGGCAGTGCGGCGCATGCGTGCGGCTGCTGGTCGCCCGCCCCTCGCCCGCGCCTCAAGCCCCGGGGTACACGAGGGAGCCTAGTGTTCAGGTCAGTTTTAGAACTAAATATAACCACAGCATAATTAGTCCTTACAGTACAGCAACGGAGGGGGCCTTGCAGGGAAGCGGGCGGCGCGGATCATCCCGAGCTTTGTATGAAGAAGTCAGGAATGACTGCGCATGACGTCGCCCGCTATCAAGAGCGTTGCCATACTGTAAGCCTAATAGTAATAGATGTACCAGGAGAGCAGACGTGTACACAAGAGGCGGAACTTCCTTAGGTCGGAAGTCGGTTTTTTGTTTTCTGTGTGGGTCTGTACTTCTGCCTTTATGCAAATCTGTCCTTCTGTTAATCTGAGATTTTGTTTATTTGTCCTTCTGCTACAGAGGGATACTGTGGTATAACATAATAATCATCATCAGCATGTCAATAGTAAGGACACTGCTGACATACGCCTGTACAGTCAACCAATTAGAAATTTAATGTAGACCAACATAGAGCCTTATGTCATTGCTTACTATCTCTAGTTATGTTTCACTGAAGCTCTATGCGACAAAGGCTATGAGTTGGCCTATTTTGAAATTGGTTGACTATATACATTAAAAAAATTTCAAATGTCGGCCTCCTTAGAACTTTGTTAAAATCAACTAAAATTAACGCGTCATTATGATTTTGTCAAACATAGCTACTAATATTATGCTGTTACAAGGTTCTACCAATTTGAAATAGCCTACATTTCAAATTGGTTGACTGTACCTGCGCCATGAAACTCTTTCGTTGAGTCTTCATCCAGTCGTTGCCAGCTACCAGTCTTGGGCCGCTGAAAACCTCATGAGCGACCGTGATGCACCTGCGTTTGTTTATTGTGCTCGATTTATGAAAACACGTGGCTTTTATGTAGCGACTACTACCACCAGAGATCTGATAATAGCCGGGACCAACGGCTTCACGTGCCAACGGAAGCACGGAATCATCTTTCTTTTCAGGCAATCAAGTCTGTCTGAAAATGTTGCT
The DNA here is from genome assembly GCA_963924505.1 of Agonopterix alstromeriana. Classification (NCBI taxonomy): domain Eukaryota; kingdom Metazoa; phylum Arthropoda; class Insecta; order Lepidoptera; family Depressariidae; genus Agonopterix; species Agonopterix alstromeriana. The sequence continues at coordinate 1,993,869 of OZ004684.1, forward strand.
ATTTAGGTTTTTAACTTGACCCGATCTTACACTGGCTAGAGTTTTGAGCACTATTTAGCAAAATATGGATATTCTACGGTATAGGAATTTAGACATTTAGAATATGTCTGACCTAGGGCTATCAATCTCGGTATACCGAGATCCTGAAATACCGAGATCTCGCACGATTTTTCAATCTCGCGCAATGCGATCCTGCAGTACTTGCGGGATTGAAAATAGTTACGGGCGCATCCTTTTCAGAAAATTTTCGACACGGCTGCGTTGCGCGTGATCGCCATTGTTCGATTTGATTTGATTGTTCGTTCTTATCGACTTCGTTTCGTTTGTTTGCAATGTTATTCTAAAATATAGCATGCTATTTTTTATTTACTAGTTACTTTTAACCACTTTTATCATAAAATGCGGGATCCCGTGATACCGAGATCCCGCAAGTGTTTGCGGGAATATAGTCGTGAACATATGCTATGGTAACCTAAAAATAATCAAATTCTACACGAGCAAAGATAAGTACCTAAAAGGTAGCAAGTAAATTGTTATTCTTCCCGGATTTCCGTTACAAGCCGGAAACGGAAAGACAACGTATTAATAATTGTCGCACATTTTGCACTGTGTATTTATGGAATGTAATTTTGAACAAGCTCGTTCAAACACGTCCAACGTTTTACAGTCGAATGTGTAGTATTGTCGAGTTTTACCTGATCGTTTCGAGTTTCGGGTCTTGTAATTATTTCCGTACATAAACTCAATTTAGTCACGTACGTGAAGCGTGTAAATTCAGGGGTGAAATAGATATACATGCGGGGTTAAATTGAAAATTTGTGACAAACTTTTGGGGGTTGGTTTACTATTATGGATCGGGTGGCCAGAAGGTTTGAACGCTGTTATATTCAGGGCGTAAATTAAATTGCTGAGGGGTAAGGGGTCATGATCACGGTCACGTTAGATTACCGAAAAAGTATCTGAGAAGTTTCAGATAGAAGCCCCGTGTACGGCGGGGCGTTTTCATATTAACATTTTCAAAACAAATAACTGATGTCCAGCGCCAGTGATTTCCATGCCATCGTATGGGGCTTGATGCGTATGATGACATTTAAATATTATTTTGCGTGAAAAATGGACGGAAATTGGAGTTGTAACTAGGACTCCAACTCCGTTCATAAAAATGCCCAGGAATTGATAAACCTGCAACCTTAATAGCACTACCGGTTGTATCCATAGGCTCCATTTGCGTGCCAGTTTCCGGGCCCTATCTACTACGAAAATTTTCAAAACAAATAACTGATGTTCACCGCCAGTGATTTTCATGCCAACGTATGAGACTTGACGGGTAATGAAATTGAAATGCAAATTTTGACCAACAAAAATGGTCTTTATTAAAAAAAATAGAATTTAAAAAAAATAATGGTCAAAATCTTAGTTTTCGTACTAGTCCGAATTAGTGAAAGTCGACAATTTGTTGATCAAATTTGCATTTAGTTAAATTTCATTACGCTTCAAGTCCCATACGATGGCATGAAAGTCGCTGGCCCTGGACATCAGGTTTTTGTTTTGAAAATGTGCGTAGTATGAATTTGCGATAAGACCGCCTATTTTTGTACCGTCTGTATTTCCAGTTTATTTACTCTCTGTATATTATGTTTTTTGGGGTAAAATAAAGTATAATTGATTGATTGATTGATTGAATTTATCTGAAAACGCCACCTCGTGCACGGGGCTCCTATCTGAAACTTCTCAGACACTTTTTCGGAAATCTCTCATGACCCCCTCGCCCCTCAGAATATTCATTTTACGCCCAGGAGTGGGATTATTGAAACTCTCACGTTGAAATCAGCAGTTGAAAATGTCAAACTTACTATGGAGATATGCATCTTTCTACTGCTTATTTGACTTTCAAAAATCGCAGTCCAAAAGTATGTTTTTTTTAAAGTAAAGTCAGCAGTAGAAAGATATCTCCGTAGTAATACTCGTATTGACATTTTCAACTGCTGAGTTCAATGTATGAGTTTCAAAAATCGCACTCCTGACTATGACAGCGTTCAAACCTTCTGCACACCCGGTCCACTAGACTACCTACTACTATAGTGAGGTACGTAACGGTTAGTAAAACCAGACCAAATGAAATGAGAATTAGTTTGACGTTCCATGCAAAGTTTGCATCGAGCGTTGTGTTTGTATGGAAACTAATTTTTTTACATACATACGTTCGGGGTGGTCGGAAACATTATTGCAATTGATATAGTTTGTGAACGGTTACTACCTACTTGTACCTAACTATAAATAAAAATGGTGCACGAATGAACCCGAACTATGAAAACTTGGCCATGAATTTTAAGTTTTCATCAACATCAAAGTCAAAATTCGTCTCACTGTAACGCACAATTTTATCATAAATAAATGAACTAGCGCATACTACGCCGGGCCGGAGCGAGTCGAATTATTGCGCAGCGGATTTCCGTTCGTGCGACGCGGTCCGTCGCACTGTGCAAGTAATCACTATGGTTCATCGTAGTGTGCTATACCTTCCAAGCGGAACTTTTTACAACGTCTGCCAATATTATGTCAAATTAAAAATAAAAGTCCGTCAATCACTGCACGTCCTCGACGGCCCGATAGCACAGTCGGTAGTGAACCTGCCTGCTGTGCCGAGGATCGTGGGTTCGAATCCCGTAAGGGACAAATAGTTGTATGATGAATATGAATATTTGTACCCGAGTCATGGTTGTTTGTATCTATATATGTATGTGTTTATTTACTGACATATACTCTAGCGATAGACAAGCACGTTCAAACAAACAACATGTCACACAAAATGACACATTGCGGTCTGTCATTTGCGGTGTTAATATTTAATTTAGCTATTTATATATATATTTTATCTTTATATTATATCTTTATATTTTTATGTCTTTATATTTTATATTTATTTTAGATTAAGGTATGTATTCTACACTATTGTACTGTTACCTGATATAAATATATATAAAATATAAATAAATTGCCATAGTAACGAAGTGAACTCGGGAACATCAATGCGGTGCGGGTACCGTATTCAATTGGAACATGTTTTTTCTATGAAAGGGCTTGTCTATCGCTATATGTCAGTGCCGTCAATGCTTTGCGACCCGGCACGCTCTAGTGTGCAAAGTACGCATTTTCCGCTGTGATGCGGCCCGCCGCCCGCCCTAATATGCGCCTACCAATAGCAGTCAAAATGACCACAACAGTTTTCAGAACATTTTCAGTGACTTGATTTAAGAATACCGTCCTCAAGGGGCAGTATACTATACAGAACCAAATAGGCACGTAGATTTGATATCGTAGAGAATTATCTCCCAATGCTCTGTTAGTTCGCAATTTATTCCTTTCAAATATAAATCTGAAATGAAATCTATTCTGCTTTCCCTTTGAAGTATCCTGACGCCATTTTGTGTTCGTAATGACATCCGTAGGCTAAATATAGAACTCTTCCACCTTTGTGGGATGACAATTTTGCGGATGGTATGTTTATATGTTATAGTAATAAAGGGTCCAACTTAATATGCTGACACTTTTTTAAGGGGATGATCAGACCGTCAAACTGAACAACTTTCTCTATGGGACCAACATCTAACAAAATAGCTTGAATCTAACAAAAATTTGCATTTTAAAGCTTAATATTTCGCTAATGGATCCCTAAATCGAACAATTGTTTTCCCATAGACAAGAAAAAAAATTGCATCCCCACTTTTCGTTTAGGGGAAGTACCCTAAAAAAATATTTTTACCCGACATGTATATTTCTTTGGGGCCTACAGCCTAAACGGCTTGATGAATTTTAACGTATGAGGTGTCATTAGATTCGTCGTCGTCATGAAAGTGACTATATTATTTTAATATGGCGTCTGCGAAATAAAAAACAGAGGGGGAATAAAAAATTTGTGAAAAATTACAATATGGGTATCAAATGAAGGCTAGTAATCAGACGATTCCAAATATGTATATATTATAGTACCTAATTTTATGTTACCGTCTCGACACAAGACTAAAAAGTATGAAATAAACTAACTTATTAAGATAAACAAAAAATCACTAATCAGCTACAACAGCTTTATTTGAGCTAATATAATTTGAATGTTATTAGGTAGGTATTGCAGGCGGGGACAAACCAATAACCAACCAAAAATCTATTTTGTCCCCGTTTACATTCCCATAATGTAAAAATGTAAAAGTCCCATATTAAACAAGTCCTCTGTAAAAAAGGTTACTATAAACTCGATGATTATTTGAATGACCAAAATGTCTGGTCTTGACAATGTTACACTATTTAATTTAATATTGGATTTATGTAATTGTTCTTTGTATATTTTGTTTTGTTTAAAAGAAGTTTGTTGTAGAGTTTCTGGCCGCATCTTCTCTACAACGGAACACCTTCCGACACGCGGTGGTAGATTCAAAAACATGACGTCTAAAAGTTATCTATGTTTAATTTTGAAAATTTTGACGTTGACTTTGAATTCGAGGATTTTCGAGGTAACGTTAATCCGTCTACAGGGTGTAGATGTATCCAGTTTATTTCTCTCTTTTCCCCATCATCCATCTTATATAAAAGCTACGCTCTTGTCGATGGAGTATTCGCCAATCCAGTCTCTTTTCCGTCAGTACCTGATACGACACGACTTCAACCTTTACTTCCCAGGTTGCATAAAGGCAGGTGTAGACGATGACATTTTTGCGGCGTCAATTTGTTCGCACGAAAAAAAACACGGCACGCGGTCGTTTGCACGGTGCTAATTTTCAGCGCCAATCTTGCTCGCATGCGTATGGATTTGCTTGAGAAAACCATTCCAGCGATTAGCACGACGACGTATTAGACATTCTTACTATCAATAATGATAATTGGCTAACTACAATACAACAAGCTGATGATGATGTTAAACGTATATCTGAAATTCTAAGGGACGGTAAAACAAAAGACGTAGTCGAGATATTTCATAACTATCTCGACAAATTGGTCGATAAATTGTTGAATGGTAAAGTCTATAGAATAACTGTAGGCCTCGCATGCCACCCCCGAGAAAAAAAATCGAGATGTGCCTCCATCCCTATTATTTTACGTATGCCAGAAAGAGCGCGTATGACGTTTTTCTCGTTTAAGAGGATATAATTCGGAACGCGCTCCATACAAACGTACTATGGTGATATTTTCAATACTAACCAATTAAACTCAATGAAATTTTTCAGAATCAATCTTAAAATAAATTTCTATGCTTGTATAGAGTCAGATTTTCGTTAAAATGTATAGTTTGAAAGTTACAGTGCCTCAAAGATTTCCATACAAATCTTAAATTAATCCTAGCATTGAAACTGTATATTTTAACGAAAATCTGACTTCATGCAAGCATAGATATTTGTTTTAAAATTGTTTCAGCAAAATTTCATTGACCAATCAATCAATCAATCAATTATACTGGCTGGCTGGCTGACTTTAATTGGTTAGTATTGAAAATATCACCATAGTACGTTTGTATGGAGCGCGCTCCAAATTATATCCCCTTAAACGCTTTGTCGTGGGTGGCATGCTAGCCATGCTGGTGAGGAAAAGATTCGCTGTGTGGTCCCCAAGGGAGCAAGATGTCAAATTTTAAAGGCCAACCATGACGACATAGGGCTCTTCGGTTTTGATAAGACTTTGGCTCGGGTGCAATCCAATTACTGGTTTCCGAAGATGAGACGTTTTATAAAAAATACGTCACGGCCTGTCTTGAATGTGCTTATCACAAATTACCCAATGGTTCAAAAGCAGTTGAACTACATCCTATCCCAAAAGTAGATTTGCCCTTCCACACATTTACACGAGTCGAAAAATTGGCGCGGGGGTTGTGAGGGACGCGGGCGGCGGTCACCGAAAAATAGACGCGTGCTCTATTCCTTGTTAAGGGAATTTAATTCGGAGCGTGCTCCATACATGCGAAGTCTTGTGATATTTTCAATACTAACTAATTAAAATCAATGAAATTTTTCAGAAACATTCTAGGAACTAATCTCTATGCTTGTATGGAGTCAGATTTTCGTTAAAATGTATAGTTTTAATGTTTCGGTGCCTCTAAGATTTCCTTACAAATCTTAAATTGATCCTAGTATTAAAACTGTATATTTTAACCAAAATCAGACTTTATACAAGCATAGAGATTAGTTTCAAGATTGTTTCTGAAAATGTTCACTGTTTTAAATTGGTTTCGTTTGTATGCAGCGCGCATTTACGTATTCGGAATAAACTTCTCTTAACATTCGCATGCCGTGAAAAATTCGTGCGAAAAGTGTGCTTTTTTTAGGCGCCCCAGAATTCGCACCGCAAAATTGTCATCGTATAAACCTGCCTTAATAAACCAGGGTAAAACAAGTGCCATTTTAAAATCTTTGCTTCGTTGAAGTAGCTCATTATTCCGGAGTAAAGTAGAATCTCTGGCGATGGTATAAGATCCCCGCGGCTCGAGGAGGCCGGATATCCTTCCGATAAACCGATCCTAAGTACTCTCATGATTCCGTGACCGTTTGGTTGCTACAGGGTGTTTGGAGAAACGGTGAATGAATGAATAAAATGAATACCGTTAAACCATAAAAGTATACAGGGTCCTTCTTAATATGCTGACACTTTTTAAAGAGGATGATCAGACCGTCGAACTGAACAACTTTCACTATGGGACCAATGTCAAAATCACAAAAAAAAATCTGCTGTTCTATACGAAACTAAAATCTCACCCGACCCAAATGTATGAGACAGCTGAATTTTTGGAGTTGACGCGTATTCCCAGCTTGATCGTTTCGCAAACCGGTGCGATTCGTCAACTTGCTCTTTTCGCTATCTGGCGCTATTCGACAACTTGATTTTGCCTACTAGCGCGTTTTGCCTACTTCTTTCGTGATTTCGACATTAGTTCCATAAAGAAAGTTGATCAGTTTGACGGTCTGATCATCCGCTTCAAAAAGTGTTAGCATATTAAGAAGGACCCTGTATGCATGTCAATGATAGAATGAATGCAAAAATGCCATCGAATGAACGAATAATAAACGTGAGTGAATGATAAATTATCGATTTTAGCGAGAAGATCATTATTATTTGTATCAATATTTGTTCTATGTCCTGTTTTAGTATATTTTGTGGGTTGTGTTTCACTTTAAGGCGTTTTTTTTTTCATTCATTTAAAAATTAAACAATTTTTGACTTTGAGTGCAGATATTTCGAGAAAGAAGCATTATACCGAATTACTTTATATGGGAGTTTTGTTCCATTGGACAAGACCTATCCAACGACAGACACCTTACTCGATTTAAAGAAAAAACGTTTATCGTCGAGGGTTGGTATAAAAAAAACGTTTTTTCTTCATAACTACTACATTTCTGTTTTTGGGTTATTGTTATCTGTTTTCATGCCAAATTTTGATTCAATAGGTGCAAAAATGAGCGAGTTTTTGATGCGAGGCATATAGACTGACAGAATGGACGATAGTATAAGGATTCCTTGTTTGTCTACGGAACCCAACAAATGGAATCAACTGAAATTAAGAGAACTACAGTTGTCTTGCTTACACTTTAAACAGCGTTATTTAGAGATATCCAGCTAATATTCTTGTTTTCAGCCAATTGAATTCTTTATTTATGCTTTTCGTATTTTCGCTACTGATTGCTCGTGTACTGTCGTTATACTCTGTTTCAAACACTGTGCTACTTCCAAGAACTACGAGCTAAGTACTTATTTAACTTGTCAAAAGTATCAGAACTCTACCAAAGCTAAAGTTGGATACTTTATCCTGGAATATTGTCACTTTTAAAACATCCTGTAGGGAAGGATCTATTTAAGGGAACGGCGTCATCGAATCTGAAGGGCAATGAGTGAACTTTGATATTTCGGAAAGGATTGAGGTCAAAATTTTATAAATAACTAGAGTTAACCCGCGACTTCGTCTGCACAAATTATACAGGGTCCTTTCTAATATGCTGACACTTTATTAAGGGGATGATCAGACCGTCAAACTGAGCAACTTTCTCTATGGGACCAACATCGAAATCGCGAAATAAAAATAAGCTATCCCATACATTTGGCTCGAGTCGGTTTGCAGTTTCGTATGGAGAAGCTGATTTTATTTCGCGTTTTTAATGTTGTTCCCATAGAGAAAGTTGTTCAGTTTGATGGTCTGATCATCCCCATAAAAAGTGTCAGCATATTAAAAAGGACCCTATACACTAGATTTTAAGTCAGATCATAAGCTAACAAACAAAAAAAGTTTCATCAAAATCTGTTCAGTAGTTTTTGCTCCTCGCACAAACAAACAGATCGACACAAAAATTCTAAAAAAGGTTGATTTGGAGTCAGGTACATCTAAAAACCATATCGTAATCTTTTTTTGTAAATATCTTCAATGTCCAGACACACTTCTGTTACAGTTTTATAATAGTTAAGATTATTTAGTAATGGTTTAATATTTTCCGCCGCGAGAGCCGTGGTGGTCCAGTGGCGAGTAACCTTGCCTGCCGTGCAGGAGGCGATGGTTCGATCCCCGTCCAGACCGACTCGTACCAATGAGTTTTTCGGAATTTATGTACGATTTGTAACACCACTGGCTTTTCGGTGAGGGAAAACATCGTGAGGAAACCTTCATGCTTCAATTTCGAGGCATGTATTGTACCCACTATCCATTATGTGGCGACGGGCTCACCCCCCTTCACACTGGACAGAGTTTCGGTACCACTGGTGAAACGTGGATGTTCTGAGGTTTCAGAATATCTCTGACTACCCCCTCGGGGAACATAGTCGTGAGCATATGCATATGCTTATGGTTTAATATTTTGTAATTTTTTTTACTTTTTTGTAAGTTTTTTTTACTCTACGTATTGCAAAGTTTCATTTACGTAGGCTGGGTCAGAAATAACTGGTCACTTCCACTTTTCTTTGGAGTTCTTGAAAGGTTGTAGGGGTTTTCTTAAGAAATTCCCTAAAGGGGTGAAATACGACGTAAACTTTTGAATGGAAAATCGTATTCTATGTTTATATAGGGTCCTTAATATGCTGACACTTTTAAGGGGACGATCAGACCGTCGATCTGAACAACTTTCTCCATCGCACCAAAATATCAGCTATCCCATACTAAAGTGCAAACCTACTTGAGCCAAATGTTTGGGATGGCTGATTTTTTTTCGCGATTTCTATGTTGTGGCAGTAGAGAAAGTTGTTCAGTTTGACGGTCTGACCGTACCCTTCAAAAAGTGTCAGCATATTAAGTTGGACCCTATACAACGTGTTAATGAATTAACGCAAAACTAGAAAGTAGTTTATTTAGAATCGAGAGCCGAATCGCATTATCATGGTTATTAATAGCCGCGTACTGATTGAGCGAGCAGCCTCGCGAGGCAAACTCGCAAGGCAAATCCTCGGTCGGTCAAGACGTGCCTCGCCCGAGGCAAAGGCACGCGCTGCCTCGCCCGAACGTGCCGCGGCCCGAGCCGAGCGTTGTCGGTTTTTGTCGATGCTCAAAGGCGCCTCAGTACGTTTGCCGCGCTCACTCAAGACGGTAGTGTTTTGCCTCGCTTATTCGTTGCGTGTTAGTTATGCGTCATGGATAAAGAACAGTGTCTCGGGCAAACTATACGCACGCGCGGTCTCTATTCGACTTCAAGTTAAACTGAGCATCGATGCTCACGGTGGCTCGGCCTTGCCGCGCGAGGCAGCCTCGGATTAGAAAACTTACAGACCGAGGCCGCCTCGCGCGGCATGCGTACTGCGGCAAATGTCCGAGGCTGCCTCGCGAAGCCGCTCGCTTGGTCAGTACGCGGCTAATAGCTAAAATGATAACAAAAAAATTTTGCCTCGAAACTTAAAATGCGGATAACTTTCAATCATATTAATTTGTTACAAATCTGTTGGGGTGTATGAGGTTTTGCGCTTATTCATTAACACGTTGTATACGATATCCACGAACAAAGTCGCGGGCAAAACTTCTGCTACAGTATTATAATAGTTAAAACTAAATTGTATTATTTGATGGTATGGAGCTTATAGAGCCTTACATTTTTTCTAGTAGTCCAAACAACTTACACTGTAAGGAATGTTGTTTTTCTTCCTTCTTTGATTAAATTCTTTGCAAGCTGCGAGGTCCAAGATAGATTAAAGTAATCTTTGTATCTCTGGACTTATTTTTCTAGTGTTGTGAGTGGTCACTGCCACGGAGGACAGAAAGGAGCGGAGTTGTCGCAAGGGAATTAGGTCTGTCCAAAGAGATTATACCTAATGGAGTGAGCCATATCAATTGTAAAGTGTCCACTTTTTTTGACGTTTAGGTTTGAGTGTGTGGTGTCAATTAGTATGGACAAAAGGCACCAAGTGACGTATGGCCTTATGTTTACGGTCACTTTTCACACACACTAGCTCAAAAAAAGTGGACAGCCGCATAAAAAAATATTTATAGTTCCATCTCCTTCTACTATTAAAGGTACGTCATAAGACAAAAGAGACTAACTACAATCGTAAATTTATGCGGACTCTATGGAGATCCTGCCTCTGAGGGTCTGTCGCTATATTAGGTCATGACATCACAGTAGGCGTGGCCTATGATTCTCAGTTCGAAGCGGATTCTTTTTGCTGAGAGTGGTTTTGTCAATAAAATACATCTAAAACGATTAATTGCGCTGTTCCAAAATCTGTTGTTACATACATTTGAGTCGAGTAGACATTGTTTCGTATGGAACAGCTGATATAAGTAAGTATCACTCAGACCCTAGCTATATTAGAGTAAGAAAAACATCGAATTTACCTCGTAGTGAGTTTATAGTGTTAATGAATAAGCTCAAAACCTCTTACACCCCAACTGATTTAGTAACAAAATAATTCGATTGACACAATAATTTCATTATAAAATTTAAATATTTCTCGTAGATACATTTAAAGAATCTTGTTTTGGTAGTAAGTAGGCTGAGTGTGCCTGTGCGGCGGGTTGAGATAGAGTTCAATAAATTAAAATTTTACAAACAAAATTTTTAATATTTTGAAAAAAACTACCTATGTTGAAAACATGATAATTCGATTCTGCTCTCGTTTCTATACAAACTACTTTCTAGTTTTGCGTTAATTCATTAACACCTTATATAGGGTTCTTAATATGCTGACACTTTTTTAAGGGGATTGCACCAACATCGAAATAGCGAAAAAAAAATCTGCTGTTCCATACAAAACTGCAAATCTACTTGAGCTAAATGAATGGGACAGCAGATTTTTTTTTCGCGATTTCGATGTTGGTCCCATAGAGAAAGTTGTTCAGTGTGATAGTCTGATCATCCTCTTAAAAAACTGTTAGCATATTAAGTTGGACCTTGTATTAGAGTAAGAAAAATATGTAATTTACCTCGAAGTGAGTTTGTAGTGAATATAAATGTATGAAAGTACGTGACCCACTTCTAACATTTACGAACACCGTTAATTGGACTTTCGCTAAGTTCTCTTACTTCATCTTCACACCCCCTCTACCTCTCCCACAGCTAGGGATGCCATATGGTCGGGATTCGTCTGGATTGTCCCGACAAAGTCAATGTCAAAGTCAATATAATTTATTCAATATAGGAGCTTGCAGCACACTTATCAAACGTCAAATCTTTTTTAAAGCTACCACCGCGTCGGAACGTGTTGTCGCTGTAGAGAAGATGCGGCCAGAAACTCTACAACATAACACGACATAATAACTATTACAATATAAATTCTTAAGCTAAAGTTATGTATACAATAATACATAGTCTATTTAAAAAAATTATTGATACTATACAGTAAAATAAATAAACTATAAACTAGTGATCTCAGACCCAAGCATTTTTATCATTTAAATAATCATGCATTTCATATGATGTCCAGACTCCCGAAAAAATACAAAATGTCCCGACAAACAACCAAACCGCACGTTAACAAAATTAGTTAACTCAAGCAGAGTTAATAATTAGACTGAACTTTGATGTAACTTGGTTTTTAATTATAACACTTTTCTGAGTAGTTACTTCTCAACGATCAAAATTGGTGGATTCAGTGAAATTACTTAGTATTAGACCAAGTACTTGGTAACCAAGTACATGTGACAAACGTAAAAAATAAGTACATAAGGTCTAACAAAATTAGCTGAAACTATTTTAAGGGGATTTCGCTATTGGTTCTATAGAGAAAGTTGTTCAATTGGTGCGACAGAAAATCAGCGCTGAGCTCGTTGAGCCTAGCATAATGCTGAGTCGTAGCCCTGTTTGCTGCTGCGGCACACACTGGTCTTAATTATGTCTTTTTTGTTTGTTTAAATTGTGTGTTTAAATTTAGTTTTTCTATATAATTGTGTCAGTGTGTTTTTTGGTGATAGCAAATAAAACAAAATTCTGTCTTCTTTTCTTCTTTTCAATTTGATGGTCTGATTATCCCCTTAAAAAAGTGTCAACATATTAAGAAGGACCCTGTATAATGCATGATGATAAGTTAACTATGAAAAAGTCAAGTTTCTTTGTCATTATTTTAATTTTAATAATAAGTATCATTTTGATTTGTCTCGACAGTAGGTAATCCCAAAATCCAGATTTTTTGATTTTTGCCCCGATATTTTAATCTTTCTATCTGGCAACCCTACACACACCCACAGCGCAGTTAAAAGTAGTTCGCGAGTAATTAACGCACGGACGTGTGTTTCTAGTTTTCTTTGCACTTTTAATTCGTTACTTGGTTTCTTTTCAATTTGTAGTTACTCCAAATTTTTTAACTTTGAGCGAAGCATTAGAGAGATTTACATCCAGTTATAGAAACGCTCTTTAGAGTATATAATCCTCCATTAAATCTCTTGCTAGCTTTTACTCCGTTAATAAGACAAAAAGTGACAGCAAGAGTTTTAATGGAGGATTAATTTTAATAAGCGTTTCTGCAACTGAGTGTTAGTTGTAAGCTTTGACTATTTATATGTGGACTGGTTACGCGTGTCATTCTACTAACAAACATTTCTGCCACTTTTTGCGGGGGGCGAGGTAACATGAAATCCGCAACTTTGGATTTTATTCCCCATAACTTTAGATTCTAATTTTGAATGTTAAAAATCAAGAAAAGTAGTCTCGTGTGAACCCCAAACGTTCTAAGTTCGAAGTTATTATTTCGCAATTATAGGCTGTCTCGTTTAGTGATAAGGTGTAAAATTGAATGTAAATGCACAAGATCAATTGTGCTTATACCGTGGCAGAGGGGAAATGCTACCGCAAGGCTAGTCCTTATAATAATTAGTCAAAGGATGTAAGAGATTTAGTTTCTATGGGAGTTTTGTTCGACACCTCACTCGATTTATTAAAAAACATCGAACTTTTCCAACCCCCATTTCGTTGTATGGGAGAGGGGTCGAAAAAAAAATAGTTTCTTCATAACTACTACATTTCTAATATTATTGATTTTAAACATGTTATAGCCATGTTGCGCTACGAGTAGATTGAAAAATTAAGGGGATATAATTTGGAGGGCGTCCATACAAACGTACTATGGTGACATTTTCAATACTAACCAATTAAAGCCAATGAAATTTTGCTGAAACAATCTTGAAACAAATATCTATGCTTGTATGGAGTCAGATTTTCGTTAAAATAAACAGTTTCAATGCTAGGATTAGTTTAAGATTTGTATGGAAATCTTTGAGGCACTGTAACTTTAAAACTATACATTAAAACGAAAATCTAATTCTATAGAAGCATAGAAATTTGTTTTTAGATTGATTCTGAAAAATTTCATTGAGTTTAATTGGTTAGTATTGAAAATATCACCATAGTACGTTTGTATGGAGCGCGCTCCGAATTATATCCTCTTAAGGCTGGCTTGCACCAAAAAGTATTTAGGCTTAAACATGATGAAATAGGATGCTGTCACAAAGATGATGTATTTTCATGTACTTTTAAACATTTTAGAAGTCAGATTTTTGGTATTTATACTCACTTATTCACCATTAGTTTATCTAGTGAAATCATAAAAAAAATCTATAAAGTACTTTTGTTAATTCTTTTTAATCGAAAATACTATAGCTAGGCAATCGCGTGTCTCATAGAAAATATTCGCCTGAACCTATAGCCCCTTAAGTTCCATATCATGAAAACAAAACGGAGTCAAATCAGCGGTAATGCAGTTTCCGGCGGAAGTGACGTCACACGTCGCTCGATGCCGACGTCGGGGATGTTGCCGGATATGGAGTTAATAGTACTGGCTTATTGAATTTGTAGCAAGCTTGCTCTTCGGTGGAAATATCGTGAGGTAATGCTGAAACTCTGATGCGGATGTGGAACCAGCTTATCTGCATTGGGCACACGTGGTAGAAAAAGGTTAACCCTTATCTGTCAGTTCAGCTCGGAATCAATTTTTTTAATGCTCTACCTATCCTTGAAGGGCTCGTTGACGTAGTGGAGCTTCGGTATTGGAATCGATCACCGAAGTTAAGCAACGTCAGGTCCGGTCAGTCTTTGGATGGGTGACCGTTTGGTGGTATTTCATCTCGAGCGTTACCGTGCTTTGGAAGGCACGTTAAGCAGTTGGTCTCGGATAGTTCCGTCAGATGGCGTTGTTAGAATTCGTTAAGGCAGGTCAGAGGCCTATTAAGGCGGCTTGAAAATTCTCTGACAGCATGTTGAACTTGCCTCTACCAATACGCACTGGGTCCGCGTGGTTGAGTATGGCCCAACAATCCATCTCACCCTTATTCGTGAGAGGAGGCCTTTACCCTGCAGTGGGATTCTACAAACTGTAACTTACTTTTTTTTTCTACCTACGACGCGACTGCGACGGGCTCCCCCGTCAGAATGGATAGAGTTTAGGTACTAGTGAAACGTGGACGTTCTGATTCTGAGGTTTCAGAATATCTCTGACTACCCCGTAATACCCCGTAGCTTCTGTCTCCAGATATCTGCGCTCAAAGTCAAAAATAGGGCGTCCCCTCCTCTAACTTCTGAAATTCTGGAAATTATAACGGATGCTGTAGGCTAACCAGTTACTGAAAAAACCTGTAACATAAATATATTTTCTTAATTACAAACTAAATGGCGTTGCAGGCAATTAAATCGCGCTATCGTTAGGTTCAATTGCAACTATTTTCTTATTCTACTGATGCAATGGCTACGGAACCCTATCACGGGCGAGTCCGACACGCTCTTGGCCGGGTTTTACTTTATTGTGTAATAAACACACGCATCGTAACACCAAGTAAATCCGTGTTGACAAAACTGGATCTGACTGTACTAGCTCAGACGTTGATTGATGAAACTTGGATGAAACACGTTATTGCGTAGTCTAAGAAATATGTCGCATTTTCGCACTTAAGACGTATCCCCGACCGAACGACCTTGACCCTTTCAGAGCCGCCTCATCTCTACTAAACTACATCATTTTAGAATGTATACCTATTGTTGACTGGTTTGTCCTTCATTATGTCATTGTGCGTGCGTTCTAATCCAAGGAAATTAAATTCTGAAATCATAAAAATTCGCACCGAATTTTGAATTTATCTAATTTACCCATCAAATAGTATAAATAAAATTTACTGCCTAGCATTTTTATATCTCAATATTGTCTACACAATGGTACGTGTCGCAAATAAAAGTGACTTCAACTTATAAAGTAGATGCACATAATATAGATTTTTTCCAATATTCAGGCTTTCCTTTGAACATTTTTAGAATAAAAGAAATATACTTCATAGCAAATAAAGCCGAGATGTTGAAGATCATAGCTATATTTTTCATTAATTTGTATGTCTTTCATATAACGAGAAGATAGCTTCTTAGAACCAGCAAATATGTCCCTGCCCTGCGTTTACCTATGGGGAGCGTCTTAAGGAATGCGCGAAAATGTTACATATTTCTTTGTAACCTAGTGACGAACTATTTCAGGGGCTTTAGGTGAATTGAGGATCACTATTTTTAAACGCGCTTCGCATTATTTGTAGCTCCCGTCGATTTTTCTATCATAGGCCACGTATCGAATCATCATCAGGCTGTCATAGTTCATTGTTGAACACACTCTTCTCTCAATGCGAGAAACAAAATTTTATTCTCGGTCTTCTTTGTCGCTCTCCGCCACCTGTCTCAGGCTAAGAGGATTAAAGAGATCCTTTCTCTTAGGTCTCAGGTGATCGGTACAGCACATTACTGTCACACCTCAAACACTCTAACCCAGGCATGTCAAACTCAAGGGCCAAATGCGTAACGATAGTAGAATCAGTGGGCCGCAAAGAACATAAAGAAATACAACTCGTTGTATCTGTCTTAGAACAGGACTGTACCTACTTATATTACTTACTTATATTATACCTTGTAAAAACGTATTAAAAAAAGTGAGCGAGGGAAGCGTGCGACGAAATTTTTCACACCATGACTCAATGCAGTGGTGGTACACTACATAATATGAGTACACACGGCGACAGATCAACCTACCCATAGTTGAACTCTATGTTCATGGACATAAGGTCCAACTATGGGTAGGTTGATCTGTCGCCGTGCGTACCTACGTCAAGTCTGCACGCTCGCGGGCCGCATCGGGTACCTATTCTTAAAATTGGGTAGGCCTGCAAGAAAACGCACTGAGGGCGCAAGTTTGACATGCCTGCTCTAACCAGCCTCTAAAATGTCACTTCATTCAATTGGGAAAAACTGACAAGAAGAGGTAAGCATAGTACATGAAATACGCGACAGTCCGATATCCCGATGTGCTATTGGAAAGTCAGGCCCCAGGTCAGGCATTAATAGTTCTGTTTCTTTCTTTCCAACAATCCGTGTGCAAGGATATTCTCTTGTCAGTAATTAACCATGTTATCTTTCTCTCTTCCAAACAGTCAATGGGAGCATCACCAGCCCCGGTGATACCATCTCGATTGCTGGCAGACCCTATAGACTTGGAGCGTCGGCTGGCAGAGGCAGGCCACGATGGATTTGGAGCCCTGTGTGACGATACCACGCCGCCTGCGCCGTCTCCACCACCTACTATCATCGAGGAAAGATTGCATCGAAGGGTAAGCCTGAGAAAGTTTGCTTGCAAGTGTCTGAATTCCACAGTCCAAAGGGGGCTCATTCGAATTCATTCTCTCTCTCTAGTTTACGATGTTTCTGAGCGATACATGGAAAGAGATTACGGGTAAATGCCGTTTCGTGCGGACATGTCAGATCCAACCTGTGAGATTTTTTTTGATACTTAAAATTTAGATTTTGTCTGACCAATGAATGGTTGGTGACTCCATTATTTCTTATTATTGTAGAATTAGAATGAGGTTGGAAAAATTAGGATTCCGTTAAGTGGAAGCTTTCCAGAGAACTCATTGAGAGCTTCCCGTCAGGTTATCCCAAAATGTTCATTTCGGGACCTTAAGGACTTAACATTTTTTCAAGACTTGCATAGAAATGGACTTGGACTATTGATAAGGTCTTTTTCAGTAGAATTATAACTAAATAACTATTGGGTATTTAGGTCTTTAAGAATCCAATGGTTTATGCCAATTTCGCCTCTACTGGTAATTTTCCACAAATAAACCCTTTAGCAAATCAAGAACTTCCTTGTGTTCTTTTATCCAGCTGGATCTTTCTTTTGAACTGCAGTCTCAGTTCCAACAAGTGTTTTCTCTTGTTTCTGGATAGATAATGCAAACATTCTGTCCACAGCCAGTTGCATCGATCGTGGCGGTAGTGCCTCGAGGTGCCCTCGCGCCGTCTTCCCCCCGACCCCCGCAGTACGTGCCCGCCCCGATAGACACTCAACCACCACCTATGAGGTAAGTTGGAATACTTTATGTCCCTTTCACACGAGGGTAATGAGGGCAGGACAGTGGGACAGCTGGGCAGCAAGACGGGACAACTCAGTCCGCAAGCTAATACAGGGTCCATCTTAATATGGTTTTTTAAAGGAATGTTCAGAGCATCATATTGACTTTCTCTATGGGACCAACATCGTAATTGCGAAAAAAACAGCTACATTTGGGTCGAGCAGGTTTCCAATTTAGTACGGAAGAGCTGATTTTTATTTCGGGATTCCGATGTTGGCCCCATATACAGCTGTTCCATAGGTATATTTGGGTCGAGCAGGTTTGAAGTTCAGTACGGATCAGCTGATTTTTATTTCGATATTGGCCCCATATAGGAAGTTGTTCAGTTTGATGCTGGTCTGATCGTCCTTTTAAAAACCGTCAGCATATTAAGAACGACCTTCGTTTTGATGACTTTCACAGTAATTTTCGGTATTCATATCTAATTTTAGTAGTTAGTAGTGGATGTTCTGAGGTTTCAAAATATCTCTGACTACCCCCTCGGGGATTATAGTCGTGAGCATATGCTTATATCTAGTTTTCTTCTGAATTTGAGAGTTGTACATGAGTTTATTTCGCTTTTCTATAAAAAATCATTTTCTTTTAGACCCTTGTTGGAGGGAGACATTTGTAATGAAAATAACTACAATAAACAAGTCCATTTTATCAGCATCGGCGGTTCCATGAATCAATACAAAGCAATATATCAGTCCGCTCCGTACTCGTTCCGATCCAGTAGACGCTTACCTTTACAAAGATGGATGCTGCTTATATAAATTAGGTTCTGTTTACCTTCTTCATTGAGAGTATTGTCTTGTCACAACGTACGCAAGGCTGATTCTCTAATATTTGCAACGCGGGTCACGTCTGAAGCACGACCTTTGATTCCGCTCCATGGTTAGCAAACGTCGTATTTGTATTCTTATCCCACGATAACCCAGATTGAGCTGGTTTCGATAAATCTAACGTTTTTGAATGCCGTTGCTTTGTAGTTAGGGCACGTGAGTTTGTTTTGAGATGCTGAGAATCCAAGATTGAGAAAAGATTCATCAAGTCCTCGATTCTTGTTGCAGTAATTCTAAATTTATTATATCTTCATCCCGATAATTCTGTCTATTTTATTTTGTGCTTTGCATTGTAATTTCTTGTAAAATTATTTTATCGTCTAATTCAGATTACCTTTCGTTATGTTTTGCCTTATCTAAACTGTTTTGTGACATCTTCTCCGCAGATCCGCAGATTTAAGATTCTAATAAAAAAAAATATCCAGATCTGTCCATTAAAAAAAAAAGTTATATGAGTTTAACGGTGTGCAAGTGACAAATTTCCAAAAATTCAAAAAATCATTCTCAAAAAAAAAAATTGGGGCCTTGGTCAAATCTTTGAGGCCGAGTAGGTAGCACCCCACCTACCCCCCATTTTCGTATGTTCAACGATCTGCCGAACACCCTGTATATTGTGAAGGGCAATTGCGGAACCCTACCCTACGCGTGGCCCGACACACACTTGACGGTTTTTTTTATTTGAACGGTATTTTTTTATTTGAACGGTAATTTTGTTTTTTTAGTCCAGTGTTTGTATGTAGGTACTTAACTTGAATAGGAATATAAGATGTCTTAAGCAATTTTTTGTTGGGCGTTAGGCTGGTTTCCTATAACCAGTTGACGCATCATTAAGTATTGAACATGCTATCTTGCTACAACTAGAAAGTTCTACGTCATATATCGGAAATAAAAAGTCTGTGTTAGTATACCTTCAGTTTCTATAAAAGCAGCTATTTCGTGGCATCTCTGAAACTAATCAAAGATAAAGAAATCTATCTAAAATACTCAGATTTCAATCGCCAAGGCCAGTCCATTGGTTTGTCCTCTTTAAGGTGGATTTCAGATGCCAGCGGCCGATGCGACTGACGCGCGCGTCTGACGTATGCCATATGTCTATCGCATCGGCCGCGCGCGTCTGACGCACACGTCTGTCGCTGGCATCGGAAGCGGCGCCATACGTTTTCATAGTAACTAGTGTTGTCGCATCGACCGTCGGCCGCGAGCCGCGTGCGTGAGACGCATCGGCCGCTGGCATCGGAAGTCCACCTTTATCCTGTCTATTTCCAAGTCTCAAAAACCTACTTCTTCACCAGGCTGCCACTTGACATGGCGGTACGAGGATCCGGAGAACCAGAAACCCTGAGCTACGAGGTGGAATTGAGCAAGGACTCGGCTCTTGGGTTGGGGATCACCGTCGCGGGATACGTTTGTGAACAAGGTATGTGACGTCATATCTGGTCTTTACTAAGTATACGGATAATCTAAGTAATACAATATAAACCTTATAGTACGTACCATAGCGTCGTTTTTGTCGTAAAGGAGAATCGCGCCCGCGCCTCCAGGAGACGTCGCCTGGAGGCGCAGGCGTAATTCTCCAAACGACGTTATGCTACGTACTATACGGTTTATAATTGTGTTACTTAGACTATCATCCGCCACCGCCACACGTCTCTTCTGTAATCGCGCCTTAGGTTAAGGTGGTTGCAGAGTTGTCAATTTCATACAAAAGTTTAACGCAGTATACGCGGTGACGGTATTAATATAAGTAGTATTTTACAAACGGAATAATCTTCTTGTTATCATTGTAGGCAAAGCCCCTGGTGTCAGAGTTTTTCAGACCGCCTTACGGCCTCTGAATTGGTTTTTATGTAACACCAGAGATAGTAGCCGGGACCAACGGTTTAACGTGCCATCCGAAGCACGGAATCATCTTTCTTTTCAGACAAACAGGTGATTCGGCCTGCAATGTCAAATCAACTGGGGCCAAACGCGCAAAGTGACATATCACTAGGTGTCCCCCGTGGGAATCGAACCCACGACCTCCGTGACAAGAACACAATGCTCTTAACCAATAGACCACGGAGGCAGTTAGGCAGTAGGAGCAACTGTCTGTACAGGTACAGGGTGAAAAAAAAAAACACTAATAATACTTAAGGGGGTGCTTCAGACCATCAAACTGAACAACTTCCACTCCGGAGCCATCTAGAAAAAATAAAAATACCTCCTGTCCCATAAATTTTAGTCCAGACGGTATTGCAGTCTTGTATGATAGAGCGGTTTTTGTTCAGTTTGATGGTCTGAATCACCCCCTCAAGTATCACTAGGGTGTTTAATTACACCCTACCATTTAGTCCGGTTTTGAAAAACTCATATGAAAAAATTTAAATTACAAGCTACTAACTACATGAAATTGCATACTTATCCATAAGTAAAAAAGTAGGTATAGTTCTCAGACGAAGGATCTCCAGAGTCCGCATAAATTTACGATTGTAGTTAGTCTCTTTTGTCTTATGACGTACCTTTAATAGTAGAAGGAGATGGAACTATACATATTTGTTTATGCGGCTGTCCACTTTTTTTTGAGCTAGTGTGTGTGAAAAGTGACCGTAAACAAAAGGCCATATGTCACTTGGTGCCTTTTGTCCATACTACTTGACACCACACACTCAAACCTAAACGTCAAAAAAGTGGATACTTTACAATTGGTATGGCTCACTCTATTAGGTATAATCTCTTTGGTATAACTAGAGAAAGCTGTCATTTCAAAATTGTTTCTAATCCAAAATTTCATTACGAAACTTACTCATACTAATTTGTAGCAGAAAATAGCCTTTAAACCTAATATCTACTCAAATTCGGGCTTATGTTACCGAATTCTGGTGCAGAAATTCGTCATCCATCTTCCTTCGCAACAATATTGCGAACTAAGCCAAGCTTTGCAGGCGGTAGATAAAATAAGCCCCCAATTTCAGCACGCAGGCTGAAACTAGGAGAGTAGACTTTATTTCGGAAATAGAAACACTTCTGCAGTTTGGACAGCAACTTCTATATAACTATTGCATCATGTGTACGTCGCGACCGCGACGGTCCGATAGCACAGTCGGTAGTGATCCTGCCTGCTGTGCTGTGGGTCGCGGGTTCGAATCCCGTAAGGGACAAATATTTGTATGATGAATATAAATATTTGTACCCGAGTCATTAATGTTTTTAGCTATATAGGGTCCTTCTTAATATGCTGACACTTTTTTAAGAGGATGATCAGACCGTCAAAATGAACAATTGGCTCAAACAGGTTTGCTGTTTTGTATGGAACACCAGATTTTTTTTTCGCGATTTCGATGTTGGTCCCATAAAGAAAGTTGTTCAGTTTGATGGTCTGATCATCTCCTTAAAAAAGTGTCAGCAAAGAAGGACCCTGTATATGTATTATACATCGTTGTCTTGTCATCATAACACAAGTCGAGGCTAGATTTTGATACTTTAAATGTGGCTAGATGATTTGTGTGACTATGTACTACAAAAAAATGTACTGCAGCAATGATATTTTTTACAATCATGCAATCGCGAATTTGCTTCAAAACTATATTTTATCCTACGACCATTGATATCTTAACTATTATAAAACTGTAACAGAAGTGTGTCTGTACATTGAAAATATTTACAAAAAAGACACCTCATACGTTAAAATCCATGAACCTGTTTAGGCTGTAGGGCGTGCCAAAGATATAGACGTACAAACATACATTCAGACTGGCGCAGTCGGGTAGAAAAATCTGCTATCCCATACAAAACTGCTGTACCTACCCCACTCAATGGGAATCGAACCTCTGTTTCAAGAGCCCAAGGCTCTTAAGGGGATATAATTCGGAGCGCGCTCCATACAAACGTACTATGGTGATATTTTCAATATTAACCAATTAAAGTTAATAAAATTTTGCTGTAACAATGTTGAAACAAATATCTATGCTTGCATGGAGTCAGATTTTCGTTAAAATATACAGTTTCGATGCTAGGATTAATTTAAGATTTGTATGGAAATCTTTGAGGCACAGTAACTTTAAAACTATACATTTTAACGAAAATCTGATTCTATACAAGCATAGAAATTTGTTTTTAGAATAATTCTGAAAAATTTCATTGAGTTTAATTGGTTAGTATTGAAAATATCACCATAGTACGTTTGTATGGAGCGCGCTCCGAATTATATCCTCTTAACCATTAGACCACGGAGGCAGTTAATGATACTTTTCCTTACACCCTGTATATCTATACCCTTTGTTCCCCTCTCGCTTACCGCCTAGACGTCAGGATTAGTACGTTCACTCCCTACGTACCCTGAAAAAGTTTCCGGAGAAATAGCTTAGGTCACTATTGCACTCTACGCCTCCTTTATTGACTGAACTATTTGGAGAAAACAGTCGTGAACAAATGCTAAACAACTATTTTTGTTGGAACAACCCCTATCTGTAGGTACAGTCGCCATCAGATATATCATAGCAAACAAGGTTGTCAAATATTTCTAAGCAGTTCTTGTTTTCAATAATTTCTTTACACACAACCAATCAAAAATATCTGAACAACTAAATCATCAAATTAATCTACGCAGTCAAGGTGATCATAAACATCTGAGCAGTTTAGGAAAAAAAGACCTTACTTCGTTGTTATACTTTTTAATTTTAAATAAAATTGTAAAGACATTCTTGAAAATTAGCTGTTCAGATATTTATTACACAATACACGTTTAGATTATTGTGTAATAAATATCTTTTTTATTTATATTTCAAAATTGTTAATTAAATGGGTAGGTTATTAAATTTCATCGCATATCTCCGTTATGTTAGTTGCAACATCATTGTCTATAGGTACTTAAAATTTATTTATCACGATAATTATTTAAACATCGCTCACTCTGTCCTAAATTTGTAATTTTTGCCTGATAAATCGTAAAGGATTCTCGAGATTCTGGCTTGCCGCATGCGGGGTCCATTGTATCATGTGTACTGACTAGTTCTTTTTGTTAATAAATATATTTGTATTGTATTTGTAGATATAATTGGTAACATTAACTGTAAATAATTTATTGAAAATTAACACTGCTCAGAAGTATTTGAACACATTGTATTGCTACCATATATCTGATGGCGACTGTACCATCCGCAAACTGAATAAACAAAAATGTTCTCCCGTATCTTAATATTGCATGTCTGTAGAGTCAGAGCGTTCATACAATATTCAGTCGCAACCGCTCGTAAGTTAAAATAGAATTCCTCCACTCTACCGCACCGGGTCGGGCTATAGTGACGAGTTAAGGGGATATAATTCGGAGCGCGCTCCATACAAACGTACTATGGTGATATTTTCAATACTAACCAATGAAAGTCAATGAAATTTTGCTGAAACAATCTTGAAACAAATATCTGTGCTTGTATGGAGTCAGATTGTCGTTAAAATATACAGTTTCAATGCTAGGATTAATTTAAGATTTGTTTGGAAATCTTTGAGGCACTGTAACTTTAAAATTGTACATTTTAAGGAAAATCTGACACGATACAAACATAGAGATTTGCTTCTAGATTGTTTCTGCAAAATTTCATTGAGTTTAATCGGTTAGTATTGAAAATATCACCAGACTACGTTTGTATGGAGCGCGCCAGCAGTAATATACCCTTAAGCGTTTATAGAGTTGATTGGGGTTTCTTATTTATTTGAAAAAATCGTTCAATACGTACAGGGTCCTATGCTGACACTTTTTTAATAGGATGATCAGACCGTCAAACTGAACAACTTTCTCTATTGGACCAACAACGAAATCGCGAAACAATAATCTGGTTTCCCATACGAGCTCGAGTAAATTTGCAGTTTTGTATGGAACAGCTGATTATTTTTTCACGATTTCGATGCTGATGCGATAGCGAAAGTTGTTCAGTTTGACGGTCTGATCATTCCTTTAAAAAATGTCAGCATAAAAAGAAGGACCCTATACTACGTGTTAATGAATTAACGCAAAACTAGAAAATAGTTTGTTTAGAATCGAGAGCAGAATCGAATTATCATGATTTCAACATAGGTTTTTTTTTTTCAAAATATCAAATAATTTATTTGTAAAATTTAAAATTTACTGAACTCAATCTCAACCCACCGCTCTAGCACTCTCACCGTACTTACTACCAAACAAGATTCTTAAAATGTATCTATGAGCATTGAGCACGTTAGCGCTTTCATTCATTACTGAAATGATAATAAATTATTTTTGCCACAAAACTTAAAATGCGAATAACTTTAAATTTTAACTATCAAAATAATGAAATTATTGTTTTAGTCTAATTATTTTGTTATAAATCAGTTGGGGTGTATGATGTTTTGCGCTTATTCATTAACAAGTTGTATACTCCGGGGATCTCACTCTTATTCGTAAGAGAAGACCGATGGAGCGAGCTTTTTGGTTGGAAATGAGCTCAGCTATCACCTCATTTCGTTTGATCCATGACTTTTGGGGCACCATGCTTATTCAAGCATAAGAGTATTTAATGATGAAATAGTAGGTAACAGTCGGTCTGTATAAAATGTGACGCACGTTTGACAAAATATTTATTTGGACAAAAAACAGCGTTGACCTTACGCAGACAACCCAGTACAGCCTGTGTCATCTTACATACCACTTTGTTTCAAATACTCTGAAGTAATCAAGAAATTATTCAATCAAAGTGCAAAACCGCTTTCCGCTCGCTAGCCAATCCTCACCCAAACCGCTCTCTACGTTCGGTCAGTTAATTTGACATCGGACAAGACAGATCTGAGGCACAGTTAATGCTCTCTTACTCCTCATCCCCTACAAAATTAACCCCTGACCTCGCACAGGATTGGAGAGCCAAATAAAGAAAAAACAAACCTCAAATTGTACGCATGTACCTTTGTTAGAACATTTTGGGGAAACACTAATGAGCCATTACTATCCGTGGGTATCGTAAGAGGCGGCAAGATATGTCAGTCGGTAGTGATCCTGCCTGCTGTTTCGAGGGTCGCAGGTTCGAATCAATTTGCAAAGGGCAAATATTTATATGGTTTTTTTCTAGTCATTATAGTGTTACGCCAGTCATTTAAAATATCGTAGCTCGCAATAAATTGCACGGCACTGATTTTTTGTGATGTTTTTAGGATAGATACTGTTACGAGCGACGGGTTCCGGGATTGGAGTGAAACGCCAAGTCCAAATTTACAGAGTTTATTTGGGTTTATCTTACTCACGGTTTTCCGCGCAGGGATTCCTCTTACACCACTTTTCACTGTTCACTACGTCACTACTAAAACGGCACTACACTGTCACTTAACTGTTCACTTTTCACTTCTCACTATTCACTTTTTCACTTTGACTTTTCTTCCTTTGACTTCGCACTTTTCACTGTTAAAACCAATACTGCCCTGTGGCCGCAAACTCGCCGGTTTATAAACCCCTTAGAATGTTCTAGACAATTGAATTTCGATCATCTTTTCGTTATTCCTTTGTTCCCTTCCAAACGCTTCTACTCCCTTCCCGAACATTCCTGAACACGACTGTCTTTTCGTTATTTTCTGTTCCTTTCTAAATATTCCTTCTCCCCCTTTCTTCTAGAACATTCCTAAACAGCATTAAAATATATAAACTATTTTCACCGGGGTGAGGTCTTGAACCTAGGACTTCTCGACTTAAGTGTCAACTACAATCCGTTCCTTGACCGCTGAGCCACGAAGGTTGTTAACAAGCCGCCTGAATTGTTGAATGCCTTTTTACGTTCGACGTTTGGCAGCATCCGTGACAATACTAATAGTGTGAAACCAAGTTAGCAGCTTCGAAAGACCTGTGCTAACTGCGTGGTGCTCGGAAATCCTCGGAATTTTCACTCTCACTTCTTCTTCTTCTCTCTTGACCTTTTTCAGGTTTTGGTTTTTAACTTCTAAACGGTGCATCCTACAGAAAAAATACCTGAACACTTTTAAAGTAGACTTAATCGTCTACAATTTAAACGCAACTGTAGTTTAATAAGTCCAATAGGATCTGAGATACAGTACTTCAAACATGGACCATTTTCCCCAAAAAGTGAAAGCGAAAATGTAGAGTTGTCCCACAAAACCTACCGCCAGGTGCACATGTGGTTGGGGGTAGAGAAAGAGCTCACTAACTGGGGTGGACATGGAATCAGCAGGGGCTGACACCGTTGACCTCAACCAAGGAACCAGCGCTGCTAGACCTGCTGAAATTTCAGTCATTCTGGTGCCAGAAAGGGTGCGGAGGAGGGAGAGCAGGGCTGAGTCAAAGTCAGTCAATATAATTTATTCAATATAGGAGCTTGCAGCACACTTATCAAACGTCAAATCTTTTTTTAAAGCTACCACCGCGTCGGAACGTGTTGTCGCTGTAGAGAAGATGCGGCCAGAAACTCTACAACATAACACGACTTAATAACTATTACAATATAAATTCTTAAGCTAAAGTTATGTATACAATAATACATAGTCTATTTAATAAAATAATTGTTACTATACAGTAAAGTAAAAACACTATAAGCTAATGACCTGACCTGAATCGGATCTAGTGGCAGAGGGTCGTCGTTGACGTCTTCTTCATCCGACTTAGTATTCAGACAGGTCTTCCCCTGACTAACTTTGGAGACAGCAGAGCATTTAAGCTCTGGTAGGAGCATACATTTCCCTCCTCCGCACCCTTTCTAGCACCTGTATGGCAGGAATTTCAGTAGGCGGCGCTGGTTCTTTGTTTGAGGTTACCAGTTTCAGCCCCTGTTGGCTCCATGTCCACCCCCAGTTGGTGGGCTCTTTCTCTACCAACAACCACTTATGCACCTGGTCGCAGGTTCTGTAGGACAACTTAACAATTTAGAACTTTTTAGGGAAAATCGTCAATGTTTGAGGTGCTGTATCTCGGGTTGTATTTTATTTACAGAACTACAATTTTATTGTAGTAAATTTGTCTACTTTAAAAGTCTTTAAGTTTCTTTTCCGTAGGATCGACCGTTTAGAAGCCTCCTGGCAACACTTGTCATGTTCCATCCTGAAAGGAGTTTGCTTGGCGCTATTGCTCTTGCTGTGTTTCGTGTTATTTGAAATTCGTAAAAAAATGGTTTTAGTGATATTTGTGACATAATTTCGTGAGGATTGTGTACCAAACAGTTGCGTAAAGCGACCGACGTAACAGGAATTTTAAATAAATACGATAACAGAACATAAGTATTGGTTCAAGTTAACTCGTACATGGTCATTTTGGCGGCAACGCGCGAGCTTACGAAATCGACCACAGATTCATCGTCATTTATCATCCCATCATCAAAATAAATAATATAAAGAAAAAAAATAATGAATGGCTCAAAAGGACTAGTATCCAGAGCCGTTAAAGACATTATAATAATAATATCCATCCTGAAATCTTACACCTACGTATGCTAACAGTGAGCTAATACCTGATTAAAAATATAGTTGGTGGTTGTAGCACAGTATCTGACCACCCCAAAAGGAATTATGGTCATGAGTTTTTGTAGAATCTATATTATTATATCTGCGTTACGTATAAAAGTAACACACCTTAAAAGCTTCTAGACCCCGATTGTTTATACGCTACCACACCCTGTTTCACCCTTTGTCCGCCGCTATATCCGTCCGTATAACGGATATATCCATATCCGTATCCGATATACTAAGTGGCGAACAAAGCAGTCTTTCTTTAGGTATGGAAATCACAATAGAAAATGGATGTAAAGTGAATAGAATGAAGCGAATGAAATTGAATTTTAAACTAGGTTTTGAACTTAGATTTTATTGTGATTGTGAAAAGTTTATGTGGCTTGAGTACCAGTTTTCTATACAGGGTGTAAAGAAATCTGCTGTCCCATACGTTTGAACTGAGTAGGTATTGCAGTTTAGTATGGGACAGCAGATTTTTTTTGTTCTGACAGGTTTGGTCCCATAGTAAAAGTTGTTCAGTTTGATGGGTAGAGTATGTGGTTTAAAGGTTAATGATACTTTTCTTTACACCCTATATAGAAAACTGGTACAACGAAATCGCGAACAAAAATCAGCTGTTCCATGCTAAACTGCAAACCTACTAGAGCCAAATGTATGGGACAAATGATTTTTTTTCACGATGTCGATGTTGGTCCGATGAAGAAAGTTGTTCAGTTTGTCGGTCTGATCATCCTCTTAAAAAAGTGTCAGCATATTAAGAAAGACCCTACATAGGTACTTTCCGCTGCAGCGCACAAGCCTACTCTCAGGGAGGGTATACGAGTATGTTATTCTTTAGTCCACCACGCGTTCACATTGCGGATTGGTAGACTTCACATAATCATCAGAATTTCTCTTCTAGTCTAGGAAAAATAAGGTTTGAGATGGCATTAAAGACACTTTAGTAAATTGTGTTTGAAATAATATTACTGTTATTTTAAAACACTTTTGTAGAGATTTCGTGGTTATATAGGCTCAGGAACCTGAGAAATACCTTAAACTCTATATTAATGTACAAATGGCAAGCTTATTACTAAAAATATTTCGACCAGCATACCAGCAATAGAGACAGTTAATTATCAAAAGTCAAATTTAATGTGTAAAAACAAACAGTAAATAATTTAGTTTTGAGGTTATAATTTTTGAAGACTTACAAAATATTAAATACCCAAATTAACGATATTAACCGTGGATTATTATTGTTATAAGTAAAACGTATTGAACGAAGCCATCCTGTACAAAATCACCAGTTTTCCATTTTTTGTTCATACCTAAATTTAATGTTTTGTAAATGTCTTAATTATTCAATAATACAACATAAAAAATCTGGAATTATTGAGAATTTATGTTTTTCAGGTATGTATCTACTATATTCCAAATTTTCACCAAAAGTGCAATTAATGCAACCTACTCCATACAAAAATCCGTAGATTTCCCCGACTATTCATCGTATGCAGGTTTCCTTACGATGTTTTCCTTCAAACTCCAGTAACAGAAAGGAACTCGTAGAAGAAGAAGTCAAGAATATTGAAATGGTAAACGAGGTGGACCTTTTTCATTAACCATTGTGTTGGTGGTCACCGTGGTCAAAAAGCCGCGGTGGTCCAGTGGCGAGTAATCTTGCCTGCCATGCAGGAGGCGATGGTTCGATCCCCGTCCAGGCCGACTCGTACCAATGAGTTTTTCGGAATTTATGTGCGATTTGTAACCACTGGCTTTTCGGTGAAACCTGCATGCTTCAATTTCGAGGCATGTATTGTACCCACCGTCCATTATAAGTGGCGACGGGCTCACTCACCGTCACACTGGACAGAGTTTCGGTACTACTGGTAAAACGTGGATGTTCTGAGGTTTCAGAATATCTCTGACTACCCCCTCGGGGAATATAGTCGTGAGCATATACTTATGCATTGTGTTGGTAATTGGTTGGTAACCATTATGTGGCTAACCTCCTGTCACCTGATACGTCATTCCATAGTGAAACCTAAAATGCGCTAAAAGTGAGCCTCGCTACAACTGCATGCTTTAACAATTTAGTTGGTAGTTGTAGCAAACCTTCTGACTACCCCGAAAGGGATTATGGTCGTGAGGTTATATATGTATGTAAGTATTGTGTAGGTACATAAGGTTATTGAAACTCGTGTGACAATACAGAATAAGCCAGTTGGGGTTGGACTGCTGGAAAATAATGGGAGTTTATAGACTCTAGTGTAAAATACAAGAGTCAGCGAGTTTCATTACAATAGGCGTTCGACGTAGTTTATAAATGGTTTAGACGGCTAATGTCTGAAATATACTATTATTAATAAATAATGACAAGGCATAAAATGTAAAATGTAGAAATCTATTAAATTTAGCAAGAAATTATTATTAAGCTTTGCAAAATAAAATTAAATACATTTTTTTAAAAGAAGATGTACCTACCTACCAAGTATGGTTCCGATTCTCACCGATCCCAGCTACCCAATCCGCCGCGTAGTCCCAGCAACGTCCTATGCCGAGGTCCGTACCCCCCTGGGGTGCCCCTAGGTCGGTTGCTTAAGTTAAGTATTCAATTGGCTCGGTGACCCTTCTGGTCCCTCCAGTAGTCCGCGTAAAAAGCAGTAAATGCTCCCTGAGCAAAGCTGTATACGTCATTCCAAAAAAAAAAAAGAATGGTTCCATTTTGAAATCTTGATTAAATGGTTCATCTTTTGAAATAACTTAATATATGTTTAGGTTAGCTTAGTAATTTTTTTTACAATGTGTAGGCACAGTATAAGAGTATCTATGGTATAGGCCCGTATCATCTCAACAGCGACAACACGTTCCGACGCGGTCGTAGCTTCAAAAAAGATTTGTCGTTTAATAAGTGGGTTTTAAGCTCCTCTCTCTATATTTTGTGTTTGAGTTTACGAAGAAAATAAATTATCACATAATATACATCCAGGAAGTTGGAATAGGTATTGGGTAGGTATTCATTAGTGGATCTCACAATAGATACAGTTTTTAAAAAAAGTGTAGTTAGGTACCACTATTTGTTTTATTTTGAAATGAGACCATTAACAGGGGTAATTCAAGATACCACCGTCGCTGAATATCATATTTGCAATTGCATACCGAATATCGAGTCAAATAAATTGCATACCAAATATAGATTTAATTAAATGTAAATATTTTATTTATTAGCCGTGGTGGTCCAGTGGCGAGTAACCTTGCCTGCCGTGCAGGAGGCGATGGTTCGATCCCCGTCCAGGCCGACTTGTACCAATGAGTTTTTCGGAATTTATGTACGATTTGTAACACCACTGGCTTTTCGGTGAAGGAAAACATCGTGAGGAAACCTGCATGCTTCAATTTCGAGGCATGTATTGTACCCACTTTCCATTATAAGTGGCGACCGGCTCACCCCCCGTCACACAGGACAGAGTTTCGGTACTACTGGTGAAACGTGGATGTTCTGAGGTTTCAGAATATCTCTGACTACCCCCTCGGGGAATATAGTCGTGAGCATTTGTATGTATGTATGTATGTATGTATGTATTTTATTTATTAAAATTAATTTATCGCAGTATCTTTAAACTTGTACCAAACAACGTATTAAAGTAATGGACTAATGGCAGAACAGGTGGGCTTCCTGCGTTAATACAAGAACAAATTCATCGTTTCTGTTATGAAAATACTAAAGGAGGAAATATTCCAAATTCCTTTTTGTTTTTCTTTGATTTCCTTCTTTTTACCCGACTGCGCCAGAAGGAGGGTTATGTTTTTCGAGCGTATGTATGTATGTATGTATGTAAGTATGTCTGTATGTATGTATGTATGTATGTATGTATGTATGTATGTATGTATGTATGTATGTTTGTATGTCTATTTCTTTGGCACGGCCTACAGCCTAGACGGCTTGATGGATTTTAACGTATGTGAGAGTGACATAGGGTATATTATTTCAAGATGGCGTCTATAAATTAAAAAAGAGAGGTGGAATAAACAATTTTTTTTTTGGTAAAAATTACAATATGTGTATCAAATGAAAGCTAGTAAGTTTTATGCAGTCGGGTTTTTTATTTATCTTAATAATTTAGTTTATTTATTTACAATTAAATGGACTCTTGCTTGTACGCTTTGACTATTTATATGTGGACTGGTTACGCGTTAATTCTACTAACAAACATTTCTGCCACTTTTTGCGGGGGGCGAGGTAACATGAAATCCGCAACTTTGGATTTTATTCCCCATAACTTTAGATTCTAATTTTGAATGTTAAAAATCATGAAAAGTAGTCTCGTGTGAACCCCAAACGTTCTAAGTTCGAAGTTATTATTTCGCAATTATAGGCTGCCTCGTTTAGTGATAAGGTGTAAAATTGAATGTAAATGCACAAGATCAATTTTGCTTATACCGCAAGGCTAGTCCTTATAATAATTAGTCAAAGCTTGTGCGTTACCACTGCATTTCCGCCAGTGTCAAGTGTTTTGTGGTAGTATCTATCAAATCTCAAGGATTGTTTTTGAGTAAAAACACGGCTAAGAAGGATTGCGGACCCTCGTGGCAGGTATAAACGTGAACCGCGCGAACGCCACGCGAAAGACAAGTGCTTGCGGCAAAACCTGCAACGTGACTCGATTTCTTTGGTGATTAAGCGAAAAATTCTTGGACAATAATTTCCTTCTTGCTTTGCTTAGAAAATAGATAAATGTCTATGACAGTCATATCCGGGAATAAACTCATTTAAACTTTGCTCGTAGAGAGTAGTATATTTCTTGCTTTGCTCAGTTTAGCACATTACGGCGTCTTCTTATTCTGGCTTCATCTATGACAGACATGCTCTTACAATCCTACATACAATCTCACAGTCACGTGTTACGGGAACTTTTCCAATATCTAGCTACCAATTAGGGTTGTGTTACATAACTATAGCGATACTATACAGTATGTAAACTTAAACGATTATACTAGGGGTTGCTTTTAACCATCAAATTGAACGACTTTCACCATATTATCCGCTGTTCCGCACATTTTGGCGTTGACTTTTATACGGATGGAACAGCAGATTTTTTTCGCGCATATATATTTTTTTTTGAGTTTTAACTTAAATTCACTTAAAACTACAAAATCTGCTAAAATAAATAATTGTCACATATACTTCTAGATATTTTTTTACGTGCGATTGTAATGTTGGTCGTATAGAGAAAGCTATTTAGTTGGTCTGATCATCCGACTAATATTATATTATGTTATATATTATTATATGGTATATTATACAACGTGTTAATGAATTAACGTAAAACTAGAAAGTAGTTTGTTTAGAATCGAGAGCAGAATTGATTTTCATGGTTTCAAAATGAGTAATTTTTTTCAAAATATTTATTAATTTTTTTGTAAAATTTAAAATTTACTGAACTTGATCTCAACCCACCGCATGGGCACACTTACTACCAAAACAAGATTCTTAAAATTTATCCACGAGCACGCTAGCGCTTTCATTCATTGCTGAAATGATAACAAATCATTTTTGCCTGAAAACTTAAAATGTGAATAACTTTAAATTTTAACAATCAAAATAATGAAATTATTGTTTCAATGTAATTATTCTGTTATAAATCAGTTGGCGTGTATGAGGTTTTGCGCTTATTCATTGACACGTTGTATATCCTACTAATATTATAAATGCGAAAGTTTGTATGGATGGATGTATGTTTGTTACTCTTTCACGCAAAAACTACTGAACGGATTTTGATGAAACTTGACACACAGATAGAATATGATCTGGATGAACACATAGGATACTTTTTTAAGGTCTACGAAGATGGAGTCGCGGGCAACAGCTAGTATTATATATCCTACTAATATTATAAATGCGAAAGTTTGTATGGATGGATGTATGTTTGTTCCTCTTTCACGCAAAAACTACTGAACGGATTTTGATGAAACTTGACACAGAGAGAATATGATCTGGATTAACACATAGGATACAAGTCAAGTCAAGTAAAAATTGTTTATTCAAAATAATATCACATAGATAACTTTTGACGTCACGTTTTTGACTCTACCACCGCGTCGGAAGGTGTTCCGTTGTAGAAAAGATGCGGCCAGAAACTCTACAACACACTTCTTTTAAACAAAACAAAATATACAAAGTACAATTACATAAATTCAATATTAAATTACATAGTGTAACATTGTCAAGACCAGACATTTTGGTCATTCAAATAATCATCGAGTTTATAGTAACCTTTTTTACAGAGGACTTGTTTAACATGGGACTTAAACTGTTTGTCCGTCAATGTCGTATACTTTTTAAGGTCTAGAGAGTCGCGGGCAACAGCTAGTGTCCTTATAAAACAGTCAGCATATAAAGAAGGAATATCCTCCTATATGCAATGAAGGAAAGTCGGATATTTCCTGTTTTTCGTACTCTGCGTTCTATTAAAGCTATAAATAGCTGACTGTGTAACAATGCCCTTAAGTTGGTGGCTCAGTTTAGTAGTTCGTTTGATATATTAGCCTCCATCTAGATGTTTTTGCCAATATTAGTTGAGGCTAGGTCAAGGCATCTTGTAAAGTGGTTGGAATAGCTCTCTGTTTGCGTTGTTTATCGTGGAAAAGAAGTGGAAAAAACAAAAACCGGCCAAGAGCGTGTCGGACACGTTCCGAAGCCATTTTATAGTAGTAGTTTCCTGAAATAAATTATTTTTAACTTAAATGTATTTTTGGACTTAATGTATTTTTTATTAGCTATGGTGGTCCAGTGGCGAGTAACCTTGCCTGCCGTGCAGGAGGCGATGGTTCGATCCCCGTCCAGGCCGACTCGTACCAATGAGTTTTTCGGAATTTATGTACGATTTGTAACACCACTGGCTTTTCGGTGAAGGAAAACATCGTGAGGAAACCTGCATGCTTCCATTTCGAGGCATTTATTGTACCCACTGTCCATTATAAGTGGCGACGGGCTCACCCCCCGTCACACTGGACAGAGTTTCGGTTCTACTGGTGAAACGTGGATGTTCTGAGGTTTCAGAATATCTCTGACTACGCCCTCGGGGAATATAGTCGTGAGCATATGCTATGCTATGCCATGTATTTTTGGACATAAGTTTCTGAGAGTTTTTCGCATTTTTTCTACAAGGGAACGCCAGATCAGATAGACGTCATAAAGCTATCCATGTGATATGTGATTATTTTGAATTAAATATTTTGAGTTAGATTTTAAATAAGTATAATATGAATTTTCAGCAATCATACACATAATATTCGGAAGTACCTTCGTTATAAAATTCCTCGGAAAACTAAAATTCGTGATTTTCAAAATTTTCTTTTCGATTTCGGTATTTGAAAATATCGATATTATCAAATTCAATATTTTCAACTGCCTCCGTGTGTCCGTGCTCTAATGGTGAAGAGTATTGGGCTCTTGACACGGAGGTCGTGGGTTCGATTCCTACGGGGGGACACCTAGTGAAATGTCACTTTCTGCATTTTCCCCCAGTTGGTTTGGAAATTGCAGGTCGAATCACCTGATTGTCTGAAAATAAAGATGATTCCGTGCGTCGGATGGCACGTTAAGCCGTTGGTCCCGTTATTATCTCTGGTGGTAGTAGTCGATACATAAAAACCACGTCAGAGGTCGTAAGGCGGTTTGAAAAACTATGACACCAGCGCCCGCGGCATGATGGCGCGATAAAGCACTATCGCGCCCTAGCTCTCTTTCCTTTTGCGCGCGAACGAACGAGTTAGCAGGCGCGATAAAACGTTTATCGAGGCACCATGCCGCGGACGCAGGGCTTGCTGCCCACACGATAAGAAGTATTTTCAAAGTGGGACACAAATTATTCAGATTTTTGGGTTTTCCCGGTGCGAATGAAACCAATTGTATTGATTGTTTTTATTTATTGCAGAGGAGCTGAGCGGTATCTTCGTGAAAAGCATCAGCGCTGGAAGCTCTGCAGACCTCTGCGGCAAGATACAGGTCAACGATAGGATTGTAGAGGTTAGTACAACTGTGTTAGTAAACTATTGTAACCGCGGGAACCCGTTGGATGAGGGCAGCGCAGGACCGGTCGTTATGGCGATCCTTGGGGGAGGCCTATGTCCAGCAGTGGACGTCCGTCAGATGAGATGATGATGATGAGGATGAACCGCGGCGATTACCATGCAGCATGAAGTTGTAAACAACGACCTTGTCCGTTATCTCAGTATACAGCGTGTAAGGAAAAGTATCATTAACCTTTAAACCACATACTCTACCCATCAAACTGAACAAATTTTACTATGGGAGCAAACCTGTCAGCTCCAAAAAAATATCAGTTGTTCCATACTAATCTGCAACGCCTACTCGACTCAAACGTAAAGTTTGATGGATAGAGTATGTGGTTTAAAGGTTAATGATACTTTTCCTTACACCCTGTATACAGGGTCCTTCTTAGAGTGCCGACGGTTTTATTAAGGGGGTGGTCAGACCATTAAATTGAACAACTTTCTCTATGTGACCAAAATCTAAATCGCGAACAAAAATCAACTGTTCTATCATCATCATCAGCCTATCATCGTCCACTGCTGAACATAGGTCTCTCCCAAGGCGCGCCACAAGACTCTGTCCTCGGCCTTCCTCATCCAGTACCTTCCCGCTACCTTTTTTAGGTCATCTGTCCAGCGAGCAGCAGGGCGTCCCACACTACGCCTGCCAGTTCGTGGTCTCCACTCTAGAACTCTAACACCCCACCGGTTGTCAGTTCCTCGGCAGATATGACCAGCCCATTGCCACTTCAACTTGCTAATTTTCTGAGCTATGTCAACCACTTTAGTTCTCTGACTCAACTCAACTGTTCTTATACTAAACTGCAAACCTAGTCGACCGAAATGTATGGGGCAGCTGAATATTTTTTTGCGATTTTAATGTTGTTCCCATAGAGATGGCATCTTGTTGGAATTGGCTCAACAGCCGACATCATGGAGCCGGCTATACAGCGAGAGCGCCAAAGTATTATATCCTACGTGACCTCACATAACTGGACGCAGCATTACAATACTATTACTAAACGAGCTTTTACCCGCGACTTCGTCCGCACGTCAAGTATCTTACGATTAGCGTTAACGACAGTAGAAAACATAAAAATGTATGGACTTGACGAAAGCGAACGTCAAAATGTTTCGATCGCTTATGTTAAATCCATACATTCTGTCATTTTCTACTAGCGTCAACGCCAATAGAATGTCACTTTGTCTAGGAGGGCTGGGCTGCAAGCGTGGTAAATATTCGGTGATTGTACCGTGATTGGACTACGTACGAACCATAACTTTTGACACATTTGGTTTTGCGCTAATCGCGGTACTGCTCTTGATAGCTGTTAGAGCCGTTTTGACGGATCGCTCAGACGTCAAGGGCTGTCAGTTACATAGAGTTTAGCGCGATGTGGAATTCAGCAAAGTTGAATAGTAATTGGATTGCAATGGGATTAGAACTGAAATTGGATAACAATAGAACTTCGATGTTTTAACTTAGCGCAATCGGGCTCCAGAGTGACTTCAACTAATAAAGTAAATGCACATAATACAGATTTTATCTTTTTCCTTTGAAAAAAGGTTTCATAATTATGTATTTTTTAGAAAAAATAATAAGTTATCTTCATGGCAAATAAAGCCGAGATGTTGAAGATCATTGCAATGTTTTTATTAATTTGTATGTCTTTCAAAAAATGAGAATATAGCTTCTAAAAACCAGTAAAATATGGCTCGGCCCTGCGTTTACCTATTGCAAACGAAGTCTGGTGATATTTTCAAAACTAACCAATTTAAGTCAAAGACAGTTGTATATGGGTGATTGTATCTACCTGTGATACTGCACTACTTTCCCACATGGAGAAAGAGAAATTCGCAAAAAAAAAAAAAAACTTTCCATAAAAACGTTCGATCAGCTGATTGAATTTAGTATGGAAAGTCCAAATTGTAAGTTAGCCGCTATAGCATGGACAGAGATTCGGTACTACGGTGAAACGTGGATGTTCTAAGTTTTCAGAATATCTCTGACTACCTCCTCGAGGAATATAGGGTCCAACTTAATGTGCTGACACTTTTTTAAGGGGATAATCAGACCGTCAAACTGAACAACTTTCTCTATGGGACCAACATCGAAATTGCGAAAAAAAAATCTGCTGTCTTTTGTATGGAAGAGCTGCTTTTTTTTTTCGCGATTTCGATGTTTGTGCCGTAGAGAAAGTTGTTCAGTTTGACGGTCTGATCATCCCCTTAAAAAGTGTCAGCATATTAAGAAGGACCCTGTATAGTCGTGAGCATATGCTATGCTATGTTATGCTAATGCATGACTTTCGGCTTAGTAGGTTCAACACGTCTTTCATGGGTCACTGTATACGTTGTTATAATAAAATCCCCGAGACCATTTTGAATCTTTCCGAAAACATGTTTAAAACTCAAATCAAAAAAGTCCTCTGTAAAAAAGCATATTATAAACTCGATGATTATTTAAATGATCAAAATGCTTGGGTCTGAGGTCACTAGCTTATAGTTTATTTACTTTACTGTATAGTATCAATTATTTTATTAAATAGACTATGTATTATTGTATACATAACTTTAGCTTAAGAATTTATATTGTAATAGTTATTAAGTCGTGTTATGTTGTAGAGTTTCTGGCCGCATCTTCTCTACAGCGACAACACGTTCCGACGCGGTGGTAGCTTTAAAAAGATTTGACGTTTGATAAGTGTGCTACAAGCTCCTATAAATATCTCCTATAAATTATATTGACTTTGCATGCATGCGCTATAGCATGTCCTCTAATAGCATTCTGAACAAGATCGCTAACAATTTTGTACCACATTGAGTAGCACGAGTGCGTCTAATTGTGGTTTTTACCCGACTGCGCCAGAAGGAGGGTTATGTTTTTCGAGCGTATGTATGTATGTATGTATGTATGTTTGTTTGTATGTATGTATGTACGTATGTATGTTTGTATGTCTATTTCTTTGGCACGGGCTACAGCCTAAACGGCTTGATGGATTTCAACGTTTGAGGTATCATTAGATTCGTAAAAATCGTGAGAGTGACATAGGGTATATTATTTCAAGATGGCGTCTACGAATTAAAAAAGAGAGGGGGAAAAAACATTTTTTTTTTTCAAAATTACAATATGGGTATCAAATGAAAGCTATTAATCAGACGATTTCAAATATGTAAATATTATAGTTCTTTAATGTTACCGTTTCGACACAAGACTAAAAAGTATGAAATAAACTAAATTATTAAGATAAACAAAAAACCCGACTGCATAAAAACTTATTAACTGAAAAGATAAAAACAAGCTCTATAATCACTAATCAGCTATAACAACTTTGTTTGAGCAAATATAATTTGATTGTTATAAGGTAGGTATTGCAGGCGGGGACAAACCGATCAATAACCAACCAAAAATATTATTTGTCCCCGTTTGCGATTCCTACCTTATAACAATTAAATTATATTTGCTCAAACAAAGTTGTTATAGCTGATTAGTGATTATAGAGCTTGTTTTTCTCTTTTCAGTTAATAAGTTTTTATGCAGTCGGGTTTTTTGTTTATCTTAATAATTAATTAACTGTAAATTAAGCTGCTTTACTAATGCCATTAGAATAAATGCATATTATTGTTGTCGTATTTTTAAAAAGTATCAACGTTCACGCTCTACACAAAGCACGTGTAAAATCAAGACCAGTTATGTAAGGGTCACGGTCGATTGCATTCTTTGGCACTGGCTGTAACCCCGGCTCCACTTTGTCGGCACTTGAGCCAATTCTAACAGGATGCCATCTCTTTGGGAACAACATTAAAATCGCAAAAAATTATTCAGCTGCTCCATACATTTCAGTCGACTAGGTTTGCAGTTTAGTATAGAACAGTTGAGTTGAGGCAGAGAACTAAAGTGGTTGACATAGCTCAGAAAATTAGCAAGTTGAAGTGGCAACGGCATATCTGCCGAAGAACTGACAACCGATGGGGTGTTAGAGTTCTAAAGTGGAGACCACGAACTGTCAGGCGTAGTGTGGGACGCCCTACTACTGGATGAGGAAGGCCGAGGACAGAGTTTTGTGGCGCGCCACCCCGGCTCCAATTTGTCGGTACTTGAGCCAATTCTAACAGGATTCCACATTAAAAGCTTAGGGTAGTTTAATAAGTGTGTTGTTTAGTCACACGAGCTGCTATTGAACTACAACGCAACTGCAAATAGCAGTTGAAATACAGTCGGAATGCAGTTTGGATGCAGTTGGCACGGCATCATTGACTGACTGTCAATGCTAGTGCAGTTGCGTTGCAGTTACGACGTAGCTGGTACGACTGTAATCGGACTGCAAACATGCATTTTTAGTCTGTAGTTGTAATGTAGTCCAGTCAATCTTTTATGCATTAATTGTTTTTATTTTAATGGAAATTCACGGTAACCATAATATTAAGATAATTAAAGAAAACGAAATCACACACACTATCTGTTTAACCAAACCAAAGAGGTTTCTTAACGACCAAAAAATACTTTAGTGACTTTGACTAATTATTATAAGGACTAGCCTTGCGTTAGCATTTCCCCTCTGCCACGGTATAAGCACAATTGATCTTGTGCATTTACATTCAATTTTACACCTTATCACTAAACGAGACAGCCTGTAATTTCGAAATAATAACTTCGAACTTAGAACGTTTGGGGTTCACACAAGACTAATTTTCATGACTTTTAACATTCAAAATGAGAATCCAAAGTTGCGGATTTCATGTTACCTCGCCCCTCGCAAAAAGTGGCAGAAATGTTTGTTAGTAGAATTACACGCGTAACCAGTCCACATATAAATAGTTAAAGTTTAGTGATCATATCCGATTGAAATAGCTATCATGGTTGCGTTTTGCTACTGCTTTTTAGACGATTTTCTAATTTTACTAGTAATTTCTACTTTTGAATCCGGACTTCTAGAGATATAAAAGTTTTTTTTAAATACTTAATTTTTTTCTGTTTGAAATAAATATGACCGCCGACCTGCACGTCTAGCATGATTTCTCATCACGCGCGACGCGTCTTCGCTGCATAGAAAATTACCTTTTCCCGCGCATTTCGGAGAGCGAAAGTTGCGCTTGCCACGACTTGTAGTATGGGAAAAAGCCGAGTGGCGCGCAAGCAGAGAAATCATGCTAGACTTGCTGCATAGGTAGCATGACACCGTGATATAGCGCTATCACACCTTCGCTCTCTTTCTATTTGCGCGCGAACGAACGTGATAAAAGACGAAGCCGTATCACGTGTAGCATGCTACAAAAAATGCTTGAGTCCAAATTCGCCATGATTCTTTACTACTTTACTAAAATTATATCTTATCTTCAAACTATAAAGTTGAATATCCAACAACACATAAGCTAACGAATTTAACTGCCATGCTCATAAACCTAGTATAGAGGGTGTGCTCTAGATTCATAATTAAGGCGCCCAGTCGGCCCAGTCCACTTCACAATGGAGGGTACTGATAGCAAAATAAGTTTTTTCGTTTGCAAAAAGGTTTAGTTTATATTTTTGTTTGGTTTTATGAGTTTGTTTTGGATACTATATTTTAAGAGCTATCCTCGACCGAACGACCTTGACCCTTTCAGAGCCGCCTCACCTCTAATAAACTATATGGTACTTCTTAATATGCTGACACTTTTTAAGAGGATGATCAGACCATCAAACTGAACAACTATCTCTAAGGGACCAATGTCGAAATCGATTCGAAGTCGAAGGCGATTTCGACATTGGTCCAATAGAGAAAATTGTTCAGTTTGATGGTCTGATCATCCTCTTAAAAAACTGTCAGCATATTAAGTTGGGACCTGTATATAATTTTAGTAGGCATACCTTTGTCCATCATAATGTTACTGTGGTGTCTTCTAATCCAAGGAAATGAAATACGAAAATCATAAGAATTCGCACCAAATTATGAATTAATCTAATTAAGTAATGAAATTAATAACGGTTTTAAAAAAAAATTACTTCATAGCATTTTTAGATTTTAATATTGTCTATACAATGGTATGTGTCGCAAGTAAAAGTGACTTCAACTTATAAAGTAGATGCACATTATATAGATTTTTCCCCTATATTGAGGCTTTTATTTGAACACAGGTTTCATGTATAGTATAATAGTAAAAT
Organism: Agonopterix alstromeriana; assembly: GCA_963924505.1. Classification (NCBI taxonomy): domain Eukaryota; kingdom Metazoa; phylum Arthropoda; class Insecta; order Lepidoptera; family Depressariidae; genus Agonopterix; species Agonopterix alstromeriana. The sequence goes on from OZ004684.1 coordinate 2,036,113, forward strand.
TTGTTCAGTGTAATGGTCTGAATCACCCCTTTAAAGAGGCATGTATCGCGTTTAAGTTTAAAACTTATAAATACAGGGCCTTAATATGCTGACGGTATTTTAAGGAAATGATTAGACCATCAAACTGAACAACTTTCTCAATGAAACCTTGTGATCGAGTCGCAAGCTCTCTTCATTATAGGCTGTCTATCACGTTTGATGTAACACTGTTTTGCAGACTCTCCAGGCAGTGAACAAGAGCGGCTCCAGCCTGACCTTGCATAGTGAAACTGGTCTATTGTCCTATATGCACACGATTCTCCTACATTATTACGTTTATAAAGACTTTGTTAAAGAAAGATGACTTAGGAAATATTAATACCTATAGTTGACCACTAGAAAAGGTCGATTTCGTGGGGTAAAAAGGGGTAGTCACAGATATTCTGAAACCTCAGAACATCCATGTTTCACTTGTAGTACCGAAACTCTGTCCAGTGTGACGGGGAGTGCACCCGTCGCCACTTATAATGGACAGTGGGTACAATACATGCCTCGAAATTGAAGCATGCAGGTTTCCTCACGATGTTTTCCTTCACCGAGAAGCCAGTGGTGTTACAAATAATACTAAAAAGTTCACAAAACAAGAATACGACGCAACTCAGAGTTTCTTAGAGTTTCTGACTGCATCTTCTCTACAACGGAACACCTACCAACGCCGTGGTAGAGTCAAAAATGACTTCAGAAAGCTTTCAATGTGATATCTACACTAATATTATAAAGAGAAGAATTTGTACCTATTTTTGTGTGTTTGTATGTTTGTAATGAATAGGCTCAAAAAGTACTGGGCCGATTTAAAAAATTCTTTCACCAATAGAATGCTACATTCTTCCAATTTGACATAGGCTACATTTCATTTTGAAAAAAATTAGGGATCCTCGGTAAAATAGACAATTGTCTACCCCGGGCGAAGCCGGGACGGGCTGCTAGTAATATATATTTTAAATAAAAATTTAAAATATTGAATTTTTTACACCAACAGGACAACAATGTAGGTAATTTATTGTACGCTAAAGCAGCAACTAGGTCCCAGCTAAACATTTAGCATTGCCCGAAAGCAGGGTGTACTACACTCTGGTCTCTTCTTACCGCACTTAGATAGAGGCGTGAAGATATTATGCTAGATGGATATATAAAACCGTTGGCGCGCTCCATACAAACAAAATCTGGTTATGTTTTCAATACTAACCAATCCTTTACATTTGTGAGACTTCCGTTAAAATATTATGGTTTCAAAGTTATCGTGGCTTAATTTTTTCCATACAATTTTTAAATTAATCCTAGCATTGAAACTACACATTGGTAGTATTGAAAATATAACTAGACTTCGTTTGTATGGACCGCTTATATCTTTAAAAATATCTTTCGAAGGTCTGTAGGTAATTAATTATTAAGCACCAGTAAAAAAATCAGTAAAAAAAAAGTCGTTCGTGGAAAAGAAAAAGGGGCCCATTAAAATGATAATGGACCTCTAAAAGTCGGTACTTAGTCAGATGCCGTATTTTCTGTTCATGACATAATTTTACGGAGTTTACTTTTTATTTGTTCGGTTCAAAATTAATTGACTCTATTTTTAACGGAGCTGAAAAGATTGGCTTTTATTTTATACGTCTTTGGACACTTGGAATGCAATCAGACTTTTGTATCGACCACTGCTGAAAATAGGTCAAACTCAAATTCAAAGAGCCTATTCCCACGTGACGTTTTCAGCGTCGCTTCCACGACGCAGCGTATTGAATGTTTTCATACAATTCGATTGAAAGGCTGTGTAGGTGACGCGACGCTGAAAGTGCCACGTGGGAACTGAAAGAGGCTCAAACTCAAAGCTCATTTTGGGACACATTTTTAACTCATCCTACCAAACCGATGGGTGTCCTACTGTATTTTGTCGCAGACTATATATGCTTAGATATGCCAAAATTAATCATGACGCGATGACGGGGACTTTCCATAATTGCCGTGCTTAGCAGGGGAATTGCTCTCTACACAAGTGAATGCCGAGTAGTGATGGATTGGTCGTATTACAGCCGTGAATTAAGGTTAATAATAATAAATATCTTGGACATTGTCACACAACTTATCTAGTCACATTTAAAGTACCAGAATCTAGCCTGGACTTGTACTATGATGACTAGACAACGATATAGAATACATTTATAGATACAAACGTCCATGAGTCCGGTACAAATATTCATATCCATCATACAAATATTTGTCCCTTACGGGATTCGAACCCGCGACCCTTTGGCACAGCAGGCAGGATTACTACCAAGTTTGATAAATGTATTTTAGTCCTCGCGTCACTACCACGAAATCTCTTCACAAAGATGGCAAGTGAACTCAAGGGCACGCCATCAACTCAACAGAAGAAGAAGTTTACGCGTGTCATTCGCAATTCGCACTAGCGGACTTCACATACGCAATCTTCAGCGGTTTCTTCTCTATTGTATTCCTTCACCGAAAAGCCAGTTCGTTTCACAAAATCATCATCATTAGCCTATATACGACCCATTACAGTGCACAGGCTTACCTTCAAGTAAGATGCATGGGTTTTAGTCCACCACGCGTGCCCAATGCAAATTGACAGATTTCATATATGCATCAGAATTTTTTCCGCAGCGTACAAACAGATTTCTTCGTTATATTTTCCTTCACCGTTTGAGAGCAGTTGGTATTACGTTACATAAGATAGAAAAACGCTATGGCCTCTTGTTAAATTACTTTTCTCGTATCTTTACAGGTGGACGGGGTATCCCTGCATGGTGTCACAAACCACAGGGCTGTGGCCCTTCTCCGAGATGCCAAGAGTCCAGTTGTACGATTGAAAGCCTTGAGGTGATTATTTCTTTTTTGACCCACCATTAATGTTGTTGGAACGGAAATCGTGGGGAAGAGAGGCAGAGGAAGACCTAGAAAGAGCTATCTAGCACTGGTGAAAGAAAAGGTTGATGTCGTGTGGTATCAAGAACTCAAGGAACTAGACAAAGAGACAGGATTGTCGAATACTCTATCGAGAAGGTAGCTCTTAAATAAGATAATGACTATTCATCAGCATCATCAGCCCGTATAAACTCTCTGCAGGGAATAAGACTCTTCCCCATTTCATCCTTCTTGGTCCTGTGCCAATCGCATCCCAGTCTTACTGATACTTTTCCTGATGTAGTCAACCCACCTGGCTGCCGGACGACCCACTCCTCTTTTTCGTAATCTGGGCACCACTCTGTTAAGGCTTTGCTCCACCTGTAATTACTTCAACAAGCTACGTGTCCTGCCCACCGCTATTCGGTCCCCAACGTCCTGCAGTTTAGTTCGACCGCAGATCTCGACGTTTATGACGTGGTTAAGAAGGATGATACCTAGTGCACTCCATGGCTCTCTGTGCTACTTTAATTTTGTCCATAGTTTCCTTCGAAAGCGTCCATGTTTCGGCTCATTTCGAGATTGATGACTAATATTGTTGTCAAATTAACTTGAGAAACATTTATCTCCAGATACCTCAGAGGGGCAGGCTTCGAAAAGCTCCAGAAAGCGTTAGCAGCTCAGGATGGTAGGAGATCACCGATTGCGCCGCCAAGCCCTTCCGTCACTTCACTTGCCAAATATAGTTTTAGTGTGGTGAGTTCACTAATATTCTATATTTAAGTCTGATAAGTTCACAAATAAATTCTATTTTAGTTTGATGAGGTTACCAATGCTAGTAGGACATTTTATCACTGCAACTTTTCTCATTTCACTTTTTATATTATTTATGCGTTGGGTTCATAAAAGATTAGGAACTTTATTTTTATTGTTATTATTTGTTAGAGACTATCATTATTGTTAGAGTCATTGGAGCCTAAGGATGCGATTGCCATACTGCACCACGCGGGCCAAGTGCGGTTTGTTGGAGGCTAAATTAGTGGTCAGCTCTGCTAACAAAGTATATCCAAACCGCTTTAATAGCCGTCTAGCCTGGCTTAACGAATAGATAGCTACATCGTCATCTGACTGCATAAAATGATGTACAGTTTAAAATGGGACCAATCATATTATGTCATAAAAGCCGAAAGTCGTGAAGACCGGGTTTTATGAAAATATATCAACAAATCAAAGGAAAGGTCCCGACTGGATAGTCTCCTCTTAAAATAATTTAAAAAAAAATAATTTAATAAAATAAATTATATCGATTTCCGCAATTATTCATATTGTATTCTTTTTCTTTTTCTCAGTACGACGAATCTACAGTAATAGAAGCGGAGCCGGAGTCGGAAGTACAGCCGCACCGCCCATCGCCAAATTCTCCTTCCGAAGAGGCCGAGATCGTGATAGGCCGAGAGGACGAGCTCGCCGAGCGTGAAGTTCGAAGAATACAGGACAAATGGCGGGACATTTTAGCTGGAGAGCGGGACTGGCCGGGACATCAGTATCAGTATGATATTGTTGTAAGTACTGATATAAATTAATAACTTATTAAGGCGATCGTTGGCGTAGTCTTCTTCTTCTATCGAGTCGATGGCATGTCATTATAAATCTTTCCAGCCCAGAATTTTGTTACACGGATAGCATTTTTGGCAGCGTTCATAAGCTCCTGTGTAATGTGACCGAGGTAATGTAATTTCCGAGTTTTATATAGTTTTTAGGATTTCTACTCTCTTGTTCATCCTCTGCAGGGCCACCTCGTTGCTAATTCTGTCCGTTCATGATATCTGTAGGGAACGTGGCCTACCGGTGTTTAATTCGGCTCCGCTGGAGAGGTTTTAGTGGACAGTAGTTTTTCTGGTGGCAGGAGTGGTTCGATGTAAAGGAAAGTCTTGTTTGCAGCACTCGAGGTTTATTTTAGTGATTTTTACACCAGAGTTCACGCACAAGCACCGTACCAATATGGAAGGAGGAAACGGAAACATAACTTTTTAATTACTACATTTTATGTTGGTGTTGCCAACAATATCTTCAACATCCTGCTGTATACCCAGATCTCAAAAGCCTCAAGTCGTTTGCACATGATTTAAGTGATATAGTAGTGCCCAATTAAAAACTGACACATTTGAAAATAATCATAAACTTACGGTGAAGGCCAAGCTTTTTCTCGACCGATGTCTCTATCTCTAGATAGGTCGAGAGGACGAGTTAGGTTTTGAGAAATTTTACGGAGTCTTCATATGGCCAAAAAACGGGGCTGGCAGGGACAACCTCATCAGATATTATCTTCTGTGATCTTTCTTGTGGAGGCCGAGCTTATTCTAGGTAGCGGTCGAACTCGAGGAGAGCGTAAGTTCGAAAGACATCATGTCCTAGATAACTATCCAAATTTGCACTCCATTTTGTGTGGCAGATTATGAATATACGCTATACCCTGTAAGTTAAGACCTTATTGTACCATATTCTTGCAAATAAAATGAGTTTCGACTTTATTCTATTCTATCATTTTGTAATTAAATGATGGGATCTAGTTCTCATAATAGAGGCTTCAGTTTCAAGTAGATTGTGCCTCTTGAGCGTTATTTTATATTTAATACATGTAATCTAGCATCGATAAGCTTCTATCATCATATTTTATCGATAATGCTTGCGGCAGATAAAAGCATCTAGATTAAAAATAATAGGTACCTAATACGATGCAAATCTCTGATCGTAATAATAGATTTGTATTTGCCATCGTGGTGGAGAGATTTGCCAATCAGCTTTAGATGATTGCTGATTTCCAGGTTGCGCCGGATGTATCGGTGGTCCAGGAGTGCGATTTTTGAAACTGATACTTTGAACTTACTGATTTGACTTTCAAAAATTATAATTCAGGAGTGCGATTTTTGAAAGTTAAATCAGCAGTTAGAAAGATGCATATCGCCTTAGAAATTTTGACATTTTCAACTGCTGAGTTTCGAAAATCGCACTCCAGTATGTTACTTGTTCAAGTTTAACTTTAACGTAACAATTAAAAAATTATCTAAGGGCTTTTGCAATGATAGGCCATACGGAACAGAGCTAGCGACTCATCCATGAGGTGGCGTTTCGATTCCTGGCCTGTAGGTACTACTAAGTTCTACGGAATGTATGTACGGTTGTATTTATCATTATCAATAGCTCGGCGGTCAATGAAAACATCGTGAGGAAACCTGCATACCCGAAAATGAAAAGAAAATGCCATAAGTTTGGACGTATGCGTAAAACATGACATGTGTGAGCATGGGGCGAACACAAAGGACCAGCGATCGTCGCAGTGTTACATAACGACCCTTGCTTGCAATAGCCGAACCAACAATTAATCAAGGCCTTTTGCTGTTATGTCCTCTTCAATCTCTGATTTCATGTTCTTTTTGTTCCCAGGTTGGTACAATAATGAAGGAGAAAGACAGTGGACTGGGTATATCTCTGGAAGGAACTGTGCGGGTCGTATCAGGCAAAGAGGTACAAGCGAGGCACTACATCAGAGCCATAGCTCCACATGGACCTGTCTCCAAGTTGGGCATTTATAATGTAGGCGATGAGTTGCTCGAGGTGAGTTCTACAACATGTTAATGAATAAGCGCAAAATCTCATACACCCCAACTGATTTATAACAAAATAATTCGTTTGAAACAATAATTACATTATTTTGCTTATTCACATTTTTAGTTTTCAGGCAAAAATGATTTGTTATCATTTCAACAATGAATGAAAGTGCTAACGTGCTCATGGATACATTTTAAGAATCTTGTTCTGGTAGTAAGTAGGATGAGAGTGCCCGAGTGTTGGGTTGAGATCGAGTTTAGTAAATTTAAAATTATACAAACAAATTGTTTAATATTTTGAAAAAAAATACCTATGTTAAAACCATGATAATTCGATTTTGCTCTCGATTCTAAACAAACTACTTTCTAGTTTTGCGTTAATTCATTAACACGTTGCATAATTCTAAAAAACCTACTTTCTAGTTTTGCGTTAATTCATTAACACGTTGTATAAATCTAAAAAACGTTAATGCCATGACACAATACAATAATATTTTTCATAATTAATGGACTTCTTGCTTGTGCGTTAGCACCGCATTTCCGCCAGTGTCAAGTGGTTTGAGGGAGTATCTATCCAATCTCGAGGATTGTTTTTCCGTAAGAACACAACTGAGAAGGATTGCGGAGCCTCGTGGCAGGCTGAAACGCAAACCGCGCGAACACCACGCGAAAGACAAGTGTTCGGGTCAAACCCTGCAACGTGACTCTTCATTAAAGTTAATCCTCCATTAAATCTCTTGCTAGCTTTTATTACGTCAACAAGACAAAAAGTGAAAGCAAGATATTTAATGGAGGATTAACTTTAGTGAACGCCCATGCAACTGACAGTCAGTCTCTTAGTCAAATCGTATGTCAAAAATTTATTCGACTCCAGAAATCGTGTGCAGGAAAGAAACTTCAAATTGAGCTAAGGGCTGTGCACACCCATACGAGTATCTCCCCTTTCTCTAACTACGCCCATGTTAACTTGATTCAATATTTTGCCGTTTCAAGTCCATGGTCTACATCGATTAGTATCTAAGCTCATGACGAACATGAAAGAAATCTAAAAATATCTACAAAATGTTTCAGGTAAACGGTTGGAGAGTACTAGGCGCCCATCATGTGGAAGTGGTGACGCGACTTAGGGCCGTGACGTCACCGGTGTTGTTGGTGTGCGTGAGGAAGCGAGACGAAGAACCAAAGATAAAGAGCGATCCTAATAATTTTGCTAGGGTGAGTTCAGTTTCGATTATTATACAGGGTCCAACGTAATATGCTGTCAGTTTTTTTAGAGGATGATCAGACCATCAAACGGACCAACATCGAAATCACGAAAAAAACAAATCTGCTGTCCCATACATTTGGCTCGAGTAGGTTTGCAGTTTTGCAGGCAAAGTTACTCGTCACTGGACCACCACGGCATGCTTTAATGTTTCAATAATCCATAAAAGCTATAGGTATAGGGTCCTTCTTAATATGCTGAAACTTTTTTTTAGGGAATTGATCGGACCATCAAACTGAACAACTTTCTCTATGGCACCAACATAGAAATCGCGAAAAAAAATCTGCCATTCCATACAAAACTGCAAACCTACTCGAGCCACATGTATGAAACGATTTTTTTTTCGCGATTTCCATGTTGGTTTCATAGAGAAAGTTGTTCAGTTCGATAGTCTGATCATGCTCTAAAAAACTGTCAGCATATTAAGTTGGACCCTATACCTATACAACGTGTTAATGAATTAACGCAAAACTAGAAATTAGTTTGTTTAGAATCGAGAGCAGAATCGAATTAAATCATTTTTTCAACACAGACATTTCAACATCATTTTTTTCAAAACATTAATTAATTTGTATGTAAAATTTGAAGTTTTCTGTACTCGATCTCAACTCACCGCATGGGCACACTCTACTTACTTACTACCAAAAAAGATTCTTAAAATTTATCCACGAGCACGCTAGCGCTTTCATTCATCGCTGAAATGATAAATCATTTTTGCCTGAAAACTTAAAATGTGAATAACTTTAAATTTTAAGTATCATAATACTGAATTTATTTTTTCATTCTAATTATTTTGTTCTAAATCAGTTGGGGTGTATGAGGTTTTGCGCTTATTTATTAACATGTTGTATAAGATTTTCATCACACTGAAGTAACCAATATCTACAACGATCAACATGTAGTTATATTGATGTATAAGCACTTCAATATCGACTCTAAGAAATCATCTGGCGACCTGCCAAATTGCTTGTCATAGTTTTGAGCAGTCCATTATTTTCGGCCTTCTGTCGATTTGGAGAGTTGTGTGGTCGATGGTCAGTTGTATTGCTTTATTAATTATTAATACATAACTGTCTCAGCTTGCAAGATCATAAAGGTATATCAACCTACGCATTTAGCAATTCACTAATTTTCTTTCTTTATTTTCTACGCATTTAGAAAAAGCCGTGGTGGTCCGGTGGCGAGTAACCTTGCCTGCCGTGCAGGAGGCGATGGTTCGATTCCCGTCCAGGCCGACTCGTACCAATGAGTTTTTCGGAATTTATGTACGATTTGTAACACCACTGGCTTTTCGGTGAAGGAAAACATCGTGATGAAACCTGCATGCTTCAATTTCGAGGCATGCGTTGTACCCACTGTCTATTACAAGTGGCGACGGGCTCACACCCCGTCACACTGGACAGAGTTTCGGTACTAGTGAAACGTGTATGTTCTGTGCTTTCAGAATATCTCTGACTACCCCCTCGGGTAATATAGTCGTGAGCATATGCTGTGCTATGCTATATCACACAAGCGATTTCTGAGTCTAGGCGATGTTGTAAGTGGACCACCACGACGTTGTGACTGAATCGCCGCGATACTGATTGATCTCAGAAATATCGTGCTATGTAGCGGCATATCAGCGCCCGCGGCATGATGGCGCTATAAATCTATATCGCGCCTTAGCTCCCTTTCTTATTGCGCGCGAATGAACAAGTTAGTAGGCGCGATAAAACGTTTATCGAGGTACCATGCCGCGGGCGCAGATATAGTTATATAGTTTCTTCAACGCCTACGTCCAAAAATAGTTTTGGTACTTCCTCCGTACTTTTTGGAAAGCGATTGTTTAAAAAAAAGTTTAAACCAGAGAAAACGTGCGTTAAATGATGATGATGATGATGATGGATGGGGTTGATGATCATCACCATCATAATTATCACCTAAAGGAATGTGTTAATTCTACCATCTTAATAGTACATTAGAGTAGCCAATGTTTTCGTAAAGATAGAACTAAAATCACATTAACCATTTGGTAACTGCCGGCTCCCTGAGGAGCGACCTACCCATTGTTATCTATTGTGTCTTGTTTAGCCGAGTACCGGCGGTTAATAGTTACTCAAGTTTTCGTATTTAATGCGTATCCACCCGGGAACACGGCGCTCCATACTAGTCGATGTGAACGAGCGTGTGGCTCCGGTTAGAATTTAAAAATGAGATGAATTTTTATGAATTTTCAAAAAATAAGAAAACCAAATCATTCTATGTTGTGTGATACTGTAAATTTTCATTTTCTTCCGATCAATAATGTAAGAGTAAAATGGTTACAACTGAAAAAAAGGGGTATTCAGGTTAGGAATAAAACCGAGATATTCTTCTAATATTCTTTTATTTGCACAATAAGAAAACGCCATACATTCACAGTGAACAAGGACGAAGGAAGTGACCGATAGCGACACCTACCGGTGACAAAATTAAGTACTACACAAGGGACAAAGAATCTGCCCATACAGCCACATCTTAGGGTGTTTTTAAATTTAACTCAACACTCCCACTAAATTTCAAATACATTAGATCAGATTCTTTATCCACAACTATTACTTACAGTTTACATAAGAATTACAAAATACTAGTTATCTGTTCCCTTAGAAATGCAAATCTTTGAGTAGGCAATGGTTTTGTAAGAATGTCTGCTAACTGGAAATTACTCGGAACATATTTAATTTCAATTAAACCATGCTCTACTTTTTCTCGTATATAATTGTATTTCACATCAATATGTTTAGTGCGTTTGTGGTAAACAGGGTTGTGAATCAGTTTAATAGCACTCTGATTATCAACACATAACGTCACACAGTTATGGAATTCTCCCAAATCACATAAAAATTGTTTCAGCCAGAGAGCTTCTTTCGCAGCTTCACAGGCAGCTACAAATTCTGCTTCAGTAGTAGAGAGAGCAATAGTCTTTTGCTTCTGACTTGACCATGTTACAGGACCTCCATTCATTAAGTAAATGTAACCGGTAGTCGACTTCCTTGTATCAATATCACCAGCAAAATCGGAATCAGAATAGCCGATCAAACTATTGCTGTCTCCATATCTTATACACAAATCCTTACTATTACTTATGTACCTTATCACTCTTTTAAGAGCATTAACATGTTGCATACTTGGGTTATTTATATATCTACTTAACACATTTACAGTAAATGATATGTCTGGCCTTGAGACTGAACACAAAAACAATAATGAACCTATTGCCTCTCTAAAAGGAAAGTTTACAACCTCATCATCATCATTCTTTGTAATAATAACATTTACATCTGCGGGAGTACTTGCAGGGTTGGCATCACACATATTAAACCTTTTTATAATTTGTTCAATATACTTTTTCTGATGTATACAAATACAGTTCTCAATTTTACTTATTTCCATGCCCACAAAATATGATAATTCTAACACTTTTATTTGGAATTCCTGTCTCAAATAATCAATAATGTTTGTTATCAGTTGGTCACTTGGTGACAGAATAAGTGCATCATCTACATAAATTATTAGAATAGCTTTTACATTGTTAAAACTTCCAATATAAACACAGTTGTCAGCCTGAGATTGAATAAAATCATATTTCTTTAAAAATTCAGTAAACTTTTTATTCCAGCATCTGGATGCTTGCTTTAACCCATACAACGACTTGTTCAATCTCAAAACTTTATCCCTAGCTACAGTCACACCATCAGGAATTTCTAGATAAATTTCCTCATTGAGGTCCCCGTTTAGAAAGGCAGTCTTAACATCAAACTGTTTAACTTTTAAATTGTACTTAGCAGCAAGACTAAGAAGTATTCTGATAGAATCATACCGAGTAGTCGGTGAAAATGTTTCCTGATAGTCTAACCCTTTTACCTGAGTGAATCCTCGGGCACATAAACGAGCCTTGTAACGTGTGATTCTCCCGTCAACATCACTTTTTACTGCAAACACCCATCTAGATGTTATAGTCCTTTGATCTATTCGTTTAACAGGACTCCAGGTCTGATTTTCTTCATGGGCAGCCAGTTCTTCTTCTATAGCCTTGGACCATTCATTTCTCTCTGGAGAATTTACTGCCTCTTCATAACATGTTGGTAATATCATCTCAACAATGTTTGCTTCCAAATTTCTATTTCTTCGGGGTCTCAAGTTAATATTGTTACGTACAACATCTTCTAACTCCTGTGACGGTTCATATGTAGTATCATCACTACCGCAGCTAATCAAACTATCCTCATTTGATGAACCTTCTGGTGATGTACTTTCTTCATTCTGAGGAATTACAATGTTTTCTTCTTCATTTCGATCTTCGTTTATACATATTCTTGCAATATTCTTTCTAATGTCTGGAATTTTATTTTCATCAAAATTTACATTTCTTGATATTTTTATTTGTTTTGTTATCGGATCAAACATTCTGTAGTTACTATTATCATAACCTACTAATATCATCTTCTCACTTTTCTTTTCGAGTTTAGTTCTCAACTGATCAGGAATATGGACATAACCTTCACATCCAAACACCTTTATGTGTTCCAAATTTGGTTTTACACCATTCCAATTTTCAAACGGAGTTTTATTGACCGTCTGACTAGAGGAAGTTCTGTTCAATAAATATACTGCACAGTTGATGGCTTCCGCCCATAAACTCAATGGAGTATCTCGTGCATACAACATTGATCTAGCGCTTTCAACTATGGTTCGCATTTCCCTCTCAGCACGTCCATTCTGCTCCGGGGTGTATGGAGCAGTACATTCATGGATTATACCCTCCTTATCCATAAACTCTTTAAAGGCATTATTTACATATTCTCTGCCATTATCAGTATGTAATATCCTCACATTATGTTGAAACTTATTGTTTATAATAGCATTATACCTCGTAAAGTATTCCAAAGCCTCACTCTTGTTCTTCATGAAATATACATGCCGATAACTAGTTGCTGCGTCTTTAAATAATATAAAGTATCTCATACCTCGGATCGATGTGTGACTCATGGGTCCGCATACGTCGCTGTATACTAAGTCACCTGGCTGTAGTTCTCCTCGAACAGACTTCTTAAACGGTAAACGGCTTTGTTTTCCATATGCACACGCTTCACATGTAAAGTCTATATTCTTGTCGTTGATTTTTAGTCCATCAACTACACTGTTAGCACTCATATTTTTAATTTCCTTGAGATTTACATGTCCTAGTCTCTCATGCCACACTTTCAGATCACTTTGAACCAAGTTACACATCTCAGGAATCACTGTCTTTATGTTTAGTTCATACAAGTTATTATTTTTCAATGTTGCACTCATGACCATTACATTGTCTTTGTAAATAGTAGCACTGGTGTTCTTCTTAACAATTGTGAAACCTTTACGCATCACTATGCCCTCCGAAAACAAATTTCTTCGTAAATTAGGCACATACAGTACTTCATCTAGTATACTGTTCTCCCACTGACCATTGACATATCGTTTAATCAAAACATTTCCTTTTCCTAATACTTGTAGGGTCTGTTTGTTTCCCAGGCTCAACGACTTTTCACATTCTTCAAATTCTTGAAATATTTCTCGTCTAAAGGTCATATGAGCCGATGCACCGCTATCCATTATCCAAGTATTTTCTTCTGTAGCACTGTTGCCATTATCTTCAACATTGAATGCTAGCATTGTACCTTCTTCATCAAGAGGTTTTCTAAAATTCTTCTTAGGAGCACGGCATTCATTTGCAAAATGCCCCCTCTTTCCACAGTTGTAGCATTCAAAGCGATGACGTGAGAATTTGTTTTGATTTTGATTGTTGCTTCTTTCACTACTAACGGAATCCATCGGGTTTTGTTTATTCTGTTTTCCTTTTTGATTGACAACTACAAGAGCAGTTTCATTTTCTTCTTCACATGTGATACTAGCCTCTTCATCCAAGAGACGGGCTGTCAGATTGATTATAGTCTGTTTTGTCGCATCCATCGACATCCAAGCCTGCCGAAAAGATCTATATTTTTGGGGTAATGTTCCCAAAATCTTCGTAATGATGGCTGTATCACTGAGGCTTTCACCGCACTCTTTTAGTTGTTTTGCCATGTTCTCAATTTTCGAGATGTGTTGAGCAATGCCATCACTAGGCGCCATTTTGTACTGGTAAAATCTCTCATGAATCATCATTTTCTGTAATTCGCTTTTCTGTTCATACACCGACTCCAACTTATTCATAATTTCAAGGGCAGTATCACAATTTTCCACCAGAGTTATCTGGTTTAGATCCATGGACGAAGTGATGATGAACATCGCCATCCCGTCACTTTTTAGCCATTCACTTGAGTTTAAAACTGGTTTAACAGTAGTAATATCTATACCTTTTGCCTTCAAACAACATCTTATTTGAAACTTCCACTGTTTGAAATTGTTTCCATTAAATTTATCCACATTCATTGACCTCGCCGCTTCCATTTTGAGGTTATGATGACAAAACGTGTCTTAAAAAAATCTTCTTAGAACTTGTGAAGTATCTTCTTTACTGTCTTCTGAGCTTCCTGGGCCCATAACCTATTCAGGTTAGGAATAAAACCGAGATATTCTTCTAATATTCTTTTATTTGCACAATAAGAAAACGCCATACATTCACAGTGAACAAGGACGAAGGAAGTGACCGATAGCGACACCTACCGGTGACAAAATTAAGTACTACACAAGGGACAAAGAATCTGCCCATACAGCCACATCTTAGGGTGTTTTTAAATTTAACTCAACAAGGGGTGACTTTAGATTCCTTTTTCTTCAGTTTCATTTAAATAGATTTCATCTCCTCAGTGTAAAAATTCCTTTTGTAAACTCTTTAATTTTTATTTCCAGGCAAACGTTCTTGGCGGTAGTCTCCAAGATCTACTTGCACCACCACAAAGACTGATAAAAGCGAAGTCTGAAAGTTCTGTGGCTTCACTCTGCAGCGCTGCCACTGTCATGTCTGCGGGCCATGATCATGATGGTGAGTAGAGTAGACCTTACGTTGATTATGAGTAGGCCTTGAGTAGACCATGAGTAGGTAATGAGTAAATCATGTATAGACCGTGAGTAGACCATGTTAAGACTACGAGTAGACCAAGACAGGACTTAAATCAGACTATGAGTAGATAATGAACAAATAATGATTAGATCATGAATAGACTGTGAGTAGAACATGAGGAGACCACGAGTAGACTGTAAGTAGATCATGACTAGACCAAGATGGGACTTAGAGTAGCGTAGCATAAGCATATGCTTACGACTATATTCCCCGAGGGGGTAGTCAGAGATATTTTGAAACCTCGAAACATCCACTATTCACTTAGAAATGATGTAAACAGACTGTGAAGTAATCGCGAATAGGTAATGAGATCATGAATAGACAGTGAGTAGACCATGAGAAAAGTATGAGTAGACCATAAATAGATCGTGAGTAGACCATGACTCGGTAAAGAGTGGACTGGCAGTAGACCGTGCTTTAGACTGAGTAGACCTTTAGTAGACCATTAATTGACCAAGAATAGACCAAATGTTATATTGTATTGTCATGTTTTGACAATATTTTGACTCTTTCGCATATCGGTAAGATAGCAAGAATAAACTTATTGAAAGCTTTCTCAAATCAACGACTTTCCAAATTTTCCAGAATTCTGCACAGATGACTTGGAGAGGAATAGGTCAAGATCCTTGGAGCCTCTCAGTGGTCTCGCTATGTGGAGCGACCATATAGACTACATCCAGCTCTTGAAGGAAGATCGAGGACTTGGCTTTTCAATATTAGACTATTTGGTAAGCGTTAACAGCATGTTATATAGATCTTACGTACCTACCTAGTCCATAAACAAATTAAATTTTATTCCTTTTTTTTAAAATGACAATTACAGCGTTGCTCAGGGAGCAGTTACTGCTTTTTTACTGCGGACTGTTGGAGGGACCACGAAGGGTCTACCGAGCCAAATGAATTAACTTAAGCAAACGACCTAGGGGCACCCAGAGGGGTACAGACCTCGGCATAGGACGTTATTTTGGGTAGCAGGGATAGGTGAGAAGCGGCCTGGGATGTGCCTGTAGCGTCTGTAGACGCCAGATGAGAAAGGAGTGGGCCGAGGTCGCACCTGTCCCCGCCAGCGGGGTCGTATTCGATTTTTATTCTTAAAATACAACCTCCAACTAAAGGCCACTAAAAAGATTTTTTTTTGGCATTCTCTAAATAAACATACCTAGTGTTTGGTGTCTGCGCTCTATAATCAGAAAATCTTGATAATAATAACACAGTTTATTCTTTATTTGAATACTAAACCGAAGGAAGTACCTAATTATCAACAAAGGTGAGATGTAATTGTTTTTCAGTATATAAAATACACAAATGGAGAAACTCTCGCATATAGATATTGGGCAGTGTTCTCTCTGAAATGAATAAATATATATGGCAAAGCATTAAAAAAGGTAATAATCATAGCCTTAGATGTTTAACATGTGCCTAAATGAGTTGCCCGCACTATAAAATGGTAATATAAAAGCAAGGTAATTGCCCGGCATTCACATAGTCACGCACCATCTAGTGTACGTGCTACACGCTTTGACTATTTATGTGGACTGGTTACGCGTGTAATTCTACTAACAAACATTTCTGCCACTTTTTGCGGGGGGCGAAGTAACATGAAATCCGCAACTTTGGATTTTATTCCCCATAACTTTAGATTCTAATTTTGAACGTTAAAAATCATGAAAAGTAGTCTCGTGTGAACCCCAAACGTTCTAAGTTCGAAGTTATTATTTCGCAATTATAGGCTGTCTCGTTTAGTGATAAGGTGTAAAATTGAATGTAAGTGCACAAGATCAATTGTGCTTATACCGTGGCAGAGGGGAAATGCTACCACAAGGCTAGTCCTTATAATAATTAGTCAAAGGCTACACGTCACTAAATCACGCCATTTTAAAGTGCAGTGATGTGCGTATGAGACGCGTCTATTCGTAAAGCGTCATTGATCACAGCTGCTTCATTTTATAACATGTTTTATTTCTATTCCAGGACCCATCAGAACCAGGCTGTTCAGTCATAGTAGTCAGATCAGTGGTGGCCGGAGGAGCGGCCGCTGCAGACGGGCGACTAGCTCCGGGCGATCGGCTCATATCTGTGAACGGGCTGGATGTGTCGCGCAGTCCACTGGCCACAGCTGTCAGTGCTATCAAGGGCGCGCCTAAAGGTGAGTAGACCGTGGTCTTCTCAGTAGACCATAAAAGACCGTGATGAAAATGAGTGGATTATAGTCCAATAATGATGATAACGTTAAGGGCTGTATTTTAAAGCGATCTTTGGATCAAAAGACTAGAGTAGACCATTTGAGAAATTTACTTTACTGTTGGAAATATATTTTAGGATATCATTGTAGATTAAAGGATCGATGTTTTACGAAAAACGCTGAATATGATAGTTAGAACTATTAAAATCGCGCCTAAAGGAGAGGAGATAGAAGAAAGTCGCAGTAGACCTTAGTAGACTGGCAAGAAATGTATAGTTATTAGATTTTCACTTACACCACCTGCCTCCCAAATAGAGTTGAACCTTAGCTGGCAGCACGGAATCACTTTTTTGACGCTCTATTCCTTTCTGTCGCTCATTTTTCTGTTTGCATAGGAACGTCATTGTCTAGAGCAAGAAAGGTCGAAGCACTGCCGGCGCTGCTGCGATCTTTCTCGCTCTAGCAAATGACGTTCCTATGCAAACAGAAAAATATAGAGCTTGAAAAAATTCGATTCCGCGCTGCCAGATGAGACTTAACCCTTACACCTATCTAGAGTAAGTCCCTAAACGTTTGTACCCCGCGGGACGGTCGCGCACAATCTTGTCTATCTATTTATGATTGCACGCATCCTCTACATGCAACTGTGTGAGAATGATCTTTAAAAGATAGCTGATAATAAACACTGTATTTAAATATTTACACTCAAACTAACGATACGCTAGTCAAATAAACTGATGATAACGGTACGTGAAGTTACGAATGTTTTTATTTAGGTGTAAGTTTACGTCGTAACGTAACCTACAAAAAAACCGCAAATCGATCCACACGATAGCCGTTCGGCACACATGTATTTTAGGTCAGAACAATCATTTTGACTGGACTGAAAATCTGCTGTTTCATACATTTGAGTCGAGTGGGTACAGCTGTTTTTAATGGGGCAGCAGATTTTTTTTTGCGTTTCCTGTCGGTGGCTCCATAGTGAAAGTTGTTCAGTTTGATGGTCTGAACGGAAAGCAAATACCGTTTCGGTATTTGCTAGGCTGTCAATTACACCCTGTATACAAGGTGTTACAAAAATACGAAAAAACACTTAAGGGTTTAGACCATCAAACTTAACAACTTTCACTGTGGGACCAATAACGAAATCGCAAAAAAAAAATATCTGATGTTCCATACTAAACTACAAATCTACTCGAGCTAAATGAGACAGCAGATTTTTTTTTCGAGATTTTTATGTTGGTCCTAAAGTGAACGTTTTTCAGTTTGATGGTCTAAACAACCCCTTAAAAGTATTAAATGTTTATTTTTACTTTTGTAACAATCTGTATACCGTTGTAAATATCCTTTAATGAAATAAATCCTTTTTTTTGCAATGTTATGTGTACAATAAAGTGTTAAATAAATATAAATGGACCGTGTTAAGCAGATAACATCCAATCAACTAAATGCAAAATGTGGGTTGGATCTTTTCTGCTTAAGAGGATATAATTCGGAGCGCGCTCTATACAAACGTACTATGGTGATATTTTTAATACTAACCAATGAAACTCAATGAAATTTTTCAGAATCAATCTAAAAACAAATTTTTATGCTTGTATAGAGTCAAATTTTCGTTAAAATGTATAGTTTTAAAGTTACAGTGCCTCAAAGATTTCCTTAAAAATCTTAAATTAATCCTAGCATTGAAACTGTATATTTTAACGAAAATCGTTCTCCATACAAGCATAGATATTTGTTTCAAGATTGTTTCAACAAAATTTCATTGAGTTTAATTGGTTAGTATTGAAAATATCACCACAGTAAGTTTGTATGGAGCGCGCTCCGAATTATATCCTCTTAACAGGGTCCTAATGATATTCGTAGCTCCACAATAAAACTTATATTTATGAGGGGAAAGACTTAGTCCAGGCAAATAACACGGTAAATTTAAGGATATAAGGAAAACAGATGTTTCAGTATGATTCGTGTTGTTGTGTTTGTTAGACGTTATGCAAATTAGTTTGTGGTTGGTATTTGTGATTATCTAACTAGAATTTAACTAAGATTTTTATCCTGTGGGATTCTTGAGAGGCGACTTAGTGATAACTTTTCTGTTTTTATGTTTATTCTATGATGTACAGGGTCCTTTTCAATATGCTGACACTTTAAATATGCTCACGCTCAGACCATCATATTAAACAACTTTCGCGAAGAAAAAACAGCTGTCCCAAACAAAACTACAAACCTACTCGGGTCAAATGTATGGGGCAGTAGATTTTTTTTCGTGATTTCGATATTGGTCCCATAGAGAAAGTTGTTCAGTTTGACGGTCTGAGCATCCCCATAAAAACTTTCAGCATATTAAGAAGCACCCTGTCTAGACTGTGATGATGATGACGATTAATTAATACAATTTAGCTTTTATTGCGTAACTAAGTACTATTATCCTCAGCAACGCGGTGAATACATAAAAGTAAACACTCAAGCCAATTTAAATACCCTGATTTTATAACATTTACCTTAAGATTGTATTTACGAAAGTTATTGTATTATTTTATTCTAAGGCGCAGTTTATACAGAAGAGACGTGTAGCGGTGGCGGATAGTCAAAGTAACACAATTATAAACCTTATAGTACGTAGCATAGCGTCGTTAGGAGAATTACGCCCGCGACGCGACGTCCAGGCGACGTCACCTGGAGGCGCGGACACGATTCTCCTTTACGACAAAAACGACGCGATACTAAGTACTATAAGGTTTATATTGTGTTACTTAGATTATCCGCCACGGCCACACGTCTCTTCAAAATACTAGTTCTTATACAATGTGTTAATAAATAAGCGCAAAACCTCATACACTCCAACTGATTTATAACAAAATAATTCGATTGTAACACTAATTTCATTTTTTTGATAAGTAAAATTTAAAGTTATTCGCATTTTAAGTTTTGAGGCAAAAATGATTTGTTATCATTTCAGCAATGAATAAAAGCGCTAACGAGCTTATGCATACATTTTAAGAATCTTGTTTTGGTAGTGAATAGGCTGAGTGTGCCTGTGCGGTGGATTGACATCGAGTTCAGAAAATTTTAAATTTTACAAACAAATTATTTCATATTTTGAAAAATGTAACCTATGTTGAAAACTTGATGATTCGATTCTGCTCTCGATTCTAAACAAACTACTTTCTAGTTTTGCGTTATTTCATTAACACGGTGTATACAATTCTTGTTACAGGAGTAGTAACTATTGGAGTAGCAAAACCACTTCCATGCAGCACAGTGGTTGGTGGAGAAAAAGCTAATGGACATAGCATACAGAGCAGTCAGGTATGTAAATAACATAAATAATTAAAAAAACAAATTTAAATTCACCTCGGGATTTTAAATTCTATTAAATTAAGAAAAAAACATAATAATAAAAGTTTTTGGTTAAAAATGTGTGTGATTAAAATAAAAAAAAAATAAAAAAATTGTGTGTGTGTGCGTGTGTGATTTATTGTACACTGAGGGGAAAAAGGTGTAAGTTGAAAATGATTTAATTTAATAAGGCTTTTTCTTTGACGCTTAGAGCAGTGTTTCTACCTGTTTAAAAAATAGCATGCAGTTTTTTAATAAATACTTTTTTCTTTTTTTTTTCTTGTACAGTAAAGGGAAAAAACCGCTCTAAGATTTTTTTAACGTTTTATTTTAAATTGAATTCCATTCTCAATGTTGTAAGTGTGATTTCCCTTTAGTGTACAATATTTTGCATGCTTCATATTAAATAAATAAAAATTATTGCTTAAGTAATTTCGTACATTGATTGATCATTATCATTAAAATACAGGGTGTTTAAAAATTAACTCATTCTAAAACATTTGATTCCGGAAAGAACTTATTATATGAAAAATAATTATAACACGTCACAGAAAGCACAAAATACTTTGTTCATAGTTAAAAACTGATCTTTTAAATTAACTAGCTAATTAATTATTTTTATATAGGATTTGGTTAAGTCAATGTTAGCTTATTTGACAGATCGTTTGACTTATTTCGTATGAAACATATGTCAAATTATCTGTCATATAAGCTAACAAGAGCTTATCTAGAAGTGGTGAAAAAGACCCTAAGGGCCTGTTACTACGAATACTTACTAAGAAATGGTGAAACAGGCCCTAAACTTTAAAAAATAAAAAATACAATAAAAATACTAAGTAATATCTTGGATGTTGTCATACAGATTTTCTAGTCCCATTTGAAGTACCTGAATCTAGCCCAAACTTATGCTATGATGTTGAGTCACATAAATATTGAATAACGAGATTAAAATTTAAATATAAACTACATACTATCAAAAAATTACAAAAAAACATTATTTTTAATGTTTCACTGTACTTCCAAAGGTTGTTATTGAACAAACTGTTTTAGACAACTGAGTTCATATTTAAATACTCTGTACTAGATACAAATTCAATTAAAAATATTTTAATTCTAATAAATCCACTTAAAAAAACACATTCCATAATAAACTCTATATCTCTATCCACAGAAACTGGAATACTTCACCAAAATCCTACGCCTCATAATGTCATTGCACCGGGATATAATGGAGCTACAACTACAATGCTCACACGACATCATCCCCCCACTCCCTGCCTACAGGGTACCCCCTAACATAAAGGCTGAGATCAGTATGAAATGACATCAGGACAAAATGAAATATACAGTCTCGATAGAAGTTCCGGAAGGAAATTGTTCGAGAGATGTGTTGGAATGTGAAGAGTCCAAATTGTGAGCATAATATTTGCCAATGACTCTCTGGGGATAACTTTGGAATTAAAGATGATAGTGGTTTAAATTTAAGGAGTGTTAAAGAGGTTTTAAAGTCACCTGGGGCAAGGACATCTATGGACATGATTGCCCTATAGCTAGTATTCTAAGCTAATGCCTATAGCTAATTATAAGAGGAATAGATA
The DNA here is from genome assembly GCA_963924505.1 of Agonopterix alstromeriana. NCBI lineage: Eukaryota > Metazoa > Arthropoda > Insecta > Lepidoptera > Depressariidae > Agonopterix > Agonopterix alstromeriana. Next base: position 2,058,059 of record OZ004684.1, read on the forward strand.
AGGTTACGCTATTTTAAGAACAATTCCAGCCATCTAGAAAACAAAAGCCTTAGCATGATACACGCGATCACGTTATCTCTCGTTCTATTACGCGCCATGTGAAAGAGAGGTAAATTGCCACGCAAGCCCCGCCAGTAAATAAAGAAAAGATCTACTAATTCGGGATTTTAATTATAATAATTTTTCAATTGTTGCCTCACAAGTGCTGTTCCCCCGTAGATACAATCGCCTCATAGACTTTATTGACCCATAAACGCAATGGCCCCATAGACAAAATTTCCCCAGGTGACTTTATGCTTTTCGTATGGAATTGTCATGTTTCTTCTTCAGATCGTCCACTTCCAATATCTTGCCACCTCTGTCGCACTGGCTGATGCACTCAGGTTAGGTCCTCCTCTCCACATTGTGGTCCGCCTGAGCAGACTGTTAGGTCCGGTGTGGTTTGTTGTAGTCAGCATTGACATAAAGTGTTGCTGTTCAGGGTGATAATTCCCCAATTTCTGAGACTTTATGCTGTTTTTCTAGGTTACTGTGCAAACAGATTTCAGATTTTGCGTTTAATACGTACAATATAGTTATAATTGAAATGAAAAGTTACCTGACAAACATTTAGCTTAACGAAATTGTGATTTAGGAAATTGATGTCTATTTATCTAGGTTGTGTAGTAACATAGATACTATATTATTGTTATGGTTATACTATTAAGTAGGTAAAGAAAAGTCAATTTAGGATTGTGATTGGATAGGATTGTCAATTGCTGATTAAAGAACGAAAATGGACTGTTACTATATAGAAGTGTAAACCTGACTGTTGAAATTTTGCCAAAAAGGATATGCGAAAGTACCTATGAAGTTTGTACCTAGTTAGACGATGACTAAGTTAGAGTAAGACTAGAAGCGATAAAAGAGGATAGGTATGGAAAAGTAGGGCTTATACTAAACTTTTATGTTTTTTTTTCGATTTTGGCGGGGCCATCAACCAATGTTGAATATTTTAGTTCAGAATAAAGTAAAAAACAAAACCTGTTAGTGCATGCCCCTAAACTCAGTCCAAACGGATATACAACGTTTTATTGAATTAACGCAAAACTAGATAGTAGTTTGTTTAGAATCGAGAGCAGAATCGAATTATCATGTTTTCAACATAGGTAATTTTCTTCAAAATATTAATTAATTTATTTGTAAAATTTTAAATTTACTGAACTTGATCTCAACCCACCGCACGGGCACACTCACCCTACTTACTACCAAAACAAGATTCTTATAATGTACCCACGAGAACGCTAGCGCATTAATTAATTGCTGAAATGATAACAAATCGTTTTCGCCTGAAAACTTCAAATGCGAATAACTTTAAATTTTAAGTATCAAAATAATGAAATTATTGTTTCAATCTAATTATTTTGTTATAAATCAGTTGGGGTATATTAGGTTTTGCGCTTGTTCATTAGCACGTTGCATAAAGGCTTGAATTTGAAAATATGTTCACTACGTTTACTTCAAGCCTTTATAATATCTTCGTTCGGACTGAGTTTAGAGATATCCTTCCATAACAAGTTTATTCTGAACTGTAATATTCAAGTTTGATTGGCGCCATTTTTAGTCATTACCTCTTGTCAGTCCATCTGAAGCTTGGGAATTCATCATTTTGCCTTTTATTTTTATAACTTTTTCTATCAAATTTTCAAATCCTTGTGTATGAATTATTTATCTATTTATTACTACATACAATAAATATCAACAATGAATACCCATTTATGTAAGAAATATCTTTGTATTTTTTCTGATGTAAAATTTATTTTATGAAATAAACGATTGTACCCAGTTACTTATACACATATTTATATTAATATAAAGAAAATTAACGGTACCTTAATGAAAATTGTTGCTTTGCTTAGTGTGTGAAGTGAAAGTGTGGAAATAAATTATTGTAAAGTGAAAAGTTTGGCTAGCAGAGACTACCTTAGACTATTTATATTATGGACGAGCTACGCGTGTAATTCTACTAACAAACATTTCTGCCACATTTAGCGGAGGGCAAGGTAACATGAAATCCGCAACTTTGGATTTTCTTAACTTTAGATTCTAATATTGATTGTTGAAAATCATGAAAAGTAGTCTCGTGTGAATCCCAAACATGATAATTTCAAAGTTATTGTTCCGCAATTATTGGCCGTCTCGTTTAGTGGTCAATTGATCTTGTAACATGGCAGAGGGGAAATGCTACCGCGAAGCTGGTCCCTATATTAGTAGTCTAAGCAGATTACTGACATAAATTATTACCTACCTGTTAAATTTACTAACATAACTAAGAATTCCAAATACAGGAGTTTTTAAACATATCATAGAGATAAGGTGAAATTAAAAATAATAAAATATTAGGTGTTGGTATCAAAATAGAAGAGAAATAAAATTTTGGATTATAACGATGAGTCATGAAACCGTTGAATAAGCCAATAAAAATTTAATAAAACGTTCATGATATAAATTTTTTTAATTTGTAATCTCCTAAAAATGTTTTTTTATGAGTAAAAAACAGATTGAGCAAAATAATTTAATGATGATTTAATATTAAAGAATATCTTAGTAGGTACAAAATTAACAGAAAAATAAGGTCTTATGGGAAGAAAAGAACACTGAAAATAAAAATAATTTGTATGTAAGAGATGTAGGAACGTCCATATTATTAGAGGTTTAGGCTTAAACATGACTTGTATTGCTTGAATTTCCTATAATTTTTCGAAACTGTTTATAAGTTGTACTCTTAGATAAGTACAACACAGTTGTGTAACAAAATGTAGCCTATTTATAACATACATACATACATAAGCTCACGCCATTGTCCCATGGGGGTAGGCAGAGACCACGGACCGCCACACGCTACGACTCTGGCACACCTCTTTAGCCTCATTCACATTCATACATCTTTTCATGCACTTCCGTCGATTGAGGGTGCTACGCACTTGTCCTTTTCGGAAAAGATCATTGATTTGATCATGGTATGTTTTCCTCGGACGGCCTCTCCCAACACTTCCGCTCACCTTTGCTTGGTATATTTCATTCGTAAGTCTTCTTTCATTCATTCTTTCTACGTGACCGAACCATCTAAGCATACCCCTCTCAATCGTTGTTACTATATCATCCTTCAACTTACACCAATCCCTTATCACACTGTTCTTGATTCGATCAACCAAAGTAATTAGTAACCGATCAATCAATCTAATTTACTAAATCATGTCCCGCCCAAAGGATTTCACTGGCCATCCAGCGAGTCAACGCAGCCAGCATAATGAGCACTCTTGAATAAGTTACACAGGGTGCTTCTTGATATGCTGACACTTTTTTAAGGGGATGACCAGACCATCAAACTGAACAACTTTTAGTATGGGACCAACATTGAAATCGCGAAGAAAAAATCAGCTGTCCTGAAATTTAGCTCGAGTAGGTTTTCAGATTTTTTTTCGCTATTTCGATGTTGGTCCGATAGAGAAAGTTGTTCAGTTTGATGGTCTGATCATCCTCTCGAAAAAGTGTCAGCATATTAAGTTGGACCCTATATGTCAAGATTGACAGTCGAAGCAAAGAAAGCGTCCAAAAAATTGCTACCAGTACTGGCCTCTAAACCCTATCCATGTACACGCATAATTTGTATGACGCCTCACGCAGACCAACCTAAGAAAGTTTGCCCGTCTTATTTTACACGGTGATCCCTGCTACCCAATCCGCTGCGTAGCCCCAGCAACGTCCTATGCCGAGGTCCGTACCCCTCTGGGTGCCCCTAGGTCGGTTGCTTAAGTTCATTCATTTGGCTCGGTAGACCCTTCGTGGTCCCTCCAATAGTCCGCAGTAAAAATCAGTAACTGCTCCCTAAGCAACGCTATATAAAAAAAAAGGCTCATTCTAGACATATACTTTTTCTAAGGTTGTACACTATGTTTCTTGTTTTACTATGTTATAAAATTCACCGTCCTAGTAACTGATATGTTCATTATTATTATTAAAAGCATTAAACTAAAGTAATTGTTGTGAATTGAAGATAGATTTAAATAGTTATTTAACTGATGCTTTAAGCTGATCTGTGTTAAATGTTGTTTATATTATAAGTAAATGCTTTGTTATGTGTGTTGCAATAAACGTTGCCAAAATTTTACTATTTTTTCATTTACATCAATCAAACTACTATAAAAGATCTTACTTAATTTCTAAATTAATATTATTCCTTAACGGTACTTCATAAAAAACAATAAAAATTCTACCTAACTACAATGTTCCACATTTTGTAAATTTTTTTTATTTTTTTTACTTTATGAAAGTCAAACGGTCAGTGGCATTTTCGTTCATTAAAGTTAATCCTCCATTCAATCTCTTGCAAGCTTTTACTAAGTCAAAGAGACAAAAAGTGACACCAAGAGATTTAATGGAGGATTAACTTTAATGAACGTACGTGCAACTGGCAGCAAATTAATTACCTTCGTTCTTGTTTCTAAATTATGTTCGTAATAATGCGTTATCTAATGGCGAAAGAAAACATCGTGAGGAAACTTACGAGATATGTAGGTACAGAAGTGTGAAATGAGAACATTGACTTGTTACATAAAAGATCAATGAATGAGAAACACAAATCCACCGCATTAATATCGACTAAAAAAAATTTTTGGTATGTATTACGTCGAAAAGCGGTGTTCAAATAAATCAAGATAAGTCTAGGTATTTAGTCAAATGGTATTCATTTCTTATCAAGATAAGGTTATACTATCATAATATCTGCTTCACATATCTCTGTCACGTCTTCTATTTCACAGGAATGTGTGAACTCCCTGGCTTCCGATGACCACACTGGCATGGACTCCTTCCACGAATGTCTCCAAGAATACGGAGAAGGTCTAGAAGTAGTTCAAATATGCTTAGAACCTGAAGATGCTTCGATAAAAGACGAAGAATTATCAGCTCTCGCAGACCTTAGCTTCGATGAGTGCAGTAAAAAGAATAAACATAACAATGATATGAATAAAGAAGTGAAAAAAGTTAACGGAGTCAATGAAATGAAATCTTCCAATGAATCGTTAGATCAAGAAGAAGATTTGACGATAACTGACGATGTAGTTACGACGCCTAGAGAACTTCAAGAAATTAGAAGTACGTCAGCAGAAAGAAAAGGTGATAGATGTTTATCTAAACAGCAAAGTAAAGATATATCTACGTCAGACGAAATGGTATTCGCTGTTACTCCTACAGGATTAGAGAGGATCAGTTTTGACAAATATTGGAAAGACGATGGAAACATAATAGAAAAGACTAAACTAGAAAAAGTTAAAAGCGACGAGAGTTGGAAAGAATGTTTAAATTCACCTAATGATGACACAAGTTTTTACGACGCAACTACTAGAATCTCCGTACAGGACGACAGCAATTCTTTACTATACATAGACCATGAAATAGATGGATACGAAACATGTCTGGACGACGATTCTTCTTCAGCTAAGTGCGCTATAAAAAACGGCCGTAAACTAAACGGCAACGAGATCAAAGACAATTGTAAACAAGATAAATTTGTTAGAAAAGACAACGCAAGTGCCAAAGTTCAGAACAGTGCCAATGTTGACCATGACGTGCCGTCTTACCCTTACGTACAAGAGCACATAATTAAACAAATGAAATCATTAAGAATCGAACCGCTAAACGTAAACATAACTAAGAAAAAGAAACGTAGTCCAACAAAACCGTCCAAAAGCGAACGCAAATGCGTCGAATATTACAACGATCAAGACGAATGCTTAAAAGAAATACGACAAAAGAAATTAGAGGAAGAAGAAAAGAAGCATAAGGAAGAGCAGAAGAAACTATTCGATAATAACATAGCAACAATGGAGAAGAAACTCCAGCTTAAAAAGAAGGACCCAAGCGAAGAATCAACAGATTTAGAAACAAATTACGTACCAGGCTGTCACAAATGCTTCCTAGAAAACTATGCCTACGCGATAACTAAGGCGTATATAGCGGAAGCAAACGCGTGCAAATACTGTGAAGTTATTAGGGATATGCTGGAGCCGCCGAAGACAATGCCAGAGAGGAGAATGTCGGCTCCGGCGCTGGTGAACCTGGAGAGTGCAGGGTCGGAGACAGATGAGGAGGACTTCCTGATGGTGCCAGTTGTGAAGGATAGAAGGAAGTCGGCAGGGCCACTGAAGTTCCTTGTTCCTTCTAGAAGACAGAGGTGAGTGAATCAATTTTATTGTCATTTCTTTGATTTTTAATTAGGTACAATTTTTATCACACTCTCAGTTTAGTCACCACCATTAATATGTTAACTTTGTCAAAATTAAAAATATTGTCATACATTTTTACTCTTTAAACTTTTCGGATTCTTGTCTCTTGTCGAATTTCAAAAATACTGGGTTTCTAAAAGATGCCAGAGGGTGACAAATAAATTTTATACAAATTTAAAAAACACACTATTTAATATCGCAGTACCTACAATGCAATTTAATTATCTAGGTAATGAATTTTCATCACAATACTAAATCATTAAAATACCTACATAATGATATATTTATTGAATTGGTCAAAAATGTTCAACTTACAAGCATCAACTAAACTCTAGCCAAGATATCCTAAAAATGTATGTATTTTAGTGATTTAGCATTGTGACGAATATTCATTACCTATACTCCATTTCAAATAGCAACGATATTTTAAGGCTATTTTAGTATTACAGAAACAGAGATTTGAAACACAATGTATTTAAAATCGATAGAGATTCGCATAAGGTGTGACCAAATTACAAAACAGTAATCAATATTCTATATAGCGCCCGTACGTGCGCAAAAAGAAAGGGAGCTAGGGCGCGATAGAGCTTTATCGCGCCATCATGCCGCGGGCGCTGGTCATCAGAATACAAGTCCGGGCTAGATTCTTGTCCTTTAAACGGGACTAGATAATCTGTGTGACACTCTCCAAGATACTTATTTATTTCTATTTTTAATCTACCTTGTTGGATTATCATTTTCCAACACCTTCGTAACCTTGTCACTTGATCAAATTATCATTGAACTTCTTCTACTGAACTTGAACAATTGAAATCAACTGACGTTTGCTAGATCGACCTCGAAAACCCATACACTCTGAAACCCACCTTATTTCCAACCCACAAACTCTATTATCAGTCACATGTTGTTAAGCGTGTAAGTGTAAATATTATTTATGGGAATGTAGGCTTTAATCGTGAAGGATTAGGGTTGATTTTGAGTGGAGGTCGGGTAGAGAGATCGTAGTAATTCCGTCCTTATTTGTATGGCTTCATCGTGTTAGCGAGTTCAGGTGTTTAAAGTAAATCTTTCAACTATGCCTTTGTTTAGTTCTGTTGCTGGGATATTACAAGAGTATAAACGTTAGTATCTACTCGTCCCAAAAACCGTAGTGTCATAAGACGAAAGTCTTTGACCCAGTGTGTAGGTATAGCCCAGTAAAGTTACGGTGCGAGGTGTTAAAAAGCCGTGGTGGTCCAGTGGCGAGTAACCTTGCCTGCCGTGCAGGAGGCGATGGTGCGATCCCCGTCCTAGCCGACTCGTACCAATGAGTTTTTCGGAATTTATGTACGATTTGTAACACCACTGGCTTTTCGGTGAAGGAAAACATCGTGAGGAAACCTGCATGCTTCAATTTCGAGGCATGTATTGTACCCACTGTCCATTGTAAGTGGCGACGGGCTCACTCCCCGTCACACTGGATAGAGTTTCGGTACTACTGGTGAAACGTGGATATTCTGAGGCTTCAGAATATCTCTGACTACCCCCTCGGGGAATATAGTCGTGAGCATATGCATGCATGCAGTTACGGTGCGCTTGTGTGGCGAAAGTAAATAGTTTATACCAGCCGTTTTTTTTTTTTTAATTCCAGTTATCATTTCGATTAAAAATCAAACTAAAAATGTTCTTATTCATTTTGGAAATAATTAAAAGAAAGTTAAAATAAATCCTGTAAATTTAGAAATAAATAGCATACTTAGTTATATAATTTTTGTATGGAGTTAGTTTGACACATTTTTATTCTTTTATATTAGAAGTAAATCTAAAGAAAAATCACCACGGAATCTTCGTTTTAACGAAATAGAAATATAATTCAAATATTATACAGGGTGTTAAAAAACCTGGTTGGAGCCTTTTGGGTGTGCTTCAGACCATCAAACTGAACAACTTTCACTATGGAGCCAACATCGAAATCTCGAAAAAAAAAACACCAGTCTCATACAAAACTGCAGTACCAACTCGCCTCAAAATGTAAGGGACATCTGTTTTTTTTCGCGATTTCGAAGTTGGCACCATAGTGAAAGTTTTTCAGTTTGATGGTCTGAAGCACCCCCTAAAGGCTCCAACAGGGTTTTTTACTCCCTGTATTAAAAACGAAGTTCCGGTACTAGTGAAACGTGGATGTTCTGTGGTTTCAGAAATCTCTGACTACCCCCTCGTAGAATATATTCGTGAGCATAAGCATATATATATTAAAAACAGGTATCTAAAGGGTCCTTCTTTATATGCTGACACTTCTTTAAGAGGATGTTCAGATCGTCAATCTGGACAACTTTCTCCATCCAATGACACCCCATACGTTAAAATCCATCAAGCCGTTTAGGCTGTAGGCCGTGCCAAAGAAATAGACATACAGATATACATACGCTCGAAAAACATAACCCTCCTTCTGTCGCAGTCGGGTAAAAAAAGAGCTTGCTTCGCTCCTGGTTTCTGCTAAGCTGTTGCTCTGCATGCATAAACCAAGAGTTTTGTCTACAACTGAGTCGCAGTGCTGCAAAATTCTTGCTTGCTTCGCTCGTTATACAGGGTCCTTCTTAATATGCTGACACTTTTTTACGAGGATGATCAGACCACCAAACTGAACAACTTCCTCTATGCCACCAACATCGAAATCGCGAAAAAAAACGGATTTTCCATACAATACTGCAAACCTACTCGACCCAAATGTATGGGACGGCATATTTTTTCGCGATTTCGACATTGGTCCCATAGAGAAAGTTGTTCAGTTTGATGGTCTGATCATCCCCTTAAAAAAATTTCTGCATATTAAGAATTGCCTATATATTCGTGAGCATAAGCATAAGCATACATGTATAATAAAAACAGGTAACAAAATATACCCAACTGTAGGTACAATAAATAGTAAAACTATAACTTCATGGATCTCCAATAACCTAAGTGGGGTACCGGGTTCCGGTACCTACCTACACATAGATAGGTAAGGTAACTTGGGAATTAGTTACCTAATGTAATTGAAACATAACCTGACGTCCCCCTGGGCTTGAGCTACTTTGACGGTAATATATTAACATAAATTAACTGGGAATTTCGTTTGAAATTGATTTTGGTAATTGTAGGGGTTCCTGTAGTTCTGAATATGTATGTATATGCTCACGACTATATTCCCCGAGGTTGTAGTCAGAGATGTTCTGAAACCTCAGAGCATCCACGTTTCACCAGCAGGCATGTAATGTACCCACTGTCCATTATAAGTGGTGACGGGCAGTCACACGGGACAGAGTTTCGGTACTACTGGTGAAACGTGGATGTTCTGAATATTCTAACTAATATTATATACAACGTGTTAATGAATTAAAGCAAAACTAGAAAGTAGTTTGTTTAGAATCGTGAGCAGAATCGAACTACCATGGTTTCAACATAGGTATTTTTTTTCAAAATATTTAATAATTTGTTTGTAAAATTTAAAATTTACTAAAATGGATCTCAACCCACCGCTCGGGCACTCTCACCCTACTTACTACCAAAACAGGATATTTAAAATGTATCCATGAGCACGTTAGCGCTTTTATTCATTGCTGAAATGATAACAAATCATTTTTGCCTCAAAACTTAAAAAGCGAATAACTTTAAATTTTAACCTGATAGTTAAAATTCAAACAAATCATTTTTGCCTCAAAACTTAAAATGTGAATAACTTTAAATTTTAACTATCTAATTAATTAAATTATTGTTTCAATCGAATTATTATGTTATAAATCAGATGGGGTGTATGAGGTTTTGCGCTTATTCATTAACACGTTGTATATTATATACCACGTGTTAATGAATAAGCTCAAAACCACATACACCCAAACTGATTAATGAATAACCTATTCTAGCTTAACGAAATGTCACCGCACTCAAACAGTAAAAAAAAAGTTAAACAGAACATAAAATAATTAAAAACAATCCGAAACAGCTCCCGAAGCTTATGAAGGATTACAGAAAATAGTTAGCTAGTGATGACAGCCAGTGCTGCGACGAGTATCGATATCGATAAGTTGTCGATAACCTATTTAGTGATATTGGAATGATTATTAGTTGCAACAAAAACTAGTAAAATTATGTGTCAGCCACGATAAATTTATGATTATTTGACCTTGTTTTCTTATTATTTTAAATAAGAAATTTATTTTCTTATTTAATGAGTATTAATGGCGTAACATAACACATTAATATATTAAAAGAACTAGGAACACAGAGAAATATTGATTTAACATATATTTAAAACTATGGTGTCTTTTTAAATTTCTGTTTCGATATTAATGTCTTTTTTAATACAAAAAAAAATTAATAAACGAGAGAGCCTTTGAGTAGTCGCATATGATGTAAAACATCTGACATCTAACGAGTACCTACCTCTCGGAAAATGGTTTGGTAATGGTACCATCTGACGGCCAACTCTACCACAGCGCGCTCATTGGTCAAATTAAATAGAGCGCGCTTTCCCGGCTTCCAGTTACACAATTCCGTCCCTTTTCACGAAATCGCTCCCACAGATTGCAGGAATGCGAGAAGAAAAATGACAAAAAGATAAAAATAAATTGGTTGATTCAGCAATCTGACCACTCCGAAAAGGAAAAAGGCCGTATGTTTATAGATACATGAAAAACCAAATCTAATGTAGAGCTAATAATTATTGACAATGATTATAAACATTACAACATTTATCAATTCAAAAATGTGACTATCGACATCGACAAATCACTCTAAGACCGGTCACGTCACTAAAGAAAATTGCTAATACCAGTAATTGAATTATAGCATCCGTCCTCAATGCCTCACTAAGGATTGAAGTGTCATACTTTGTTCACGCTCCTTTATAATTTTGGTTAAACCAAATCGTTTTTTAAATATATTCTACTAGTTTTTTTTAGTTTGTGACTGAAATGTAGTGTTGTAACCGGTTTTTTGTTTGCTTTTTAAATAAGGTGAGATTTTTAATTAGATTTGCAGTTGTGGGGGAAATCTAATTAAGGCGGTTCGTGACTACAGTGTTTTCATACTTTGCTTTAGATAGAGAAGTTATAGCATTTAGTAATATTATCAGAGATAACATTTAGTTTGCTATTCATGATGATATTTGAAATCAAATTAAATGTACTTTATTTATAACAAGCACTGAGGCACATGCCCGGCACTTTACAACTATATAGTGTAAGGAAAAGTATCAAGGAAAAGTATTTTCCGAATGCGTAAATGCGCGTTGCATACAAACGAAGTCTGGTGATATTTTCAATACTAACCAATTAAAGTCAATGAATTTTCTTAGAAACAATTTAGAAACTAATCTCTATGCTTGTATGAAGTCAGATTTTCGCTAAAATATACCGTTTTAATGCTAGGATTAAAATAAGATTTGTATGGAAATCTTTGAGGCACTGTAACTTTAAAACTGTACATTTTACGGATCGATAGCACAGTCTGTAGTGAACCTGCCTGTTGTGCCGAGGGTCGCGGGTTCGAATCCCGTAAGGGACAAATATTTGTATGATCAGTATGAATATTTGTACCCGAGTCATGGATGTTTGTATCTATGTATGTATGCTATATCGTTGTCTAGTCATCATAATACAAGTCCAGGCTAGATTCTGGTACTTTAAATGTGACTAGATAATTTGTGTGACAATGTCCAAGATATTTATTGATTTATTTATTTATTTAAGGAAAATCTGACACGATACAAGCATAGAGATTTGCTTCTAGATTATTTCTGCAAAATTTCATTGAGTTTAATTGGTTAGTATTGGAAATATCACCAGACTTCTTTCGTATGGAGCGCGCCAACAGTAATATACCCTTAAACGAATAATGTGTCCCTACAAGAGTTTGAGATTGTTCCGGAAAAGGTGAAAATTCGTGTGAAAACAGCCTGTTTGAAATTGAAACTTGTGAAAGTAGATATAGGAAGCGATGTGAATGAAAATTGTGCACCAAGTGAATCGGGTTGATGCAGTTTTCCGCTCGGCAGAGCGAACTAACTAGCGCACTCTTGGCTGGAAGTTATCTTAAGCCGACCGATTTTATCATCCGATTAATATCATTATCGATACTGTGTTGAAATCGTGTTGTTCCCTAGTATAGGTTACAAAAGAGTTTACTATAATAACAAATATACCTACCTACATCTCTCCCTTTGAAAACATTAAATTCACAGAAACTATTAATTGTCTTTGATTCTGGCTAATTTTTACCTAACTGTGCCAGAAGGAGGGTTATGTTTTTAGTATGTTTATTTGTATACATAACCAGCTTTTACCCGCAACTTTGCCCGCAGATTACCAGATTTTAAGTGAAATTATAAGCATTAAAACAAAATAGGTAGTTTCATCAAAATCAAACAAAAAGACAAACAACCAAGTTACTAATGGTTGATTTGGAGCCAGGAAGATCTAAAAACCATAACGTAATCTTTTTCTCATAAATGTCTGTAATGTACTGACTTCTGTTACAGTTTTATAATAGTTAAAAAATAATTCAAACTATCTTGAACTCGGAATATTGTTTGTACGGTATTTTGTTCACACTCATTTCTTATCAAGTTGAACATATACCTAACAAAGTATTAAATGTTTTAAACGAGGGCAACATTTTCAATTGGTTTTTCCTAAGAAACATTGTTATTAACGTCCTATTGTATTGTGCAGTCCGTGAGAATTGATTGTTGAGAGCAATTGACATTATTACTATTGTAAATTAACTCTAGAGACGATGATTTGACACGTGATTAGAAGCAGAGAAAAAAAAGAGCTTGCTTCGCTCCTGGTTTCTACTAAGCTGTTGCTCTGCATGCATAAACCAAGAGTTTTGTCTACAACTGAGACGCAGTGCTGCAAAATTTTGAGCTTGCTTCGCTCGTTATACAGGGTCCTTCTTAATATGCTGACACTTTTTTACGAGTATGATCAGACCACCAAACTGAACAACTTCCTCTATGGCACCAACATCGAAAGTGTTTTGCTGTAGAGAAGATGCGGCCAGAAACTCTACAACTCACTTCTTATAAAAAAAAAAGATATACAAAGTACAATTACAAAAATCCAATATTCAATTGCATAGTGTAACATTGTCAAGACATTTTGGTCATTCAAATAATCATCGATTTTATAGTAACCTTTTTTACAGAGGATTTGTTTAACATGTGATTAAAACAAGAATGGACATTAAAACAAGAATAACAGTGATGGCATAAGCATAAACATATGCTCACGACTATATTCCCCGAGGGGGTAGTCAGAGATATTCTGAAACCTCAGAACATCCACGTTTCACCAGTAGTACCGAAACTCTGTCCAGTGTGAGCCCGTCGCCACTTATAATGGACGGTGGGTACAATACATGCCTCGAAATTGAAACATGCAGGTTTCCTCACGATGTTTTCCTCCACCAAAAAGCCAGTGGTGTTACAAATCGCACATAAATTCCGAAAAACTCATTGGTACGAGTCGGCCTGGACGGGGATCGAACCATCGCCTCCTGCATGGCAGGCAAGGTTACTCGCCACTAGACCACCATGGCTTTACATACAGTGACACATAGTGATGGACACATTGAAATATAGTTTAATTAGAGAACGTCGTGGTCTGAAAGAGGATATAGTGACAAAGATAGAGAAAGGTATGTTGAGATGGTTTGGTCATATGGAATGAATGGATGAGAGCAGATTGACGAGTGCAATCTATAAGGCAAGCGTAAGTGGAAATGTTGGAAGGGGACGGCCGAGACGTACATATACATATATGGACCAAATTGGCGACGTGCTTAAGGGTATATTATTGTTGGCGCGCTCCATACAAACGAAGTCTGGCGATATTTTCGATGCTGACCAACTAAAGTCAATGAAATTTTGCACAAAAAATCTAGAAAGTAATCTCTATGCTTGTATCTTGTCAGATTTTCGTTTAAATGTATAATTTTATAGTTACAGTGCCTCAAAGATTTCCATACAAATCTTAAATTAATCCTATCATTGAAACTGTATATTTTATCGAAAATCGGACACGATACAGGCATAGAGATTTGTTTCTAGATTGTTTCTGCAAAATTTCATTGAGTTTAATTGGTTAGTATTGAAAATATCACCAGACTTCGTTTGTATGCAGTACGCATTTGGAATAAACTTCTCTTAAAAAGGGCCAGATCAGATCTACCCGAAACCGACGAGCATGCATGAAAGGACTAATGGATGTGGAGGAAGCTAGAGAGGTTTGTGAGGATCGTAGCAGGTGGCGTTCCGTTGTCTCTGCCTACCCCAGTGGGAGACAGGCGTGAGAATATGTATGTGTGTATGTAAAAAAAAGAATACTTTCAAGTCATCATAAACGTAGGGCAACTTGTTTACATGAACACTTACATACATACATACATACATGAGGTAGAGACAAACAAGAGGCGTGTTCGTCCGTCCGTGTCGCTTGTGTTAAGTGATTGAACTATATGCATCCCGTACTGGTGAGGTGACAAGTTTTAAACAATGGTTTCGAAGGGAAGCAAGTATTGGAACTGGATACATCGAGTTTGGGCGCAAATGTCTAGTAGATTTGTGACGATTCCATACTTTCCTTTCTCTTCTTCTTTTCTATACAATGTGTCCCTTTACCGCCAGCTAGTGATAATGACACATACAACCGGACTTAAATAATAAAATAAATAAATATCTTGGACATTTTCACACAAATTATCTAGTCACATTTAAAGTACCAGAATCTAGCCTGGATTTGTATTATGATGACTAGACAACGATATAGAATACATATTTTGATACAAACATCCATGACTCAGGTACAAATATGCATATTCATTATACAAATATTTGTCCCTTACCGGATTCGAACCCGCGACCCTCGGCACAGTAGGCCGACTGTGCTATCGTGTCGACTTAAGAGGATATAAATCGGTGGGCGCCGCATAAAAACGAAGTCCGGTTATATTTTAAATACTAACCAATTAACATCAATGACATTTTTCAGAAACAATCTAAAAGTCATCTCTATTATTGTATAGTATCAAATTTTCGTTAAAATGTACAGTTTTAAAGTTACAGTGCCTCAAAGATTTCCATACAAATCTTAAATTAATCCTAGCATTGGAACTGTATATTTAAACGAAAATCTGACAACATACAAGCATAGAGATTAATTTCTATATTGTTTCTGAAAAATTTCATTGATTTTAATTGGTTAGGATTGAACATATAACCAGACTGCGTTTGCATGGAGCGCGCTCCGAATTATTTCCCCTTAAACGTAGAACTTAGTGGTATAGTAAAGACCTAGGAATGCAACTTCCACCTTATGATTGACTCGCATGACATATGAGCTCTTCTGTATAGATCACCACCCTTATGTCTAATTCTAATCTTAAAATTCGTGTTGTCGATGATTTTACTAATCTCCAGTATCAATAGGAAATGTGTTTGACCTTGTTCAGTAATGGAT
This sequence comes from Agonopterix alstromeriana, assembly GCA_963924505.1. NCBI lineage: Eukaryota > Metazoa > Arthropoda > Insecta > Lepidoptera > Depressariidae > Agonopterix > Agonopterix alstromeriana. The sequence continues at coordinate 2,073,804 of OZ004684.1, forward strand.
ATTTCAGAGATCTAATAAAAAAATAATAATAATAATAATAAACAATTAAATAATTTATTTATTTTTTATTTAGTAATGGATATTTCGGAGATCTGAAGGATTGTTTTTGTACAAAAACGCACCGACCAGTAATAGACCTCAGAAGCGACTCCCGCCCTTAGGTCAGTTGAACGACGTTTAGTTTTAAAGTTAAACGACAAAATAAGTTTAAAATTGTTTCAATCAACTAAAAACATGTTTTTGTCAGTTAAAAGTACAAAAGACTTGTTAAAACAAATCGAATGAGCCACGATGCCACAGACAGACCGACATAGACAGACAGACGGATATACAGATAGACATAGGCGTCAAATTTATAACACCCCTCTTTTTGTGTCGGGGGTTAATGAGATGTTAATAAAGGTGAAACACTTTCCTACTGAACTGTACGTCCTGCAAGGACCGTCGCGTCGGTCGGATCGCACTCACAATAAAACTTTTATGATTTCATTTTCATTTCGTCCATTTGAAAAGTTTTAATAAAACACGACGATATATAACATTTTATACAACTATCATTTCAATTATGAATGCTGTGAATGCATAATAAAGTGGGATGAGATTCCCCTTTGTTATTATAATTTTTAGTTATTCTTTTGAGTTGTATTATGTGTTGGATGTAGCAGAGAAGTCAGAAGAGACAAGATGAATTACAAGTTTTATTTGTTAAATAAACAAACATTGTAAGAAAATGAATGTTCACTCGACTTTAAATGATTGTCGTGTTTCTGTCATTCTTCATGTTTCTAGTTATTTCCTACAATTCTTCAGGGCCAGTATTACATAGTATATTTCTACTCAATATCGCAAAGTTTTTATTCATTATTATTGCATTTTGGTTGTATATTCTTTTTCGGTGTGCAATAAAGTATAATTTATTGAATCAAATTAAAGATTACGCACTATTCCAACCCGGGGAAATGCGTTTATCCAATTTCGCCACGGATCCCACTACCCTGAGACCGAAAATTTCAATCTGTTGCGTCTTAAGGGGACGTTGCGGATTCCCCGGTTTGGAAGAGTGCGGGTTCAAGTCCCGCCCGAGACTTAATTTTTCAATCTTTAATTTGATTCGAAATAGCACAACATGACTGTAACATGTTTAAAATCAATATTTTTTGAAATTGGGTCACTTTTATGTAGTTGGTCCCAGATAGTACACGGCCCATTTAATTTCAAAGACGTGGCGTGTAAATGCTCCGACAGCAATCTGACCAAATTTGTCTCGACCATTTCAGATAACTGCCTAGTGAAAAGGGCTACAAGTGAACTAAGAACCAACTCTACTTGTACCCTTTTTCACTGGAGGCATAGTAAGATCCCTGATATGGACCTCGTAACAATAGTTTAATCTTTCCAGCTACGCCCCACTACCCACGATGACGGTGACGGTGTCACCTGACCGTCGAGCGGATGCCATAGTAGCCCAGCGCTGGGGTCCACCCAGGAAGGTCACTCTGAACAGATGTCCTGGCGCGCCTCTCGGGGTCAGCATAGTTGGAGGCAAGGTGAGTTTCTTCGTCCTACCCTCAGAAATCCAACAAACTCTACCGAAAGGCCACGGTGAAAAGTGGCCTAATGTTGGGCCAGCTGAAAAAGGTCTACTGCTCCTTTAGATGACAGGTCTCTTTGAATAGAAGTCCCGAAAAAGAACGCTTCTTGGAGTCAGCTAAAGTTGGAGGCAAGATGATTTTCTTTGTGACACTAACGCTCATGAACCTGATCTGTTTATAACACGCTTGATGATATTCAGGGTGTAAGGAAAAGTATCATTAACCTTTAAACCACATACTCTACCCATCAAACTGAACAACTTTTACTATGGGAGCAAACCTGTCAGGACAAAAAAAAATACTGCTCTCCGAAATGCGCGGGAATAAGTTATTTTCCATGCAGCGAAGGCGCGACGCGCGCAGAGAAATCATACTAGACGTGCTGATCAAATAGATAATAATGTCTTATGAAAGACTCTTTCAAAGTTATTTTTACCTCTTGGGTAAGACCCGTCAATCCAGTCTCTTTTCCGCCAGGTCGAGATGCGAATGTTGAGATGGATGTGTTGGGGTTACTAGAATGGACAATATTAAGAATGAGTATATTAGAGGAAGTTTGGAAGTGGCTCCTGTGAATGAAAAACTGCGCGGTAATCGATTATCGTGGTATGGACATGTGATGAAAAGAGATGAGTGGCATATTACAAGACGAATGTGGATGGCTGCATGAAGAGAGGACGACCAAAGAAAAGATTCATGGATTGTGTGAAAGATGACATGTGTAAAAAAGGTGTGTGCGGTGAAATGACGGCTAAAAGATATGAATGGAGGAAGATGACATATTGCGCCGACTTCAAGTAATGGGATAAGGGCAGGAAGAAGTGTCAATTGAGACCATAAATGATTTTTTTAATCCTCAAGGTATCAATGATCGATTCTTTTACCAATGTAATACCAGTAACTACCTATTGGTTCTAATTGTGGATTGTTGCTTTAATCAAATTTATTTGTTGGACAGATTGACATTGTATCTAATACTGACAGCGATGATGGAGAAGAGAAGGAAATCTTCGGTATCTTCATCAAGAACGTCGTCCCTGATAGCCCGGCGGGAAACTGTGGGGAGTTACATGTAAGTTTAGATAATAGCATAAAGATTTTTAGGACGTTAGACCTTATTTTTCAGATTAAAAGGAACCTCTAAAATACTCTATTTCCTTGAACATGTCCCCAATTAACGGCAGGAGAGTTATAAGACAAAGCCACGACTCCCTACGCTGATTTAATTATAGTCACATATTATCCTCTTTTTAGATCTTCTTACTGTTTCTTGATTATTTATAATTTGTTCCAGACTGGTGATAGGATACTAGAAGTTGACGGAGTATGTGTCAGATCAGCCCAGCATGAGAGGGCCGTTCAGCTCATCAAAGCTGCTGGAGATAAGGTCACTCTAACTGTGCAGAGTCTACTTGCTTGGGTAAGCTGAACAAGTTTCTTAGCGACATCATGCATGTCCACGGAGCTTTCTGTTCTAAGGAAAGAAGCGGCCAAATTCAAAATTCTAATTTTTTGTCGTTACTGGACTAATTTTCTAAATTCAAAAAGAAAATCATAGTAAATCATAAATAATAGTTTTAACATTGACCTCTTATACTAGACCTCCATGTCTCATATAAAATCTTAGCAAATTTTTGTCCGCATTGACTCGAAAACCCAAACAAATTAAGTACCCATGCATGCTGTTGGTTGGCATGGTTGGTTGTAATTGATTCATAAACTTTGTCCTGTTTGGCATGTTTACTGTCATAGCATGCATAGCATATGCTCACGACTATATTCCCCGAAGGGATATCAGAGATATTCTGAAACCTCAGAACATCCACGTTTCACCTGTAGTACCGAAACGCTGTCAGCTAGTACAAAAAAGAGCTCTTATGAGCTGTTTTGATTCTGCCATTTTTCGAACGTTGATTGTGAATCTAGTAGCTTTACTATTCATGATTAGCGATTCCATCAGATTCAGGACGGTGTGGATTAAAAATTGCAATAATAATTATTAGCATAAGCATATGCTCACGACTATATTCCCCGAGGGGGTAGTCAGAGATATTCTGAAACCTCAGAACATCCACGCTTTACCAGTAGTACCGAAACTCTGTCCAGTGTGACGGGGGGTGAGCCCGTCGCCACTTATTATGGACAGTGGATACAATACATGCCTCGAAATTGAAGCATGCAGGTTTCCTCACGATGTTTTCCTTCACTGAAAAGCCTGTGGTGTTACGAGTCGGCCTGGCCGGGGATCGAACCATCGCCTCCTGCACGGCAGGCAAGGTTACTCGCCACTGGACCACCAAGGCACGGCATATTATTATGCGTCTAGAAATATGATCATAATAAGCATTTGCTCTAGTTGAAATTGGATGACGAGTAATTATAATCATAGTTATTTTTACTGAACAAAAATCTAAAATAATAAAGTCAGATACTGTTGTGTACAGCAAACCGACTCATCTGATGTAGAAGCATCAACACCGCCACCGTCTCCCACACACTCGGCGAGGAAATCCCCCGCTCCTGTCACTATGGTCGATGGAAGTCCTCAACATGAGATCAAGGTACTTACTTTCACTTTAGAGATATTTGAAAGACAGTCATAGGTCTCAAAAATCTTCTGGGTGGTGTAATTGAAGAAAACAAATCATGAAACTGCCAGTTTATGGAGCTGGATATTACTACTCTTTTGGTTTAATTGATTTAAAGCATACCCCGGATCATAATCCTCATCATCAGGCTACAGGACACAGGCCTCAAGGAAGGCGTATGGGCGATAGACCACCACGCGTGCCCAATGCGGATTGGTGGTCACATACGTATCAGAATTTCTTCTTCAGCGTAAGCAGGTTTCCTCACGATGTTTTGCTTCACCGTTTGATTGAGAAAAGTTGGTATTTAGTACATAAGTCCGGTTTTATTCCCACTCATGTTCATTATTATTGGGAGCTGAGAGCCTTGTCGATTTGTCATCGAGACCATATACTGATAGTTTCTGATTACCCAATTTATAGTTATAGTATAGTTTTGTATAATTTCTTTTATTCTCATTATTAATTCCGTGTTTCACTAATTGGGTCTAAAGTCAAACGTAAATATCCATCCATCCATCGAGACTCGATCACTAGGCCCCTTCCATATTCCCCATGGCGTCGTGGAGACCCAGAGACGCCGCGGTGTAGAGGCTGCCCACCAGAAAGATGGGTCAATGATATTAGGAGATACGCGGGTCCTAACTGGATGGATATTTGGATTATGGATTATGGAATATTTTATCCTAATGCATAGTACAGACACATCTTTAAAGTTTGCCTCTTTATGACAGGATCTGATTTATGGCCTAGAGAGTCAACACAAAAGGTAAAGGATCATTAATTTCAACAGATAACAGTAACATCAGAACCAGACGAAGAGAAAGAAGAACCAGAAGAGAAGGAAACAGAGAAAGACTCCAGCACAGAGAAGGAAGCTCCAAAACCTGAGTACTCTGACTCGGAAAGCAGTGACGAAGAAGATGAGAGAGATTTGGGAGGAAGAACTTATTCTGAGAAGGGAGTAGAGGTGAGCTATGACTTGCATGTGATATTCCGTTATAGATATAACGTAAATTGGTGAATGATAGCACAGATTATAAAATACTTTGACGATAGTTTAAAGAAAAAAAATTTTTGTGTTCGAAGAATATATGGTTCGGATTCAAAGACGTGCCTATTCTATTTCTGAATATTCTTTAAAACCAAAATGTATGTAACGTATGAGTCTTTGTGCCAACCAGGGCTTGAAACCGGTACCAAAAGTACAGGTTCTGTACCGCTACATAGCGATTATTGACATGTCGGTACCTGGGTTCTGTACTGGTAACAGACGGTTACCGGTTCTCCACCTAGGAAGTACCGGTACCAAATTCAGGTACCCGCCGTGTATGAGAATGCCTATCCTTTTTTAACCCCCGACGCAAAAAGAGGGGTGTTATAAATTTGTCTGTCGGTATGTCTGTCTGTGGCATCGTAGCTCCCAAACGACCGATTTCGATGCGTTTTTTTTTTAAAGAAAGCTAGTTTTGCGAGAGCGTTCTTAGCTTTGTTTCATGAAAATTAGTTCAGCAGTTATCAAGTTAAATTAAAATTACGAAATAACATCAAATTACAAATTAAAAAAACCCTTAACGCTAAAAACAGACATTTAAAAGTGAAAAATAATTCGGTCACCTATTATTTTCGATGTAAACAAAATGTTTGTTTTACTTTTAACTCCCTTTAGATATTTAAGGTAAATTAATTTTTCTTGTCTCTTCATAGCGGTCAACTACGCATTAATTGACAATCATTTCTCTCAATCATCATTTTTCTCTTTTTAAATGTCTGTTTTTAATACATCTGTTTTCTGACTCTAACTAACGTTAATATTTATTTGGTACCGATATAATACCGATGGTGATTAGAAAGTAATAAGTACAGGTACTACGTCTGGTACTAGTATCTCCCCAAGGTCAATGGTACCGGTTCTCAAAAATACTGGTACTTCAAGCCCTAGTGCCAACAAAGTATGCACTGATAGAATATTTTCCCTCAGATCGACCGCGCTTCAGCCGGAGCGATAAAACGCAGCAAAGAAGAGAAGGAAGCAGACCCAGAACAAGAAGATGACTTCGGCTACACTACAAGTGAGTGGAAAGATACATTATTTACGTTAATAAACTTCTTTTTCTATCTCGTACACGTTTACGTGTACGCGTGTTTACTGCTCGTGGAACAGAATAGATGATGTCTTCAGGAATGGGACCACAGAACATTATGTTCTGTGAATGGGACGGTATAGAAAGTTACGACATTTTTATACTGTGTAAAGTTAAGCGGATTTATACTTTTAGTATACATGAGAGCTCATCAATGCCAACAACGGAGTTGAAACCACAGAACATTATAAGAGAGGTTAGAAATGAAAAGTAGCGCTTTTGCTTCGGAGACGGCTGTCGCCACTTGTCTTCCCGCTCACACTGCTACAATTACTCATGCCATCTCGCTCGCACCACGCCGCGCGCCTTATGGTGTTATGCAAATCATTGCATACCCTGTGGCGAAACGTTCCACGCCTACTTTGCACTTCTAACACCTCGTATAATGTTCTGTGGTGAGCCCACTCTCCTTTGTCAATTCGGTATGTCAAGATTTTTTTTAAGGGGTGAATGGAAAACCATTTCGAGATAATTGTCTCAATAACAATATTTTCTATGTCAGAGATTTTAAAATAAAAAGATTACAGAGATTTTATATAAAATAACGACGTTTTTCGGCCCGTCCAGTGACGTCACTGGAAAACCCCATGAACTCCTTGGTAAACTTAAAATAACTGGCCATCTGAGATCAATTAATACAAGCTGTCCATTATGAAAAAAAATACAATCACAATGTCAGAATTTGACATTTTTGATGTTGCCGTTTCTGTTTCCAGTATAGAGTTAGAAAAATAAGGCAGGTGATTTAGATTTTTTTAAATTTAGCAAAGTTTTTTCTCCGTGGAGTTCGAATGATTTTCTCGCGACCACTTTTACCATTTAGGGAAATCTGGGTGGCTGAAATCGGCCAGGAGCAATACACTTTGAATACTAAAATATTAATGGGTCCTACAATGTCTAAGTGAACATTTACTTTCAAAAATGGTACAGACCAATTTTTGTAATAAATCACAAACCTTGGTTATCTAATTTTCAAATTCGTATCCAAGCCCCGGGTTCAAATTGTTTGGTATCTATTTTGTAATTTTGTTTGGCAATAAACTGAATTTTTTAATTTTATACAGTGTGCAAACTTAAATGCGTTCCATACTGGGCAACCATCAAACTGAAACTATGTTATCGCGAAAAAACTGACTGGCTACTCGACCAAAATGTATGAAACAGCTGATTTGTTTTTGCGTTTCAATATTGGTCCTGTAGTAAAAGTTTGATGGTTTGAAGCAACTACTAACGTTACACATTAGTTTTACATCCTGTATTTGTTTATTTCCTTTTTTTGAGAACTTACAGCTAAATAACCTTTATACATAGACAAATATTGATGGTCAGATGCTGAGAATACAGGGTGTAAGTATTTCTCACCGATCCCAGCTACTCAATCCGCCGCGTAGCCCCAGCAACGTCCTATGCGGAGGTCCGTACCCCTCTGGGTGCCCCTAGGTCGGTTGCTTAAGTTCATTCATTTGGCTCGGTAGACCCTTCGTGGTCCCTCCAATAGTCCGCAGTAAAAAGCAGTAACTGCTCCCTGAGCAACGCTGCCGCTGTAGTAGTCATTTCCAAAAAAGAAACCATTAAACCACATATTCTACCCATCAAACTGAACAACTTTAACTATGGGAGCAAATCGAACAGAAAAAAAAATGTTTCTGTCCTATACATTTGAGTCTTGTAGGCGCTGCAGTTTAGTATGGAAAAGTTGATTTTTTTTTGTATATTCATAAACATAGTAAAATTGAGTATATTCGTCGTAGTTGTTCGTTCGGCTTTTCGGTGAAGGAAAACATCGTGAGGAAACCTGCGTGTTTCAATTTCTAGGCATGTATTGTACCCACCGTCCATTATAAGTGGTCTCACACTGGACAGAGTTTCGGTACTACTGGTGAAACGTGGATGGTCTGAGGTTTCAGAATATCTCTGACTACCCCTCGGGGAATATGGTCGTGAGCATATGCTTATGCTAAGTATATTCGTCCCATAGGGAACGTTTTTCGGTTCATTAATGAAAATCATTGCATAACCTGTGGCGCGACGTTCCACGCCTACTTTGCACTTCTAACCCCTCGTATAATGTTCTGTGGTTAAAACGGTCGTCGTGGCTGAAATCGGCCAGGAGCCATACACTTTTAATACTAAAATATTAATGGTTCCTACAATGTCTAAGTGACCATTTACTTTAAAAAATGGTACTGACCAATTTTTATAATAAATCACAAACCTTGGTTATCTAATTTTCAAATTCGTATCCAAGTCCCGGGTTCAAATTGTTTGGTATGTATTTTGTAATTTTATTTGGCAATAAACAGAATTTTCTAATTTTATACAGGGTGCAAACTTAAATGTTACATACTGGGCAACCATCAAACTGAACAACTTTTTCTATGAGGACCAACTACGTTATCGCGAAAAAACTGACTGGCTACTCGACCAAAATGTATGAAACAGCTGATTTGTTTTTTGCGTTTCAAATATTGGTCCTGTAGTAAAAGTTTGATGGTTTGAAGCAACTACTAATGTTACACATTAGTTTTACATCCTGTATTTGTTTATTTCCTTTTTTTGAGAACTTACAGCTAAATAACCTTTATACATAGACAAATATTGATGGTCAGATGCTGAGAATACAGGGTGTAAGTATTTCTCACCGATCCCAGCTACTCAATCCGCCGCGTAGCCCCAGCAACGTCCTATGCGGAGGTCCGTACCCCTCTGGGTGCCCCTAGGTCGGTTGCTTAAGTTCATTCATTTGGCTCGGTAGACCCTTCGTGGTCCCTCCAATAGTCCGCAGTAAAAAGCAGTAACTGCTCCCTGAGCAACGCTGCCGCTGTAGTAGTCATTTCCAAAAAAGAAACCATTAAACCACATATTCTACCCATCAAACTGAACAACTTTAACTATGGGAGCAAATCGAACAGAAAAAAAAATGTTTCTGTCCTATACATTTGAGTCTTGTAGGCGCTGCAGTTTAGTATGGAAAAGTTGATTTTTTTTTGTATATTCATAAACATAGTAAAATTGAGTATATTCGTCGTAGTTGTTCGTTCGGCTTTTCGGTGAAGGAAAACATCGTGAGGAAACCTGCGTGTTTCAATTTCTAGGCATGTATTGTACCCACCGTCCATTATAAGTGGTCTCACACTGGACAGAGTTTCGGTACTACTGGTGAAACGTGGATGGTCTGAGGTTTCAGAATATCTCTGACTACCCCTCGGGGAATATGGTCGTGAGCATATGCTTATGCTAAGTATATTCGTCCCATAGGGAACGTTTTTCGGTTCATTAATGTCAGCTGACGCTGTTTATACTAAAGCTATATCTTCCACAAAAAGTCGAGAAAAAATAATTTTAAATCCAACCCATCTAATAAATCATAATCTTATAAAGACATCCGATCTACCAACCGGCCTCTCCTCGCTGTGATATTCTAAATATTTCATCAGTGACCTAAATATTTGTATCGAAGATCATAACAATTCTGTTTTCGCTTCACACTTTCGCGGAAGTTATTTTAAATATCCAACTTCTTTGTCTTTTCGTTTTGGTTTATTATTTTTCTCTTGTTTTAAGAGTAAGCCGTGGTGGTCCAGTGGCGAGTAACCTTGCCTGCCGTGTAGGAGGCGATGGTTCGATTCCCGTCCGGAACTACTTGTACCAATGAGTTTTTCGGAATTTATGTACTATTTGTAACACCACTGGCTTTTCGGTGAAGGAAAACATCGTGAGGAAACCTGCATGCTTCAATTTCGAGGCATGTATTGTACCCACTGTCCATTATAAGTGGCGACGGGGTCACCCCCCGTCACACTGGACAGAGTTTCGGTACTACTGGTGAAACGTAGATGTTCCGAGGTTTCAGAATATCTCTGACTACCCCCTCGGGGAATATAGTCGTGAGCATTGTGCTATGCTATGCTTTAAGAGTTATTTTTTAAAACTGTTTTGAGACAAATCTGGGTCTTTTTGGGTTTTAAGCACACGCTTTGTGGCTTTTATCCGACTAAAATAACGACGTGGGTTACGTTAAAACCTTTATACAGGGTCCTTCTTAATATGCAACTATTTAAGTACTTATAAAATACTTTTTTAAGAGGATGATCAGACCATCAAACTGAACAACTTTTTCTATTGGACAAGCATCGAAATCGCGAAAAAAAAATTAGGTGTCCCATACATTTGGCTTGAATAAGTTTGCAGTTTTGTATGGAAGAGCAGATTTTTTTTTCGTGATTTCGATGTTGGTGCCATAGAGAAAGTTGTTCAGTTTGATGGTCTGATCATCCCCTTAAAAAGTGTCAGCATATTAAGAAGGACCCTATATAGGTACTTGAGACTGCAGATCATCAAACTTAACAACATGGTAATCGCAAAAATGAGTTGTTCCAAAGAAAATATGAATGGCTGCGCGATTTTCTCCCCCGATTTCAATGTTGTTCCCGCAGTGAAACTAGTTCAATTTGACCCCCTAAGAACCTTATTTCTTATTTTTATACAGTATTAATAGTATATTTTTGCTGTTTCCCCACTCCGTCTCTTAACGAAATCTTACAAATCGTTAAGAATTCAAATAAGCTCGACATTTATTAAAAATTGCGAACAAACTTCTCAAGCAGAACCCAAAAAAATGCCAAGTGCAACTGTCATGAAAACGAACTTTTCAGCAAACTGACTTCGGCATGAAAATCTCAGAACCCGACTACCAAACGACGTAACTTCTTACACATCCTATGACATTTTGACCCGTACTATAAAGCTACGAAGGACTATTTTTGAGAAACGTCGCAGGCAGAATGTATTCGCGTAAGAATCGAAAGTTTTGCACTTGACTATTTCTTGTTCTCATCCAAAACCACTAAGTATTACACTTCACTGAAGGTTCTTGTTTCAATGACGGCAAAAGTGACAAGCTATAGCGACTATTTTTTTATTTATAATTAATGGACTTTTTGCTTGTGCGTTAGCACCGCATTTCCGCCAATGTCAAGTAGTTTGTGGGAGTATCTATCCCAATCTTAGGGATTGTTTTTGATAAAGAACAAGAAGAGATTAAAGATTGCGGAGCCTCGTGGCAAGCAAAAACAACAACATGCGAGACAAGTGCTCGGGTCAGAACCTGCAACGTGGCTATTTTTATCCGACTACGGTCCAGAAATGAAGTTGGCTAGATGGGAAGACGGTCGGTGCACCAAGGTGGTATCTGAGCGGTGGAAAAGTGAGGGACGGATTACATAGTGAGGGTGACCGGTTTGCATTGGATCAGATTAGCATATAACCGTGATGAATAGTGCAATACATATATATTCTCACGCCTGTCTCCCACTTGGGTGGGCTGAGACAACGGAACGCCACCTACTACGTTCCTGACAGACTTCTTTCCCTTCCTTTTGAATTTTGATTCATTAGTCGCTTCATGCATGCTCGTCGGTTTCAGGCACATCTGACATACAGCCCAATCGCGCTAATTTGAAACATCGAAGTTCAATCCTTATTCAGTTTTAGTTCTAATCACATTGCAATCCAATTACTATTCAACTGTGCTGAATTCCAAATCGCGCTAAACTGGACTTATTTACTATGTGATTGACTGCCATTGAACATCTGAGCGATCTGTGAAAACGGCTCTAACGCTGTCAAATGATTAGCGCGACACCAAAGGTCCAATCCAATCATGTTTCAGTGGAGATTTATTTACCGCGATTGGTCTCCTGGCCTTTTTTAAGCACAAGGGAGACATATCCCCAGCAGTGGGTTGATGTGGGCTGATTTGATTGATTGATTGATTCATAGCTCGATCAACTTGCTTCTCGTAGTACGCTCATCGCCGAACACAAGCAGTGAGACGTGTCTAAGCTAGTTCTTTAAGTAGATTCTTGACTTCTGCTACTTTGTGAGTGAATCTTGTCAAGTTGTGTTCTGAAATTTCCTTTGCATGAATGATGACGTAACCTGTGAGGTTTTCTGTTAGGTCCAGGAGTACATTCGTCTTCGGATATCAGATTTTCATTTCGAGTGGTTACGTTTTTCTGTATTTTTGAGATGATTCGGATATGTCAAAAAAAAATTCGTTTCACACAGAAAACGTTTCAATTGAACGAATGAAAGAATTAATGGTTTCATAGTAACAGTTAAAACCAGAGTTTACCGTCAAAATATTGGGGTATCGGAACGCAGAAAAAAAGTAAAATCTGTTTACGTCTGACAACATTACAAACGTCCAACATTCGAGTGGTGAGATTGGATACGCGTGGTTCGAAGCACTCGTTGCAAAAGTCATACAATGTGGAATTCAATCATTTTAAATCATTTAGTTTACGTCACTTTTTACTGCTGATTTTAAAGTGTGATTTTCAAAAATCGCACTCCAGAGGTTTATTTAGTCTTATAACACATTTCTTCCGGGGCGGACTTCGTTTTGAACGATGTTATTTGAACGATTTCGTTGGAAAAATATGCGTATTGCGGTTTGACTTCTGTAATATATTCTCGAGGTCACAAGGATGTATAGTTTTCATGTAGCTGGCAAGTTTTCTAGTCCAAAAAAATGGTATGACGTTTGAAGTTGTTTACGGAATTTAAAACTTTTTTTTTCTAAAACGGTGTATCAAATTAAAGGGCTTCTTGAGCTGATTCTAAAAATATACCAGAAAATTACATTCCAGCCACAATTATGTTTTGTATCGAATTGATAATTAAGTCTAATACCAGTTTATAGCGCAAGTTTTAACTTTGGCCAACTAAGATTATCCAATCCTTATGTGTAATTGATTAAGATATTTTTGATATGAAAGCTTTACACGTTTCTTATCCAATTATATCTGTATATTCGGTATAATTATTATTATTTCTTCCCAATAACGACGTCAAAGACTAATAATATAATTTAATATGCGTTGGAAATGTTTAAAGTATAAAATATATTATACCTAGAGACCGACTGCCGAATTTAAAACATCGAAGTTCTATTCTTATCCAATTTCAGTTCTAATCACATTGCAATCCAATTACTATACAACTGTGCTGAATTTCGCATCGCAATAAACTCTATGTAACTGACAGCCTTTAACGTCTGAGCGATCTGTCAAAACGGCTCTAACGGGTGTCATACCAAATGTGTCAAAAGATATGGTTCGTACGTAGTCCAGTTACGGTTCTATCACCGAATATTTACCGCGATTGCAGCCCTAGTCTTGGTGCCAACCACGGTTCATTTTTGGTCTGGAGTATTTTGCCGAAACAATCTAGAAACAAATCTCTATGCTTGTATCGTGTCCGATTTTCGTTAAAATATACAGTTTAAATGCTAGGATTAATTTAAGATTTGTATGGAAATCTTTATGGCACTGTAACTTTAAAACTGTACATTTTTAAGGAAAATCTGGCACGATACAAGCATAGAGATTTGTTTCTAGATTGTTTCTGCAAAATTTCATTAAGTTTAATTGGTTAGTATTGAAAATATCACCAGACTTCGTTTGTATGGAGCGCGCCAATAGTAATATACCCTTAATACAGCAAAATTCTGTCTACAAAATTCGTTGTAAGCATTTACTTATAATCTAACGTTGATATCGTTGTTTGTAAGCATATTGTAAGTAATCATAATGTATCTTTTCACCGCTTTTATTTTATAATTTGTGTTTTCTTGTGGTTTGAGTGTTATGTTTATTAAATTGGTTTGATCAGTTTGTTGTATTTGTTCATAATTGAAAACTCTAGTTTGATCAGTGTCCTAGGTATGAATAGGTATACATAAGCTCATGACCATAAATCCCTTTCAGGGTGGTCAGTACCTTTGCTACGATTACAACTACCAAATATGTTTTAAGAGAGGTTTATTCCGAATGCGTAAATGTGCGCTGCGTACAAACGAAGTCTGGTGATATTTTCACTACTAACGAATTAAAGCCAATGAAAATTTTCAGGAACAATCTAGAAACTAATTTCTATGCTTGTATGAAGTCAGATTTTCGCTAAAATATACAGTTTTAATGCTATGATTAATTTAAGAATTGTATGGAAATCTTTGAGACAGTGTAACTTTCAAACTTTAACGGAAATCTGACTTCATACAAGCATAGAGATAAGTTTCTAGATTGTTTCTGAAAAATTTCATTTTCTTAAATTAGTATTGAAAATATCACCAGACTTCGTTTGTATGAAGCACGCTCCGAATTATATTCCCTTACGGCTGCTGCCGTGTCACTCCAATCTCCTGTATCTCGAAAGGTCGATTTGAGAAATAAGCTGTTAAAGGTTTTGTGTTTTTTTTCGTAATAAAACCCAATAGATCAACATATTTAATTGTTTCTTTATCGAAATAAATGAGTTTGATTGTTAGAAATGAAGACGTAAACCATATCCCTTGGTCGCCTCGTACGTCTTATTGTATCATTGCTTTAATACAGGTTCCTTCTTAAATATGCTGACGATTTTTTATGATCAGGCACTAAAACAGAAAAACTTGCACTATGGGAGCAACGTCGAAGTCGTAAAAACAGTATCAGTTGTCCCATACATTTAGCTCGAGTAGATTTGTAGTTTTAGTATGGAAAATCTGAATTTTTATTAGTGAAAGTTGTTCAGTTTGATAGTCTAAACCACCCTTAAATGTTTATTTGTATTTTTGTAACACCTTGTAGACAGGGTGTAACAAAACAGCCTAGTAATACTTAAGGGGTGGTTTAGACCATAAAATTGAACAACTTTCTCTATGGGACCAATATCGAAATCAAGAAAAAAATCTGCTGTCCCATACATTTTAGTCGAGTCAGTAGGTACTGCAGTTTTGTATGGGACAGCAGATTTTTTTATTTTTCTTGATGTTGGCTCCGTAGTGAAAGTTGTTCAGTTTGATGGTCTGAAGCACCACCTTAAGTATTACTAGGGTGTTTTGTTAGACCCTGTATAGGCTGATGATGACTAATTATATGGGCTACGAACACTTGTAACTGCATTCATGCATGCATGCATGCATATGCTCACGACTATATTCCCCGAGGAGGTAGTCAGAGATATTCTAAAGCCTCAGAACATCCACGTTTCACCAGTAGTACCGAAACTCTGTCCAGTGTGATGGGGGGTGAGCCCGTCGCCACTTGTAAAGGACAGTGGGTACAATACATTACCTCGAAATTGAAGCATGCAGGTTTCCTAACGATGTTTTCCTTCACCGAAAAGCCAGTGGTGTACAAATCGTACATAGATTCCGAAAAACTCATTGGTACGAGTTGGCCTGGACGGGGATCGAACCATCGCCTCCAGCACGGCAGGCAAGGTTACTCACCACTGGACCACCACGACTATTGCTAACTTGTAACTGGACAAAGGTGAGCGGAAGTGTTGGGAGAGGCCGTCCGAGGAAAACATACCATGATCAAATCAATGATCTTTTCCGAAAAGGACAAGTGCGTAGCACCCTCAAGCGACGGAAGTGCATGAAAAGATGTATGAATGTGAATGAGGCTAAAGAGGTGCGTCAGAGTCGTAGTGTGTGGCGGTCCGTGGTCTCTGCCTACCCCCATGGGACAATGGCGTGAGCTTATGTGTGTGTGTATGTATGTATGTAACTGGATCTTGGAATAATAAAACAGAGCAATAGTTTAAGAGAAGTTTATTCCGAATGTGTAAATGCGCGCTGCTTACAAACGAAGTCTGGTGATATTTTCAATACTAACCAATTAAACTCAGTGAAATTTTGCAAAAACAATCTAGGATAATATATAATATCTATGCTTGTATCGTGTCAGATTTTCGTTAAAATATACAGTTTCAATGCTAGGATTAATTTAAGATTTGTATGGAAATCTTTGAGGCACTATAACTTTAAACCTGTATATTTTAAGGAAAATCTGACACGATACAAGCATAGAGATTTATTTCTAGATTGTTTCTGAATTTTAATTGGTTAGTATTAAAAATATCACCATACTTCGTTTGTATGGAGCGCGCCAACAGTAATATACCCTTAAATCACCATGTCACGGGAAGAATATTTCACACCCTCTGGAACTTTATTGCGTTGAGTTACAGTTTAATTTATTGTTTACGCGTGTAGGTTGTTTTACTGATCGTTACATGAAATTGGATGTGGAAGCCCTAAATTTTGTATGGCGATAAAGTTTAGTTAGAGGCTAATTTTCAAACTAGATTATCAGTTTTTGTTCAAACTCAACCCAAAGGATGAAAACGGGACACTATTCATAAGCCTACGTTGTCCGTCCGTCCGTCTGTCCTACCTATTTAGGGCTGTAACTTTTGAACTGTAATAGCTAGACAGTTGAATTTTTTACAGAATGGGCGTTACTATGGCGGATGTAACAACAAACAATAAAAATTTCAAAATAATAAAAATTAAGGGATTTAGATTAGATTTTTTTCAGCTTTTTCTTCTCGCTCTAGTGTAAAAACGGTACTACAAAAAAAGCTTCAAACTTATATGGACCAAACTTTACAGTATAACAACAAATAATAAAAACCGGCCAAGTGTGAGTCGGTCGGATAATTAATCCAATCTAAGGACTTGAAGCCCACCTTATCATTTTTTAAGCTACCACCGCGTCGGAACGGTTTTTTGTTGTAAAAATAAAAATAAAATAAAATAAAAAATGTTTATTGAGAAAATGTAGAGAAGATGCGGCCAGAAACTCTACAAAATAACACGACTTAACGATTACCTGCTACATAAAAGTGTCAATCTTGGTATGATTATAGACCAAACTCTTTAGTGTAACATAAAATAATAAAAACCGGCCAAGTGTGAGTCGGTCTCGTGCTAAAGGTCCCGGAGAAAACAAAACTTTTTTGTAAGTAATTATGTTGTGTGGTGGTGTGGTATGGAACCCTCGGTGCGCGAGTAGCCCAACCCGCACTTGACCGTTATTAGACTTAGAACGCAAATAGTCGAAGTTACAATAATTTATCCAAGAAGCTACCACCACGTCGGAACGTGTTGTCGCTGTAGAGAAGATGCGGCCAGATACTCTATAACATAACACGACTGAATAACTATTAAAATATAAATTCTAAAGCTAAGGTTATGTATACTACAGTTATACATACCGTCTAATGAAGGCTGTATTTTCGTTCATGACGTCAGCACTTGACGTACAATGGAAAAAATCTGAAACAAGTATAGTTTTGCAGTTGTCAGAGGATGTCAAGAGATTGTATTTGTTCGCCATTTTGTATGGTAATCAGACTGTTTCATTTTTACTAAAATGTTTGCAAAAATATTGTATGTTTCCTACTAGTATTTCAAAAAGTCGATTTGTTGTTTTTGTAACATATTATATCCAACGTGTTAATGAATAAGCGCAAAACCTCATACACCCCAACTGCTTTATATCAAAATAATTAGATTGTTTCATTATTTTGATAGTTAAATTGTAAAGTTATTCGCATTTAAAGTTTTGAGACATAAATGATTTGTTATCATTACAGCAATGAATGAAAGCACTATCATGCTCATGGATACATTTTAAAAATCTTGGTTTGGTAGTAAGTAGGGTGAGAGTGCCCGAGCGGTGGGTTGAGATCGAGTTCAGTAAATTTTTAATTTTACAAGCAAATTATTTAATATTTTGAAAAAAATTACCTATACTGAAACCATGATAATTCGTTTCTGCTCTCGATTCTAAACAAACTACTTTCTAGTTTTGCGTTAATTCATTAACACGTTGTATATAAACTTTCTTTTTACGTAAACTATAAATTCACCCTAGTAACGTAACCTTCTAAAAATTTTCCTAAAGTAACCCAATTTTTAGCACTTTTTCGACAAACAGTGTCCAGATTTTACGCGATTACTAAAGTAGGTAAATTGTATGAAACATAGGTAAAAAAAAAAACGATGCATTGAAATTTTAAGTAAAGGCAGAATACACTGGATATGCAATAGCATATCACTGAAAACAATGTTCCTGAAAGTGGGGTTTTTGAAAATATACCCTTAATGAAATTAATAATACTCAGTATTGTATATGACTACAGACAGACAGACAGTCAGAAATAATGGACCTAAATAGGTTCCGTTTTCTTTATTTATCCAAAGGCATCATTAATCCGAATAATGAGTAGGCAGAACCCTCTATCTCGCCATCGAATCTATGGCCACCACCTGCTGTATTGTTTATTATGGCCGACCTTCACACATCAGAAATAGATTCGAACCCGCTACCGATCGATCTTACAATAGTTCAACTACTCTGGAATTTACAGTGGGAAGGAGGAAATAGATCGTTGGTATTCACAAGGTACGAGTACTTCTACATTTTTATAAAACTGTAACAGCAGTACCTGTAAAAAAGCCGTGGTGGTCCAGTGGCGAGCAACCTTGCCTGCCGTGCAAAGGCGATGGTTCGATTCCCGTTAAGGCCGACTCGTACCAATTTGTTTTTCGGAATTTATGTACGATTTGTAACGTCATTGGCTTTTCGGTGAAGGAAAACATCGTGAGGAAACCTGCATGCTTCAATTTCGAGGCATGTATTGTACCCACTGTCCATTATAAGTGGCGACGGCTCACCCCCCGTCACACTGGACAGAGTTTCGGTACTACTGGTGAAACGTGGATGTTCTGAGGTTTCAGAATATCTCTGACATTCAGCTTCTGCTTTTGCTGTGTAACAGGAGTATATCCGTACATTAAAGTAGTTACAAAAAAAGGTTATGATTTAGTCTTTAGGTGTCCTTGACACAGATTTTTTTACTTTTTTGTCTGTCTGTTTGTTTGAGCAACGCAACACGCAAAAACTACTGAACCGATTTTCATTACATTTTAAAAAAGCTATAAGATTAGACTTAAAAACTGTTTTTTTACATTTTATCTTTTTATGATGACGGGAGCCGGAGTGGACGAAGACACAGACAAAATCTAGTATATTTGTAAAGGTACTAAATATTTACAAGAATAATATTTTTAATGCAAGTGTCTTAAATTGTATAATCAAAATTGTCAGCCTCCGCGGTCTAATGGTTAAGAGCATTGGGCTCTTGACACGGAGGTCGTGGGTTCGATTCCCACGGGGGACACCTAGTGATATGTCACTTTGTGCGTTTTTCCCCACTCGGTTAGGACATTGCAGGCCGAATCAGATGATTCCGTGCTTCGGATGGCACTTTAAGCCGTTGGTCGCGGCTATTATCTCTGGTAGTAGTCGTTACATAAAAACCACGTCAGAGGCCGTAAGGCGGTCTGAAAAAACTCTGACACCAGGGCTTGCCCAAATGATAAGAAGATCGACATTTTACGGTCTGGACAATAATCCTGTAACATAAATCTAGGAAAGTTCATCCACTGACAGTGTCGGTGTGAACTGCCAGTGATGAAATATGGACTGAGACGTGAGGACTGATGATGGATGATGAGGACTCACTCAAGGCCTCATAAAAAGGCTGAAGAGAGTGCTATGCTCGGAGTTTCCCTAAGAGATCGTATCAGCAATGTAGAGATTCGCTGAAGATCCAGAATAGACGTGAGGACTGATGATGGATGATGAGGACTCACTCAAGGCCTCATAAAAAGGCTGAAGAGAGTGCTACGCTCGGAGTTTCCCTAAGAGATCGAATCAGCAATGTAGAGATTCGCAGAAGATCCAGAATACCCGATTTAGCCAGAAGAATTGTTAAAGTGCACATTGCTCGCAGAACAGATGGCCGATGAGGCCAGAGAGTTCTCGAGTGGCGACCGCGTACTGGAAAGTGCAGCGTGGGTAGGCCTGGTGAAGGCGGCGGGAATCCGTTGGATGAGGGCAGCACAGGACCTGTCGTTGTGGCGATCCTTGGAGGCCTATGTCCATCAGTGGACGTCTATCGGCTGAGATTATGATATTCAGTTATTAAGATATTATTGGGCAGGATAGATATGATATTCTAATGACACTCAGTTACTTACATTGAACCTCAGACAGCCAATATTTGACCCAAAGCCATATAATAATCAGGTCACAGAGCGTCTGTGGCGCGTTCCAGAGAGGAATGGACACTCAATTATGAAGGTCTTGGTACGAATCCGCACGGACGACATGCCATGTACAGTCACCATCAGATTTATCATAGCAAACAAGGTGGTTAAATATTTCTAAGCAATTAAAATTTTCAATTATTTTGTTACACCTAATCAAAAATATTTGTGCGCCTAAATCATCAAATATATCTACGCAGTCAGGTGATCATAAGCATCTGAGCAGTTTACGAAAAAAGACAATAATCCGTTGTTATACAACGTGTTAATGAATAAGCGCAAAACCTCATATACCCCAACTGATTTATAACAAAATAATTAGATTGATACAATATTTTAATTATTTTGATAGTTTAAATTTAAAGCTATTCGCATTTTAAGTTCTCAGGCAAAAATGATTTGTTATCATTTCAGCAATGAATGAAAGCGCTAACGTGCTCATGGATACATTTTAAGAATCTTGTTTTGGTAGTAAGTAGGGTGAGTGTGCCCATGCGGTGGGTGGAGATCGAGTTCAGTAAATTTGAAATTTTACAAACAGATTATTTAATATTTTGAAAAAAATTACCTATGTTGAAACCATGATAGTTCGGTTCTGCTCTCGATTCTAAACAAACTACTTTCTAGTTTTGCGTTAATTCATTAACACGTTGTATACATTTGAATTTTAAATAACATTGTATAGAATAACAGTGAAAATTAGCTGTTCAGATATTTATTACCAAATACATGGTTAGATATAATTGGTAACATTTGCTGTTAAGAATTTATTGAAAATTAGCACTGCTCAGAAATATTTGATCACCCTGCATGCTGCGTTATATCTGATGGCGACTGTACCAATGATTTTCTCCAACTTATGTACCTTACCGACTGCCCTCAAACGGTGAAGGAAAACATCTGAAGAAATTCTGATGCGTATCTGTACTGTTAGTAGTCCACCAATCCGCATTGGGCACGCGTCCTCATATCATACATCCTCCCTGACGGTAGGCCTGTGCCCTGCAGTGGTACGTAGGTATACAGGGTCCTTCTTAACATGCTGACACTTTTTTAAGGAAATGATCAGACCATCAAACTGAACAACTTTCTCTATAGGACCAACATCGAAATCGCGAAAAAAAATCAACTGTCCAATACATTTGGCTCGAGTAGGTTCGCAGTTTTGTATGGAAGAGCTGATTTTTTTTTTCGGTTTGTGGTGTTCAGTTTGACGGTCTGATCATCCCCTTAAAAAGTGTCAGCATATTAAGAAGGACCCTGTATAGGTTGATTATGATGAGGATTATTAACCTTGTTGCCAATATCGTCAAAGTTTTTACTATTTTCCATCATACTTAAGTCTCAATGAGTTAGCTATCTAACAGAGATGACATTGAAACAAATATTATTACTAGCGCTATTAAAGAAATAGTCTGAATTCCCACCATACCAATTTAGAACCCAAACAACATTAGCATTAATCATTCTACTCAAAAAATACTGCGATCAATCACAAATTAAATCATTCTCAGACGATTCAATACGTGCAAAAACATTTGGTTACAGTAGATTGAATTATGATAGGGTTTCAGGCGTAAAACGAATTTTATTATATCGTAAAGATGTTCAAAACTAGCGAAACGTAAACATAACTTTATTCTATTTTTGTTATAGTGACACACTGTCGAATAGTTCGGTGAATATCTAAATTTTTTATGTGAAACATCGCGCGCCTTGGTAGCAAAACCGACTCGTAACTTATAGTTTACTGTATAGTATCATTTATTTAATTAAATAGACTATGTATTACTGTATACATAACCCTAGCTTAAGAATTTATATTGTAATAGTCATTAAGTCGTGTTATGTTGTAGAGTTTCTGGCCGCATCTTCTCTACAGCGACAACACGTTCCGACGCGATGGTAGCTTAAAAAAGTATTGACGCTTAATAAGTATGCTTCAAGCTCCTATATTGAATAAAATATTTTGACTTTTTGACTTTTGACTTTTCACTTTTTGTATACCTTGACGAAACAATTACGCCACGACACCGTTACGCCACGTTTGACGGATGCAATTCGGGAGGATGCGGTATTTCGAAGTTTCATATCTTCCGGATGTAACGCGATGGCCAATTTTTTATTAATCTCTATTTGACCTGACAGACGTTGTCCTATGTAAAAACCTTATTCAAATCGGTCCAACCATTCGAAATACTTGGACCCTCCATAAATTGTCATACTATACAGGGTGAAATTGATATCAGCCTTTTAAACTAAACGTCTACCCATCAAACTGAACAAATGTATAGCTCATGATGACTCGAAAAGAAGAAGAGGAGAACCGGTGGCTTAAATGGATAAAAAATAAAAAATACAGCCCCGGATTGGTAGGTTGGGGTGCAATTTCCGTCCAGTCCTATGTTTTTCAATTGGCTATTTGACAATTTTCGGAAAGTTATTTTAAAATATGCGTAGGTTTATTTTATACCTCTTACAATGATCTTTTTCTTTAAAAAGCGTTATTTATTCGAAAAAATTTATATTTTTCATTATGTAATTTGAGATTCGCGCGAAAACAGTGACGTCACATCACAATAAACAAGTAAAGCTAACTACGACTCTTCAACTCACATGAAGTTTTATTGTTTGAGATGTGACGTCACACGATGCTCAATCATGGCCGCTCGCGTTTCAGTTTTTGTAATCCACAGATAAAAATCTCTAATTTATTTTTCAAAAAATAAAAATATTTACAATTTACTTCAAATCAAATCAAATATTTATTTTGCACACTGTAGTGCAAAAAAAAGATTGTATGATTATTGTGAACCTATAAGCTACTATATTTAACATATTAATATTTTATCGTTACAGCCCCCCTAGACAAAGTGACATTCTATTGGCGTTGACGCTAGTAGAAAATAACAGAATGTATGGATTTGGGAGTCACGTTGCAGGTTCTGACCCGAGAACTTGTCTCGCGTGTTGTCCGCGCGTCGCGTCTTTGCCTGCCACGAGGCTCCGCATTCTTTAATCTCTTCTTGTTCTTTATCAAAAACAATCCCTGAGATTGGGATAGATACTCCCACAAACTACTTAACATTGGCGGTGCTAACGCACAAGCAAAAAGTCCATTAATTATAAATAAAAAAAAATAAAAATGTATGGATTTGACATTAGCGATCGTCAAAATGTTTCGATCAACGCCAATAGAATGTCACTTTGTCTAGGGGGGCTGATGTCAAATAGCCAATTGATAAGAGATTTATGTATCTATGTAAAATATTCGTTGAACTAAACGGCCGTGTGTCACAGTAGATACGGTTAACAGACACATTCCACCTGATTGCATACGAACTGAACTTACTGTTCTGATCTAGCGATTCTTGTTGTTACACAAATAGACTCGTTATAGCAATAGCTTTAGAATATCTATTTGTGTATCGGTTTGTTCGCAGAACTGATTTATCAAACACATGCCTACTAGTACTCACCTGTAGCAAATTATATGGACATGTTAAAACGTACATAGGTAGGGTTGCCAGATTTTTCTACAAGGCCGGACATAGCCATTGAAAAAGCCGTTAAAAGCAAGTTAAGAGAAGTTTATTCCGAATGCGTAAATGCGCGCTGCATACAAACGAAGTACGGTGATATTTTCAATACTAACCAATTAAACTCAATGAAATTTTGCAGAAACAATCTAGGAACAAATATCTATGCTTCTATCGTGTCCGATTTTCGTTAAAATATATAGTTTAAATGCTAGGATTAATTTAAGATTTGTATGAAAATCTTGGAGGCACTGTAACTTTAAAACTGTACATTTTAAGGAAAATCTGACACGATACAAGCATAGAAATTAGTTTCTAGATTGCTTCTGCAAAATTTAATTGAGTTTAATAGGTTAGTATTGAAAATATCACCAGACTTCGTTTGTATGGAGCGCGCCAACAGTAATATACCCTTAAAACGTACATAGGGTTGCCAGATTTTTCTACAAGGCCGGACATAGCCATTGAAAAAGTCGTTAAAAGCAAGTTAAGCAAGTCCCAACATGGTACTTCAGCATGGGTAGCATGTCACCGTGATACAGCGCTATCACACTTTCGCTCTCTATCTATTTGCGCGCAAACGAACGAGATAAAAGACGTGATACAGCCGTATCACGTGTAGCATGCTGCGGCTTCTGACCCTCGAAGTTTTTATACAGGGTCCTTCTTAATATGCTGACGGTTTTTTAAGCATACATACCATAATATGGCTCGAATAATAGTCGGGGAAATCTACGGATTTTTGTACGGAGTAGGTTGCATTAATTGCACTTTTGGTGAAAATTTGGATTATAGTAGATACATACCTGAAAAACATAAATTCTCAATAATCCCCGATTTTTTATTGTGTATTATTGAATAATTAAGACATTTAAAAAACATTAAATTTATGTATGAACAAAAAATGGAAAACTGGTGATTTTGTACAGGATGGCTTCGTTCAATACGTTTTACGTAGAACAATAATAATCCACGGTTAATATCGTTAATTTGGGTAGATATTTAATATTTTGTAAGTCTTCAAAAATTATAACCTCAAAACTAAATTATTTACTGTTTGTTTTTACACATTAAATTTGCCTTTTGATAATTAACTGTATCTATTGCTGGTATGCTGGTCGAAATATTTTTAGAAATAATCTTGCCATTTGTACATTAATATCGATTTTAAGGTATTTCTCAGGTTCCTGAGCCAATATAACCACGAAATCTCGACAAAAGTGTTATAAACTAACAGTAATTATTTCAAACACAATTTACTAAAGTGTCTTTAATGCAATCTCAAACCTTATTTTTCCTAGACTATAACCATACATTTGGCTCTAGTAGGTTTGCAGTTTTGTATGGACAGCAGATTTTTTTATCGCTATTTCGATCTTGGTGCCATAGAGAAAGTTGTTCAGTTTGTCGGTTTGATCATCCCCTTAAAAAAGTGTCAGCATATTAAAAAACACTTTTTTTCTGCTTATTTATACCTATCATAATTGAGACTATGAGCTGACCTATAAACCCTTCTGTAAGGAAACGTAATGAAACCCGAAGTTAGCCATCTTCGAATCTACATTATTTCATCTCTTTTACTCTTAAGCAATAACACATTCATACCGTCTCTTTCACACCTGTTATCCTTTACTTTTTAATCCATTCACTACGTTCCGAATCATGTATCTCCTCTTACCTAGTAAGCACTCTCTTTTACGTCTACGATCCAATTTACATACCTTACATGGCCCTTAAATTTTGTAAAAATGAAATCACATTTTTTTTTTTTTTATTTACAATTTACATACCTTACATGCCTCTTTCACGCCCTTAACACATTCATACCGTCTCTTTCACACCTGTTATCAATTCACTACGTTCCGAATCATGTATCTCCTCTTACCTAGTAAGCACTCTCTTTTACGTCTACGATCCAATTTACATACCTTACACTTCGAAGGGTTACCATTAGTTTACCTTATATAGTTAAGTAAAACAATAGTTACACTAATTAAAACATTCTAAGGATTCATGTTACATGGTTCAAAGTTGTATTTTCAATGGAAAACGCAAGTGTTGCGTGATGCAAATTGCAATCACAGGTTAACTAAGTAGTTTCAGACGAATTAATATCGGCACGTGCTAACCCTACAAGGCTTTGTCTAATTATTATAAGGAATAGCCTTGCGGTAGCATTTCCCCTCTACCACGGTATAAGCACAATTGATCTTGTGCATTTACATTCAATTTTACACCTTATCATTAAACGAGACAGCCTATAATTGCGAAATATTAACTTCGAACTTAGAACGTTTGGGGTTCACACGAGACTACTTTTCGTGATTTTTAACATTCAAAATTAGAATCTTAAGTTATGGGGAATAAAATCCAAAGTTGCGGATTTCATGTTACCTCGCCCCCCGCAAAAAGTGGCAGAAATGTTTGTTAGTAGAATTACACGCGTAACCAGTCTACATATAAATAGTCAAAGACTACCAATTATGACGTACCTATGAATGACCCATTCTTGGGTCAGGCATTCAGATGTTGTGAGTTATACAGGGTGAATTTGAAGTCATTAATAATTAGCATTCTTTTAAAGGAAGAAATCCTAACAATAAAAAAAAGTTTCGCCGGAATCACTACTTGTCACCCTGTCTAGAATGTTGGCATTATAGTGAAATGAGCATACATACATACATACATATACTCACGCCTTTGTCCCATTGGGGTAGGCAGAGACATTGATCGCCATCTGCTACGATCCTGACATACCTCTTTTGCCTCTTCTACAGTCATAAGTCGTTTCATACGCGCTCGTCGGTTTCGGGTACATTTGATCTGACCCTTTTAAGTAAGCTATCGATTTGGTCTGCATACTTACGTCTAGGGCGACCCCTTTCGACTGTTCCATTAACTCTCGCTTTAAATATTTCATACGTCAGTCTACTATCACTCATCCTTTCCACATGACCAAACCATCTCAACATTCCCTTTTCAATCCTTGTCACTATATCCTCTTTCAGTTCACACTTTTCTCTAATGAGCTTTTTCTGAATATGCTACATTTAGACATCTCACTGGGAGAATATGCTTATATCTATATCTATCTATCTATCTATAACGTCACGCCTCTTTCCCAGTGGGGTAGGCAGAGACCAGAGCGCGCCATATACTACGATCCTTACATACCTCTTTTGCCTCATTCACATCCATACATCTCTTCATACATGCCCGTCGGTTTTGAGTACTCCGCACCTCCCCTTTTTTTAGGACGCAACCGATTTGATCAGAATACGTCCTACGAGGGCGCCCTCTGCCGACACTTCCACTAACTTCAGCTCCATATATCTCTTTCGTACATCTGCTATCACTCATCCTCTCCACATGCCCAAACCAACGAAGCATACCCTTCTCTATTCTTGTCACAACATCTTCTTTCAATTGACATCGATCTCTAATCACACAATTTCTCACTCTATCTCTCTGCGTAACACCACACATATTTCTCAAGGAACGCATTTCAACAGCATTAATTTTACTTTAATGCTTTTTCTGCCATACCCAGCACTCACTGCCATACATAAGTGTAGGCACCAACACACCTTTGTGTATAGCAAGTCGCGCCTTTTTGGACATCAATTGGCTAGTGCCAGTAACTCGAAAGTCCCCAGAATCTACTTTCATCTGAACAAATATTCAATTTCCCGTCGTCCATCTTGCGCATCCTCGTTACGACGTTATGACACCTCTTTTTTGTCCTCATCTGTAAAAAAATGTCCTCAACTGTGTAAATTTGTACGAGGTTTTTTGACTTTTAGGGAAATTATGGCATGATTTTCCAATGTAGACGTCGTTTGGTAGAATAAATGAACATTTTAAGTATCAAAAACTATAAGATGTTTATGGTAAGATTGTAGTTTTCCGGGAAATCCTCATGAAACCGTCCACCGCTTACGGGGATATAATTCGGAGCGCGCTCCATACAAACGTACTATGGTGATATTTTCAATACTAACCAATTAAACACAATGACATTTTGCAGAAACAATCTAGGAACAAATATCTATGCTTGTATCGTGTCCGATTTTCGTTAA
Organism: Agonopterix alstromeriana; assembly: GCA_963924505.1. NCBI lineage: Eukaryota > Metazoa > Arthropoda > Insecta > Lepidoptera > Depressariidae > Agonopterix > Agonopterix alstromeriana. The sequence goes on from OZ004684.1 coordinate 2,101,700, forward strand.
AATATAAAGTTTCAATGCTAGGATTAATTTAAGATTTGTATGGAAATCTTTGAGGCACTGTAACTTTAAAACTGTACATTTTAAGGAAAATCGGACACGATACAAGCATAGAGATTTGTTTCTAGATTGTTTTTGCAAAATTTCATTGCGTTTAACTGAATAGTCAAAATTCAAAATTGTTTATTGAAAATAATATCACATAGATAACATTTAGACGTCATGTTTTTGAATCTACCACCGCGTCGGAAAGTGTTCCGTTGTAGAGAAGATGCGGCCAGAAACTCTACAACACACTTCTTTTAAACAAAACAAAATATACAAAGTACAATTACATAAATTCAATATTAAATTACATAGTGTAACATTGTCAAGTAGTATTGAAAATATCACCATAGTACGTTTGTATGGAGCGCGCTCCGAATTATATCCTCTTAAAGGGGTTTGTATAACTTTATATGAACCAATGGTAACAATTTTTATTGTTGCGGCCACCGATAATTTTATTATTGTTTTGTTTATTTATTATGATCCTTATAAGAAACAGGATCGATTGGCGTAAAAAAAAGTGTTTGTGTATATTGAGCATTGACCAAAATCTGTGAATGCAGGTCTAAATGCCTCAAAAAGTTATGGATAATCTTCTAAGAACAAATTTTCTATATCTACAACGGTTAAGGTACCTACCGTACTGCCCTGTCCAAGATATTCTACCCTCTATACCTCAGCCCCGATATTACTTAGCTATATGTGCTCCATAGTATGTTTGTTTACTTTATTATCCTCTTCTTAATTTCAGTACTTCGATCAGTGGCCGCGAATGTACGAAACGACGCCAACTTTACACAAACTCTTTTGTTCCTTGTATTAGCTCTCAGAGGAAGGATCTCCATAGAGTCCGCATAAATTTACGATTGTAGTTAGTCTCTTTTTTTTTTTTTTTTTAATTAATTTAAATTTTTCATCAATTATAGAGGGTACAAATTACGTTACATTTCGCCAAACTGCAGCACAGTTTGTTGGCGAAAGATATTACACTCTAGTTAAAACAATAGGTCTATAATCTTACCCACACCCAGTGTAGTAAATTAAAAAAAAAAAATTGTGTTATGACATACCTTTAATAGTAAAAGGAGATGGAACTATAGATAATTGTTTATGCGGCTGTCCACTTTTTTTTGAGCTAGTGTGCGTGAAAAGTGACCGTAAACATAAGGCCATATGTCACTTGGTGCCTTTTGTCCATACTACTTGAAACCACACACTCAAACCTAAACGTCAAAAAAAGTGGACACTTTACAATTGGTATGGCTCACTTTATTAGGTATAATCTCTTTGTATTAGCTGCTATTATGTTTTTTTTTTCTGTTTTTACCAATTAATTTTATTTCCTTATGAAACGTCTAACATCAAATTGTGTTATATGCCCAATTCAAGCCTAATTCTTAGTTTTATTCGCATTTTAGACTAATATACGAGGTTTAATAGGCAAAGTACGACATCTTTTATTGCTTTTGTACGAGGAAAAATTTTCTACATCTGACAACCCTGATTTGTCATGCAAGAACATTTTTGCACGTCATTACCCAAATTATTATGTCGTTGGTAAACTTTGACTATTTATATGTGGACTGGTTACGCGTGTGATTCTACTAACAAACATTTCTGCCACTTTTTGCGGGGGGCGAGGTAACATGAAATCCGCAACTTTGGATTTTATTCCCAATAATTTTAGATTCTAATTTTAGCATAAGCATAAGCATATGCTCACGACTATATTCCCCGAGGGGGTAGTCAGAGATATTCTGAAACCTCAGAACATCCACGTTTCACCAGTAGTACCGAAACTCTGTCCAGTGTGACGGGGGGTGAGCCCGTCGCCATATAATGGACAGTGGGTACAATACATACCTCGAAATTGAAGCATGCAGGTTTCCTCACGATTCTAATTTTGAATGTTAAAAATCATGAAAAGTAGTTTCGTGTGAACCCCAAACGTTCTAAGTTCGAAGTTATTATTTCGTAATTATAGGCTGTCTCGTTTAGTGATAAGGTGTAAAATTGAATGTAAATGCACAAGATCAATTGTGCTTATACCGTGGCAGAGGGGAAATGCTACCGCAAGGCTAGTCCTTATAATAATTGGTCAAAGTTGATTACCGACAACATCAATATTTTTTTCAGTGTATCATGGGCGAGTCCTCTTGTTTTGGTTGTCTATGGGGCCTATAAAGTCTAAACGAACCATTTAGGAAAACATGGGAAAACACCAGACTTCTTATTTGTCCTGAAAAGCTCATAGCTAGCTAACGAGCGCGAAAATATACGAAAAAACACGAAGTTTCCTGAACGACAACGATTTCTTATTCATGAAATCATTTGCACTTTTGCAGCATTATTTTTCTTTACAGCCAGCTAGGATTCTATTTTCGAAACCCCATCTTGTTCTTTTGTTTCTCTTCTAATCGAAAATCATCTTTGAACTTATAAATTAAAGTTCATTTTCGAATAACAAAGTTTCTTATAATTCGATCTTACCTTTCCCCGCATTATTTTTCTTCTCTGTTTATGCCAGCATTTTCCTTTAAAAATACCATCGTTGTTCTTTTATATATCTCAATCTATTTTCAAGCTTAAAGTAACTGATTTAATGTTCGATTTTGTCTGGCAAGATGAGTAATTTAGGTGGTTGTTATTGTAATGGTAGAGTTTCTAAACCACGTGCGTTCAGTACCGCGTAGAAAATGGTTCTGAACGGACGCTCCGTGTGATTTCGCGCCAATTTTCTATATTCGCGAATATTTTGTTTAAGTTTTTTTGCGATGTTATAAATAGGATGTCGTTTGTTTAGCTTTGCTATTTGCTTTTATTAATTTTTGCAGTGATTTAAAGTTGCATTAAATAAAAATATGATTCGTAGTGATTTTAAAAAATAGGTAAAATGGTTTTAAAAAAAAAATGTGTAGAATATTAATATGAGACTGTCTCTTTTGCGGGTCTGCTGGAAGAAATCTCTTCAGAGATAAGCTCGCCCTTTGTACATGTTTTCTCAAATATGTGTATTTTTATATCTGTGTATATACAACAAAGTGTTATAATAATAATCAGACACAGTACAAAAGTTGAGGTTAAAACTTTTATTGTAATTTGCCTAGGAACTATTGTATAGATTCCTTCCCTTATTCATGGTCCTTCTTAATATGCTGACACTTTTTAAGGGGATGATCAGACCGTCAATCTGAAAAAAACTTTCTCAATGGGACCAACATCGAAATCACGAAAAAAAAACTGCTGTCCCATACTTTTGGCTAGAGTATAGGGTCCGTCTTAATATGCTGACACTTATATAAAGGGATGATCAGACCGTCAAACTGAACAACTTTCTCTATGGCACAAACATCGAAATCGCGAAAAAAAATCTGCTCTTCCATACAAAATTTCAAACCTACTCGAGCCAAATGTATGGGACCGCAGATTTTTTTTTCGCGATTTCGATGTAGGTCCAATAGAGAAAGTTATTCAGTTTGACGGTCTGATCATCTCCTTAAAAAGTGTCAGCATAAGAAGGATACTGTATGCACTTAAATCAATGACGTATCACAAGACCATTTATAATAAGTTAATCTAACGTTTCCTTGATATCAATTGACTTCAATTATTGTATGGCTCCATTAATTTCTACTGACATAATCATATAGGTACCTCTTCAAAATTCAAAATTGTTTTTTCAAAATAATATCACATAGATAACTTTTTGACGTCATGTTTTTGAATCTACCACCGCGTCGGAAGGTGTTCCGTTGTAGAGAAGATGCGGCCAGAAACTCTACAACACACTTCTTTTAAACAAAACAAAATATACAAAGTACAATTACATAAATTCAATATTAAATTACATAGAGTAACATTGTCAAGAATCCTCTAAGGGTCAATTCACACCGAGACGCGACGCGACGCGACGATACTCAAATACCTCGAGGCGCAGTGCTGCGTGGTGCAACGTAATCTGAATTCTCACAATGTAATGTGTATCTTTTCGTGTAGTGAATAAAGTATATTCTATGAAAAATGTGCGCGCAGCGTCGCGCCGCGTCGCGTCTCGGTGTGAACTGACCCTAACACGAAAGCTTTAATCGATCATGTTTAGCTCATTATAATCTCAGAAGAAATCTCTTTACAGATAAGCTCACCCTTTGTAATTGTCTATTATGCTGTTTTCGTGTATATTTCCATGTGTACATGTACACACGGCGACAGATCAACCTACCCATAGTTGAACTCTATGTTCATGGACATAAGTTCCAACTATGGGTAGGTTGATCTGTCGCCGTGCATACAATAAACTGTTATAATAAATAAATCATCACCTGTTTCTAATTGGTGGTTGGTGGGCGTGGTGGTCCAGTGGCGAGTAACCTTGCCTGCCGTGCAGGAGGCGATGGTTCGATCCCCGTCCAGGCCGATTCGTACCAATGAGTTTTTTGGAATTTAATGTACGATTTGTAACACCGCTGGCTTTTCGGTGAAGGAAAAGATCGTGAGGCAACCTGCAACACTGTCCATTATAAGTGGCGACGGGCTCACTCCCTGCCACACTGGACAGAGTTTCGGTACTAGTGAAACGTGGATGTTCTGTGGTTTCAGAATGTCCTTGACTACCCCCTCGGGGAATATAGTCGTGAGCATTTACTATGCTGCTATGCTAATCATATACATATCCCTAACACTAACGTTTATAATCGATCATGTTTAGCTCATCATCATCATCGTCTGTTACAAAGTAACAATATTTAGTGATTTGAGGTTTAAAATCAGAACTAGAAACGATATGTCTACCCACATTTACAGAACATAGAGCCTTAGGTATAACCATGAATGAATGAATGAAATATACTTTAGTTACACCAAACATAAAATACATTGCACAGGAAACAAAAACTGGTTATGGTACAAATAAGGCGGCCTTATCGCTAAAATGCGATTTCTTCCTGACCTTAGGTTAAAGTAATGCAACTGTTTACCCTACTGTCTTATCACGTTCTGTTCGACACTTATTTTTAACAAATTCTATAAACATTTCTGCGGTTTCTTTCGTTTTACCTTAGCATTTTTCTTTTCCTCTCACAAAAGGTCTCCCCAACCATGCCCTTGGCAACGCCCTCTATAGAAAATGCACATAATTCCCCGACAGTTTGAACTCTGGCCTGCTTTCAAAGTATAATGCTTGCTTATGCATCGATCACGTTGGAATGGTGTTGTACAGTCAACTAGAATAAAGTGTGAACGTTTCTTGAACAACTGTTGAAAGAACGGCAGCCGTTAATAATGTTGTTTTAAAGAGAGGCACTCCAATTTTGATTTAGTGGTAGTATAGGTAAGCTCGCGTTGTAGTGGTAGGTACTTCAGTATTGGAAACGATCAAAGAAGTATCTACAGTAACTACAGGGCTGCAATCGCGGTAAATATTCGGTGATTGAACCGTGACTGGACTACGTACGAACCATAACTTTTGGCACATTTGGTATTGCGTTAATCGCGGTACAGCTCATGACAGCCGTTAGAGCCGTTTTGACAAATCGCTCAGACGTTAAAGGCCGTCAGTTACATAGAGTTCAGCGCGATGCGGAATTCAACACAGTTGAATAGTAATTGGATTGCAATGTGATTAGAACTGAAATTGGATTAGAATAGAACTTCGATGTTTTAAATTAGCGCAATCGGTCTCCAGTTTTTGGATGGGTGCCGTTTTAGTGGTTTTTGAACGCCTCCGTTCTTTGGAAGGCACGTCAAGTTGATTTCGGAAAATGCAATTCTGTGTTCAAGTTCAAGCAGTCGTTTCCTTTGTAGAGTATTTGATGATATTTATAAATTATTTTTTTATTCCCCTATTTCTTCTCGTGGGTATCGTACGAGGCGTCTAAGGGATTTGAGGTTTATTATGCAGTATTTGTAATACGATATAATATTATAAATACGATAACCAGGGATAATAAAATGCAGTTTTACTGCTACAGTACGAATATTTATGGTGTGGTTTTGGCAACAAAACTGTTTTTTAATACCTAACTTGCGTGTCTCAATATAATTATTAAGTGAATTCTATTCTTTCATCTTCTATTCTTCTTCGTATAAATATCTTAAACTATATCTCGTTTCATAATTTGTATTATAAATTAAGCTCTTCGATCAATAAATAATCATTATTACATTGACGGTTATCTCATTTCATACAAAAAACAAACATACACAATGCTTGGTTCTGCAACTAACATAAATGCTTGGGTCTGAGGTCACTAGCTTATAGTTTATTTACTTTACTGTATAGTATCAATTATTTTATTAAATAGACTGTGTATTATTGTGTACATAACTTTAGCTTAAGAATTTATATTGTAATAGTTATTAAGTCGTGTTATGTTGTAGAGTTTCTGGCCGCATCTTCTCTACAGCGACAACACGTTCCGACGCGGTGGTAGCTTTAAAAAAGATTTGACGTTTGATAAGTGTGCTGCAAGCTCCTATATTGAATAAATTATATTGACTTTGACTTTGACTTTGAACATACAAACAGTTCGACTTTTTATTACAATGTTTTCCGTGTGCACTGTACGGTGTACGTCCCACATGCAAGCGTGCAAGCTATTCGATTGGATGCTAAAATAACCATCCATCAAACTTATTTACGTACACGTAATATGGGCCCATTTTCTGTACCGATGTTATGTTAATCGATAATATAACATGATCATTCATATTTGTTTTTGACAGGTTTTGAAGACATGCTAAGATATTTTTGAGTTCTAATAAAATTGTATCTTCATCTGCATGCATGCACATGCACATCCAACTACGCTGTCAGAGATATTCTGAAACCTCATAACATCAGAAATCATATATCAGAAATCATTTATTGTCACAAACTGGTATACATTTATAGGTCTTATCATAAAAATGTAGTCCACAGTTTTACCTATGTCAGGGATACAATATTATTTATAAGATAGTTGAATCCAACCAACACAGTAGGTATACAAAATTTTAAGTAGGTAGGCATTAATCTAACCTCCACGATAGGCACCATAATTATATTAAGTCAATATTAATCCTAGTTATGTCAATACATTTTATTATTATAATTTTATATTTTACACATACACTTTACAACATAAAACATCGCGTCCACCACCATCCACGTTTCACTAGTAGTACCGAAACTCTGTCCAGTGTGACAGGGAGTGAACTCGTCGCCACTTATAATAGTGATACAATACGAGTACATGCCTCGAAATTGAAGCATGCAGGTTTCCTCACGATGTTTTCCTTCACCGAAAAGCCAGTGGTGTTACGAATCGTACATAAATTCCGAAAAACTCATCGATACAAGTCGGCTTGGACGGGGATCGAACCATCGCCTCCTGCACGGCAGGCAAGGCGGGGACCACCACGGCTATTATTATACTACAAATAACATTTGAATTCATTAAATACCAGATCAATAGTACATTCATTATGATAGTCACGGAGTAGAGAAAGAAGTGGAGGTGCCGCCAATTAGGTCTTTCGTCTTCTCTACTCCGTGATTATAGTCAACAAGTTCACAATAACCCTACAGACGACTAATAAATCCGCATTTCACCACTTTCAAAATTATAGTTTAATATCGGCCATAAAATCATTGATGTTGAGAAAATGTTTAGTTACACGCAGCCAACTAAAATCGTTGTAGGTATTATACATAACACAGTTTAGTAATAGATGACGAACGATGCTAATTTTAATGACTCCTGTCATATTTATTAACCGTTAAATTGTTACGTCTTTACACACATAAACATTTATGTACCTATTTCAATTTCATAACTTTCTTGCTTTTATAGATTTGACTTGAGAAATTATAACTTATAGTAATTCCGCTCTATCTACGGTGCCGTACCGTGGAAATTCACGACGCAACGCCGTACCACGGTCCGGCGCCATGGCGTGAAAATTTACGGGGCGGCGCCATCACCAAGTCGTGAAAAGTCCCAGTGCGATCGTGTTCTGTTTAGACTGTGGAGGAACTACTTGGGAGGTTCCTCCATTAAAAAGGGAAGATCTTCCACCAGGTGTGAAGCCTGGGGACCACTGTGGTCCAACAGTTCTTAGTTGGACCTTGTATATGTATCGAATTTCTGTGATTATATCTCTTGCGCGATTTATGTCTTGCATTCGATTGTGAACCTTATTTTGTAGCAAGTTACGGGTTACTTTTGTCAGGTTACGACTTTGATTTTTGGACTAATTAAGTCCTTCCATAGAGGGGCTAAGGGTGGTCGTTTAGTTCAAAAATTTACATATACCTACCCCCATAGATGTTAGTACAGAACACGCCGTTTTCTTATTTTATAGGTACCCATGTTATTTACCATACAGAACACTCTGAAGAATGCAGTGATTTTTAAACAGAAGCCGAATTTATTATCATGTAGAGACCTTTTTCTGAGAGTGGCAGGTAGAGATTGTAGTATACAGAGTCCTTCTTAATATGCTGACACTTTTTTAAGGGGATGATCAGACCATCCAACTGAACAACTTTCTCTATGGGACCAAAATCGAAATCGCGAAGAAAAAATCTGTATCCCATACATCGGCATCAGGCGAGGCTCGAGTAGGTTATAGTTTTGTATGGAACAGGTGATTTTGTTTTCTCGATTTCGATGTTGGTTCCGTAGAGAAAGTTGTTCAGTTTGACGGTCTGATCATCCACTTAAAAAAGTGTCAGCATATTAAGAAGGACCCTGTATCTCCACTTTCTCAATCACATACAAAATTTCATTGAAATCGGTTTAGTAAATTACACGGACATACATTGTAGACTACGTAATAAAATAATACTACGTCATCATTGCCAATGTCAAAAACATTTTTTTTTATTTCTTTGACAATCACACATATACTACAATTCGTGTTTTTTGTGTCAATTAATTTAAATTAATGAACCTAATTGATTATTTTTGTTTTTCAACGGGACCGGTTATTGGCTACTGACATTTTTAACAAATATTTACTTATTAATAAGAATTAACTTAGTTGGAAGTACTGTCGTGTTGAAAATTCACCTTACAAAATATTAAGGGGATATAATTCGGAGCGCGCTCCATACAAACGTACTATGGTGATATTTTCAATACTAACCAATTAAAGTCAATGAAATTTTGCTGAAACAATCTTGAAACAAATATCTATGCTTGTATGGAGTCCGATTTTCGTTAAAATATACAGTTTCAATGCTAGGATTAATTTAAGACTTTTATGGAAATCTTTGAGGCACTGTAACTTTAAAACTATACATTTTAACGAAAATCTGACTCCATACAAGCATAGATATCGGTTTCAAGACTGTTTCAGAAAAATTTCATTGAGTTTAATTGGTTAGTATTGAAAATATCACCATAGTACGTTTGTATGGAGCGCGCTCCGATTTATATCCCCTTAATAAGAATTAACTTGTTGGAAGCACTGTCGTGTTGAAAATTCACCTTACAAAATATTAAGGGGAAAATCCAGCTAGATTCAACTTCAAGACTTTGACGCGTTTAGGGCGAGAAACGTCGCGCGGCCAGTTTATATTGGTTTTGTATAGCTTGATTTATCACCGTGTGTGTAAAGAACAGACAAACTAATATAAGCATAGCATAGTATATGCTCACGATTATATTCCCCGAGGGGTAGTCAGAGGTATTCTGAAACCTCAGAATATCCACGTTTCACAAGTAGCACCGAAACTCTGTCCAGTGTGACGGGGGGTGAGCCCGTCGCCACATAATGGACAGTGGGTACAATACATGCCTCGAAATTGAAGCATGCAGGTTTCCTCGCGATGTTTTCCTTCACCCAAAAGCCAGTGGTGTTACAAATCGGACATAAATTCCGAAAAACTCATTGGTACGAGTCGGTCTGGACGGGGATCGAACCATCGCCTCCTGCACGGCAGGCTACTTGCCACTGGACCACCACGGCTTTTCCTACTACTATAATAAGATACTCAATTGGATTTATATTAATTATGTATACAGGTTGTTAAATTAAATGCGTTACAAACTTAAGGAGTGCTTCAGGCCATCAAACTAAACAACTTTCACTACGGAACCAACAATTGAAATCGCGATAGTTTACGTTTTCTTTGGAACGACAAAAATTGTTTTGTGTTTTAGAATATGGATTTAAAGTGAATATACAGGGTGTTGGGTTAAACAGTTGCATTACTTTAAGGGGTGCTTCTACCCATCATACTGAACAACTTTCCCTAAGAAACCTATAGGAAATTCGAGAAAACACATTTCGACTTTTCATACAAACGTTTGATCAGCTGATTGCATTTAGTATGGGAAGTCTGCGAATTTCTTATAGGTATCCTAGGGAAAGTTGTTCAGTATCATGGGTACAATCACCCCTTAAAGTAATGCAACTGTTTACCTTACCACCCTTTAGTTTAAGGGTATATTACTGTTGGCGCGCTCCATACAAATGAAGTCTAGTGATATTTTCAACACTAACCAATTAAAGTCAATGAAATTTTTCAGAAACAATCTAGAAACTAATCTCTATGCTTGTATATTGTTAGATTTTCGTTAAAATGTATAGTTTTAAAGTTACGGTGCCCCAAAGATTTCAACACAAATCTGACATTAATCCTAGCATTGAAACTGTATATATTTTAACTAAAATCGAACAAACTAAGAGCTTAGAGATTTGTTTCTAGATTGTTTCTGCAAAATGTGATTGACTTTAACCAGAAATATAACCAGACTTCGTTTGTCTGAAGCGCGCCAAGTCAGACATAATATCTCAAAATATTTCCTACGTTAGCTACTTATAAAGAAATATATTCGGAGTACGTATTATGTAGTTAAAATCCTTTGACTAATTATTATAAGGACTAGCCTTGCGGTAGCATTTCCCCTCTGCCACGGTATAAGCACAATTGATCTTGTGCATTTACATTCAATTTTACACCTTATCACTAAACGAGACAGCCTACAATTGCGAAATAATAACTTCGAACTTAGAACGTTTGGGGTTCACACGAGACTACTTTTCATAATTTTTAACATTCAAAATTAGAATCTAAAGTTATGGGGAATAAAATCCAAAGTTGCGGATTTCATGTTACCTCGCCCCCCGCAAAAAGTGGCAGAAATGTTTGTTAGTAGAATTACACGCGTAACCAGTCCACATATAAATAGTCAAAGTTAAAATCATACAACAGAATAATTTTCCTATTCACTGCCCATTAGGAAACACTTAGCAAATAGAACAAACTGTGTCTCCCCTATAGTTTGCTAAGCATTGTTAATATTACGTTAATTGTCGAGCAATTAGTCCAATTACATACAAGGACTTTGTTAAGGAGTAACTACTTCATTATTGGCTATGTGCAAAGTGGTGATGGGAACTGTCAAATCGATCGCAGCGCCCGGGCAGAAATGTGTACTTTTATCGGACAAGCTGTGTAAAATATGTTTGAATCTATGCAAATCCGCACACCAATTCAACACGATATCTCAAAAACTGTAAAGACTACAAATTTAAAATTTGGCATGAAAGTTTCTATTGGCATATAGGTGCTCACTAAAAAGGGTTTTTTTGAAATTTTGTCTCTAAACGTGTTTAAACCGGGATAAAAGTTTGTACGGAAATTGGCACTGCAAATATCGTTGGTTGATAATGTTGCTGATTTCTTTAGTTTTTACATTATTTTATTATCAAATAACAAACTTTTAACTAACATGTTACTTGAATCTAGTGTCGTGCACATAGCCGATACACGAAAAGAAATAAGTCAAAGTCAAAATAATGTATAATTGATACTATACATAGTACAGGTAAAGTAAGCTAAATATTAGCCGTTTGGAGGCAAAATTGGTGCATCAACTTTGTTTTTAACTTTATCTTGGCACTAGAAATGAGGATCTGCAGAGTCTACCCAAATTTAGGGGTTCTACCCCCTTCCCTCTATCTCCTTTCAACTACCGAACCTTTTCTCGTAGAGATTCGGCGTATTTTTGAGCGCTCATAACTTCGGTCTGGATAGTACTTGTGAGCTAAAATTGTAAGGACTTTTTTTTAATGTGAATTATTCTTCTTAAACATTACCAATTCGAAGTAAATTGAAGCTAGGTATGTACATGTACAAACCCACTGCAAAAATCCCAGAACAAAAATATTTGGATCCAGTGATCAACAAAATCTAAAATCAAACCTCGTCTAAAGTTATACGCATTAACCAGCGCACAAAAAGTCAATCTCAAGTCCAGTTTAAGTATCTAAATAAATATACAAAGCAAACAAATGAAAAATAAATAAGTAGTTATAAATAAAGAGATTAAATTTAACCAGTGCAGTGATCAATAAACTATAAAACCTTGATCATTTATGAATGTGATCCAGTGCTCACAAAAGTCATCGTAAAGACTCAAATTGAAGGTTAAACCAGTGAAAATAAAAGTCATCATAATTACTCAGTGAACCAGTGCAAATAAAAGTCTGTGCGTCGACCGCCTTGTGCCCGGAGTGGTCGCGACGTTCGGGTCGCGCGCGTGGCTCGCTCGCGCGCGACCTCGAGCCATGCGCTGACAGGGTCATGGAGACCATCTCCGAGGATGCTGAGGCTGAGTTAGAACTTGGTAACTACTCTTTTTTTCTCTTAAGTTCGATGTGTAAAGACTGATTAATAAGCGTGACGTAGGTAGGTAAATTAAGTTTTTTTTTTTTCTATTATGGCAATATACAAGCACCTGTCTCCATTTATTTTGCTGTTTTTTTTCTTTAATTCTCTACCTCTCTGTCGGTTACTAAGTAGTTAACAAAATACCGAAAATCAATAGGGCTTTTCCTAAAATGTACCATCTGATCCATTTTCCTCACAAAATATTGTTGACTTAAGGCAGAATTTCTCATTCGTTATCAAATATTAGCACACCTTAATTGCTCTGCAAACATCATGATTTAGGTAGTGGGTCGTTTCTGTTTTATTGTCTCAATTTGTTACGCCATTTTGAACTTTATCTATACAAGTTAGAATTTACTTTGTCGGATGAAACATTTTTGATCCATAAAGTGAATAAAAGTATGATAGATTCAACAAAATGTATTTATTCCACTGAGCTCTTTTAGTGGTTCTACTAAAGTAGGGAGGTGTTTTTAAAAAAAAATATACAGGGTGTAAGTGACAGCCTAGCAAATACTGAAATAGGCCATCAAACTGAACAACTTTGATAATGGAGCCTACCGCAGGAAACGCGAAAAAAAATCTTCTGTCCCATACCTACATTTGAGTCGGGTAGGTACAGCAGTTTTGTCGCCAGATCAGAGGCCTATTAAGGGTAATTATATTACTGTTGGCGCGCTCCATACAAACGAAGTCTGGTGATATTTTTAATACTAACCAATTAACTCAATGAAATTTTGCAGAAACATTCTAGAAACAAATCTCTATGCTTGTATCTTGTCAGATTTTCCTTAATGTGTATAGTTTTAAAGTTACAGTGCCTCAAAGATTTCCATACAAATCTTAAATGAATCCTAGCATTTAAACTGTATATTTGAACGAAAATCGGACACGATACACGCATAGAGATTTGTTCCTAGATGGTTTCAGCAAAATTTCATTGAGTTTAAATCATTAGTATTGAAAATATCACCAGACTTCGTTTGTATGCAGCGCGCGTTTACGCATTCGGAATAAACTTCTCTTAAGGCGGCTTGAAACATTATCTGACTGCAGGTTGACCACTAACTTGCCTCCACCAACCCGCTTGGTGCGTGGAGCGTGGTGGTATCAGTATGGCCCACTCCCTCTCACTCTTATTTGTGAGAGGAGGCCTTTGCCCTGCAGTGGGAGTCTACAGGCTATAACTTACTTTTTTACCTCTCTACGTAACAGCCAACATACTTCGCAAGGAACGCATTTCAACAGCATTAATTTTGAAGTAATCTTTGAAAATAAATAAAATTTTAATAGAGGGTCCTTCTTAATATGCTGACACTTTTTTAAGGGGATGATCAGACCGTCAAACTGAACAACTTTCTCTATGGCACCAACCAACCAACTTGAGTCAAATGTATGAGACAGCTGATTTTTTTTTCGCGATTTCGATTTTGGTCTCATAGAGAAAGTTGTTCAGTTTTATGGTCTGATCAGCCTCTTAAAAAAGTGTCAGCATATTAAGAAGGACCCTGTATTAAAATTTTATTTATTTTCAAACATTACTTGAAAATTAATGCTGTTGAATGTATATAGTACATTCATATTAAAATTAACAAGAATTGTACGTATTGAAGCTCTTATAAAACTAAGTAGGTATGTAAAAAGTTAATGAGGTTCTAAAAAAAGCCTCTACACGTTAAATTAATAATTAATAAAATGGAATCCACCCACAGCTACCTTGAACTATAACAACGTCAATCGAAATATACTATTGATTAACGAAACGTTTTCAACTTTGTACCTTTGAGAATTTTTTTATTTCTGACGGCAATTGATGATTAGTCATTGTCGATTTTAACTACATTGAGTACTTATTACAAAACGTTCAGAAACGCAGTTTATTTTGAAGCGCATTGAATACAAACGAAGTTAAATCCACTGAGGTAATTGGTTAACATTTCTTGAATTGTTTATGCAGTATCACAGTAGACACCAAGGCATTTTTATGCAGATTAAATTTTTTCAATCAAACCGCTACACGTGGCCACATTGAGAGAGTGACTAAATGCATAGCAGAGCACATGCTCATGACTATATTCCCCGAGGGGGTAGTCAGAGATATTCTTAAACCACAGAATATCCACGTTTCACCAGTAGTACCGAAACTCTGTCCAGTGTGACGGGGGCTGAGCCCATCGCCACATAATTGATAGCAATTATCACAAGGCAAATTGAATGTGTACAAATAAACAGTAAATAATTTAGTTTTGAGATTATAATTTTTGAAGACTTTCAAAATATTAAATGTCTACCTACTCAAATTTACGATATTAACCGGGGATTATTATTGTTATAAGTAAAACGTATTGAATGAAACCATCCTATACCAAATCAGTTTTCAATTTTATGTTCATACCTAAATTTAATGTTTTGTAAATGTTTTAATTATTCAATAATACACAACAAAAAATTTGGGATTATTGAGAATTTATGTTTTTCAGGTATTTATCTACTATATTCCAAATTATCATCAAAAGTGCAATTAATGCAACCTTCTCCATACAAAAATCCGTAGATTTCCCCGACTAGTGATCATCATCATCACCATCCTTCCATTAAGATGGATGGAAAAAAAAACAAATCATCTGCTCGGATGGTAAGCCATCCTAGCAGATGATTTGAGTAGTGTTTTAGGAGAAATACTTTTTCTCACTGTACCTGCCTAGTTATTGTCGTAGTTCCGACGGGATGAACGAACGGACTGACAAAGGTCAAAGTATTGTTTATTTTTAGACAAAGATAAAACTAAATTAGAAATTGTCTATAAAATCTTGGCTGCCATTAATGGTAAACATTTAGGGTTCCGTGCGTTAACGCTAAAAGTTCTTGTACGTTTTGTCCAACAATGGGCTGGGGCTGTAGAATACACATACATTCCGGATTGGAATTATGAATCAGAATTATTGACATTTTGTATAGAATTTGATACCTCCGCAATTCGGTATGTCAAGTTTTTTTTTGGAGAGCTGAATCAAAAACTATTTCGAGATAATTGTCTCAATAATAATATTTTCTCTGTAAGACATTTTAAAATGAAAGGATTACAGATATTTATAATAAAATAACAGCGTTTTTCGGTCTGTTCAGTGACGTCACGGGAAAACCTGTGAACTCCCTGGTAAACTTAAAATCAACTTAAAATAACTGGCCATTAAGAAAAAAAATACATTTACAATTTATGAACTCAGAGGAAGGATCTCCATAGAGTCCGCATACATTTAAAAATAGAAAATGCAGACCAAAAAAAAACTTGACAAAGCGAATTCCGAAAGGAATTCTGGAGGGGGGAAATCCATACGAAACCTTAAGAGGATATAATTCGGAGCGCACTCCATACAAACGTACTATGGTGATATTTTCAATACTAACCAATTAAACTCAATGAAATTTTTCACAATTAATCTAAAAACAAATTTCTATGCTTGTATAGAGTCAGATTTTCGTTAAAATTTATAGTTTTAAAGTTACAGTGCCTCAAAGATTTCCATACAAATCTTAAATTAATCCTAGCATTGAAACTGTATATTTTAAAGAAAATCTGACTCCATACAAGCATAGATATTTGTTTCAAGATGGTTTCAGCAAAATTTCATTGACTTTAATTGGTTAGTATTGAAAGTATTGAAAATATCACCATAGTACGTTTGTATGGAGCGCGCTCCGAATTATATCCCCTTAATCCTGATTCAGAATTTCGTGTGTGTGTGGCGGACCTTAGATGTCCATATGCCTACTTATTTAGTAAAGTAGTTAAGATGCATTTTAGAAGTCTTGAAATATACTTCCAGCAAGTCCACTTTTCTCCATGAATAACCCCGATACTGGGCCCGAGTAGTGTGTAGGGATGCCAACTCTTTCGGAATTCCGGGATTTCGTTTACGGGAACAAGGGAATTCGTTTTTCAAATCTGCCGGCTCCAGGAACGCAGCTAATAAACCTGAAATACAGTTGCTTTGCCGTTATGTTATGATTATATCGTTTCTAAACAAGAGGTATTATAAGCTGCTAAAAGTGTACAAAAAATGTATGAGTAAGTTATAGCCTGTAGAATACCTCCTCTCACGAATAAGGGTGAGAGGGAGTGGATTATTCACCGCGCGGGCCTAGTGTGTTTTGGTGGAGGCAAGTTAGTAGTCAACTTGCTGTCAGAGAATTTTCAAATCGCCTTAATAGGCGTCTGACCTGGCTTATCGTATAGTTACAATGCCATCTGACGGAACTATCCGAGACCAACTGCTTAACATGCCTTCCGAAGCATGGAAACGCTCGAGATGAAATACCACTAAACGGCGATCACCCATTGTCTAAATAGACAGCGCCACCCGGCTTACCTGTGTATTTCGGGGGGCATAGTGCAGAGATCACCCATTTGGTGCGGGGGCATATCTGCAAATGTCGCCACCCACCTTGGTTTTCCTATTCACATGAACTGACCCCTCAGATCGGACGAAACTACGAGGCATTCGGCCATTCCAATATACGAGCGACCCAAGAACACACGTTGTCTTATTTGACTCCACGCGGGACCACCAGTTCCATGAGCCAACACCCATCCAAAGACTGACAGGACCTGGCGTTGCTTAACTTCGGTGATCGTTTCCAATACCGAAGCTCCACTACGCCAACGAGCGCTTCTTAGCCACTGAGTTGGCAATCCTAGTGGTGGTGTGTGGTCCGAACTCTCTTATGTTTATTTGTGAGCGGACGTCATGTGCTCTGCAAAGTGGATGCAGAATTGTAGATTATGATATCTATGAAACTTTCAAAGTACGGAACCCTTAATGTATTTGACTAGATTTATTTTCACTTTCATTTGAGTCCAGACCAAAGTCTAAGATTATGCTAATAGGTTTAATACAAAAAATTTCGGAGATGATTTAAAATCACAAGGATTTTATTTCTGCAAAAATTTATTTTGTTAACTTATTGTACGTAAAATGGAGTCTTGTTATCGCAACTATCTGGTACTTGCAACTTTGAAAAAAAAAGTGGACTTTCCATACTAAATGCAATCAGCTGATCGAACGTTTGTATGAAAAGTCGTTTTTTTTTTTAGAATTTCCTATATGTTTCTTAGGGAAAGTTGTTGAGTATCATATCATATCACCTCACACAACAAATCAACAATACAACCCCCTCTATAAGTAATGCAACTTTTTACCTTAACACCTTATACAAAATTACGACTATAATGCCTTTCGAGGTAGTCAGAAACATTGCTACAACTGACAATTTGATTGCAGGCAGTTAAAGCCAGGCTCACGTTTAGCATATTTAAGGTTTCAAAATGGAATGACGACTAAAGCGGTGATAGATGGATCGATTTTCGTCCGCTTATACAATAAGAAACATATCTATTAGTCGTCTCGTAAGTCACCCACGGGATGAAATGGGGTGGTCCATTCCAACCCGGAAACACACCTGAATAAACTTTTCTTTAAAAATATAGTTTGTTGTTGTTTTAACCTGGGCTGCAATCGCGGTAAATATTCGATGATTGAATCGTGATTGGACTACGTACGAACTATAACTTTTTACACATTTGGTATTGCGCTAATCGCGGTACTACTCTTGATAGCCGTTAGAGCCGATTGTCACACAAATGAACTAGTCACATTTAAAGTGCCTGGACTTGTATTACGATGACTAGACAACGATATAGAAAATATACTAGAAGTCTATCCCTTTAGCGTGTATCCAATACCAGTAAAATATATATTTGAAGACAAAATTCACTTTACAAATCATATTACAAGCGTCAGATATATTGTGAGTCGGGGCGAGATAGAAAGCAGAAAAAATAACTGGCTATAAAGAAAATTACATTTGGTCTCGTATCGTATCGTGAAATATACCTACTTTTGAGCTGTACAACGCTTTTAAATTAGCATAAGCATAGCATATGCTCACGACTATATTCCCCGAGGGGGTAGTCAGAGATATTCTTAAACCTCAGAACATCCACGTTTCACCAGTAGAACCGAAATTCTGTCCAGTGTGACGGGGGTTGAGCCTGTCGCCACTTATAATGGACTGTGGGTACAATACATGCCTCGAAATTAAAGCATGCAGGTTTCCTCGCGATGTTTTCCTTCACCGAAAAGCCTGTGGTGTTACAAATTGTACATAAATTCCGAAAAACTCATTGGTACGTAGGTTGGTAGTCCCGTCTGGACGGGGATCGAACCATCGCCTCCTGCACGGCAGGCAAGGTTACTCGCCACTGGACCACCACGGCATTTAAATTGATGTTTATGAAACAATTTTTCTAAAAAAGAATTGATCGAATCGTCTTGGAGTAAATAACTACAGGGTAAATTTTATATCACTGTGGATAACTTCAGCATGTATTCTACTCATCAAACTGAACAACTGCAGTACCTATTTGAATCAAATGTATAGGCATTGTGAACATTATTGATTATTTGCGAAGTGGTGATGGGACCTGACAAATCGATCGCAGCGCCCGGGTGGCAGAAATGTGTACTTTAGGTTTTACGGTTAAAATTATTAATATCGATAATACATTATGATAATTTTTTTACATTATTTTATTATAGAAATAACAAACTTTTAACTAACATGTTACTTGAAATAATTCACATCGTCGTGCACATAACCAATACTACCACGGTACTCTTAAACCATTACTTTTCCGTCTCGACTCCACTGCATCCCGGTAAAAATGACCAAAGCATAAAGTGGTCCTTCTGCTAGTAGATTAGTATACAATATCGGGGTGATTGACCTGTCAGTTGTATGAACAGTGTGTGTAACACACGATGGACCACTACAGTCCCGCTCTTAAAAAGTACAAGGCACGAGGTGAGCGGTGATGCATTGCAGAGGCGAGTAGAAAAGTGTTAAACGCGACGATGATTCGGCCCCCATCGCCTGAACCGTTTGAAACTTTCACAGAACATGTGTTTTTTATTTATTTGTTAAAGAAGATTTCCTAAAAAAATTTAAGAGTACCATACAAAATACGGTTTGACTAAAATGAATTAACTTAAAACCTAATTAAACTTTATTTATATGAAACGCGCTCACGGGAATATCATCTACAAATTACAACCTTATAATGATGGTGGGCAGTTTCTGACCATATCAAGAGGGACTACGGTTGTTTGCTACCAGATCCACTAGGTTCCACTAGGAGGGATGCTTCGGAGCTTCGCTTCTACGCATAACTCGGTCTTCGGCCTCGCGCTCGGCTCGGCCTACGTTAATCACGGAACGAAATTGGTCTACTAGCAACCACGCAATACTATAGATTAGATGTCTAATTTGTAGGAACATTGTATCCCTCATCAAAACTTAAAAAAAACGTATTATCCCTTAGTCATCAAATACGACACCCACGGGATAAAAGTGGATATAGGTGGTACCTACTAAGCAACCATGCAATCCAATAAATTTGATGTTTAATTTGTAGGAACGGAGAGGCTTTGGTGTCAAAGTCAATATAATTTATTCAATATTGGAGCTTGCAGCACACTTATCAAACATCAAATCTTTTTTAAAGCTACCACCGCGTCGGAACGTGTTGTCGCTGTAGAGAAGATGCGGCTAGAAACTCGACAACATAACACGACTAACTAACTATTACAATATAAATTCTTAAGCTAAAGTTATGTTTACAATAATACATAGTCTATTTAATAAAATAATTGATACTATACAGTAAACTAAATAAACTATAAGCTAGTTACCTCAGACCCAAGCATTTTGATCATTTAAATAATCATCCAGTTTATAATATGTTTTTTATGCGAGTGTAAACACAAAAACAACATTTAATTTTGTATACTTTAATACAAAGCTATAAATTAATAAAAGCAAAGTTTGAAGCAAACTTTGTAAACTTAAGCCGTGAGGATTTCCACCAAGTTTATATTATCTTGAATGTTTACAATAGACAGTTGTTGGAATACAAATCTGATAAGTCGGCTTTTGAGAACATTTTCAATGTGGATATTATGTAACATTTCTACTCTTGACTTCCATTAAATGTTCAAAATTGTTATCATAGTCTAAACCAAAATTAAGTTATACCGCCTAGTTGCACATCAAGCTAGCTGGCTTAAGAGGATAGGTGGACTGAAATGCTATTTTGGAGAATAGGTCACTTTTCCGACTGTATCCATATTTGTCCGATCCGTCGGTTGGTCGGGGGTTTATTACTTGGCTTGTTTATGGTCCACAAGATGGCACATCTGACTGACTGTCTAATTAGATCAGTTTGACAGGACCTGGTCTACCTTGAGGCAACTGACTCCCTTTTTAAGAGACGGCCTACAGAGGCGACCCACTGTACGTCGCTTCGACGTCGACGTTACATGATCTTTTCTTAATCCGACCGGCTTCCAGGCTGGCTTTGCCTGGTTAAAGCTAATGGTTCCTAGTTAATTAAATCCTATAAAAAACATGTAAAATAAACTTTTAAAACTGAGCATTTTGTTGCTCCCGAACCTCTACCATTAAAACTTTATAATGAAGGTAAAACAGAAAGTTTAAAGTTGCCGTAACGGATACCGCGAGCGTTTGGTAACCGCCAAATATTCTCACTTGTTTCTAATTCTTTTTGACTTTTGTTAAACGCTGGAACCTTCGTTTCGCTTTTGTGTTAGGTTAATTTTAATGCCAGTACGATAGAAATAAAACAATATTTGAACCGATTTAAAATCCTGTGTGTTATAATTCAACGTTTTCGTTTGTAGTCTCCAATTTTTTTTTAAATATTTTTATTACGGAATGAAACAACTTTCGTGCGCGGCAGTAGTTTTACATCCAATAATGGATCGAGATAAGCTTCGTTAGTAACCAACAATTGACTTTTATGAAACTGAAACTCATTCATGTATGAGTTTCAGGTACTGACTTATAAACCAATCGAACTACTGATACCAAAAAGTCTCAAAACGGCCAACCGGATTCATAACCAACTGACACCAAAAGAAGTAATAAAGTTTAAAGGCAATGAACGGCAAAGGAGAATGACAAGATATCAACTAAATAGGCTACATTTTGTTACACCATTATTTTTGAATAAACCTTTAGAAATCAACTTCAGTCAACCAGACAAATCAACCCACTTCTTGGCATAGGCCTCCTTTTTACTGCACGGTCACGTGATAATATCGTCGGCTTACCGGCAAAACTCATTAAGTGATCGTTCCCAAACTTTACAGGAAACGCAAAAAACGATTTGAAATGTTATCGTTCATAATTTTGTTTGTGTGATTTTAGTCGAATAAGTGAAAACGCATTCGGTAGTAATAAACGTTTATTAACAAAATTAAATGAAAAAATATCTAATCGGACTGTCAGTTTTTTTTTAAAAGGCCAAAAGAAATAGTTGATGACTTTTGGCAGTTACCGTTTTTTACAATTAGACAAGTAGTGATTTTTGAATCACTTACAACTATGTTAAAACTATGTAGGAACATACAAATTGCAAATCAGTCTCAATTATTTAGATATTAGGTACTTAAACTTTTCAACCAAAAACTTTCATAATCATCTTGGCTGTGTACGTTGATGACATGTTGATCTTCTGGAATGATGCAGAGGAGATAAAGAAGGTCAAACGAGATCTTATGACCAAGTTTGAGATGAAGGACCTTGGAAAAGCGGAATTTATTCTTGGGATGAGAATAACTCAATATGATAAGTCTATCGCACTTGATCAAGAAGATTATATTGAGGAATTGCTGAAACAGTATGGTATGCAGGAGTGCAAGCCAGCTGCTACACCAATAGCTCCAGGACAAAGACTAGAGAAGCCGAAAGAGATTGGTGAGACGAATATACCTTACCAAGGGCTAATAGGTTCATTATTATATCTGGCCCAATGCACTCGACCAGATATAGCCTACGTCGTGAGTTACCTCAGTCAGTTTAACTCATGCTATTCCATGGAGCACTGGATAGCTGCTAAAAGAGTACTGAGATATCTAAAAGGTAACAAGGGTCTTCAACTTACCTACGAAAAGGGAAATACACATACAAGGTTAGTTGAAGCTTATGCAGATGCTGATCACGCTGGAGACATAACAGACAGAAGGTCTTTCTCCGGGTTTGCATATCTTATGCAAGGAGGAGCAGTAGTATGGGAAAGCAAGAAACAAAGGACTGTCGCTCTCTCCACAGCGGAAGCTGAATATGTAACTATGTCAGTAGCTGCAAAGGACGCTATCTTCTTAAGCAGGTTTATGACAGAGTTGGTGGAAGGACTTTTTTCAGAGGCTATATACATACACAGTGACAGTCAATCTGCAATAGCCATCGCTACAAATCCTGTGCATCATCAGCGCACTAAACATGTTGATGTTCGGTACCATTTCATAAGAGAAACAGTAGAGTCTGGCATAATCGTGATCGATTATGTGGAAACTGCTAAAATGGTGGCAGACATCCTGACGAAGCCCCTGTTGAGAGGGAAGTCTGAGTGGTGCGTGTTCAGGATGGGCCTGAGAGCGAATGAGTGATGAATGAGAAGGAGGAGTGTTAGAAAGAAGGTCTCACACATAACCCAGTCTCTATGCTATTTACGAGCTATGAAAAATAATATAGTTTGAACGTGGATATTCAATTATTTTCTTTGCTCTGTCAATGTCTTATTTTTACTGAAAGAGTTAAATAAATTTATAACTAAATTTATTAATAGTGTTTGATTGATTTAAAACACTATTAATTTGGTTCTAACCTGGTAGCAGTTGAAGTAATCCACGGACAGATTAACTGCAACCTAGCTTTTTAAAGCTATAGCCATAGTAGTCTAGATTTAATACTTAGGTACTATTATAAATGTGAGAAGGTCGTTGTTCATGTTTCTTAGCATCCAGCCTTCCACAATTACTTAGAAACAAAGTTGCGAATCAGTCTCGATGTAACATAAAAATTAAGCTCTTTACTTATGATATGATATTCAGGGTCTGTTTCACCACTTCTTAATAATGTTCTTGTTAGCTTATCTGACAAATTGTTTGACATATCTGTCATAAAAATATGCTAAACTATCTGTTAGATAACCTTACAAGAACATTATTAAGTGGTAAAACAAGCTATACTAACCATTTTAATATTTGAAATCATCATCTCATTTCTTTTTGGTATCAATTCGTAGCATGAAAATAATCTTCTTCTTTCTCGTTAAAGGTGATCACACTTTGAAATAATAAAGTAAATTCATAGTTTATTTAGCAAACATGACATTGCATTACCTACAGCTAACACAATTTTCACAATGTAACTTTTACTTAAAATAAAACATAATTAATTTTAATAATAAGAAGTAATTAAAGTATTAAATAAGTAAGGAAGTTTATAGTTTCATAAACTGTTACCAAGTGGAATATTAAATTATAGTATTTTAGGCCGAGCAACGTTACAATAATAATAATAATAAATTTTTTTGTAATATCGAACTGTTCATTTAGCTCAAAGAAAACCATAGTAACCAAACATAATTACTTATGCTTGGAATACGTCCGTTCCTAAAATTCACCTAACTATTGATAGGTGAATTTTAGTAACGGGCGTATTAACGTAACTAATGTTTGGTGAATTTTAGGAAAGGACGTATTCCATGCATAAGTAATTATATTTGATTACTATGTTTTTCATTGAGCTAAATGAATAGTTTGATACAACAAAAACGTGATATACAATGTTAGTGAAGTTTGTAAAGAGGCGGATTGTTTATTCTTGGTGTGTGATTGTCACCTAAAACTCATTAATTACATCAAGTGAATTTTACATATATTTTT
This sequence comes from Agonopterix alstromeriana, assembly GCA_963924505.1. NCBI lineage: Eukaryota > Metazoa > Arthropoda > Insecta > Lepidoptera > Depressariidae > Agonopterix > Agonopterix alstromeriana. Next base: position 2,126,216 of record OZ004684.1, read on the forward strand.
CTTCTTCAATCAACGTAAACCTCTACAACGAGAACTCATTATTTCAAGTTGATAATTTTATGCAAAGCTCATTTAAAAATTCTAGTAACTTATTTAAATAAAATGAGTTTCTTGCAACAAGAATGTCAAAAAACGGAACATAGTGACTTTTTGCAAGTCGTAAAATCTAAACGAGAAGGGATATCAAAATAACGGTTTTTGCATCTTGTAGAGCTGGACGCGGTGAGTATCATGGTGTATCTAACTGAGTTAGTGACTTTTAGGCAGTTAATGAGTTTTGCCGGTAAGCCGACGATATAATCCAATGCGACCCCATCACCCTCTCAATGACATCCGATCAACGCGCTGGTGGTCTGCCTGACTGACCTTCCTTCCTTCTCCGGCCAACACTCTGAAACTGTTTTGATTTCCACCGCGATTTCCAACTTTCTATTGTCTTTTTGACACAGTTTTGAAGTTTTTGAATGGGAGAGCTTTGAAATTCTGATCCGCAACCTTTTTGTGTGACGTAAGTTCGAAATTTAAATTTGAAAACTGCGGAAGTTTCACATCTGCCGCGCGTCCCGTGATGGCCAAGTTTTTTTTTATTTTTGTTACTCTACTAACTACGAGTAGGTTGCAAAGACGCGGCCAGACACAAAAAAAATTATAAGGAGAAATCAATCTCTGATGTTTTTTAGATATTTTTCAGAAGTTCTTCATTAGGTAGGTACGATTTAGTTCATTGAACTTTTGGCTGTAAACTGATACTTCAGATGAAGTTGTAGGACAAAGTTTTTAAAACGAAAATGTTGTGAAAGTCGTAAATCTATAATTGTAGTTTCTAAAATGCTATCTAGTTTTGTGTATTATAAAAAATATCATGATTGAGTGCACTTTTATTTTGTTGTCATTGTCGTAGTTGTTATATATGTTTGTAATAGACTATACAGGGTTCAACTTAATATGCTGACGGTTTTTTAAGAGGACAATGAAACCATGAAACTGATCAACAATCAATCAACACGTGGATCGCGAAAAATATGAGGTGTCCCATTCATTTCGGTCGAGCATAGAATTTCAGTTTTATAGTGCGAGCCTCTACTAATTTGAACACAAACTCACAGCGTGGGAAGATTGAAATCTGGGCGCCAATTTTCACAAAACCTTTGTCTAAACCTTTTTGTGAAATTGTATTAATTTTTTCCTCAAACTAGTGAGCGGTGGTCATTATACTCTCGGCTCGATTATAGCACTCGCCTGCAGCTGCAATCCAGCTTCGACTGTAACTCATTTTTATCATAATGCACTGTTACGTTTGCAGGACACAGGTTGCATTCAATACCAGCCAACTACTTCTTATTCAAACGCAAAAAAGGAATCACAATCTTTAATTATTTCTTATCAAACAGCCAATAACATAATTAGCATTTTGAACTTTATTACAATAATCAATAGGTTAGTTTCTTACAAATTGCACGTAGATGTTCATTTTAGTTAAAAGTCCTCTAACATAACACTTGTGTCGACGTTTTATGAATGAAAGTCGCCTGATGTGGAAGACTTTGTAACTGCGCAATAAATACTTCGATGTTTGGCTAAGATCCAAGAAGAAGAGACATTTACATCTCGTGAAAGACAGATAGTAAGACGAATTGTGAAATTTTTGTGTAAACACGGTGACAGATCAACATACCCATAATAAAACTAATACTGAGTGGTGAAGATCAGCGGTCCCGACAAGTCAATCGAGCGCGGTGTGCGGGGGCCGGAGCTTTACCACTATTAGTTTTTATTACACTATGGTTGACCATAGAGAGAGATGTTTGGATGTGGACATAGAGATCAACTTTGGGTAAGTTGATCTGACACACATTCCTTTATAATTGCTATGCATCACTGCGGAGTAATTGAGTAATCCTATTACCATGTATCATCATCATCATCAGCTCCACTGCAGGCCACAGTCCTACACTCAAGGAGGCCGTTAGTCCACTAAGCGAGCCCAATGTGGATTGGCAGACTTCCCATACGATTATTTTGTGGTGCTTTTGCGGTAGGGTCTTCCACTCTACCATAAATGATCTCTGGAATTGGCTCTCTAATAGCCTTGCTTTTCTCTTATTGCTGTCTCCCGTTTGCAATGGAGGGAAGTCGGATATTTCTTTTTCCTACTCCTCCTATCTTCTTTGATTAATTCATTGCGGGTTCCAAGAGAGATTAGACTCTTTCCCTAAGTTTGCTGGACTTCATTGTCTAGTGGTGTGAATGGTCGCCGCTGTTGATCCTGGTTCACAGGAGTTACAGCGTTGGGAATGTGTGGTGGGACTATGCCCGAAATAAAAATTCACATACGAATCAGAAATTCTTCTTCAGCGTATGAATGCAGCAGCTTGATCCTTCACCGATTGAGAGCAGTCGGTATAACGGGTATTACGTTACGTACACAAGTTAGAAGATAGAGCTGAGAGATAGAGTGAGAAATTGTGTCATTAAAGATCTATGTCAATTGAAAGAAGATGTTGTAACAAGAATAGAGAAGGGTATGCTTCGTTGGTTTGATCATGTAGAGAGGATGAGTGATAGCAGATGTACGAAAGAGACATATGGAGCTAAAGTTAGTGGAAGTGTCGGCAGAGGGCGCCCTCGTAGGACGCATTCTGATCAAATCGGTTGCGTCCTACAAAAAGGGAGGTGCGGAGTACTCGAAACCGACGGGCATGTAAGAAGAGATGCATAGATGTGAATGAGGCAAAAGAGGTATGTAAGGATCCTAATAGATGGCGCGCTTTGGTCTCTCCCTACCCCACTGGGAAAGAGGCGTGACGTTATATATATAAGTTAAAAAAACTCATATCGTCTGTGCAGATTCGAACCTGGACCCTCATGATTGAGTGTTCACACCTTATATGCTAGAGTGTGACAGTGTTAATTTTATCAAAATTAAATAAATTATAAGTAAGAGACATCACATAGTTAACATTACTTCCCGGCATGACGTCACCAAGGTCTTATTGAACGATCGTACACAGTTTATGTCGTTTTGAGTGCCCATCAAACTGTTATCGTAATTCAGCGCATGTGTGTCAGAGCTGCTGATGCTTTTGGGGGACGATGAGTAGAGATAGTATGGTACCTATAGTACATAAAACGGCCATATTCCATTTTTGGGTTTTCCCGAAGCTTTCCTAGAACTACCAACCACTTATTTCACGGAGAAAATTATCTACAAAGTGTAAGTGTTTTTTGATTTTTGTTATATCCGGTTTGCTCTCTTAGAAAAAGTTTTATGGTCTACACCACCCCTGAAAATTCGTCCAACCTGTGGTAGTATGTTATGTGTCAACTTTTTATTTCAGCAGACTTTACCTAGGTACTAGAATTTTTTTTGTTATGAATAGATTTTAGTTAAATCTACCAGAATTTGATTTATAACCACAAGTCGGCTATCTTTTCTAGTAGTCTGTTAAAATAAAATAGTTCTGACATATACTAAAAGATATTTTTCTCCGTGTTCTTTGTAAATGTTTCAGGAGTTACTCTACTCACTCTCGTATTCGTATCTATTGCTTTATTTTTTCAATAAAAACGGGTGATTATAAAATTGTTGTAACACCACTGGCGTTTCGGTGAAGGAAAACATCGTGAATAAACCTGCATGCTTCAATTTTAGGCATGTATTGTACCCACTGTCCAGGCGACGGGCTCACTGGACAGAGTTTCTGTACGTGTACTGTAGTGAAACGTGAATTTTCAGAATATCTCTGACCCCCTCGGGGAATATAGTCGTGACATATGCTTATGCTTTTAAAAATTTAATGTTGTCCATTCTAGTAAATTTAGGTAACTTAAAAATCTGTTTTCTAAAACTAGAATTTTTGTTAACTGTTAACTAAGATGTTACCCATTTTTTCTCCGTGTCGGCACCATTTTTCAATTCAATTCAATTATACTTTATTGCATACCAAAACAGAACATACATTTGAATACAGATAAAGAATTAAAAGAAGGTACCAATAATGTAAAAAGGTCTTATCGCTATTTTTTATGAGAAAATAAACACAATTTTTCAGATCAAAAAGAATCGACTCATTTCTCACGAGATTAGGTCAAGAGATCACTTTGTATAGCTCTAGGTTTCAAGCTAGCACTAAACTTGATGGAGTTGATAGGGCATGCAGTTAATTTATAGCAAGTTAGCAACCTCTTTTAACAATGTCGGTTAAACTAGGCTGCCTTGATTGGAGGTTAATTGAGTGACGAAGAAGGGTGTCGGTTGACACAATTTTGCGAAATGAGATATCGTAACATATACTCAAGGCTCTAATTCCATTCTGGGGTGCTACAACACTTTGCTTTAACAGAAACTGTTGACGGTTTATAAAGTCCCATAAAATGTAGTATGATCTTTTTAGTTAAATTACCACAATGTATGTGGATTATATATACTTTTTTTTAAAGTTTTGTTTAATAATAAAGTAACTTTTTACTGGACGGACTACTTTTATCATTTTTTAGGGTTCCGTAGTGAACAAGGAACCCTTATAGTTTCGCCATGTCCGTCCGTCTGTCCGTCTGTCCGCGGCTTAGCTCAGAGCTTAATGCTAGAAAGCTCTAATTTGACTTTTGTATACATATTAATCACGCCAACAAAGTGGTAAAATAAAATGTTAAAGTCCCCCCCCCCCCCTGCAAGCTAAACGGTTGTTTGTGAATACGTGGAAAAATTTACGGTAGTAGTGTATACAACGTGTTAATGAATTAACGCATAACTAGAAAGTGTGTGTTTGGAATCAAGAGCAGAATCGAATTATCATGGTTTCACTGAAGTCGATCTCAACCCACCGCTCGGGCACTCTCACCCTACTTACCACCAAAACAAGATTCTTAAAATGTATACATGAGCACGTTAACGCTTTCATTCATTGCTGAAATGATAACCAATTATTTTGCCTCAAAACATAAAATGTGAATAACTTTAAATTTGAACTATCCAAATAATGAAATTATTGTTTCAACCTAATTAGGTATTTTGTCATAAATCAGTTGGGGTGTATGAGGTTTTGCGCTTATTCATTGACACGTTGTATAACAACGTTAAAAGGAAAACTATCACCGCTAAGTAGGCTTTACAAGTTAACGAGTAATAGTCGACTAACTTGTAAAATGCTTTTAAGACTTTATTTGCCGTTTAACCGTAGTATAAAACAAAAAGCCCCGTTCTAAGTCCGTATATTGAGACGCGCAACTACGGAACCCTACCCTGCGCGTGGCCCGACATGCACTTGGCCGGTTTTTTTATTTGTACATATTTTTGAAGCCGGTTCGTTTTGTATCACTTATTTTTTCACAACAGAATCGTGTAATAGCCCCACACCCTAATCGTATAGACATAAGGAAGAGCGCACAGTAACCGAGACGGCTAAGGGCCGCACTTGACCCGTCCATTGTCAACTAACCTAACAAAAGAAGTGACATTACGCGGACAAGTGTCCGCGAATATTTGGAAAGTTTCCGAATGTGCTTCGGTATTATTAAATTTCTTCTGGAAGAGAAAGCTTGCTAGCTTATACAACGTGTGGGCAAAGATTTAATTATACAAGGTGTTACAAAAGTAAAAATAAATATTTAAAACTTTTAAGGGGGTTGTTTAGACCTTAAAACTGAACAACTTTCACTATGGGACCAACATTGATATCACGAAAAAAAAAATCTGCTGTCCCATACATTTAGCTCGAGTAGATTTGTAGTTTAGTATGGAACATCAATTTTTTTTCGTTTTTTCGTTATTGGTCCCATAGTGAAAGCTGTTCAGTTTGATGGTCTAAACCACCCCCATAAATGTTTATTGGTATTATTGTAACACCTTGTATACAATTATATCAGGATCCTACAAAAATAAGGCTGCCACTCCGAAGCCTGTCGCAACCTTTTTCAAATCAACAGGAACAAAATATTTGCATCCGGCTGCCTGGCGGTTGCGAAGGTTTTAGCCATGGTTTATACAGATGAGACGTGTGGCAGTGGCGGATAATCTAAGTAACACAATATAAACTTTATAGTACGTAGCATAGCGTCTTTTTTGTCGTAACAGAGAATCGCGCCCGCGCTTCCAGTTGACGTCGCCTGGAGGCGCGGCCGTAATTCACCAAACGACCCTGTGCTACATACTATAAGATTTATAATTGTGTTACTTTGACTATCCGCCACCGCCACACGTCTCTTCTATATGTATCCATAGGGTGAAAATCCTATTTTTAGAATTCTTAAATGATGGCCTTTCCACTGAAATATTTATCGTTGCCTAAAACAAATACTGTACAAAACTTGCAACGGGATCTTAGAACAGGGTTCTTCAGACCATCAAACTAAATAACATTCACAATGGAAACGACATCGAAATTGCGAAAGAAAAATCTGCTGTTACGTAGATTTTGGGTCTATTAGCTAAAATCTCTTCACCATTATGGCAAGTCAAACTCTACGACTCGACTGAAGAAGAATCATCAGAATTAATTACTTTTTTCTTCCACAGATAAAATCCGCAAGAAATATGCTTCTCTCGGCGACAGCGTGGTCGCAGTGCGTCTCGAGCGAACACCGAAAGCCGGTCTTGGACTCTCTCTGGCTGGTCATAGAGATCGAAGTCGCATGGCTGTGTTCGTCTGTGGTCTCCATCCTGCTGGTGCCGCGGCCAAATCTTCGCCGCCTGTCAAAGTCGGAGACGAGATTCTGGAGGTGAGGGCAGAAGGCTTTATTTACAGCGCCATCTATTGGTGAAGTTATGTGAGCGTTCACCTATCAGAGGCATCTGTTGTCTATTACTTGAACTAAGATAACGATTTTGTTTTAAAATTGTTAAAAGACTTGATTTTAATAGTTAAATTTTCCATTCGTCGTAGATAAAAAAAGTTAGTTTTAGCCTGTAGAATCACACTGCTGGGCCTCCTCTCACAAATAAGGGTGAGAAGGAGTGGGCCATAGTCCACCACGCGGGCCCAGTCCGTGTGGTGGAGACAAGTTAGATCAACTTGCTGTAAGATAATTTTCAAACCGCCTTAATAGCCCTCTGCTTGCTGCTTGACGTGCCTTCCGAAGCACGGAAACCCTCGAGATGAAATACCACTAAACGGTCACCCATTCAAAGTCTGACCGGACCTGACGTTGCTTAACTTCGGTGATCGTTTCCAATACCGAAGCTCCTCTACTCCAACGAGCGCCACGTAGCAGATATTCCATATTAAATTTAATCAGGATATTTTAAAAGAAGAGTTAATACTGGATGAGCGCGCTACATCCTCGAATTCATCTACACTCACCATTGTATGAGCTGAAGCCAAGCGCGAGCTCATTTCGAAAACAAAATTATTAAAAAGGACTTTATTTAAGAAAGTAAGTCACTCTCACACTCTCGGCTCCATCCCGTCCTCGCCTTCAGCTCGTGCTGAAATCCAGCTTCGAGTGTAAGCAACTTAGCTCACTTGTATCATTCATAATCCACCATTTATTTACGAATCGAAAACTAAACTAAGAAACGATTAGGTACCAATACTTTTTCTCTTACAATAAAATATAAAAATGATTAAAGCATTTGGACCGAATAAAAATATGTCAACATAAAAAAAAACATATCCATCAGGGAATTGGCACCGGACCCGAAGAATAAAGAAACGTCGGGACATTGCTATTGTAGTCTTTGGATCGATGAATCACTTTCTACAACAGATGAGTCGAAGCCAAAAATCTTTTTGTTGAGCTGTGTTTACAATGCAAACAATTTTGCTTTACTCAAGGTTACAAGAAAATAATACTCTCTATATATACAGTACCCGAGTCAGAGATATTCTGCAACCACAGAACATCCACGTTCCACTAGTAGTACCGAAACTGTCCAGTGTGACGGGGAGTGAGCCCGTCGCCACTTATAATTGACAGTGGTACAATACATGCCTCGAAATTGAAGCATGCAGGTTTCCTCACGATGTTTTCCTTCACCGAAAAGCCAGTGGTGTTACAAATCGTACATATAAATTCCGAAAAATTCATTGGTACGAGTCGGTCTGGACGGGGATCGAACCATCGCCTCCTGCACGGGAGGCAAGGTTACTCGCCACTGGACCACCACGACATTCTACATCATACACCACGACTATAACATCAGAGTCATTATTGGCATAACTCTGTTAAGGATCGACCATACTTATTACTCTTGCTTACCAATACTAACTCTTCTGAAAATGAGGACAAATTTTTCATATTGGCTATGTGCGAAGTGGTGATGGGAACTGACAAATCGATCGCAGCGCCCGGGGTGGCAGAAATGTGTACTTTTGTTGGACAAGCTATGTAAAATATGCTTGAATCTATGCAAATCCACACAATAACTCAACACGAAATCTCCAAAACTGTATAGACTACAAACTTAAAATTTGGCATGGAAGCTTCTATTGACATCGAGGTGCTGACTAAAAAGGGTTTTTTGTAATTTTATCTCCAAAGATGTGAAAACCGGGATAAAAGTTTGTACGGAAATTGGCACTGCAAATATCGTGGATTTGCTAATTTCTTTAGTGTTTACATTATTTTATTATATAATAACAAACTTTTAACTCATGTTACTTGAAATATTTCACGGCCGTCCGACACCGCTAGGGGCGCTAGTGTCGTGCACATAGCCAAAAGAGCTCGTAACAAAATTCCCCTAAACATTAAACAACTCAACCCCGCAAAAAATACTTTCTGCAATCTTGATAAGCTCGACATCCACGCACCCACAACCAAATCTTAACTTTAGCCCTTGGTCGCCTTGAACCACCTTCCACGGGTAGAAATTTGATGATCTACTAATACTTTAAAAGGGAACCACACAACTTTGTGTAGCCTAACTTAATTTCGTCTTCACTTCTTTGTCGCAAAATTTTTTTTTACGAAACACGTTCCGTAAAATTCATCCCAACTTTTAACCTAATGAATTGCTGATTAGGCGAATTTACATTACAAGTTATAATGACAAAACTGACAAAGTAATTTTCGATACAAAATGCTTTAAGAAAGTTGTTTTTGAAGTGAGGAAATGTTTTTTTTTGTGTTCTTTTGACCTTTACAAGACCACATGAAAAAGGACAGCAGTGGTCCAAGAACGCCATATTTGGGATAATATGTTTGAAAGGGGGTTTAATTTACAACATTACTTTATAAAATTATACGGCAACAATATCTGTTCGAGAGAAAACAAAGATACAGAGTGTTTTGTTTCAGCACATATACAAGAAAATAAAAATAAATTAGTATTCCCACACTTTTGACTCAGTAAAGTCAACATATCTTTCATGGGGCACTGTATACGCTATTATAATAAGATACCAGAGAATATTCTAAACTTGCCAGACAAAAAGTTGAAGTACCATGTTAAGCAAGTCCTCTGTAAAAAAGGTTACTATATACTCGATGATTATGTTAATGACCAAAATGTCTGGTCTTGACAATGTTACACTATGTAATTCAGTATTGTATTTGTAAAAGTACTTTGTATATACAACGTGTTAATCAATAAGCGCAAAACATCATACACCCCAAATGATTCATAACAAAATAATTAGATTGAAACAATAATTTCATTATTTTGATAGTTCATATTTAAAGTTATTTGCATTTTAAGTTTGTTAAGATTTGTTATCATTTCAGCAATTAATGAAAGCGCTAACGTGCTCATGGATACATTTTAAGAATCTTGTTTTGGTAGTAAGTCGGGGTGAGAGTGCACGAGAGGTGGGTTGAGATCGAGTTCAGTAAATTTTAAATTTTCCAAACAAATTATTTAATATTCTGAAAAAATTACCTATGTTGAAACCATGATAATTCGATTCTGCTCTCGATTCTAAACAAATTACTTCCTAGGTTTGCGTTAACACGTTGTATATATATTTTTTTAAAAGATGTGTATTGTAGAGTTTCTGACCGCATCTTCTCTGTAACGGAACGCCTTCCGACACGGTGGTAGAGTCAAAAATGACGTCAGAAAGCTATCCATGTGATATTATTTTGAATAAAACATTTTGAGTTTGAGTTTGAGCAGTTTTACGAATAATATGCTGTAGGTTGACTTAGCGATGCAGCTTCTGAGCAGTCGTCTCCTGTTTTCAATAATCAACAAGGATGGTTCATTCCCGAACAAAGCTTTTGTAGTGAAGCTACGAGAGAGCTGACTAAACAACAATTTGAGGTGATTTATCAATAAATTGAATGCCAGCGTTGCGCAATCAGATGACGGGGCGAAAATCACACTATCGAAGTTTGCAATATAGTTAGCATAAATACAAGATCTAACTGTCTGGATACGTGCTTGTATTTCGGAGATGCTTACTTGACTTGGCCGCATTTCTCTGCAACAGAACACCTTCCGACGCGGTAGTAGAATCAAAAAATGACGTCAGAAAGTGATATTATTCTCTCTTCGACTATACAACGTGTTAATGAATTAACGCAAAACTAGAAAGTAGTTTGTTTAGAATCAAGAGCAGAATCGAATTATCATATTTTCAACATAGGATTTTTTTTTCGAAATATTAAATAATTTGTTTGTAAAATTTTAAAATTTACTAAACTCGATCTCAACCCACCACATGGGCACACTCACCCTAATTACTACCAAAACAAGATTCTTAAAATGTATTCACGACCACTCTAGCGCTTTCATTCATTGCTGAAATGATAACAAATCATTTTTGGCTGAAAACTTAAAATGCAAATAACTTTAAATTTTAACTATCAAAATAATGAAATTATTGTTTAAATCTAATTATTTTGTTATAAATCAGTTGGGGTGTATGAGGTTTTACGCTTATTCATTAACACGTTGTATGATATTATTTTTAACCTCCGACGCAAAAAAGGGGTGTTATAAGTTTGAGGCCTATGTCGGTCTGTCTATCTGTTTGTTTGTCTGTCTGTCGGTCTGTATGTCTGTGGCATCGTAGCTCTCAAACGGGTGGACCGATTTCGATGCGGTTTTTTAAATAGAAAGCTAATTTTTGTGACAGTGTTCTTAGCTTTGTTTCATCGGTTCAGTAGTTTTCAATGAAATAAAATAAAATTCTAAATTTTAAAAAACCCCGAACGCCAAAAACAAACATGAGGTTGGTTTTTGGCGTTGGGGGTTTTTTAATACAATTTTGAGTTTGAGCACGGATGCATCTCCGAAATCACACAAGATGACAATGTAGGTATACATTGCTCTTCTTTCTTCGTGTTAAGGGGATATAATTCGGAGCGCGCTCCATACAAACGTACTATGGTGATATTTTCAATACTAACCAATTAAACTCAATGAAATTTTGCTGAAACAATTTTGAAACAAATATCTGTGCTTGTATGGAGTCAGATTTTCGTTTAAATATATAGTTTCAATGCTAGGATTAATTTAAGATTTGTATGGAAATGTTTGAGACACTGTTACTTTAAAACTATACGTTTTAACGAAAATCTGACTCTATACAAGCATAGAAATTTGTTTTTAGATTGATTCTGAAAAATTTCATTGAGTTTAATTAGTTAGTATTGAAAATATCACCATATTACGTTTGTATGGAGCGCGCTCCGAATTATATCCTCTTAACGTGAGCAATGGTCGTATCGAGGCTGACTGCCCAGGGTGCGCCAGATGAACTCAGGTTTAGTCACTCGGGGAAGGTTCCTATTCCTTACACCCCGGTATAAAATACTTCGTGATCTTTCTCGATTTTGCGATTACAAATAATTCGACATTCCAAAAAGCATTTACGGGCATTCCAAAACCCCGTGAAAGATTACCTCTTTTTACCCGACTGCGGAGGGTTATGTTTTTCGATCGTACGTATGTTTGTATGTCTATTTCTTTGGCGCGGCCTACAGCCTAAACGGTTTGATGGATTTTAACGTATGAATTGTCATTAGATTCGTAAAAATTGTGAGAGTGACATAGGCTAGATTATTTTAACATGGCGTCTGCGAAATAAAAAGAGAGGGGAGAATAATTTTTTTGTTTGGTTAAAAATTACATTATGGGTATCAAATGAAAGCTAGTAATTAGACGATTCCAAAGATATATAAATTTTGGTGCTTTTATGATACCGTTTCGACACAATACTAAAAAATTATGAAATAATCTAAATTATTTAGATAAACAAAAAACCCGACTGCATAAAAAACCTATTAACTGAAAAGAGAAAAACAAGCTCTATAATCACTATATAAAACAATAACCAACCAAAAATCTTCTTTGTCCCTGTTTGCGATACCTACCTAATAACATTCAAATTATATTAGCTCAAATAAAGCTGTTATAGCTGATTAGTGATTATAGAGCTTGTTTTTCTCTTTTCAGTCAATAGGTTTTTTATTCCTTAGTTCCTCTGTATAGTTTAGTCCACAGAACATTATAAGAGGGGTTAGAAATGCAAAGTAGCGCTTTTGCTTCGGAGACGTCTGTCGCCACTTGTCTTCCCGCTCACGCTGCAACAATTACTCATGCCCTCTCGCTCGCACCAAGCCGCGCACCTTATGGTGTTATGCAAATCATTGCATAACCTGTGGCGACACGTTCCACGCCTACTTTGCACTTCTAACCCCTCTTATAATGTTCTGTGGTTTAGTCTATTAAAAAATCGTGCTGTAAGTGAGTTCAAAAAGTACAGGATAATGTGAAGTGCCAAGTTTCACGGATCACAAGTTAGAAGAGTGACACGGGAAATCCTTTGTGCGTTGAAGCCAGTCATGGTTTTTGTTATCCTTCAAGGGTTTTGGATAAAAAAGGGTCGGAATTTACGATGTTCGGCTTATTTTTTAGGGTTCCGTACCCAAAGGGTGAAAACGGGACCCTATTACTAAGCCTACGTTGTCCGTCCGTCCTACCTATTTAGGGCTGTAACTTTTGAACCGTAATAGCTAGATAATTGAAATTTTCACCAAATATGCGTTATCATGGATCTGACAGACATGGTGTTTGGTTGAGAAGATGCTGGTGACGATAGAAGCTAAGAAGGGATGCAGCGCCAATCATTCTGGTGCTAATTTGATAGGGATTAGTGATAATAAGTGTAATGGTCAACCTCATTTTTAGAGCTCCGTAGCCAAAGGGTGCGAATGGGGCCCTATTCATAAGCCTATGCTATCCGTCCGTCCGCCTGTCCTATCTATGAACGCTGTATCATTTGAATCATAATTGCTAGACGGTTGAAATTTTTACATAGTATGCGCTACATTATTAGAGATCGGATAATCTGATGCATATTTACCTAATGCTGAGGAGTTGGCTATTATGGAGTGCACTTTTGTATCGAAATTTTAAAAAGTCTCCTCCATACTATGCATCCGAGTAGTTATGCATTCCCAAACTTCCTGACATCCCGGAATTTATTTTACCGAAAAACATATTATTTCTTGTTTAAATCAAATAGTTTTAATAAGTCGCTTCAACACTATGCATCCGATTAGTTATTCATTACCGGATTTCCTGGCATACGGAATTTCTTTTAAAAAGAAAATTTTTAGAAGCCGCTTCCATAACTTCGTAGCCAAAAATGAAGTTTAGGTAAATATGCATCCGAATATCCGATCTCTATACAAGGTGTTACAAAAATACAAATAAACTTTTAAGGGGGTGGTTAAGACCATCAAACTGACCAACTTTCACTATGGGAACAGTATCGAAATCGTGAAAAAAAAATCTGATGTTCCATACTAAACTACAAATCTACTCGAGCTAAATGTATGGGACAGCTGTTTTTCTTTTCGCGATTTCGATTTTGGTCCCATAGTGAAAGTTGTTCAGTTTGATGGTCTAAACCACCCCCTTAAAAGTTTTAAATATTTATTTTTACTTTTGTAACACCAAGTATATTATACATAATGTTTTAAAAATGACGTAACGTACCCTATGAACCAATTTTCTCTTCTCGGCGTAAATTTATTCAGCCACCTCTATTATATGCACTCATCCCTAACATTTGGATAAGTTCCAAAACTGGCGAACCATAAAATGTATGGAAAACAAGATGGATGACCGAACGAGGTGAATGAATGAATGGATGACATGAGAGAATCATTCAACGAATTATTTACCGGAGTTGTAAAAGTTTTACGTTGCACTTAATTTCTTTGAAGATTTTTCTTTTGTTGCTTTTTTTATTGATCTGTTGAAATAAGCATCAAAGTGGGTAAATTAATTTAGTTTTCTCAAACATGCTTGGAAATTGGAGCATTATTTTGACAACTTTCTTCGAGATAAATCGAAATAGGCTACTTGACAACTAGTCAAATCAGCTACTCTTTATTGGACGTCAAAACGTGCACTTTGTATGAAATTTGTACTCAATTCTGAGTTGTGACGTCATCAACATTTCATTACTTTTTAAAGATTATCTTGTTAATAAAAATAGTATTCAAGCTAAAAACTCAATGATAATGGGAGTTTCGCAATATTTTCGAATCTTTTCTTCTCTTGAATTCTTCGAGTCAAATACATAATTTAAAAATAAAATGATCATTTATTTAAACTTATCAAAGGTTTTATTTAAATTTCGAACTGACTTGCAAATAGTGTTTATTGAAAAAAAAAAAAACAAATGAACAATTTAACATGGAAAAATTCTTGTAGTTGTTTGTCATTGATTTTGAAAAGTAATTTGTATTAGTTTTAATTTCCGCGCATTATTTGAGAAAAGTACTATACAAGCCTTGGCCACAACTAAGCATTGATGGACTTACGTATGTGTGCCTCGGCTTCGCCTCGCTCGGCCCACATTTACGCGTTCGTCCATCAATGCCTCTTTTGCTGGCCGCTGCAGTAATGTACTATTTTTGCAAGTTTAATTTAAAATATAAGTAAGGTCGACCGGGCAAAATGAACTAAAAAAGATAAAGAGAGTATATTTAATGAGAAGGGTTGAAAGGGCTAATAAATTTACTCTGTTACATATATTAATTTGGTCCGTTTTCGCCTTTCAGAGAAATTGTTAATAGTTGTAAGCTCTAGTAGGGACAAGAAGATCAGTGCTCCCGTGGCCAAGAGTGCGATTTTTGAAACTCATTCGTTGAACACAGCCGTTGAAAATGACAAAATTACTTTGGAGTTATGCATTTTTATACTGCTGATTTGACTTTCAAAAATCGCACTCCTGAACTGTGATTTTTGAAAGTCAAACCAGCAGTAGAAAGATGCATATCTCCATAGTAATATTGACATTTTCAACTGTTGAGTTCAACGTATGACTTTCAAAAATCATACTCGTACTTCAAGAGTGCGATTTTTGAAAGACAAATCAGCAGTTGCAAGATTCATATCTCCATACATTTTTTACTGCTGATTTGAACGTGTGAGTTTCAAAAATCGCACTCCAGGCCGTAAGGATAAAAATCAAACAGAGCCTAGGTATACTCCATTCAAAATAGCAACGAAATTTTAAGGCTATTTTGCATTACAGAAACAGAGATTTGAAACACTTCCTCTCACTTATTCTTAGAACAGCTTTAGTAACGTCCAAGTTATGTCGGATAGTATATGTATCCAATAAATTAATAACATTTGGTAATCAGAATTGGCCAGACAGCTAAATAGGAATCGAAAAAATCTCGTCTTCCTTATTTGGAATGAAGTATAGAATAAAACATCAAACATTGTGGTCATTAACGACTTCGTTAATCAATTAAATCATAAAAAAGGTTTACAGCGACGATTTCATCAGAATTTACTAGAGCGTTGCCAACAATGATGATCAAATAAACAATAGCGTAGCATTACATTAACAGCTGATCTGTAGTTGGGCTGGAAGAATGCCAAGAGTAGAGGTCTTGGTGGTGAATGAAGCGGATATGAGTCTAAGGCCATGGCTATAAGAGCCGCTGTTGTCAAGTAGCGAGTAATCATGCCTGTGAAGGCGATGGATCGATCTCCATCCAAGCAGACTGGTACCAATGATTTTTTTGGAAACCACTCGCTCTTAAACATCGTGAGGAAACCTGCATGCTTCAATATCGAGGCATGTATTGTACCCACTGTCCATTGGTGCGACGACGGGCTCACTCCCCGTCACACTGGACAGTTTCGGTACTACTAGTGGAACGTGGATGTTCTGTGGTTTCAGAATATCTCTGACTACCTCCTCGGGGAATATAGTCGTGAGCATATGCTTATGCCATTGCTATGAGAGCCGCTGTTGTCTAGTGTCGAGTAACCGTGCCTGTGATGGCGATGAATCGATCCCCATCTAAGCAAACTGGTACCAATGATTTTTTCGGGAACCACTGACTCTTCCACAATTTCGAGGCATATATAGGGTCCTTCTTAATATGCTGACACTTTTTTAAGGGGATGATCAGACCATCAAACTGAACAACGTTCTCTATGGCACCAACATCGAAATCGCGAAAAAAAATCTGCTGTTCCATACTAAACTGCAAATCTACTTGAGCCAAATGTATGGAACAGCGGATTTTTTTTTCGCGATTTAGATGTTGGTCCGATAGAGAAAGTTGTTCAGTTTGATGGTCTGATCATCCGCTTAAAAAAGGTCAGCATATTAAGAAGGACCCTGTATTATACCCACTGTCCATTACAAGTGGGACATGTATTGTACCCACTGTCCATTGGTACGACGACGGGCTCACTCACGGGCTCACACTGGACAGAAGTTTCGGTGCTAGTGAAACGTGGATGTTCTGAGTTTTCAGAATATCTCTGACTACCCCCTCGGGGAATATAGTCGTGAGTATATGCTATGATGTTTCGCAATTCACTTCGCTCGCTATCCGCTCTCCTGTGTTCATATCAAGTCTCCTCTTCTCGCGTCTAACCAAAACAACTGAACCACGCTATTCCAGACAACTTTGATTGAAACATAACTCTGACACAATACACTCTATCATGCAGTACCGACAGTGAGCCTGGGTAATTAAAATAATCGCTAAGTTAAACGAATATTTTTATTTTTATGAGTTCGTTTACTTGTTTTTATTTTTTTACCTATATAATCTTAGGAGTCGTTTCGTATTTGTAGTAATGCAGATATCATAATTTTGTTTCTGTAAACAAAATAACTAAATATTTTATGATAATAACTTATTTTATGTGGGCTATTGAGTAAAAGTTATGCTTTATTCTCTAATGAAATAAAAAACTTACTTTGAAACAAACAGAACAGAGCAAACAAACAAATCAATGATTTCGATAAAATTGTTATTACTCAATGGCAATGATTACAATTGTGTCAAAATGAAAATAGAGAGAGCACTAAAATATCAATATAGACGAACGAAAGAAGATGACCGGCTCAAAATAATGTTAAAGTTCTTGCCGCTAAAAGACCATGGGATCAAATACGTATAGAATTGTAATTTCTTTCCAAGATAATGAGGTATTTTTACCGTTTATCATTTCACACATTGCTATCACGGAAGAGCAGAGGTTTCTTCAAAATGCAGGAATTAATGGTATAAAGGAGAAGAATGTACGCACGGCGACAGATCAAGCTACCCATAGTTGGACCTTATGTCCATGAACATTTAGACTTATGTCAGAGTTCAACTATGAGTAGGTTGATCTGTCGCCGTGTGTACTGTCAATACTACTTGATCAGTGTACTGAAACTGAGTCGTAGATTGTAGTAACAGAACTTAACAACTATCATCCGGTAAGGATTCGTGCCAAGATCATTGGAAGATAGTCCGATGTGGTCGAATACACCAAACACTTTGTACAGCAATATACCATAATGAAACTTAACACTGGATGTAGCCTGCTTTTTATCTTGGTGTGGTCTCATTATCATCATCATATCAGCCGATAGACGTCCACTGCTGGACATATGCCTCCCCCAAGGATCGCTATAACGACCGGTACTGCACTGCCCTCATCCAACGAGTTCCCGCCGCCTTCACCAGCACGTCTAGTATGATTTCTCTACACGCGCGCGACGCGCCTTCGCTGCATAGAAAATAACCTGTTCCCGCGCTTTTCGAAGAGCGAAAGCCGCGCTTGCCGCGACTTGTAGTATGGGAAAAAGCCGAGTCGCGCGCAAATAGAGAAATCATGCTAGACGTGCTGGTCGTCGGTCCAACTTTTGTGGGGCCTACCCACGCTGCGCTATCCGGTACACGGCCGCCACTCAAGAACTCTTTGCTCCTGTCCATTGCCACTTTAGTTTAGCAATTCTTTGGGCTATGTCAGTTACTCTGGTTCTTCTGAGGATCTCGTCATTTCTGATTCGATCTCGCAGGGAAATACCGAGCCCTCTCCATTGCTCTTTTGAAGAATTTCAGCCGTTTTATGAGGCCTTGAGTGAGCGGCCACGGTGTCTACTGCCATGTCAGTGGTGACAAATTATAGGTCGTCGTCGGAAAAAATATCTAGGAATCTTCTTCTTATCGTGTGGGCAAGCCCTGGTGTCAGAGTTTTTTCACACCGCCTTACGGCCTTTGACGTGGTTTTTATGTAACGAGAACTACCACGAGAGTAGTAGCCGGGACCAGTCAACGGCCTAACGTACCATCCGAAGCACGGAATCATCGTTCTTTTCAGACAATCAGGTGATTCGGCCTGCAATGTCCTAACCAACTGGGGAAAAACGCACAAAGTGACATATCACTAGGTGTCCCCCGTGGGAATCGCACCCATGACTTCCGTGTCAAAAGCCCAATGCTCTTAACCATTAGACCAAGGAGTCAGGCATCTAGGAGTATGTGACAACTATTTTAGTTGACTTTCCTAGAAAATTGTGTTGTTATAAGTAGATTTTAGTTAAAATAATTGTATTTCAATTCAGAGAAACTTTGCCTTGAAAACCCATCAACAGAAATATGATCGTTATAAATATAATAATATTTTTGAAGCGCCATACAACGAACCCTTTCTCACCTCATCGAGTGAGAAGTCATTGAATAAGTCTTACTAACACTCAGTTGCAGAAACGTTAATTAAAGTTAATCCTTCATTAAATCTATTGCTGTCACTTTTTGTCTTGTTGACGTAGTAAAAGCTAGCAAGAGATTTAATGGAGGATTAACTTTAATAAACGTTTCTGCAACTGAGTGTTAATAGAACAAAATTTACAAGACAAAGTGTCAGTTGCAGAAACGCTCATTAGAGTAAATTCCCATTAAATCTCTTGCTAGCTTTTGCTACGTCAACAAGACAAATAGTGACAGCAAGATATTTAATGGAGGATTAATTTTAATTAAGGTTTCTGCAACTGAGTGTATAAGGGCCTGTTTCACCACTTTTGGATAAATTCTTGTTAGCTTATAAGACCACTCATTTGACATATTTTGTATGAAGAATATGTCAAATGAGCGGTCGGATAAGCTAACCAAAACTTATTCGGAAGTGGTGCAACAGGCCCTAAAGTAATTAATTCACACTTGATGAGGACATATACGTCCTCATGTATTCAGAAATAAAGTTCAATATCGGCCACTTTTGTTGCTAACAGGATGAAAATGTTCGGTATTTCTATTTTATCGTCAAATTCAAGATCAAAGCGAATGTCAGACGGTCTATGAAAGTCAAAACATGATGAAATTCTTTTGATGTGGCCATTATTATCGTATCTTGATTGTACTCGTAGTTTCATAGATATTAATAAACTATTTTTGACCACGACACACCGTTTTTTTAACGGTTTTTAATCTATCGGCAACGATTTCAGTCATCAATAATTTGAGTTTTTTTTTCCATTTTGGATGTTGAATTAATGCATCTTCTGCTTACTTTTGACGTTTTAATGAATAAGCGCAAAACCGCATATACCCCAACTGATTTTTAACGAAATTATTGCATTGAAACAATGATTTAATTATTTTATTAATTAAGATTTAAAGTTATTCGCATTTTAAGTTTTCATGCAAAAACGATTTGTTATTATTTCAGCAACGAATGAAAGCGCTAACGTGCTCATGGATACATTTTGTGAGTTTCACTGTGCGGTACGTTGACAGCGAGTTGAGTTAACATAGAGTATTTTATTTTAAGATGGCTTCTACGAATTAAAAAAGAGAGGGGGAATAAGCAATTTTTTTTCGTTAAAAATTACAATATGGGTATCAAATGAAAGCTAGTAATCAAACGATTCACAAATATAGAAATATTATAGTACTTTTATGTTACCGTTTCGACACAAGGCTAAAAAGTATGAAATAAACAAAATTATTAAGATAAACAAAAAACCCGACTGCATAAAAAAACTATTAACTGAAAAGAAAAAAACAAGCTCTAAAATCACTAATCAGCTATAACAACTTTATTTGAGGTAATATAATTCGAATGGTATTGCCGGCATGGTATTAATGGTATTCGTAGGTATTGCCGGCGGGGACAAAAGTAACCAACCAAAAATCTCCTTTGTCCTTTGCGATACCTACCTAATAACATTCAAATTATATTAGCTCAAATAAAGCTGTTATAGCTGATTAGTGATTTTAGAGCTTGTTTTTTTCTTTTCAGTTAATAGTTTTTTTATGCAGTCGGGTTTTTTGTTTATCTTAATACACCTTTATTAAACATTATTTTTAAACATTAAAATATTTTGTTTCAGGTGAACGGAATAGTACTGCACGGGAGATGTCATCTGAACGCTTCAGTCATTATCAAAGGATTGGTCGGTCCTTTATTCAAGATCATATTATTGAGGTGAGAATTGTTACTCATATTGTCTTCCAGGCCATAATATCTTGCTACACAGATAGCACAGCCGGCAGCGTCCATAAGCGGATATAATTCGGAGCGCGCTCCATACAAACCTACTATGGTGATATTTTCAATATTAACCAATTGAAGTCAATGAAATTTTGCAGAAACAATCTTGAAACAAATATCTATGCTTGTATGGAGTCAGATTTTCGTTAAAGTATACAGTTTCAATGCTACGATTAATTTAAGTTTTGTATGGAAATCTTTGAGGCACTGTAACTTTAAAACTATAAATTTTAACGAAAATCTGACTATATACAAGCATAGAAATTTGTTTTTAGATTGATTCTAAAAAATTTCATTGAGTTTGATTAGTTAGTATTGAAAATATCACCATAGTTAATTTGTATGGAGCGCGCTCCGAATTATATCCTCATAAGCTCCAGTCGCGTGCTAATTGTCTGGTTAGGACGGGCAAGATATGAGACAGGCCTTAGTCATAATAGTGTATTGCTTCATGTAGTTACATGCGATGGAGAAGTTAAAAGCAGGCACCTTAAACTATTTATATGAGGACTAGTTACGCGTGTAATTCTACTAACAAACTTTTCTGTCACTTTTTGCGGGGGGAGAGGTAGCACGAGATACGCAACGTTAGTTAAGATTCTAATTTTGAATGTTAAAAATCATGAAAACACAGTGTCGTGTGAACTCCAAACGTCATAAGTTCGAAATTATTGTTCCGCCATTATAGGCTGTCGCGTTTAGTGATAAGGTATAAAATTGAATGTAAATGCGTAAGATTTATTGATCTTGCATGTTGGCAGAGGGGAAATGCTAAGGCGAGTCGGGTCCGTATATAAATAGTCTAAGGCAGGCACACATGAACCGAAACCGAAAACAAAAAAAAACAAGTCCAGTAGTCTTAACCACTGGACTTGTTTTTTTGTTAAACTGCTTGATAAACAAACAATAAAACAAAATTTTATTGTTTGTTTATCAAGCAGTTTGTGGGAGTATCTATCCCAATCTGAGGTATTGTATTTGATCAAGAACAAGAAGAGATTGAGGATTACGGAGCCTCGTGACAGACAAAAACGCGACGCGCGAACACTACGGGAGACAAGTGCTCGGGTCAGAACCTGCAACGTGACTCCCTCAAATTATTTTGGGGGATTCACGTTGCAGGGTTTGCCGAAACACTTGTTTTTCGCGTGGTGTTCGCGCGGTTCGCAGCTCAGTCTACCACGAGGCTCCGCAATCCTTCTCAGTTGTGTTCTTACTCAAAAACAATCCTCGAGATTGGATAGATACTCCCTCAAACCACTTGACACTGGCGTAAATGCGGTGCTAACGCACAAGCAAGAAGTCCATTAATTATAAATAAAAAATATAAAAATATTTTGTTCAACTAATAAGTAAGTTCAAAGTTCAAACCAAATTCCGACAAAAATACTAGCTACTAACAATGTGGTTTCCAGGAAGCCTTCATAAATCCTTTAACCTTTCCCTATTTATCTATGTAGTGACCTATATGTAGGAATATAAATCGGTGACGTAACATAGACATAAAAGGACGTATTAAACGGACAAAGAGTCTCCCTAACAAGGTCCTTGGTGAGACAGGAATCTAGATTTGTACTGGATGGGGCTCCAAGGATTAGACTTTTTTAAATCTTCCATTAAATTTTTTGTTAAGTGGCATCCGATGTGTTATCACAATTCAGCCAATGTCTCGTTATGTGGATAGTATAAGAAGGAAAATGATCAGTAGTATTAATTAAGTCTAGAGTGGCAGTTTTGCCACTGTAAGTAGTTTATAATCTCAAGTGATTGTTTTAAGGTTAAAACACAAAAGAGTTCACGAAATGGTGGTGCCACGTGCAAGCCCAACGCACCGATACGCACGCGTTCGTACTCCGCCAGACTTGCAGCGCGACTCTTTTTTAAATCTTTTATTTTTTATTTATAATTAATGGACTTTTTGCTTGTGCGTTAGCACCGCATTTCCGCCAATGTCAAGTAGTTTGTGGGAGTATCTATCCCAATCTCAGGGATTGTTTTTGATAAAGAACAAGAAGAGATTAAGGAATGCGGAGCCTCGTGGCAGGCGGACAACACGCGAGACAAGTTCTCGGGTCAGAACCTGCAACGTGACTCCTTTTAAATCTTTATTAAAGAGTTTGGCCTGAGACAGGTCCGGCACTTCAAACAACGTTTTGGATTTGACATAATGGCGTTCGCACATGCGCACTTGGTGCAAATTGTCTTTGACATTTGTGTAGGGTTCACTTACCACGCATCATATGGACATCATCTAAATTTCGTTACTTTTTATTGTTCTTTCTGTTATTAAAAATAATATTTGAGCTAAAGAATTACTGAAAATGTGAATTTAGCGTTATTTTTCAACGGTTTTTATGCACTGAAAAGACTCAATTTTTATAAAGTCAAATACTACGGGTGCGCGCGCCTGACTACATTCCCTTGCTCGATTTCCCTCAAGTTTCCCAGAAAGTGTGAAGTGAGATGGGGGATCTGAAGTCAGAAGGGGACGGGGAATGGCTATTCATTATTATAGAACTATATACTTTTACCTATTCTGTGCCTGAGGTCATGTCGTTCTGTGGGTTTCTCCTTTCTGTTTGTTCTATATTCGAAAATTCGGAGTTACAAGTATTCTTCTTGTTAGTCGTAACCTCATGGCTGAGGGACGTGACCATCGTGGGCCGCTTGTGCCACCACAGCTCTCCAAGCCGCTCGATCTTGGGCCCGGTGTATGCTGGCCTGTAGTATTGTCTCGGTAATTTCTTTTACCGCATCGGCATCGGTCCATCTAGTAGGCATGCTTCCTCTACCTCTCTTTCCTTCCATACGGCCGGTGATTATTACTTTTTCCAAACTATCTGATCTCCTGACCCAAATAATTGCCCAAAGAATTTAAGGACTCGTCGCATACAGATGGTGGAGAGCCTCGTCTTGATGCTCAACTTATCGAGGATCGACTCATTTGAGCGGCGTTCAGTCCAGGATATACAGAGCATTTTGCGCCAGCACCACATTTCGAATGCGTCAATCCTTTGACGAGTGCGAGCTTTCAGCGTCCAGGTTTCGTCTAGGTTTCAAGCATTATCTATACATAAATTGAGTAGGTAGATAATGGACAGGATAATATTTTCTCACCGATCCCAGCAACCCAATCCGCCGCATAGCCCCAGCAACGTCCTATGCCGAGGTCCGTACCCCTCTGGGTGCCCCTAGGTCGGTTGCTTAAGTTCATTCATTTGGCTCGGTAGACCCTTTGTGGTGCCTCCAATAGTCCGCAGTTAAAAGCAGTAACTGCTCCCTGAGCAACGCTGTGTTAGTCATTTCAAAAAAAAAAAGGAGAATATTCTTTCGGCTTTGTTCTCAGAGCAAAGAATAATAGAGACACCAAAATGCCGTCCCGTAAGTCTAGATGCCACGCACGAAAAAGCGATAAAACGTAAAAATGCCCATATGCGATCGCTTTCGCATACGCAATGTAACAAAGACAGAGGCACGTCTCGATTTTTGTCGTTTTCTCGGGGGTCACATGCTAGGCCCTGAGCAACTGTTACAAGCAAATATCCAATAACATACAATTGCTACATCATACCAGGTAACAGTAAGGAAACGCGACGAATGGTCATAGTAGCTTTTCGTTTACAAAAACTCCTGAGATTAGACATACAGACAGACAGATTAGACGACAGACAAATGCGGCGGGAGTATTTACATTAATAATAGTGATAGCTACGTGTGATAGGGAATGAATAGAGAAGTGATGGTGATAATGTCTCATCTAGTACTCTATCTCAATGGCATCCGCAAACGATTCTTATTAGTACCTAGGGAACGGGGCGCGTATTTCGTAACCCCTCTCAAAGTCCGATCAAAGGAATTGGGTCCGTTGCGTTGACTGAAAATCTTCATCCATTCCATCTTTTTCGAAAAAAAGGTCCTTCACTATGTTGGCATAGTTGGCAGGTTTACATAGTTTATTATGTAAGGCAACATAATAAATTATTATAGACCTCATAAGAGCTCTTTTTTGTACTAACTGACAGTAAACATGCCAAATACGACTAAGTTTATGAATCAAAAAGAACATATTCGAGCCACCCAACAGCATGCATACATGATTTGTGTGGGTTATTTGTCAGATTCGGACAACAATTTGCTAAGATTATGTATGACACTTTGAGTCTATAGTATTTATGTCAATGTTTTTAACAAATAAAATCTCACCTAACCCAACTCCTTTGTTGCAGGCGGAAGGCAGCTCTCGAAGACGTAGCGGTGAAGCCGCTCACTCCAGCCCAGTTCCCAGTGGCATTGGACGACGAGGTTAGTTGATTTTGTTTTGTGGATTTCAGACTTATCGTGGTAGTGAACCTACCTGCTGTGCCGAGAGTCGTGGGTTCGAATCCCGTAAGGGACAAATATTTGTATGATTAATATGAATATTTGTACCAGAGTCATGGATGTATCTATATATGTATGCTATATCGTTGTCTAGTCATCATAATACAAGTCCAGGCTAGATTCTGTACTTTCAATGTGACTAGATAATTTGTGTGACAATGTCCAAGATATTTATTTATTTATTTCACTTTATGCAGCTGAGGGATAACTGTTGTTTGATTTTATGCAACCGTTTTTTGAGAATTTTGTAGCCGACTTTTGTTTCGATCAAGAATACAATCAATTCTATAGGTTCAAGGTTCAAAAATGGCAGATTTGTAAGTCGAATATCTTAGGGCAGTTACTTGTTATTATTTTGATTACAGATGATCTGTGATTTGATAGGTGCCTGGTAATGCGTCGATTTGTAGATTTTATAATTTCTCAAAATTAGTAATAAAAAATTTTTTTTTTCCCTGACTATACTACGTGTTAATTTAAAGGGGTGTTTAACTGCCAGGCGCACGAACGTTCATTAAAGTTAATCCTCCATTAAATCTCTTGCTGTCACTTTTTGTCCTGTTGACGTAGTAAAAGCCAGCATGAGATTTAATGGAAGATTAACTTTAATGAACGTACGTGCAACTGACCGTTAGACTATCAAACTGAATAACATTCACTATAGAGCCAAGATTGAGAAAAAAATAAAAAAATAAATCTGCTGCAATCCCATACTCTATCTTGCTGGCAGTGAAGATGTGAATTTTGGGTAAAAAAAACTATATTCTTAAAAGTGGAATGTTTAGAACCTACAAAAATATTATACAGGGTGAAATTTATATCATGAGCATCCTTTTAAACTAAGAGTCTACCCATCAAACTGAACAACTTTTACTATGGGAGCAAACCGATCGGAGCAAAAAGATCAGCTGTTCCATACTAAACTACAATGCCTACTCGACTCAAATCTATGCAACAGGTCATTTTTTTTTGATCCGATCGGATTGCTCCCATAGTTAAAGTTGTTCACTTTGATGGGTAGACTCTTAGTTTAAATGGATGCTAATGATATAAATTTCACCCCTTTTTCAAGGGGATGACCGGACCATCAAACTGAACAACTTTCTCTACGGGACCAACGACAACAATCGCGAAAGAAATATCTGCTATTCCATACAAAACTTCCAACTATCGACCCAAATGCATGGGAGAGCTGATATTTTATCGCGATTTCGATGTTGGTCTCTTAGAAAAAGTTGTTCAGTTTGATGGTCTGATTATCCCCTTAAAAAATCTTCAGTATATTTATACGTATGCTGTTACATAAACTCGAATGAGAAACTCCACCACGTGGACCACATGGGAAGCCATATCCCTTAGTCGCCTCACACAATACCCACGGGAAAAACTGGGATGTTTATTTTAAGCCGAAAGCACACGAACAATTTTTTAAATCCTTTACAGTCAAAAAACTAAGGGATAAATAATAATAACAAAGCCGTGGTGGTCCAGTAGCGAGTAACCTTGCCTGCCGTGCAGGAGGCGATAGTTCGATCCCCGACCAAGCTGACTCGTACCAATGAGTTTCAATTTCGAGGCATGTATTGTATCTACTGTCCATTACAAGTGGCGACGGGCTCACCCTCCGTCACACTGGACAGAGTTTCGGTACTACTAGTGAAACGTTGATGTTCTGAGATTTCAGTATATCTCTGACTACCCCCTCGGGGAATATGCTTGTGAGCATATGCTATGCTATAAATAATAATTACTAAATCACTAATTGTTGGGTGTTTGACCCAAAATTATTTCTTGCATAATAATTAATATGATAATCCGGTTACACTTACAAAAAACATAATCTTAAATATATATTCTATACATTTAATATATCTACCTATATATTAACAACGACCTTGTCGACTCCAAATGCTCTATCTCTCTCGCACTTACCGGGCAATAAATATACCACTGATTTCCGTACAGTTTTCCTACGAAACTTTACCAAGGAAATATAAACCTTAATACATAAACATAGTAGTTATTTTATTATGAGCGAGCATATTTTTCAGTGTTTATCTTTAATCATCAATTCGAAACAGCGCAAGTGGTAACTGGTTTTAAACAGAATTGTACCTAATGTTATTGAAGTTAAGTTTGAATATTGTTTGTAGTAAAACAGTGGCTTATTGTGTTTAGTTTAGGTAGGATTTGTCTATGTTATCTCATGTTTAGCAATGTCATATATTGCAAACATACTTTTGTAGTTCGCATATTCCATGTCGTGGATTTGAACGTATTCACTTTATTAAATTAAAAATTAAAAACTCTTATTTGAAAATAGAATTGTAAACTAAAGTGTTGCGTGCCAGTGTTGGTTTTAAATAGCGTGGTTAAAGTGTGGTTATGTGAATTTAAAAAAAAAGTGTTCGTTAAAAAACCGGCGCGTGTTTTTAAAAATAGAATTATACGATCATTATTTGGATTTGCACTTAGTGTAGGTAAATCAAAAATATGGATTTATCGATGCTGTAATATTTTTTTGGTATTTATTACTATATGTTATAAATTAATAACGTCTACCGATTTGACTCTACAAAAACAGAACCTTGGTCTCGCTTCAAAAGGCAGTTGTAACAATGTTTCTGGCTGCCCTTAAAAGCAATAGAGTTTTGTATTATGTTGTACTTATATGCATTTATTAATTTTGGTTGACAACATAAAATAAAACCGGTCCAGTACTCCGTCCGCCACCTAGGGTTCCGTACCACAACACCGTAGGTACGCAACAATATTAACTTACAAAAAAGTTTTGTTTTCTCCGGGACCTTTAGCGCAAGACCGACTCACACTTGGCCTGTTTTTATTATTTGTTGTTATACTGTGGAGTATGCTCTATGATCACACCAAGTTTTACACTTGTATGTATTACCGTTTTCACGATAGAGCGAGAAGAAAAAAACGTTGAACAAAACTAGTTTCCTGTATGAGGACCCCTTCAATTTAACTTTTTTAATTTTTATTGTTTGTTAGAAAAACCGCCATAATAATGCACATTCTGTCAAAGTTTCATCTGTCCAGCTATTACGGTTCAAAAGTTACAGCCCTAAATAGTAGGGACAGACAGACAGAGAGACAGACGGACGGACAACGTAGGCTTAATAATAGATTCCCGTTTAAAAATGAACAAAATTCGCGATTAATAATAAAATAATCATCAGTTAGTTTAAAGTCCAGCAACACCTCTCCACCCCAGCTGCTCAGTGGATGTTGTCCCCTTGTAGCTTGTCGTTTTGGGGAGCCCATTAAAAGAGTTACCGAGTCACCGTCTGGCATTTTTTAAGAAACTGATTTCGGTCTAATCTGATAGATTTTTCAAATCTCAGAAAAAATACATTAGGGCATTATGTGGTGTAGGCTTCCTCTATTTAAAAGGGAAAATATCCTCCCGATGCCCTGCCTGTACATATATGAAATGTGTGTTTTTGTCCACAAGCATTCTCATTTATTTTCGAAATAATGTGACTTGAGCATACGCAGACAAAGGAAAATTTACGAATCTCTCCGCAATAATAACATTCTCGGTCCACCCAGTTCACCCCCATAACCCGAGTTTTCTGTCCTTTCTGCAATCGTTTCTGCATCGACCGTGGTGTCTGTAGGAGCATTTACATGTATAAAGTAAGAGTAAAATGGTTAGACAGCATAGCATATGCTCACGATTATATTCCCCGAGATATTCTCAGAACATCCACGTTTCACCAGTAGTACCGTAACTCTGTCCCGTGTGTCCCGGGGGGTGAGCCCGTCGCCACATAATGGACATTGGATACAACACATGCCTCGAAATTGAAGCATGCAGGTTTCCTGACCATGTTTTCCTTCACCGAAAAGCCAGTAACGAAAATCGGACTCCATACAAGCATAGATATTTGTTTCAAAATTGTTTCAGCAAAATTTCATTGAATTTAATTGGTTAGTATTGAAAATATCACCATAGTACGTTTGTATGGAGCGCGCTCCGAATTATATCCCCTTAAGTTCATTCACTGGTTCGGTAGACCTACCAGGGCGCTTCGCTGTCACTGGTGTGTTCCCCCATAGTCCGCAGTAGCTGCTCCCTGAGCAATACAGCATTTTGTCAGATTCGATCAAAAATACGGAGCAAACCTAAACACAAATGTATATGAGTAAAGGTATTGTAATTTTTTAAAATTATAGTAAGTACTATAAAAACAAACATATTGTAATAATCACTTATGGCCTAGCTCGCATCGGGGATGAGATATTTGACTCTAAAGGTTCATGAAAAAGTAACCAAAACCTCTAATAATCAGCTCATTTTCAATCAATCAATCGAAACATATTACCTACTCAGCAAAATATACTTTAAAGAAATACAGAAGATACCAAAGGCGGTCTTAGCGCTAAAAAACAATTTTTCCACAACAACCGTAGAAGTTATTTGTACCTTAAAAGAAGTTTATTCCGAATGCGTAAATGCGCGCTGCATACAAACGAAGTCTGGTGATATTTAAATACTAAGCAATTAAACTCAATGAAATTTTGCAAAAACAATCTAGGAATAAATCCTATGCTTGTATCGTGTCCGATTTTCGTTAAAATATACAGTTTCAATGCTAGGATTAATTTAATATTTGTATGGAAATCTTTGAGGCACTGTAACATTAAAACTGTACATTTTAAGGAAAATCTGACACGATACAAGCATAGAGATTTGTTTCTAGATTGTTTCTGCAAAATTTCATTGTTTTTAATTAATTAGTATTGAAAATATCACCAGACTTCGTTTGTATGGAACGCGCCAACAGTAATATACCCTTAATAGCATAGCTCCGATGCGGCCTAGCAATGAATGTGATATTTTTAATGTATTTTGAAAGGTCCTCTAAAAACCTATGTAAGTTTTATCACTGGCCGATCAACAACAAAAAAAGACAATTTTTCTCCATTCAACCTTACTCATACCCATTTTCCTTATCAAAAAGAACTTTATCACAACAGAGTAAGTACGTAACAAGGTAACACCTGGGTGTATCAACAACCAATTTGCATTATTAAAGTAAAGGTGAACTTCCGATGCCAGCGGTCGATGCTTCTGACGCGCGCGGCTCGCGGCCGACGGCCGATGCGACAATACTATACTCCATTCAAAATATCAACGAAATTTTAAGGCTATTTTGCATTACAGAAACATGGATTTGAAACACTTCCCCTCACTTATTCTTAAAATAGCTTTAGTAACGTTCAAGATATGTCGGATAGTATATGTATCCAATAAGTTAATTACATTTGGTAATCAGAATTGGCCAGAAAACTAAATAGGAATCGGAAAATCTCGTAGTCCTTATTTGGAATGAAGTATAGTTACTATGAAAACGTATGGCGCCGCTTCCGATGCCAGCGACTGACGCGTGCGTCAGACGTGCGCGGCCGATGCGATAGACATATGGCATATGACAGAACCACGCGTCAGACGCGCGCGTCAGTCGCATCGGGCGCTGACATCGGAAGTCCACCTTTATAGTTGCTAAGCGTCCGTTTTACGGCAATCCATTGTTTTTCGTTTAGGTCGTTACTTTTTGCGCTTGACCTCAATACAAAACAATTATACTTAATCAATCCTCAATTTTGATTATCGATCGATATAAATTGCTATGTGGTTTTGAAAATAGCCGTTGTGGTCCAGCGGCGAGTAACCTTGCCTGCCGTGCAGGAGGCGATGGTTCGATCCCCGTCCAGGCCGGCTCGTACCAATGAGTTTTTCGGAATTTATGTACGATTTGTAACACCATTGGCTTTTCGGTGAAGGAAAACATCGTGAGGCAACCTACATGCTTCAATTTCGAGGCAGGTATTGTAATCACTGTCCATTATAAGTGGCGACGGGCTCACCCCCCGTCACACTGAACAGAGTTTCAGTACTACTGGTGAAACGTGGATGTTCTGAGGTTTCAGAAAATCTCTGACTAACCCCTCGGGGAATATAGTCGTGAGCATATACTTATGCTTATCAGACCATCAAACTGAACAACTTTCTCTATGGGACCAATATCGAATCCGCTTAAAAAAATCTGCTGTCCAATACACAACTGCAAACATAACGCGACTAATGTATGGGACAGCTGATTTTTTTAAGCGATAATGGTCCCATAGAGAAAGTTGTTCAGTTTGATGGTCTGATCATCCCCTTAAAATAGTTTCAGTTAGACCTTATATACCAGATTTCAAGTAAGATCAGCTAAATTACACAAAAAGTTTCATCAAAATCGGCTCAGTAGTTTTTGCGTGATGCTCGAACAAACAAACAAACAGACACACAACAATTCTAAAAACCGGCCAAGAGCGTGTCGGACTCGCCAATGACAAGGTTCCGTATCGTAAATACCTACTTATGTAAAATTTTCCAGTTTCCTATTTGTTTCACTCCAGAACAATACATTGCTACGAGTATATTATTAGACAAGCTCTATCAGCTTTTACTGAAAAGTTAATACCATATGACAGCTAATTCGTTTCACTTTATTACAAATACCATATCCCATTAACATAAGAATGCTTGTCATACCTTTTGTACAGTATATTTAGCACTATGAAATTGCTAATGTATAGGCTTCTAATTTTCTATACAACCTTTGTATTAGTGGAGTTTATGGACTCGTCATTTTAATGCAAAAGACAATGCTAGTCTTTGTAAAAGATTTGGCTTGAAATTATAAAACTAATTAATTGCTCTGAATGAGGCGTTTTTCATGACTGTTAAATCGAAAAATCACTAGATGGCAATGTTAAAAATTACTCATAAACCTGTCACATTGACAGTTAAAAGTGCTGTTTGTCTATGGTTTGCATCAAGTCAATTTTTTTTAATTGTCTTTAACGGCTCTGGATACTAGTCCTTTGAGCCATTCGTTATTTTATTTCTTTATATTCTTTATTTTAATGATGGGATGATACTCGTAGATGACGATGAATCTGTGGTCGATTTCGTAAGCTCGCGCGTTGCCGCCAAAATGACCATGTACGAGTTAACTTGAACCAAAACTTATGTTCTATTATCGTATTTATTTGAGATTCCTGTTACGTCGGTCGCTTTACGTAACTGTTTGGTACACAATCCGCACGAAATTATGTCACAAAAACCACTAAAACCAATTTTTCACGAATATCAAATACAACACCGACCGAACAGATTAATGGCGGGAAGCCTCCTCCGCATCAAGTCAAGTCTGACAAGTAGTGTTGCCAATGGATAAATTGTTCACTACCAATAAAAACGCAATAGCAACGAAAATGTTAGCTTGTTATATGTAAAATGAACATTAAGCGCGATAGACCGCCTTATTTGTACCTACTTGTAATTCTTTACCAGTTTCTATCAGTGTTCTAACGATAGTTCGGCAACACTATATCAATCTGAATTCAAGTCGAGTAGATGCCCAATCCATTGCCCGTTTTCCGTAATACATACAGTGTGTAAACTAACTAAAGGCAAACCTTTAACAGGATATAATTCGTAGCGCGCTCCATACAAACGTACTATGGTGATATTTTCAATACTCACCAATCAAACTCTCTGAAATTTTTCAGAATCAATCAAAAACAAATTTCTATGCTTGTCAGATTTTCGTTAAAATGTATAGTTTTAAAGTTACAGTGCTTCAAAGATTTCCATACAAATCTTAAATATATCCTAGCATTGAAACTGTATATTTTAACGAAAATCGGACTCCACACAAACATAGATATTTGTTTCAAGATTGTTTCAGTAAAATTTCATTGACTTTAATTGGTTAGTATTGAAAATATCACCATAGTACGTTTGTATGGAGCGCGCTCCGAATTATATCCCCTTACACCACGTACTCTACCCATCAACCTGAACAACTTTTACTATGGGAGCAAACCTGTCAGAACAAAAAAATGTATGCTGCTGTTTCATACGTTTAAGTCGTCTAGGCATTGCAGTTTAATATTCACAGCAGATTTTTTTTTGCGTTGACATGTTTGTTCCAATATTAAAAGTTGTTCAGGTTGATGGGTAGAGTGCGTGTTTTAAGAGAAGTTTATTCCGAACGCGTAAATGCGCGCTGCATACAAACGAAGTCTGCTGATATTTTTAATACTAACCAATTAAACTCAATGAAATTTTGCAGAAACAATCTGTGAACAAATCTTGTCCGATTTTTTCTAGATTGTTTCTGCAAAATTTAATTGAGTTTAATCGGTTAGTATTGAATATATCATCAGATTTCGTTTGTATGGAGGGCGCCAACAGTAATATCCCCTTAACGGTTTGCTTTGAGTTAGTTAACATACTGTATAAGCTTAGCAACTATGATATCGCTCGTATAATATGATTATAGAGTATATTTGTGTAGATAAAAAACCTTTTTAAGATAACAGTTGGTAAACTCTGGATTTACCGGTATTTTTATATCGAGTACCATAGACTATGATATGATATCATCTAATCTGAATAGGTTTGTTTTGATACTGACACTGTTTGTCTCGTCAAAACATTTGATCAGAGACCTGAGAATAGGATTATGGACAGAATATTGTCAAAAAAGTACACACGACGACCCATCAAGCTACGCATCACCAAAATAAGCTGGCCGTGCGTAGGAAGAGTAATGTAAAACGTCGGGCGGCCAGTTAAGTTGGTTTTACGTAGCTTGATGTGTTAGCTAAAGGCACGTACAGGGTGGTCCGGACCAGTTGGATATAATTTTTTTTATATTGCCGACTTCGGAACCTACCAGGACTCACCTGGAAAAAATCAGAAAAAATCCGTGACATACTTACATAAACTAACGACCGATCCCTGTTGGACTGGCCCCAGAAAAAAACAATCTGAAAAAATATTTTTCACTAGATTTAATTAAAATTTTTGTACACTTAAAATCAACCAATCGGATAGGTTTATTTGTTTCCTCAAAGAATACTGTTACCATTGACTAATTATTATAAGGACTAGCCTTGCGGTAGCATTTCCCCTCTGCCACGGTATAAGCACAATTGATCTTGTGCATTTACATTCAATTTTACACCTTATCACTAAACGAGACAGCCTTAATTGCGAAATAATAACTTCGAACTTAGAACGTTTGGGGTTCACACGAGACTACTTTTCATGATTTTTAACATTCAAAATTAGAATCTAAAGTTATGGGGAATAAAATCCAAAGTTGCGGATTTCATGTTACCTCGCCCCCCGCAAAAAGTGGCAGAAATGTTTTTTAGTAGAACTACACGCGTAACCAGTCCACATATAAATAGAAATAGACTGTTACTAAAGTAAACAAACGACATACAAAATTGCAAAAATATTCATTGAAAAAAATATATATCTTCACGATATAGAGATAAACAAAAAATCTTTTTCTTGTAATCAGTTGGGAATCGATTTTTTCCTGGCGGTTTCTGGTAGATCCACGAGTCAGAAATTAAAAAAAAAATATTTCTGTCTAATCTGGACCACCATGTACAGGTATATTGTTATAATTCGAAACGTGATGACGCCACAAAAATTTAATATTTAAGACCTAAGAGGAAGGATCTCTCTTTAAGACTAGAGTGAGCCATACCAATTGTAAAGTGTTCACTTTTTTTGTTTAGGTTTGAGTGTGTAGTGTCAAGTAGTATGGACAAAAGGCACCAAGTGACATATGGCCTTATGTTTACGGTCACTTTTCACACACACTAGCTCAAAAAAAAGTGGACAGCCGCATAAACAAATATCTATAGTTCCATCTCCTTCTACTATTAAAGGTACGTCATAAGACAAAAGAGACCAACTACAATCGTAAATTTATGCGGACTCTATGGAGATCCTTCCTCTTAGTCCAAGACCGAACTCTATTGGTAGTAAAGTTTCTAATCATATTCATAGTCATCCCGGAAGGGATGGTCGTGATTTTATATAATGTATGTGCATCATCATCACGGTCTATGCATCGCACTGCAGGGCACAAGCCTACCCTCAAAGAGGGTGTATGGGCGTTAGTCCACCACGCGTGCACAATGCGGATTGGTACTATTGGTAGACTTCACATACGCATCGGAATATCTTCTTCAGGGTATGCAGGTTTCCTCACGATGTTTTCCTTCACCGTTTGAGAGCAGTCGGTATTACGTACATAAGTTAGAAAAACTCATTGGTATATGACATGTTGTTAATGCGGATTCCAACCTGGACCTCTGGATTGAGTATCCATAGCTCTCCGCAACGCTCATAATGTATGTGTATTTGATAATTTGTTTATTCACCGGTCAAGGTGAAGAAACTCTAGGAATTAATTAAAACTTTAATTTAAACACACAACAAACCCACGTTAATGTATTTCATTAGCAATGACTTCAGATGTATACAAGAAGTACCCTAGCATAAAAATCATAAAAGTCATAAAACATAAAAAATCCTTTATAGAAATTTTACAACTTGTTAAACTAAAGATAGCTAGTCTAGGAAAATTAAGGTTTGAGATTGCATTAAAGACACTTTAGTAAATTGTGTTTGAAATAATATTACTGTTAGTTTATAACACTTTTGTCGAGATTTCGTGGTTATATAGGCTCAGGAACCTGAGAAATACCTTAAAATCGATATTAATGTACAAATGGCAAGCTTATCTCTAAAAATATTTCGACCTGCATATAGCAATAGAGACAGTTAATTATAAAAAGGCAAATTTAATGTGTAAAAACAAGCAGTAAATAATTTAGTTTTGAGGTTATAATTTTTGAAGACTTACAAAATATTAAATATCTACCCAAATTAACGATATTAACCGTGGATTATTATTGTTTTAAGTAAAACGTATTGAACGAAGCCACCCTGTACAAAATCACCAGTTTTCCATTTTTTCTTTATACCTAAATTTAATGTTTTGTAAATGTCTTAATTATTCAATAATACAACATAAAAAATCGGGGATTATTGAGAATTTATGTTTTTCAGGTATGTATCTATTATATTCCAAATATTCACCAAAAGTGCAATTAATGCAACCTACTCCATCCAAAAATCCGTAGATTTCCCCGACTAAGCGGCACTGGCTCCTAAACTAGTCAAGTCTGAAAGTCCTAAGCCAGTAGGCCTACCATGAGTTTTTCCTGTACGTTATTACTGTAGTTAAGTCACCAATTCGTATGGCAGAAATTAGTTCTCAACGTAATCACTAGGAGCGCTGTACGAAATTCAATATAAAATTGGCGCCGCAACAACAGTAGTAACGTACAGTGAAATCTCATGGTAGGCTTACAATTCCTACCTACTACAGTGACAGTTAATTTAAAAACAATATCATGAAACTATAATGCTGGATAAACAAAAACTTGTCCTTTTTCCATTATTATTATTATTGGGAGTACCGACTGCTGAAGAAAATACCTATAATATATAGATATAATAATATACAGGGTGTTCGGTAGAACGTTGGACAAACGAAAATGGCGGATCCGTGGGGCCGACTGCTACGTGTTTGGGCCAAATAAAAAGACCCAGGCCACATGGGTTTTTTTAAATGATTTTTTTTAACTTTTTTTAGAAATTTGTCGTTTCTAAAGCTTCAAACGTCAATAACTTCATTTAAAATAACAAAACTGGCAACATTTTACTTTTATTTTAATCTAGGGTAATCTTTTAAGATTTATTTTTAACGCTGATGATTGGAAGAAAATTAAATACGAGCCTTTAAACTACAAACAAATAAATAAAAAAAATTAAAACTGAAAATTTAAACTGAGTTTAAAAAAAAACTAAGTGTGGCCTGGGTCTTTTTATTTGGCCCAAACACGTAGCAGACGGCCCCACGGATCCGCCATTTTCGTATGTCCAACGTTCTACCGAACACCCTGTATAATAATTCAACCGGTGAAGAAAATATCGTGAAGAAATTCCGATGTGTATATGAAGTGTATCAATCCGCATTGGTTACGCGTGGAATATTGCCTCATTGAATACCTGTCTACCCAGATACTTCGTTTGTTCATAAATGGGCCAACTTCACAAAGAAGGAAACAGTTACCATCCCCTCTCATCACTAAAACGTAAGAAACCCTTGTACGATACCCACAGAAAGAAATGGGGTGGTCTATTCCAGGCCACCACGCCACAGATAAAGAAACAAGCAAGCAGCAAGGTAGAGACTATGGATATTCTAGGTTCATAAATCTTGAAAACAATTTAACTATAGTAAAATACCAATCATTATAATAATTGCATTTAGTTTCATTAATTATTTTTGTCAACCCTTAGCAACAAAATCTTGAAAAATCTAGAAATGGAATACTAATTAACTTCAAAAATAAAATTGGTAACTATCAAAGAATAAAAAAGTGTAACGAAAATGACAATGGTCGCGCAAAAGTGACAAATAGTCGCGCAAAAGTGACAATGTTCGTCTAAAAGTGACAATGGTTGTGTAAAAGTGAACAATGTTGCTTATAAAGTAATGACTGTGATGAACGAAGTGCGCACGCGGCGAGGAGTTCACACGGATCATTATAAACCCACGGTGTTGCTCAGATCAATATGGCGGAGAACTTTGTCTTTCAAGAGGAAGAAGGTGAGTTACTAAACTAATCGACATATTACAGGGAAAGTATCAATAACCTTTAAACCACATACCTATAGCACAGTATTTACTATAATGTAAGTAGGTATACTATGCCTATAGTGTAAGTAAGTAAAATACAATCCATTGAACTAAGTTTTTTTTAGATATAGATTGCTGCATAGATAAGAAAGTGTAGGAAGAAGGAGAAGCACAAAAGATCCATCTAGGTCGTTGTGTTCTGTACTGACGTCTGGCTAGATAAGGATAAGATGAAGAAACTAATCGACAAATCAACGCTCACTCTTGAATTGATAGTTAGCTTGAATTGGTAGTAGCTTTAAAAAGATTTGACGTTTGATAAGTGTGCTTCAAGCTCCTATATTGAATAAATTTTATTAACTTTGACTTTGATAAAACTAAATTACACTCATTATAAAAATAATGACGAAGTGACAATGTTTTATCCTTTGTGACAAAGTGACAATCTTTAGTCTATTGTGACAAAATTACAATCTTTAAACGATTTAACTGGGTTATAGTGACAATCTTTAATGTATTGTGACAAAATGACAATCCTGAACCTATTTAACTGGGATAAAGTGACAATCTTTAATTTGTTGTGACAAAATGACAACCCTTAACTTATTTAACTAGGGTAAAGTGACAATCTTTAATTTATTGTGACAATATGACAATCCTTAACCTATTTAACTGGGAAAAAGTGACAATCTTTAATTTATTGTGACAACATGACTATCCTTAATCTAAATAACTGATAAAATTGTGATCGAAGTATACAGGGTGAAATTGATATCATTAGCATTATTTTAAACTAAGATCCTACCTATCATACTGAACAACTTTTACTATTGGATCAAACCGATCGGAGCAAAGAAAAAAATCTGCTGTTGCATACATATATTGGAACAGCTTTCTTTTTGCTCCGATCTGTTTGGTCCCATAGTAAAAGTTGTTCTGTTTGATGGGTGGACTCTTAGTTTAAAAAAATGCTATTTATACGAATTAGATCACAATAATAAGGAAAAATTCCCAAATTTATAACCTAATTGACAGCCCGATAGCTCAGTCTGTAGTGAACCTGCCTGCTGTGCCGAGGGTCGCGGGTTCGAATCCCGTAAGGGACAAGTATTTGTATGATGAATATAAATATTTTTACCCGAGTCATGAATGTTTGTATCCATATGTGTATTCTATTTCGTTGTCTAGTCATCATAATACAAGTCCAGGCTAGATTCTGGTACTTTAAATGTGACTAGATAATTTGTGTGAACATGTCCAAGATGTCCAAGAATTACCAAACGTACTCAAAAGCGGTAGAGATATCAGAATGTTGAAAATTAAACACTGTGGTTTATTTTTAAACAGATATTAACGTATTTGTGTATTTACCTAGTCGTACGTAACCTAACAGTACGTAACCTTGCTACTGAGAATCTGTTATGTTTAGGATAGGATTAAGCTTGGATTAAGAGTAGATAGGTAGTATCTTTTATAATTATACAGGGGGTAAACTTAAAT
Organism: Agonopterix alstromeriana; assembly: GCA_963924505.1. Lineage (NCBI taxonomy): Eukaryota > Metazoa > Arthropoda > Insecta > Lepidoptera > Depressariidae > Agonopterix > Agonopterix alstromeriana. The sequence continues at coordinate 2,165,399 of OZ004684.1, forward strand.
CTGTTATATACTTTAATGAGTGCTTCAAACCATGAATGCATTTTGGGCTCCTTTTACTAAAATATCAAAGCGCTAATGCGCACTGCATACAAACGAAGTCTGGTAATATTTTGTACACTAAACAATTAGAGTCAGTTAAATTTTTCATTAACAATCTAGAAACTAATCTCTATCCTTGTATGATGTCAGATTTTCGTTAAAATATACAGTTTTAATTTAAGACTTGTATGGAAATCTTTGAGGCACTGTAACTTTAAAACTATACATTTTAACGAAACTCTAACTTCATACAAGCATAGAGATTTGTTTATTAAATGTTTCTGAGAAATGTCATTGACTTAAATTGGTTAGTATTGAAAATATCACGAGACTTCGTTTGTATGGAGCTCGCTCCGAATTATATTCCCTTAAGAGAAGTTTATTCCGAATGCGTAAATGCGCGCTGCATACAAACGAAGTCTGGTGATATTTTCAATACTAACCAATTAAACTCAATGAAATTTTGCGGAAACAATCTAGGAAAAAATCTCTATGCTTGTATCGTGTCCGATTTTCGTTAAAATATACAGTTTCAATGCTAGGATTAATTTAAGATTTGTATGAAATCTTTGAAGCACTGTAACTTTAAAACTGTACATTTTAAGGAAAATCTGACACGATACAAGCATAGAGATTTGTTTCTAGAATGTTTCTGCAAAATTTCCTTGAGTTTAATCGGTTAGTATTAAAAATATCACCAGACTTCATTTGTATGGAGCGCCGTGCCAACAGTAATATACCCTTAAAGAGTGTGCTTACCACAAATCCCAAAGAGACTGAATTCAAGGGTGGACGCGGAACTAATGTCTATGCTTGTATGAAGTCATATTTTCGTTAAAATATACAGTTTTAGTGCTAGGATTAATTTAAGACTTGTATGGAAATCTTTGAGGCACTGTAACTTTAAAACTATACATTTTAACGAAAATCTGACTTCATACAAACATTAAGATTAGTTTCGAGATTATTTGTAAAAAATTTCAATGATTTTAATTGATTAGTATTGAAAATATCACCAGACTTCGTTTGTATGGAGCGCGCTCGGAATTATATTCCCTTAAGGACATGTAAACATAACTTTTTCTATTCGATTTCTAAACAAAAGACTGTTTGGAATGATAACATAGACAGATATAGACAGGATAGAATTCGACAATAACTCTGGTGTTTTCCTCAAAATTCAGCAAAACAAGCGAGTAGAGAACAATTAGACGACTTTAATGTCTGATTTACATTGCAAAGCGTCAATTGTTGAATTAACAATTCACGCTGAGAGTATCAAGTAAACGAATGACCTTGAAACTTCAACTTTTACTTGTCTATTGTCGCTTTACTAATAATAAATAAGTAAATAAATATCTTGGACATTGTCACACAAATTATCTAGTCACATTAAAAGTACCAGAATCTATCCTGGACTTGTATTATGATGACTAGACAACGATATACAACGTGTTAATGAATAAGCGCAAAACCTCATACACCCCAACTGATTTATAACAAAATAATTAGATTGAAACAATAATTTCATTATTTTGATGGTTAAAATTTAAAGTTATTCGCATTTTAAGTTTTCAGGCAAAAATGATTTTTATTATTTCAGCAATGAATGAAAGTGCTAACGTGCTCTTGTGTTTTGGTAGTAAGTAGGGTGAGAGTGCCCGAGCGGTGGGTTGAGATCGAAGTCAGTCAATATAAAATTTTACATACAAATTATTTAATATTGTGAACAAAATTACCTATGTTGAAACCATGATAATTCGATTCTGCTCTCGATTCTAAACAAACTACTTTCTAGTTTTGCGTTAATTCATTAACACGATGTAGAATATATATACAAGGTGTTACAAAAATACAAATAAACATTTAGGGTGGTTTAGACCATCAAACTGAACAACTTTCACTATAGGACCAATATCGAAATCGCGAAAAAAAATTATGTTCCATACTAAACTACAAATCTACTCGAGCTAAATGTATGGGATAGCAGATTTCTTTTCGCGATTTCGATGTTGGTCCCATAGTGAAAGTTGTTCAGTTTGATGGTCTAAATAACCCCCTTATAAGTTATGTTTATTGTTACTTTTGTAACACCCTGTATAGGTACAAACATCCATGACTCGGGTACAAATATTCATATTCGTCATAAAAATATTTGTCCATTACGGGATTCCAACCCGCGACCCTCGGCACAGCAGGCAGGTTCACTACAGACTGTGCTATGAGGCCGTCTTTGTTTACAAATTGTGAAGTTAACCAAGAACTTTACAAGAGATGATGATCACAATAGATCAATACGTCGCTGCCTTCTTATTTCGTGTCAGCATCACAGAATAATTACTAGTACTACCCGTACAGAAGAATCACTTCGAAAATAGATATAAATAAATAGCGACTCACTCTGCACGGCAATAAGGTGCAAAGTTATTCGCACCGGTCCTATCGTAAAATTCGCGAATAACCAACCGTCACAAACGGCGTACGTGCAAACAAAAATGAACCGAGTCTTTAGACATGAAAGCTTCCTTTACATAGTCTCCCTCTTTCATTCTTTCACGTGCTTGTAGCGTGACCTAGGGCTTTCAAGTCTCGCATTGCATAAGCATATGCTCACGACTATATTCCCCGAGGACAGTCAGAGATATTCTAAAACCTCAGAACATCCACGTTTCACCAGTAGTACCGAAACTCTGTCCAGTGTGACGGGGGTTGAGCCCGTCGCCACATAATAGATAGTAGGTACAATACATGCCTCGAAATTAAAGCATGCAGGTTTCCTCACGATATTTTCCTTCACCGAAAAGCCAGTGGTTTTATAACGAGCGAGTAGTCTCGCATTGACTACTCACAAAATGGCGGCAAGTCTAATGAGATATGACCAAGAAGTTAACACGGTATACCTCACCACTCGATGGGTATCGGCCGTCAAGTCAAAATGTTGCAACATTACAACATATAACAAAGCAACAAAAGAATCTTATCGTCTTTTAAAACAAAATGTTCATAAAAATAAAATTTGGCGCACGCCAAATAAGTTACAATACAAATAACGTTTCCTTATCTAAACATTTAGCAGACATGTAACATTTGTGCAATTGTTTCTACACTTGAACCCATAGTGGCACGAGGTGTTTACCCACTCACGAATATTTATCTTTTGTTTATTACATTGTTTTTGTAGGTACTTTTGCTACCTAGCAACTGGGTAGACAATTCGGTATGTCAAGTTTTTTTTTGGAGGGCTGAATCGAAAACCATTTCGAGATAATTGTCTCAATAATAATATTTTCTATGTCAGAGATTTTAAAATGAAAGGATTACAGATGTTTTTTAATAAAATAACGTCGTTTTTTGGTCCATCCAGTGACGTCACTGGAAAACCTGTGAACTCCTTTCTAAACTTAAAATCAACTTAAAGTAACTGGTCATTAAGGAAAATCACAATGTCAGAATTTGACATTTGATGTTGCCGTTTCTGTTTCCAACATTAAGGTAGAAAGAGGAGGCAGGTGATTTTTATTTTTTTTAATAAAGTGGTAGTTTTTCTCCATGGAGTTTATATTTATATTGAAAAACTCGATGAATCGTAATAAAAATGAAATAGGTGCCTTAAAATGATGTCTTCTATCCGTAAAAAATATAAAATGAAGACCAAAAAAAACTTGACATAACGAATTTTGACGTAAACACCTATGCCACCTTCTTCAGCATAATATATCATCCCCGTAAAGTAACACAGTATAAGAAGTAGTACTAATACCTGATAATGATGTCCTCCAGAACGTATCCGTCGATGGCGACCTTCATTAGTTCCTGGCGTGAGCTCAGATGTGGCTGAAGAATACGAGTTTTGTACACGCAGGACAATACAGTTGCTTTAGAACGGGTCTTGCGGTCTTGGCGTTTGGTTTCAAGGGTTGCCATGCCAGCCTAGGAGTTTCAAAGAGCTCAGTCCCTTCCCTGCTTTTCACCACTCAGGTCTCATCTGCGCAAGTACGAGTACCCACCAGGAGTTGGAGGCTATGCCGCTTGCTGCCAGGTGACGCTCTAGAACTCCCTGTACCGCAAATACTGGCCACCAGGCTTCTGTTTTCCAGTGGAGATCTCCGAGTAGAAGATAAATCTCCGGTAGACGGGAGTGACCCATATGGCTAGGTTTCCACACCATCGTAGTTGGCCCTTCATCAACAGGCACTCCATGCCAGACAGATTGGTGCGTCGGAGTACATCAGAGTTTGGAACTCAACCCTGCCACTTTACGTGCAGTATAGCTCGAAGACATCAATCAATCAATCAATCAATTATACTTTATTTTACACCAAAAAACATAGTATACAGAGAGTTAATAAACAGCAATAATACGGGGGGTATTAGACAGCTTCCATATGAGATGTCTTTGAACTTACCCCGTCTTCGTCATCACTTTCCATACCCTTCTCAGTGGTATGGAAAGTGACGACAGGCGACAGTGTGTCACTTTCCATACCAATGTTGTTGAGTGAGTGCGAGTGAGAGGAATATTCTCTCAACAACCATGATAACGTATCGTGTCGAACGGCAAATCCCCGATTTGAAATAGAACTGCCATCATGCTTTCGAATGCACATAAAAAAGACGGACTAAAATTGACATCCAGAACGACCCTTAAATATCTTGGACATTGTCACACAAATTATCTAGTCACATTTAAAGTACCAGAATCTAGCCTGGACTTGTATTATGATGACTAGACAACGATATAGAATACATATACAACGTGTTAATGCATTAACGCAAAACTAGAAAGTAGTTTGTTTAGAATCGAGAGCAGAATCGAATTATCATGGTTTCAACATAGGTAAATTTTTTTTTAATATTAAATAATTTGTATGTAAAATTAAAAATTTACTGAACACGATCTCAACCCACCGCTTGGGCACTCTCATCTTACTTACTACCAATACAAGATTCTTAAAATGTATCCATGAGCACGTTAGCGCTTTCATTCATTGCTGAAATGATAACAAATCATTTTTGTCTCAAAACTTAAAATGCGAATAACTTTAAATTTTAACTATCAAAATAATGAAATTATTGTTTCAATCTAATTATTTTGTTATAAATCAGTTGGGGTGTATGAGGTTTTGCGCTTATTCATGAACACGTTGTATAGATAACCTTGGTTTGCTGCAGAATGACTTAGATGCCTCGTTCGCTCTATCCTCATTTGACTTCTCTATCATTTGGTCAAAGTCGTTACCGGTTTCAAAATGCACTCTCTTTTGGAACCCTCATGGTCTCGCTGAACCTTGGATACGTACGTACGTGCTTATCCTGGTTGAATACTAATGTAGATAGAAAAGTAATTCTTCCCATTCGCTATAGTCTTGAAAGAAGAAAACACAATTGCAGTAGAGTTTAAGAGAAACCTTTGTTTTGACAGCTGAAACATAAAATACAGGTGGTAACAGTGGCACGTGTTTGCTGACGGATCGACGAAAACAGCTTTTGTTAAAGTTGTTTTTGTTAGTTATCCTATCGAACCAAAGTTTTAGTTATGATATTCTAAGGCCGTATTGTATTACGGCCAAGGCCTAAATTGGTTTATGTTATACCTATACCTATTAAGTACCTACTGCCTCCGTGGTCTAATGGTTAAGAGCATTGGGCGTTTGAGACGGAGGTCGTGGGTTCGATTCCCACGGGGGACACGTAGTGATATGTCACTTTGTAAGTTTTCCCGCAGTTCGTTAGGACATTTCAGGCTGAATCACCTGATTGTCTTAAAAGAAAGATGATTCCGTGCTTTGGATGGCACGTTACATAAAAACCACGTTAGAGGCCGTAAGGCGGTCTGAAAAAACTCTGATACCAGCATGCGTAGTATGCTACACGTGATACGGCTGTATCACGTCTTTTATCTCGTTCGTTCGCGCGCAAAAAGAAGGAGAGAGAAGGTGTGAAAGCGCTGTATCACGGTGGCATGCTACCTATGCAGGGCTTGTCGTCCACACGATAAGAAGAACCAGTACCTACTTTGTATAAATAAGGCTGTTGGTTTTCTCAATAAATGCAAATAACATGTCAGTAAGACAGTCATGGAGCTCAAATGGAAATGAACAGGGCACATGGCAAGGCACGGTGACGGCAGATAGAGCAAATCATTGTCCGAGTGGTGGCCGAGGGTATGGAAGCAAAGTTTGGGTCGTCCTTAGGCATGATGCGTTGACAATATAAGAAGAGAGGCCTTAGCTAAGGAGTAGCATAACAAAACGGTTGCATAAAAATTACGGGGAGATTTTCTTTGTAAACCAAAGAAAGTCATCTATTTCTATAAAAATACAGGGTACATTTTATACCAGTGCGGATAACTTTACCATGTATCCTAATCATCAAACTGAACAACTTTCAGTACTGAGCCAACTTCGAAATCGTAAAAAAATACAGGTTAGTACGTCATATAAAACTGCATTATTTATTTTACTCAAATGCATGGGATAGCTGTTTTTTTTTTTCTAGCTATTTCGAAGTTAACTCTATAGTGAAAGTTGTTCAGTTTGATGAGTAGAATACATGGTAAAGTTATTCGCATATACTCTGTATAAGTAAGGTCCTTCTGAAATAGGTAACAATATTTTAAGATTCACGTCTAGTATGAAACCTCTACACGCGCGCGACGCGCCTTCCCTGCATAGAAAATTACCTCTTCCCGCTCTTTTCGGAAAGCGAAAGTCGCGCTTGCCGCAACATATAGTATTGAAAGAGCTGAATCGTGCGAGAGTAGAGAAATCATACTAGACGTGCAGATAAAGAAAATCTGCTGTTCTATTTTTTCATACAAAATTGCAAACCGAAATTTGAGACAGCAGATTTGCTAATTTGATGCTCTGCGCTATCACGCCTTAGCTTCTCTTTCTATTTGCGCGCAAACGATCGAGATAAAAGGCGTGATATAGCCTTATAGCGCACATCATGCTTTGGCCGCTGATCGTCACTTAACATATTATGCACCATTTTTAAGGACTATGTATGTTGCATTACAATAAATGAATCCACTAACTAAACGATTTATTGTCCTGGAACTATAATTATGCATATATCATCAAAGGATAAAATGTATAATTCTATTTTTTATGGTCATCAATCTTCACAATATTTATGATCGTAATTATATCTATTGCAGTCGGAGGACCGGTTCGCAGCATACAAAGGCGTACGGGATATCACAATAAAGAAGGTAAATTCAATTGTTTATATTAGGTATTAGGAATATTTAGGTAAGCAATAGTCAAGATACTTCTATCAGAATACCACCACTTGATTCCGTTCTGAAGCTCCAAAAACGGCTTTCACATCTTCATCATATTTTTATCCTATAAAAGTCGTCGTGTGCAATTAGGCCCATCTATCCTAACTTACGGTGCTTAAGGGCCTATGTCGAAAAATAATTGAAGCGAAATGGGCGTGTGATAGCTTATATTACTGCCTGATGAAGAGAAAAGATGAAGAGAGAAAGAGATGGGGCGGCGCGCGCGCCAGAAACGACGCAAGCGTAAAACAAACTTTATTTAATTGTGATTGTACTATTTATGTAAGTTCATTTCTGCTCTAATCAAACTTTATAAAAATCAATCTCTTTTTTTTAAATCAAGTCTCGTGTTTCTATTATTCACCGTTTAGCAGTTCCAAGCGTTTATCGATAAAGACGGAGGCTACTTTGGTTAATTTGCTATCGAGAAAATGTCTCTTAATAGTGTTTTGGCTCTAATCAAAACTTCAATTATGTGTTCAATTTACACATATCCGCAAATCATACTCCTACTTTTAGTACTTCATGATATTTGATGCTTTGAAGAATCCTATTTTTAAACTTGATCTTTGACTGAACATCTGAAATTCGATCCCAAGATTTGCCAACGTGCCATGGAGCGTACCATTTTAGGTGTAAAATTAAGCGATCGGGTACGAAACACAGCTCTGCGCTCCAAAACTGGTATAACTGATGTAGGACAGCTCAGCTACTACATGGGACTGGACGGGACATATGTACCGCATGCATCTGAAGAGGTGTATCAAGAAGGCAACAGAATGGGCTCCACAGGATGATTGCCGACGTGGAAAAGGCCCAGTTGATGGAACGATGACTTGAATACCTTCCTGAAGGGTTGGCCCGAAACTGCATTGCATAGGGAAGATTGGAGAAGATGTGAGGACGCCTTTGCTCAGCAGTGGGAGTGTGACTCAAATTATGCCAAATAAAGAAGAAAACCTAAGCCTGGTAAATACCGCTGTATAGTCGAAAGGGGTCGCCCTAGACGTACGTATGCGGACCAAATTGGCAGCGTACTTAAGAAGGGTCGGATCAAATGTACCCGAAACCGACGAGCGTGTATGAAACGACTTATGACTGTGGAAGAGGCAAAAGACGTGTGTCAGGATCGTAGCTGGTGACGATCCATTCTCTCTGCCTACCCCAATGAGACACAGGCGTGAGTATATGTATGTATGTATGTAAATACCGCCCAACATGGCATGCAGTATCGCTCCTTTAATTTGGCCCGATCCTTAAATTTCACTCTGCGTACTTATCTTTTGCCGTCCACATTAGCGGTCATAAGATGCAGTGAAATTAAGGTATGGTACTATCATCTTCATTATCATCAGCCTATAAACGTCAGAGAGTTTGCCTAACACTAATTATAGAATAATGCGCAACGATGGCCGCGAGTTGCTATGCGCCCAAATAAGGAATGCGTTTGATACTCGCACCACAATGTCGCTTATAGCAAGCAATCCAGAGTGGTCATTTTGCAATGGTTAATTCAAAAGTTTAGGTATGTAAGTTAAATTATTAAGTAAATTATTTGGCATGTGTTCGGCTACAATCAGACGAACGGATGTGGGATTTCCTCTAAAATAATTATGTGCTAATATCTTGGTTCTGACGACTAATTATATAAGTACCAAATTTTTATAATTAGGTACTTAAATACAAATAAAAAAATTACACATGTATTTGGTCGAAGAGTTCTGGAGTGACGAATTATTATTATTTAACCTTTGTAGTGTGACCTAACCGGCTCCCGGTATATGACATTTGTTCCTTGTCTGTGGTCACACCGGCAGCCGGTGTAGATGTTTTTTTTAAACTACCAATATTTTATATTCTCTCTCTATCGGAATTATCACAAAATGTATAAGAAGAAACAGGCTAGCTAATTCAACCATTTGTTCTGTGTGCTTTTGTTCGAAATATGTCACAGAAGCAATATCTCATGACTGTGGCTATACCGGGAGCCGGTTTCACAGATAGGGTTAAGGTGGATGGATGGCTGCTCACTGTCAAGAGGTTAACGGCCTTAACAAGCTTGCATCTGTGCCACTTCGACCATCGCTGGTCGGTCTAATCCCTACCGCAGTCTAAAATCGTAACAGGTTTTTGATCGGGATAGTTTGTATCTCATCTGGTGTCAATACCTGCTTAGATGAGTACTACGTTTTTACATCGGGTGGACCACGACCTCCAGGAGTCTCCATCTTGCAAAAACTGCAGCCGGGAGCTGCAGAAGTGATCGGGGGATATAAACTAATAGTATTTTTCATAAATTCCAGGGTCCATCAGGATTAGGAATCATGATAATAGAAGGACGCCATACGGAAGCAGGTCGTGGGATATTCGTCTCGGATTTGCAAGAGGGCAGTGCGGCGGAGCAGGTATGTGATAAGATAACTTTAGTCCTCTCCATGACAAGCCAAAGTTCTTCACTTCCACTGGTCCACGTGGTGGTAGCTTCAAAAAAGAATTGACGTTTAATAAGTGTACTTCAAGCTCCTATACTGAATACATTATTTTGACTTTGACTTTGACTGCTACGGTAAGACGCCATAGGCCGTAGCATGGTGCGCGTGATAAGGCTTTATCACGACTTTTATCTTATTCGTTCTCGTAGGCGCGATAGCGCTATATCATGCGGCCATACTACGGCCGCAGGTCATAGATTCCAAAGAGGTTTCGGTGGTTGCTTCGTTATGTTTTTTAGGATTCCAGTATGGAGAGTATGTAATGTAACCTTTCCAGTACTATCCTGGATGGATTTGTGATACAAGTTGGTAAGAAATGAATGAATGAATGGTATGGGGAGCGTTGTTATGCTCCTCGATGAAGAAAAGGTCTTAATGTGTGATCTTCTTCTTTTCAAACTTCTTCCAAACCACACCACAGGCGAAACACATTGGGGAGAGGAGTACCTAATGAGCGCATCAGCTAGTGCGACAGAGGTGGCATGATACTGGAAGATGATGTTTGATGTTTGACCAGCTATTGTTCGATGTTTAATAGTCGGAACTTGTGTAGAAAATTAGACAGCCAACAAAATGACAACAATTATTTTCAGTGGCCATTTAAGAGCTGTATAGCAGTAAAACACAAGCATTTCTCCTATTGTAAACTAGTTTTATAACATCTTTGTTGTTAGTCTCAGGACAGCACAGTTGCGCGACATAGTCCATTTAACTTTAGTTCTCTTTTATATTGCAATCGAGATAACAGACGCTTCAGCCTTATTGAGCGTTATCTTGGGACATTGTGGTCCATAAAAGGAATTAAACGTTTTTGCAAGCTGATAAACTGTTAGACTGTTTAGTAACCGTAGAATATAGTGCTGTGCTGTGAATGTATCTACTGGAACAATAAATATATCGCTTTCTATTTCCGACTCGGTTATAACGTGAAAACTTTAGTTGTTTTGCTCATATTTAATCAGCTGAGGAGCTATAAGATTTATGATTTTACATTGATCAATTAAAACAACTGAAATATCTTTTGAATAAGAAATGTTGACCTGTGTCGTCGTCCCCAAGGTGGCGGGTATCCATGAGGATATCCTCACGAAAAAAAAAACCTAACCTAACCCTCTTTTACTCACATAGCGCTGACATAAATAATATAAAATGGTAGCTTTGTACTCGTTTCACATAAATAAAATATTTTTTCAACAAATAAAAAGGAAAACTTTTTTTTTTCTGTTTAACTACCATATCTTTTTTCCTCTCTGGGATAGATTTCCGGTTGCTATAGTAAAAGTTACTATTGGTGATAAAGTCTATCAGTAAGCTGAGGTTTCATCTTTGGGCAACACCCTAAAAAATTAGGACCAAATATTCAAAGAAAATTTGGATTATCCTTTCGAAGTCATAATTTTAATGTTTTAATTTTCAGGCTGGACTCCAAATTGGTGACATGATACTAGCTGTGAACAGAGACTCACTTCTGAGTTGCAGTTACGATGCTGTAAGTTTCCTAATCATCATCATCAATTCATCATTATCAGCCTGATAAACCTACTGAGTTTGCCCCTTTAAGTTTCCTAGACGTGTAAAAAAAATCCAATCAAATTCTTGAAATATCGGTCTGATATGCCAATCAGAATTCCTCTAGTAAAATTCTAAAGCCATTGGAAGGCACGTAATTGGCCCCTGATGATTCTGGAATACGAAGGCGAGCTTTAGATGGCAGTGTACATAATAAGTCAGGTCAGAGGCCTATTGATGGATTAAAATAAGTTGTTAGCGAATTGGCCTCTTTGCCTCCACTATTCCGCAGTTTCCCTTCATGGTGAAAACATCCAGCTAGTTCATGCTTTTTTGTGAAAGGTATGTCCCATGCATTGGGACGTATGTATAATAGGCTGATGATGATGATAATACATCACCTATTAAAACATAATTTATTGAATTAATACAGATCACTCAATACTGTAGATATAGACCATGGACACCAGTAATCACACTAATATTATAAATTCGCCAAAAGTGTGGCTACGTATGAGTCTGTGGGTTTGTTACCTTTTCAAGGGTAAACCACAAAACCAATCTTAATGAAATTGGTCGCTCTGAAACTACCTCCGTGGTCTAATGGTTAAGAGCATTGGGCTCTTGACACGGAGTTCGTGGGTTCGATTCCCACGGGGGACACCTAGTAATATTGTCACTTTATGCGTTTTTCCTCAGTTAGTTAGGACATTGCAGGCTGAATCACCGGATTGTCTGAAAAGGAAGATGATTCCGCACTGCGGATGGTACGTTAAGCCGTTGGTCTCGGCTACTATCTCTGGTGGTAGTAGTCGTTACATAAAAACCACGTCAGAGACCGTAAGGCGGTCTGAAAAACTCTGACACCAGGGCTTGCTGCCCACACGATAAGAAGAATGAAATTGGGCGGGGTGTTAGCTAGTAGTCTGAAGACTGATATCGGAATGAAAATTTCACGCAAAGTTCCGGCTTTACTGTAATATGTTTTGTACGAATGTTCCAGGCGGCAGCAAAGTTGAAGCATACAGAAGGAGTAGTAATACTAACAGTATGCAGCCCTAACATGAAGGATGATAAGACTGATGAGGGTGGCAGCGCAGGACCCGGGGGATCCAGTATGTGCATTCTTTTATTTTACCTGTTAATTAGGCAAAGGTCCCTCGTAAACTTCTATTGGTCTCACTGTGCGATGGGATATCACAGAATATCCTACCAGAAAAACAGTTTCATATAAGAACGTGGCGACTAGTACCACAGAATAAATACTAGTACCTACCGGTACAGAGGGTCACTTCGAAAACGTATTTAAATAAATAGCGACTCTCACTGCACGGCAATAAGGAGCAAAGTTATTAGCACCCGTCCTATCATACAATTCGCGAATAAACTACCAACCGTCACAACGGCGCGTATGTAAAAAAATGAAATGAGTCATGAACGCTGCCTTTTGATAGTCTCCCTCTTTCATTCTTTTACGTGCTGGCAGCGTGACATCGCTAGGGTTTTCAAGTCTCGCACTTATTACTCACAAAATGGCAGCAAGTCTAATGAGATTTAACCAAGAAGTTTACACGGTATACCTACCCTATTACCATTCACCACTCGGTGGGGATCGCTGTCAAGCGTACCTGAGCTGTGGAGTGAGACAGGCCTGCCAGTACACCCCTAAATGCACAGAGATGTTTCTACCAAACTGCCGCCCCTTCTCGAACGTGAACGTTCACGTATTGAGGCACGTTGCGTATGTAGCGACCACCTCCAGCTTGTATGAAGCTGTTTTTCTGGTAGGATATATCTATTTGGTGGCGAAGTTCCGAAGCGAAGTTGCGAAGATATCTCATTTGCCTTTTTCGGGGTCTGTGACAAACTTCGCCACAACACACCCATATCTTTCCTACCTCCTCCTATCTTCTTTCATTAAATTCATTGCGTTCCCAAACAGATTAGAGTCATCCTCCGGGCTCGCTGGACTTCATTGCCTAGTGTTGTGAGAGTTAAAGGAGTTAGGGATAGGAATGTGTGGTGGGAATTTATCCGGGAAAAAAGAGGCACCTGATTAGCATAGCTGCTTGATTTGAAACTTTTAGCCTCCGTTCGTTCCCTGCAAATCTATTTGCACCTCGATCATAAAGCCATCAACGTTGTTTAAATATTTACCACAGTATAAGAAAGAGTATCTAGTACTACATTTCTTGCCGGGAACTATAATAACACATATTTAGAAATAGGCTCCCATGCGATACAATTTGAGTACTTAATCAAATTCACCAATCATCATGAATCTGTGTTTTATTTATTTATTTAACGAACAAAAGTTCATAATCAGAAAAGTCATTCTCCTCAGAATTTGTCATCAGATTTAAATTTCAATACTTCCTATGTTATAAATTGTAATGTTGGTATACCTTCTTAATTACATAACCAAGGTTGCAGCAAACTTTCCAGTACTGATTTAAATGTCAACACAATCATATGTTTTACAAAATTGCCGTCCATAATCCCTTAATTCACTATTGTCATGATACACGTGGATTCATGGTGTATGAACAAATTAACTGTTATGAACGGAGAGTGCAAATTATGGAAAAACACACAGTTTAATGTTAATTTCAGGTTTTCTGACTTGACTACATGACCGTATGACCTTATGTAGCCACCACTTTAATCTATTTCAGCGTCGCGGCCAGCTAGCAGAAATCAAACCCCTGACCCTGGTAAAACTACTGGAGCATCGCGACCTACCACGCCAAGACCTGCACCATCACCTGTCAGAGGTAATTTGTTGAATTTACGCCATAGTTCGACCATCAATGTAGTTATTTAACTATATTTGATGTATTTATTAAAATACTTTATGCTACTCTGGAATACACGCTACATTGAAATTAAATGCTTCAGCTTCTTAATGCAGAACCAGGTCTTGGAACCGGTACCAAAAAACAGGTTCTGTACCGGGACTTGGCGATTCTTGCCATTTAGGTACGGGTTCCGGTACATTCCACACAGAACAGAATATCTACTAGATATCTATTAGATATTTTGTAGACATTTGTGCTGTGATTCAAATACAAGTACCGGTATTAAATTCAGGTGCCCGCCGCTTATGAGAATGTCTATCCTTTCTAATCTTTCTCACTCTAAAAACGTAAATATTTGTTGGTACCAATAGTACAGGTAAGACGTCCTATACCGGCATCACACCAAGGTCAATGGTACCGCTTCCCAAAAATACCGGTATTTCAATCCCAATGCAGAACTGATAATATAATGAGATTAAAATAATATCCTTTTCAACAATATATACTTTATTTATGTACGTATCTTTACTTACGACAGTATTTCTCTTCGAGCTGGTTCAGAAGCTTTGCTTGTTGTAGAGTTTCTGGCCGCATCTTCTCTACAGCGACAACACGTTCCGACGCTGTGGTAGCTTTAAAAAAGATTTGACGTTTGATAAGTGTGCTGCAAGCTCCTATATTGAATTAATTATATTCACTTTGACTTTGCTTCAAACTCCATGCTTTGGTCCTACTTTGATGGAATTTGAAACGTAAAATTTGATTTTTGCAGTGGAACCACCTCCAGATCCTGCGACGGCGCCGATTGTACCCAACAAAGATACGGTCATCGAGATAAACGCCGCAAGCGACATACTTGGCATGGTCTTACTCGGTGGAAGTGATACTTTGATCAATGTATGTACCTACATAATTTGAGTAACAACATTTAACAATGATAATAATACGGGCATAGGCCCAGAGTTAAGGCAATATGCTGCCAGTTTCCCTGCCAGATCGAATCAGAAATGAAGAGATTCGCAGAAGAACTAGAGTATTGCTACACTAAAATGGCAATGGGCAGGGTAAATTGCTCGCAGAACCGATGGCCGATGGGGCATTAGAGTTCTCGAGCGGCGACCGCGTACCGGAAAGCACAGCGTGGGTAGGCCCCCCACAAGGTGGACCGACGACCTGGTGAAGGCGACGGGAACTCGTTGGATGGCGGCAGCGCAGGACCGCGAGTTGTGGCGATCTGCGAGGGAGGCCTATGTCCAGCAGTGGACGTCTACCGGCTGAGATGATGATGATGATGATGATGATGATGATGATGATGAAGTCAATATTTTATGAGATTTGGGGATCTGATGATATAATATCGAAAGATTGTCAAGTAATATCAGAAGTTTACTGCTGACCTACTATCTTATATACTGTAATGGTTCAAACTTTAAAGCCGTGATCTCAGTTTTTCCTTATCATCATAAACTCTTGTCTACCCATTGCAGGATATAAGCCTCATCACTCTCCTATCTTGTGCTAGTCTGATCCAAGTCTAGCCTAGTGTAGCTGCGTTCGCCATATCATCTGCCCAGCTGGCTGCTGGATGACACACTCCTCACTTGCCCGATCTCGGCCACCAAAATTGTTTTATGTGGTTGATAAATCAGCTGTATTTTAAGTAAGAATAGTGTTAAAACATTTCTTTTTATCTTGACAGGGACCAGCTGGAGTAATTTTAGATATTTATAAGAACGGAGTGGTGGCCAAGGATGGGCGGTTGCAGGTCGGTGATCAAATCACCGAGTGCAACGGCATTGCGATCACCAAGGAGATGGCACATGAACGACTTTGTTTGTCCCTGAAACAGCGAGCTCCTAAGGTAAAACTACTTACAAAACTTTATCAGATTAACAAGTTTTTTCTTAGCCTACATCATCCCGCTGCCGGGCAAAGACCTGCTGTTAAATTCTCCTAACATTCCTGTCTTGAGCAAGCTCTGGCCATTTGTCAACGAAAGCATTATAATCGTGCTGCCTTGCTATCTCTTCCTAGATAAACTTGGACGCCGACGACCGTTTTCTGGGGATTCAAGACGTGACAATTCTTGCTCACCTCTCCTTGTTCATTTGACAGACATGGCTAGCTTATTTCCGCTTTAATCTGGTTTTTTCAACAACGTTGGCTATTTTTTTTTTGGAGCGCAGGCAGTTTGGTGTTCCTGACACGATCTTGTCTGTTACACCTAGTATACAGCGCTCCATAGCCCTCTCACAAACTTTGAGTTTGGACTTTTGAGACTCAATAACCAATGTTATGGCCTTTCTATGACTAAAATGTAAACAATATTAAGTTTACCATACCACCTTTCAACTAACTGCAATCAGCAAGCATGGTCTTGAGATGCCAAGAGTCTAATAAAATTATTTATCTACTGATCCAAATGAGTGTTGAATTAGCATTAAAAATCGATTCCTTGAAAAATAAAGTAGCAAATTTATTTTTCCAGTTAAAAATGACAGTGCACCGTCCAGACCCGATACCTTACCAAGAGGTGGAAGTAGAATTAACTAGAAAGGCTGGACGAGCCCTTGGGATAACATGCGTCTCACCCGTACAAGGAACTGGCGTCTATCTGGGTGACTTGGTAAGTAACTTGGTTGTTTGTTAACGCCGTATGTTTCTCTAATCAAATAAATTACTATTTTATGTGGTTGCTGAGAGAAAGGGGAAAGAAGAGGAAGAGGAATGATGTGCTATGTTTTATCTCCACTAAATGCAGCAGTATAATCTGGTACTTAATCGTTAAGCCAGGTCACACACTTCTTTAAGCCGCCTCTACAGGGTGAAATTGATATTATTGGCATCCTTTTAAACTAAGAGTCTACCCATCAAACTGAACAACTTTTACTATGGGAGCAAACCAATCGGAGCAAAAAGATCAGCTATTCCATACTAAACTACAATGCCTACTCGACTCAAATCCATGCAACAGCAGATTTTTTTTTGCTCCGATCGGTTTGCTCCCATAGTAAAAATTTTTTAGTTTGATGGGTAGACTCATACACTGGTACAAATAACCCCGTATAGGTGGCTTGAATGTATTGTAACAAAAATGTAATCAACATGATGATTGATTTAACATTTACATACATACATATTATCACGTCAGATAGATCCTGATAGACCTCTCTAGCCTCATCCACATTAATTACGTAGTCTTGCAATCTCGTCTCGTTCGGGTAGATCTAACCTAGCCCTTTTTAAGCACATTACCAATTTGGTCAGTCCAGTACCCACGTCGGTCGCAGTAAGGACAACATGGTCAGGTTTCAGGATTCTCAGATGCGCAAAATGTGAGTTGCGTGTGGAGCTCCACAAACGATGGTCCATCTCACATCGTGCCCTGCGTGCCCTAACACCTGCACGCAGTAGGAGCTCATGACCGCTAGCGATGGTGCAGTATCGTTTAGCCTATTCTAGCATGGTACTATTTAGCGACTTTGTTCAGAATTTGAAGTCGACACGATAAGCAAGCAATTTGGTCAGTGTACGCACATCTATGCCGTTTTCTACCACAGCATACGGAGCATCATTTAGTTTCCTAAATATAATAACAAGTTAATTGGGTTGAATGACTGACGAATATTCTTTATTCCTCTCAACAGATAGCGGGCTCACCAGCCGACCTGGACGGTCGATTACAAAAAGGTGACTTCCTTGTAGCAGTCGACGGTAAGGACATGTCTGCAGCAGACTATTTAACAGCAGCGACAACGTTAAAACTGTGCGGGACGAAGGCGCAGATCAAAGTGAAACGGTTCAAGATTGTCCGATAATTACTGATTTGTTTCATTGGGATAAGATACCTAAGTTGGGACTCAAATTTTGTAAAAATTTTTGTCTTGAATGTAATTGGCGTTTTGATACCCATTAGGCGTCAAGGATGATGGACACGAAGGTAATAATTATATGGAGAATATAAATGTTGAACCAGATGTCATAGAGATGTATCGAAACATGGAATCAGATCCGTTTAAGCTAAAGCCAAATAGATGCGAAAGGCGTGATCAGATCGGGTAGTTACACAATAAGACCCTAGATCAGATAATTATGGATATACTGGCATGGAAAGGCCAGGTACAGGCCCTAGACTAGAGACAGCGTGAATGAAGAGAGAGAGGTATATACTGCTGGAAATAGAATGCATTGTTTTTTCGTGACAACATTTTTTGGCAAACGTTTTTTTTATAAAATTTGGAGTCCAGACTTAAACTGTAAGTTGTAGAGCTTACTAGTTGGCGGCACACGTTCATTTTTGCCTCCCTTTTTGTGATAGTAAAATTAAAACTTATTTATATGTACGTACCTACCTGTGTAACTTGAATATACGATTGAGTCATCTTGCATTGTATGATACAACTTTATGTTAGAGTTTACTACCGTTTCGAATGCGTCAAGTTTTATATGACTATTCTGTTAAGGTATCTGGAACTTCTGGAAGACATATTATATTTTCAGCGATCGCCTGATTTGTGCTACTATAATTTTTTTCTCTGACTGTTTATATTGCTATGTCTGTTTGGAGTACCTAAATAATAAATTAAAAATGCTACTCTTTACAACATTGACTTCATTCAATACTAATTCTGAGAAAGCCAACAATTAATTAACATCACACTTTGGGAGGCATCGTTAGAGTGACTAGACAATAAATCACATAATGCTATTTGCTGTGTTGCTTATAACTAAATTACGTATCTACCTAAATTAAAATAAAAGAAAGTGTCAAGATAGCTTATCAGAACAAATCTTATAAAAAATACCAGGATTTATGTAAAAACTGACTGTAAAAATTGTTTTATGGTTGTATAAAATAATTTGTTAATATTATCCTGATCGCAGGCTGACATACAATGCCAAGGTCCGTGCCCCATTTGGATGCCATTAGGTAGGTTGCTTCAGTTCTAGTTCGGTTGATATTTCAGTTTCTGGGCGCTTCGTTGTCACCGGTGTGGTCCCTCCATTACTCGCAGTAATAAGCAGCAGAAGCTTCCTGAGCAGCGCTGTATAAGTTGTTTGGAACAAAAGAATCCCAACGTAATAATAAAAACCTTTATTTACATAACAACATTTACACAGCAACAACACTATAACATTAATCCTACGTAATAATCGGGTTTTGAAGATTATAGTATGGAAGGTGGCCTATAGCCAGCCGCCAACAAATTTCCCATATTACTGTCGCACCTTAAAACCTTTATAAATCGATAAAACGCCTAAAATTAATTATAATATTTCTAGCAGGCGATGTTACGACAGAATGACCTATTAATTATATTTTTTTAACAATAATTTTATCTACTTCTGTTGATTTCGATTTCCAACTGCGGTATACCTTTTGTGAATATTCAAGATGTGATTCGAAGATTAGTGGTTCTGTGTTACACTGTTGTTAAGACCAAAGGAACATTTTATATTAAAATGACAAAATATTTTGGTTTTCAAACATAAATTCGCTCTCAACTGCTAGCTGCCTGAGACATCATCCATTTCACATGTTATCTGCCTATATTCAGAGAAATCTTCATACTTACTTAGTTAGGTGTGTTTACAGAATTTTGTAAGCTTTATCCTCGAATCATCAGCCAAACATCTCTCGCAGATATCAATATTGCCTTTCACTGCTTCTCCAGACATCTTTGAAGAAAAACTGGAGGGATTATAGATTCGTTAGTCGACAACACGACAATAGAACAAACGCGAAGAACTTCTAGTTCTAAGATAAAACCTGGAAATCTCTACTTATTGCGCTGGCTCAGGGACCCGATGTGGGTCTTGGCCTCCGACTACATAACACTCCATTTATATCTTTTCTGTGCCATCTCAATCCAGCTGGACACCTCCAACTCCTCGAGATCCTGTTGAAAGATATCTTAATAAATTTCTCCAAATCGACGACGAAGCGCTCGCTGGCCTCGTTCCACGTCCCATTTTCCTTACCTGCTTGCAGGTTTTAGGACGTCACGCCTCGCAACAATATCCATGTGGCTTATAATAAAAAGTTTGTAAAAAGTTGTTATTGTAAATAATTCTAATGAGATTCAGTATTGATAATGTTATTAGATCTGAATTTGTTTAAATGTATTGATTAATTAGGTTCTATTTTAATGTCATACGTTCATGAATTCAAGACCAAATGCTGTCTGTGGGTGGTTAGAAACTTTGCTACAAGTACCAATAGTTTCAAGGGTACAGTTGGAGCAATGCTCAGTTTTAGCACATTTTGGATGGCTTGCAACAAAAAGTATTTAGGCAAAGATGTTATTTGGTCTTCGCTTGGGTCAAACATGAAGCTGTCTCGGTCATTAGTATGAGCAGTGTTAGAGACAGAGCGTTCAATAAATATCAACGATTAAGCTCTAAATAGGTACTTTGTTGGTACAAGTAATGCTTAGAATTTGTTAATTTCTAAATTCATAAACTAATTTATAGAATTTGGGCCGGAATAACCCTTTTGTTGTAGCTTGTTTTTAACAGAATTTTTTTTTAAATGAGTAATTATAATTTAGTTACTGGTAAGCAAGAAAAACATTAACAATTCTCGTAATGCAATATACCTACTCGGTGAAATTTACATCCTTTTAATCTAAGAGTCTACTCATCCACCTGCCAAACTTTGCTATGGGAGCAAACAGATCGTAGCAAAAAAGATATCTGCTGTTCAATACTAAACTGAAATTTTTACTGGACTCAACTGTATGAAACAGCGGATTATTTTTTTGCTACTTTCGGTTTTCTCCCATAGTAGAAGTTGAAGTTTGATGGGTAGAATCTTAGTTTGAAAGGATGCCAATGATATCAATTGCACCCAATAGAAGAAACTATTTTAGAGATAGACCAAGTTTATCAGGAACTTTAATTTTAAAAATATGTTTGTAAATTTTATAATTTGAACGTTTTTTTGTTTTTGGTGTGACCATTATGTAAAATAGACTTTTTATTTAATAGAACTTTAGTAAAAATCAAAATGTATTAGTATGTCAGGTTTTTAGTACAATTTTAGTTTAAATAATTTAAATAAAAAGTAATCTAGTCTTTGTATAAATCGATGTCTGTTCTTAAAATGCCTTTAAATAAAATAAATAAATATAAAAGATAAATAATCTTCATATTCCAATTGTTATAATCCCCATAGAAAGCTAGAACGATTAACAAATAGGGTAAATACAACATTAGTTTCCCTGCGTACCTACCATTTTCAAAGCCCTTTCATTATTATAGCTAAGAATTACATAATTCTTGCTTTTCCTTTTTATAAGAATTATAATAATAAATATTATAAAGACTTAATAAAAGCTATCATGTGATTTGTTCACGAAAAAAAAATTAGATACATGCATTTAAAATAAAATCTAATGAATTGCGTAGCATAATTCTAAATCGTTGTAAAGTGTAAAAAGTGTGTTTTCCTTTACTAATAACGTATAGATTAAATAGAGAATGTAAAATAGAGATAATATTATACCTAAGTCTTTAGGTGATCATTTAAGAAAACAATTTACCTCTAGTCCTAGCCAAATTCTTCGTAAATATAAACCTAAACTACGAAAAATAATGCGTAATTTGTTTTAATTAATGTTACAGAAACTGTCAATAATAATTAATGTTTAATTTTGCTCCAAAATGCAATCGTTTTATCTAAACAAACATTTATTTTTACACACAACGTACATGAAAATGCATAGCTTCAAAGTCGGTCATAATGACAGTGATAGTACTTTGCAGATCTTACTAAACCGATTATTTTTATTGCCACTCGTGGCATAATATTATGAGTATTCATGAGTCAGGTACTGGAATTATGTTACATTTTGATTTTCGTATGCAAGTTCTTTCAATTATTCAAGTTTATGAACCACATTTTTATGCAAAATTATTATGTAATTAGTCTAGTAATTCCTAATTATATTAATAGGTAACCTAATGTGATAGTCCTTTACTAGTGTTAAGCCAATTCTAACTCCGTAGAAATAATTTAAATGTTCATTTCTGTATTTCATATAGGTATATTATTTATCTTTTGGTGGTAATTAGTTAATTAAATAATATTTAGCTACTTCTACCCTATTTCCTATATATTAAGATTTGAAGCCTTGTTAATATTAGTGTTTAAGTTAAATATAAATAGAAAATAAAGCAAAATGAATAAATAAGAACAAAGTAACAGTATGATGATAGAATTTCAAATTTTCTAGAACATATTAACGTATTTAGTGACATTTAAAAATTAAATATTTCTTATAAAATTGTTGGATTTTAAAAAGAATATACCTAATAAATGTACACTGTGGAAAAATGTATGAAATAGTGAATTCTGTATTAAATTGTGCGCTTTTTTCATTTGTCTTTTCTTTTCTGTCTAGCAGTCACAAACTGGACAGTTACCCTGCGATTATGTAATTTATTATATATATTGTTTCATCTTAAGTGATCATTTCTTTGGACGTTTGAGGCATTAACATAGAATACTATGGACGCCGGGTTTGGTACAAAATTCTCTAAAAAAGTGTCCGAGACTAAACTGCACAAACCGAAGTACGAAAAAATAATAATATAAACCAAATAAATCATTTAAAATGTTGACATTCTTTTCCATCCCCCATCGGGGAATGGCGTGTGCCGCGCGCCCGCGTATTCTCGTAGTCGGCCGATCAAACGAAGACTGTCGCGTATTTGGTTCGGACACTTTTGAGCGCAGACTCAACGTCCAGTCGATGGTAAGTCAATGATTTGAAGCAAATAAAACAAAATATAAATATCACCGTTTATTTAAGTAATACCTAACTATTTTGTTAAAATTTTAATTATGTACATTAGTTCTTATTACAATTATTTATTTACATTTCAATATCTCTTAAATTAAAATGGGCATTGGTTCAGTTTTGTTAAGATAATAGTGATGATAATGTGACTAGATAATTTACGGTAACCGTTCAATTTTGATGTTTTCACTTATTAGGTAGTTACTTAGATCTAGAATTTTATTATTTGATCAGGAATTAACATATATTTGATACAAATCGATGTTTATGAAGCTACTTTATCACAAAATGATTCATTTAATGAAATAATCTTTGACTATTTATATGTGGACTGGTTACGCGTGTAATTCTACTAACAAACATTTCTGCCACTTTTTGCGGGGGGCGAGGTAACATAAAATCCGCAACTAAGGATTTTATTCCCCATAACTTTAGATTCTAATTTTGAATGTTAAAAATCATGAAAAGTAGTCAAAGGAAATAATAAACTATTCAAAAATTGTAAACAATTTTCCTCAAAATACCTATACTTTTTGTAGAAAAATACAGGGTCCAACTTAATATGCTGACACTTTTTTAAGGGAATGATCAGAACATCAAACTGAACAACTTTCTCTATGGGACCAATGTCATAATCGTGAAAAAAAACAGCTGTCCCATACAATTTGGTCGAGTAAGATTTCAGATTAGTATGGAAGCTGATTTTTTTTTCGCGATTTCGACATTGGTCCCATAGAGAAAGTTGATCAGTTTGATAGTCTGATTATCCCCTTAAAAAAGTGTCAGCATATTAAGAAGGACCCTGTATACAATAAAAACAAAACAATTTTCCTCAAGTTGGTACATTACATGAGAACTCCTACCGAAACCATAGAATAGAAATATTTTATTTGCATGAACACAGTTACAAGTTGTTCCATATCAAATAATCGGGTAAGTATAATGATATAAACTACATTTATCTACACATTCAAAACAATTATATCTATCAATCAATCAATCAAAAATATTATTTATTTAACACAAATAAAAACAGTAAAATACAGAGAAAAAATACAAGAGGCACAAAATAAGGCGGTCTTATTGCTAAGAAGCGATTTCTACATAGTTTTGAGCAATAAATACTGATAAGGTTCTTAAATACAACGAATAATTCTTTATTCCTTTTTCTATTAGATTAAAAACACTTGGAAGTTGCCATTTAAATACCTACTAGTAAGTAAGTAAGTTATAGCCTGTAGAAACCCACTGCAGGGCAAAGGCCTCCTCTCACGAAAAGGGTGAGAGGGAGTGGGCCATACTCCACCACGCGGGCCCAGTGCGTGTTGGTGGAGGCAAGCTAGAGAATTTTCAAGCCGCCTTAATAGGCCTCTGACCTGGCTTTACGAATAGTTCCAACGCCATCTGACGGAACTATCCGAGACCAACGTCATTTCCGGTCGGTCTCTGGATGGGTGACCGTTTAGTGGTAAATACCTACTAATATTTACAAAATGAAGAGAAATGATGTCAAATAGAAGAATAAGTAGTCAAAATCCAAACAAAGAAAAGTTTGAAGTCAAGAAAAGAAATGATCATTGTCATTATTTGCTTTGATACAGAATATATCAATTATGATTCGTTCGATAACTGATAAGCAAATTTTGGGACTATTTGTACTGCACAAAATCATGAAAGAACATTTTATAACTTTAAATCCTGACTTTTATAAATTAAACCTACACATCAACATACATTTTAGAATGGATATTATAAAGCATTTTGCTGATTCACTGCAAATGATTGTTATGTTATACAAAACCAAAAATTTCAAAACGACGAGTAGTTATCTGCATATAGATAAACAACTTTAAAAGTAACATTGATGAAAAACTATAACGTCCTAAATATTGATACAGAAAGAAAGTTGGGAGATAATACATTATCTATTATATAAGTAAAATACATCTCAAGGCATAATCATTGTGTCATCCACGTAAAAATATTCAGCATTAAATTTTATGTTTAGGTAACGACGGTAAATCAAATAAGGAAATTCATCGTGTATTTCTCTATACCATATACGGCAGTATCTGTACGGCAGTAAAATTATCTCTATAACTTTTGATCTGAACTTTTCATTATAACCAAGGGCTTCAACCGACCCCTTAACTTAACCAATCTCTTGCTTACTTTACCAGTCGAAGAAGGGTTCCTTAAATCAGGCATAGACTTACTTTCATGCACGGGAATCGGCTCTGTTTTTGTCACCGTTCCATAATACCTTGGCATACTGTAATCTTCCTGTAATATCTGAGCTTCCTTCTGCTGTATTGATTGAAGGCTGGTTTCACCTTTATAACCGGGCAAAGCAGGGCTATCAGCGAAGAATCTTGGTAAATTATTACTCTTAATTATAGGTGTATCAGGGAGACTACTTAATCTTAGTTCGCTTTCGGTTCCTGATAAAACGCCGATCATAGATTTACTCTTTGTCAACGGTGGTTTTTCTGGTTTCAAATGTTCTGGAATATTGAGGAATGATGCGCTTCTGAGCGGTACTCTGGCAAGGACTTTATTAATTTTGTTCGGATCGATGTTTTTGAGACTTTCAACTCTATTTAGCTGGGGTTTAGATAGTTTATTGTTACTGTCAACTCGTTCTAAAGTTCTTGCGCTGTTACTTCTTGGTAAATCACCCTTTTGTCTTAAAATTCCTTTGACGCTTTCCACTCTAGGTATTGTAAGATTTGATGGTAAGGACAATACTGATATGGGATCATATTTGTATATAGGGCTGTGAGTCGTTATCTTGGTTTCATCTTTAATAGTTACTGTAGTAGGCTTTATAACATCTTGTTTCTTAGTAGCTACGTTCATAACCAATCCTTCTTCAGTATCCTGACTTTTAATACTTTCTTCTTCTTCATCTATTTTGAACATGTCATGACTTGATAATAATTCATCTTTGAACATTATTTCGAAATCTGTTACAGGTGAATTTATTTCGTCTTCGAAATATACCTTTGTTCGGTTTGGTTTGACATCGGATAAGTAATCGGGTTCGGATTTAGTTTCTAATTCGTCGAGTGAATCTTGACTGCTTGATTTGAGTTCATGTTCATCTCTGAATATCAGAGATTTTGAGAAGACCTGAAATAAGACAAATAAACATTTATTAGTTCAACATGGAAATTTAAAGATTATTTCGTCAAGATAAATTTTGCCTGTCTCATTTTGATGAATTCATAACACGGAGTTACCTAATTATTTTCCAACTCGTTAAATTAGACCATCTAAATTACTTATTAACACCTCTGAAAAGAATCTAAAAATATAATAAATCAAAGTGTGCATATCTACTGGTTACGTCTTTAAACTAAAACCACCAAACCAACTTCTGTGAAAAAGGAAAACAGAAAATGTTTACCTAATCGCTTTATGTATGATTTTACGCATTAAAATATTTGTTTAGATGCTACTTTTTATGGTTGTCAATTTCTATAATATTGTTTATAAAGAGATATTGTCTAATACCAAGGTAGCAAGAAACATTTTCATTTACTTTGAACACATTGTTACATCACTTAGGTAAAGTAATCAGATCTTGCACGATTTCCGTGACCTTGGATAAAGTTCAGTAGCTGAGTCTTAGCCTTCATATTTTATCAAGTCATGGTTGTTACACAATTTATCTTGCACGATATGCCTGGCTAACCTGACATTTTACAAGGAGCTGCTTGCAGATGTCATTGCCAACTTTGACGTTTTTATTGCTTCTGTGTTTTTATAATTTAAAATGATTTAAAAATGATAAGATAATTATTATGAGTATTTATGAGTGAGTGATCATATATTTATCCCAAATCTTTCACCCTTTAGAAGGTAACTCTCATTAAGCCAAGTCGTGTTCGGTTAAATATTATCTGACACTGACCTATGCCCTGCTGGATAATAGCCAGTGGCTATAATGGAAGAAGATAATAGCAAGAGTATGATGATGATACAACATTTTGAACAAGCTGTTAATGACTGATCGTTAAACCTTAAGCCCCACTTACGTTAACCTAGGTTAGCAATTACACATCGGTTATACAACGTGTTAATGAATAAGCGTAAAACCTCATACACCCCAATTGATTTATAACCAAATAATTAAATTGAAATAATTATTGCATTATTTTGATATTTAAAATTTAAAGTTATTTTGACTTTAAGTTTTGAGAAAAAAATGATTTGTTATCATTTCAGCAATGAATGGAAGCGCTAACGTTCTCATTGATACATTTTAAGAGTATTGTTTTAGTAGTAAGTAGGGTGAGTGTGCCTGTGCGGTGGGTTGACATCGAGTTCAGTAAATTTAATACTTTACAACTAAATTATTTAATAGTTTGTAAAAAATTACCTATGTTGAAACCATGATAATTCGATTCTGCTCTCGATTCAAACAAATTACATTCTAGTTTTGCGTTAATTCATTAACACGTTGTATAACTTGGAGTTTATTGCTAACCCAGGTTGACAAAAGTGGGACTGATTTTGAATGAATCGATAACGAATCAATAATACTCGTAGAAATAAAAAATGTTGAAAAGCCTTTTTTGTCTTTTTGTGATAGACGAAAAAATATTTAAAAAGCTCAAAATGGACGGAAGTCATCTCGTGTTGCAACAAGATCAATATATGTAATAAGGGAGACCAGAAAACGATTTTCTTGAATCAACACTCCCACAGAAATGGATGAGCGGTCTGTTCTAACTCGTAAGCATCTACAGAACATTCACATTAAACGCAACACAACCAACTTAAAATAATAAAAAATTCCTTTAATGTTACCATTTCCAGTGAGAAAGCTACGCAGTGATCTACTTCAAGCTATGTCTAGTCGAGTACGTCGCGAACAGATGGGAAAAAATGGGAAAGACGCCGATCGTTTCGACTTAAGCTTCGAGGGCTGCGACCATCCCTTCAGGCATCATCATCATATCAACCGATAGTCGTCCACTGCTGGAGATAGGCATTCCCCAAGGATTGTCACAAAGACCGGTCCTGCGCTGCCCTCATCCAACGGGTTTCCGCCGCCTTCACCAGGTCGTCGGTCACTGCATACCCACGCTGCGCTTTCCGGTATAAGCGTTCACTCGAGAACTCTAAAGCCCCTTCGGCCATCGGTTCTGCGAGCAATGGGCTGGGCGCATTACTCCAGGCATAGTCAACAGAAGCAAAGTCAAGCTTACCTCATACAGCTTATCAGCATGTAGCGGCAGTTCGTTGATCTCCCTTCCTAACACATCGCGGGGTGGTAAATGGTTGTTATTGATCGGCTGCTGGGTTACCACGCTGTCGAGACTAGCCCCCATGTTCGAGTAGCCATTGTGATAGATGTCATCTTCTAACCTGAAAACCAAATGAAGAGAAGATTAGTGGACCTGAGAAATCTACATGTAACCCGATCGCTGAATAGATAGGATATCCTATCAGAAGAGCTTCATACAAAGCTCGCGGTGGCCAGTACACTCCTACATGCGCAGCGATGTTTTAATCAAAATCTGCTGTTTCATAGAAAATGTCAGTAGCTACTAGACCGAAATGTATGAAACAGCCGATTTTTTTCACGATTTCAAAGATGTTCCCATAGTAAAAGTTTTTTAGTTTGAGGCACCCCTAAAGTATGTAACGTATGTACCCACACGTGTTTACACCCTGTATAAATTTTAGTCTAAAACTTTGACAACTTCGAATTATCGAAAAAAGACCTTTAGTTGTTTAGTATGTTACTTTCTACGTTTAACTAGATAGGCGTCATCCCTGATAAAATCATGTTTGTACAAAAAAATATTTTTTCTTCTAAAGCCATATTAAAATAGAAGACGCCGGTCGCCCAGGGTAGAGTACTGTTACATAAATCATTATAAAGAAACACTTGACTATAACAAATTGTCACGTCACGTCGTCATCATAAAGTACAATTTATGACGATTATTCGTCACGCTCATGACCGCTGACAACCATTATATTACATTATTAACGTCCTTTTGTGTTTGTTATTAGTTGAAGGATTGTCATTGGTTTCAAGGCATCACATCTCAGAGGCACGTGCCACTTCCTTGTGTCTTCCCGGTGAACGGCGTGTAGTTCTCGTCATCTAGAATACCTCACCTCCCACAACGCCTGTACCCCGCGGGATGGTCGCGCACTAAATTGTCTGAGTATAGCCAGGCCTGTCTCACTCCACAGCTCAGGGCTGCAATCGCGGTAAATATTCGGTGATTGAACCGTGACTGGACTACGTACGAATCATATCTTTTGACACATGTGGTATTGCGGTAATCGCGGTACTGCTCTTGACAGCCGTTAGAGCCGTTTTGACAGATCGTTCGTTCGCTCAGACGTTAAGGGCTGTCAGTTTCAGCAGTTGTCAGCGGAATTCAGCACAGTTGAATGGTAATTGGATTGAAATGTGATTAGAACTGAAATTGGATATGAATAGAACGTCGATGTTTTAAATCAGCGCAATCGGTCTCCAGGTACGCTTGACGGCCGATCCCCGCCGAGGGGTGAATGGCAATAGGTTAGGTATACCGTGTAAACTTCTTGGTCAAATATCATTAGACTTGCCGCCATTTTGTGAGTAGTCAATGCCATACTTGAAAACCCTAGCGATGTCATGCTGCCAGCACGTGAAAGAATGAAAGAGGGAGACTATGTAAAGGAAGCTTTCATGTCTTATGACTCGGTTCATTTTTTTTTTGCACGCGCGCCGTTGTGACGGTTGGTAGGTTATTCGCGAATTGTACGATAGGCCGGGTGCGAATAACTTTGCAACTTATTGGCGTGCGGAGAGAGTCGCTATTTATTTAAATCTGTTTCCGAAGTGATTCTTCTGTACGGGTAGTACTATTCTTTATTCTGTGATATAGGCACAATATACCAACACGGATTCTTCCAGAATAGCAAGTGCGTTCTAACCGTGAAGTTTTATACTTTAGCAAGTATGCGTTGATAGTAAAGGAACCTTGGATTTTGCGAGAATCTTACGATAGCGTAGTGTGAAACGATAGCAATTCGAGATACTGATGATATTATCTCGATACTCAAATTGATGAT
This sequence comes from Agonopterix alstromeriana, assembly GCA_963924505.1. Lineage (NCBI taxonomy): Eukaryota > Metazoa > Arthropoda > Insecta > Lepidoptera > Depressariidae > Agonopterix > Agonopterix alstromeriana. The sequence goes on from OZ004684.1 coordinate 2,195,415, forward strand.
AGTGATCATCAATACCCACCCAGTATAGTGATACTAAAAGAACTTAGGGTGTACTGAGACTGAACAACTTTTAATATGCGACCAACATTGAAATTGCTTAAGTATGTCCCATAGTGAATGTTGTTCTACTATAAGAGATAACAGCATAAGCATAGCATATGCTCACGACTATATTCCCCGACTGGGTAGTCAGAGATATTCTGAAACCTCAGAATATCCACGTTTCACCAGTAGTACCGAAACTCTGTCCAGTGTGACGGGGTGTCACACTGGACAGAGTTTCGGTACTACTGGTGAACTGACTCTGTCCAATGAGCCCGTCGCCACTTATAATGGACAGTGGGTACAACACATGCCTCGAAATTGAAGCATGCAGGTTTGCTCACGATGCTTTCCTTCACCGAAAAGCTAGTGGTGTTACAAGAGATAACAGGAATTTTGGTTACCATCAGCTGCAAGGCTGATTCAGTAATCATAGGGTGTCGAGCATCTCTGTGATGGGGATAGACTAGGTCTGCCAGCATAGCTCCAGTCGGTTTAGGAGTTACAGCCGTTCAAAGGTCTGGTATGGTTGCTAAATATGAATATGGATGAATATGCAGGTATTATTGTAATATGCACTGTCGGTTTTGGAGATACAGCCATTCAAAGTTCCGACCTTTGAACGGCTGTATATCCTAAACCGACTGATAGACCATGCCAGTTTTTGTACTGTTCACAGAGCTACGGTGCATATTATAATGATATAATCATTATCATTTATTGCTTTCACCGAGTTATGGATGTTTGTATATGTATTCTATATCGTTGTCTAGTCATCATAGTACAAGTCCAGGCTAGATTCTGGTACTTTAAATGTGACTAGATAATTTGTGTGACAATGTCCAAGATATTAATTTATTTATTCACAAGTTTATATCTAAACGTTACTCCTATACTGACTGGAGTTATGCAGGCAGACCTAGTCCATCCCTATCACAGAGATGCTCTACGCCCTATGAATACTGAATCACCCTTGCAGCTGATGGTGACCAAAATTCCTCTTATCTCTTATACTATTCAGTTTTATGGTATGAAGCATTAAAGTTTACGTTACACCACACGTATAATATAACAAATAAACGCTGAACAGTTTGTACAGAAGAAGCCGTGGTAGTTCAGTGGCGAGTAACCTTGTCTGCCGTGCAGGAGGCGATGATTCGATCCCCGTCCAGGCCGACTCGTACCAATGAGTTTTTCGGAATTTATGTACGATTTGTCATACCACTGGCTTTTCGGTGAAGGAAAACATCGTGAGGAAACCTGCGTGCTTCAATTTCGAGGCATGTATTGTACTCACTGCCCATTATGTGGCGACGGGCTTACCCCCCGTCACTCTGAACAGAGTTTCGGTACTACTGGTGAAACGTGGATGTTCTGAGGTTTCAGAATATCTCTGACTGCCCCCTCGGGGAATATAGTCGTGAGCATATGCTTATGCAGTTTGTACAGAATTAACTTCTATATCAACAAATTGTAAATACTGACGGACGTTTGTTCATGGCCTATTACAAGTAACCTTTTATTTTTGCAAGTCTGTTCAGATAGCGTATCGTTAAGTACCATCATTGTCTCCGTAATCAATAGATCACGCGATCGTGATGCTGTGCCACTTTATACAACTTGTTGTCTGTCACGTGTCTCAGTATACAGTGTGTAACAAAACACACTGTATAATATACAGGGTGTAATACTTAAGATGCTTGCCTCAAACTGATCATCGCGTAATAAAAATTAACTGTTTCACACAAAACTGCAGTAGCGGCTCGACTCAAATGTATCAACGTGTGCCCAGAGCATGCCCGACCGACCAGGTTGTTGGAGGATGAAAGGAGAGGCGTTTGCCCAGCAGAGGGATGAAATGGGCTAGTAAAAAAAAAGTATCAATGTTGTCGCTATAAATAAAATAATTAAATGTCTAATAAATAATTTATGTACGATTTGTAACACCACTGGTTATTCAGTGAAGGAAAACATCGTGAGGAAACCTGCATGCTTCAATTTCGAGGCATGTATTGTACCCACTGTCCATTACAAGTGGCGACGGGCTCACACCCCGTCACACTGGACAGTGTTTCGGTACTTGTGAAACGTGGATGTTCTGTGGTTCAGAATATCTCTGACTACCCCCTCGGGGAATATAGTCGTGAGCATATGCATAAAAAGCTTATCGTAATTGAATGTTCTGATACAATAACATTTATAATCAAACTTTAAAGTCTATTTAAACGGTAGAGCTTGTTTTTCTCTTTTCAGTTAATAGATTTTTTATGCAGTCGGGTTTTTTGTTTATCTTAATAATTTAGTTTATTTCATACTTTTTAGTCTTGTGTCGAAACGGTAACATAAAAGTACTACAATATATATATTTTTGGAATCGTCAGATCACTAGCTTTCATTTGATAATTTTAATGAAAAAAAAAATGTTTATTCTCCCACTCTTTTTAATTTTGCAGACGCCAAATTAAAATAATATAGCCTATGTCACTCTCACAATTTTTACGAATCGATGACAGGTGTCATTCGATTCGTAAAAAATCCATCAAGCCGTTTATGCTGTAGGCCGTGCCAAAGAAATAGACATACAAACATACATACATACATACGCTCGAAAAACATAACCCTCCTTCTGGCGCAGTCGGGTAAAAATAAATATCAATACTCACTTATAAGCTGCTATTTTCTTGTCGAAACAGAATTTTTCTTCGCAGCATTTCCAGTACATTGTCTCCAGACAACTGAAAATTATAATTATTACATCTTTTAACACAATAATAATAATTATGTACCTGCCTACTTATATATTGCTATTGGCGCGTTCCATACAAACGAAGTCTGGTGATAAATTTTGCGGAAACAATCTAGAAACAAATCTCTATGCTTGTATCGTGTCAGATTTTCCTTAAAATGTACAGTTTTAAAGTTACAGTGCCTAAAACATTTCCATACAAATCTTAAATAAATCCTAGTATTGAAACTGTCTATTTTAACGTCTGACGTAAAATCTGACACGATACATAGAGATTTGTTCCTAGATTGTTTGTGCAAAATTTCATTGAGTTTAATTGGTTAGTATTGAAAATATCACCAGACTACGTTTGTATGCAGCGCGCATTTACGCATTCGGAATAAACTTCTCTTAAATACTAATTAGCCAACATAGTTAACTTCAACCTTCTACTTATCATGTGGGCAGCAAGCCCTGGTGTCAGAGTTTTTTCAGAACGCCTTACGGCCTCTGACGTGGATTTTATGTATCGCTACTACCACCAGAGATAGTAACCGGGACTAACAGCTTAACGTACCATCCGAACACGGAATCATCTTTCTTTTCAGACAATCAGGTGATTCAGTCTAAAATGTTCTAGCCAACTGTGGAAAAATTCACAAAGTGACATATCACTAGGTGTCCCCCGTGGTAATCGAACCCACGACCTCCGTGTCAAGAGCCCAATGCTCTTAACCATTAAACCACGGAGGCAGTTAACTTCAACCTAATAAGTAAGTAAGTTAAGTCTAACAAAATTAGCTTTAAACTATTTAAGGGGATGATCAAATCATCAAATGACAAACAATGTCGAAGTCGCGACATAAAAATCTGCTGTTTCATACAAATTAAAAAGCTGCAATCCTATGTCGAGCCAAATGTACCTAGGAATAGGTCAACAGATTTTTTCGCCATTTCAATTTTGATCCATAGTAAAAGTTGTTCATTTTGATGGTCTAACCTGCCCTTTAATAAACTGTCAGCATATCAAGAACTGACCGTCCGTCATATTCATAAATAAAAGTAAATAAATATAGCATTAATATAATTCGGAGCGCGCTCCATATAAATGAAGTCTGGTGATATTTTCAATACTAACTTAGCTTAGAAACTAGAAAGCTGTAATTTGACATGGGTATACATTATTAATCACGCCAACAAAGTGGTAAAATAAAATCTTGAAAAATATTTTTTTTTTAGGATACCTCCCCGAAAAGTGGGGATGCAATTTTTTTTGTCTATCCCATTATCGTTGGATAGGTCTTTTAAAAATATTGAAGGTGTGGGAAAACCATTTTCGATTCAGGGATCCGTTAGCGAAATATTAAGCTTTAAAGTGAAAATTTTTGTTAGAGTCATGTGTATCCTCCCCCCCCCCCCTCTCTCCCTGCCAGCTAAACGGTTTTATATAGATACGTGAAAATATTCACGGCAGTAGTGTATGATATAACGTATTTAAAAGAAAAACTATCACCGCTAAGTAAGCTTTACAAGTTAACGAGTAATAGTCGATCAACTTGTATAATGTACTTTTTAGACTTTATTAACCGTTAAACCATAGCATAAAACAAAAAGCCCCCTTCTAAGGCCGTATATTGTGACGGGCAACTACGGAACCTTACCCTGCGCGTGGCAAGACACGCACTTAACCGAATCTTTCGTCCATTTGAGGAAAATTAAACTCAATAACTTTGCCATGTTAACCATTAAAGTGATAATTTGTTATATTTAGAAACAGTTTCGACATTTTTATGTACAAAATGAATAGGTTCATTATATAATATGTAAATTTTCCCTTGTTCTGTTGAACATGATTCTCAGTTGAAAGAAACGTGTAAAATTATAGATTTTTGTGAATAATAGACAAATATTGTTTTCTTTATGGTATGAAATACAATAGAATACATTATTGACTGCTTGAATAAGACGAGTAATAAAATAAAACGGGTCAAGTGCGAGTCGGGCTACTCGCGCACCGAGTGTTCCGTGCCACACCATCACACAACACACCATTTTTTTTCTCCGGGACCTTTAGCGTGAGAAAGACTCACACTTGGCCATTTTTTTATACTGTTGAGTTTTCTCCAAATCACACTAAGTTTGACGCTTGTATGTATTACCGTTTTTACGATAGAGGGAGAAGAAGAAACGTAGATAATAACTAGTTTCTTGTTGAGAACCCCCCCTTAATTTTTAACAAATCTAAACAACACACTTTTTGCCATTTTTATTATTTGTTAACAAATCCGCCGTATATTCTGTGAAAATTTCAACTGTCTAGCTATCACGGTTCAAAAGTTACAGCTCTAAATAGGTAGGACGGACGGACAACGTAGGCTTAGTAATATGATCCCGTTTTCACCCTCTGGGTACGGTTTACGAACCCTAAAAATCTGTAAATTAAATTCCCTTATTAATCAATCAAATCAGCCCACATCAACCCACTGCTGGGCATAGGCCTCCCTTTTATTGCGCCATTCTTCACGGTCCTGTGCTAATCTGATCCAATGCGAACCCGTCACCCTCACAATGTCATCAGACCAACGTGCTGGTGATCTGCCTACTGACCTCCGTCCCTCTCTTGGCCACCACTCTGATATTGCCTTGGTCCACCGTCCGTCTTCCCGTCCAGCCAAGTGTCCTGGAGGGCACTTGCGGTAAATAAATCGCAACTGGGGTGCGTTCAGAACCTACGCCCAGAGTGCACTCCGGATGCAACTTTTCGCACTAACGCCGTTCCGAGCCTCGGTGAAAAAACGCTCTTTGCAACTCGGTTGTCACAACTCAACCGTTCCGAACCTCTGACAGGTTGCAACTTTTAACCATCAAATTCGACGGTTAAAAAACACTCTGACGTTTTGATTATCTGTGGTTACTTGACTTTTTGCTCATTTTGAATAAAAGTTAGTTTTTTTCAAATTATTTTTATTAACTCTTTGATTCTCTAGCATGGAAGATGAGTTTATATTGTATTTGGAAATGATGGAAGCCCTGGAAGCCCTGGAAGCCCATATTACTGTCAATGTCAAAATTTGAGGTTATAAAACAACCGGGATCGTTCCGTACCTTATTGCGAGTTGAAAATCAACTGTTCGTTCCGTACCTTAGATTGAAAAACAACCAAACAACCGCACCCGTAGGTTCTGAACGCAGCCCTGAACCGTGGACCGTGTGCGAACCACAACTTTTACCACATTCGGTATTGCGATATTCATTTGACAGCCGTTAGAGCCGTTTTGACAGATCGCTCAGACGTTAAGGGCCTATGTCGAAAAATAATTGAAGCGAAATGGGCGTGGCTTAGCGCAGCAAGCGCCCCGCGCCCCGCTACCGAACATCGTCGCGCACTAGCCCGCGAAAATCAAATCACTCAAAATGCGTAGAAGACGCTTCGCTGTTAATATATTATTAGTACCTTTTGTCGTATGAAAAAACACAATATATTATAATTAAGAATCGTTCTATTTATCCTCCTTGATCAATTATTAATTTGTTACAGGATCAATTACGGACAACCAATTTATAGATAGAAACAATACCTAACTACCGATACTCTTTAATTGATTTCACTTAAAAAACTTAAAACTCATTAATATCATACCGAAAATCACTGTACCTATCTAGAAGGAAAAAAACTATCATTACAGGATTTTGTTTTACTTTATAGTACGAGAGCTACCTGTTGGTCTTCGGTTCGGTTCTTGGTTAGGCTTTACGTCTTTAGGACCCGTAATCAAATCAATTCAACTTCTTATTTTGTACTTGTAATTGATATAATACAAGTCAAAACATTCTATGGTCAAAACATACCGACTATCTAGATGAAACCTGGAAGTTATTTTACGCCGTCAACAAAAATGTAAGATGAACGTGAAAAAATAAGTTTCGTAATACTGCAATAATCTCAGTTATTCTCGATACCACAAGAACTTTCAGGTTGAGAAGTTGTATAACACTCATAAACCTATTTTAAAATCCATAGGTAATTCTAAAATATCTCGCATCCCTCAGATGCATGGCATAGCATTGAAGGATGAGGATGATGCAGGATATTATAACAGGTTATGAATGAATTTTAAAATGGTAAATCAACATTTATTTACAAAATCACTAATAATATTTATCTTACGACCTAAAATCAACATTTATTTACATTAGTACATTACGATAAGTGTGACTTAAGTAGTTCATTATTGCACAGCGTGAAGTTAGCACCCGAGCACAAGCAAGGGTGCTAAACGTATATGCAGGTTTAGGTAACAGAGTGCTGGAAAATTATTTACAACTTATTACCTTTTCTTTTCTCTCATACTTCTGGTATGTTCCTGCCTACGTTTCAAATTTAATGTTTTGTTCCGTTTTGTTTTTCATTATCACGGTTTCTCCTAGTACCTCAGGAAAATTAGGTGAAAAAAAGGGTCAACCTCGGATTGAGAGATAATAAGCTACAAACTTCTTTAAATCATCGTTATGACATCCAATATGTTAGGTCAAATATCACATAAAATCTCGTTTATGCAGGTCAAAAGATTCAAGGTAAAATGTCAAAAAACAGGTCTTTAGGAAATATCTTCTTTTCTATGCTCTAAATGACCTTTGAAGTTTTAAAAAAAATTTTAGAACTTTAAATTTTCTTCAAATTTGGTCATTTATAATAGTTAACCGTTCTTGAGATAGATAGGTAGAACGCAAAGATTTGTAACTCCCATAACGGTTTGCTCCCATAGTAAAATGATACTTTTCCTTACACCCTGTATAATATTATTTGGCGGTATTAATGAAAATACATAATTTCAATAACTATACACGAAAGAAGATGATGAAGAATTATTTCGAGTTTGAATCAATCGGGATAGAAAAACGAGTACAGAATAGTGACCCTGAGCAGCGCGCATTGAAGATATTGAATGAAACCAGTCACCGCCTGCCCGACAGACGCTTCAAAACAATACTTATATGGAAAGAAGACGACATGAAGATTCCGAACAACTACAAAAACTCACTCAAACGGCTGCACAACCTAGAGAAGAAACTAGACCGAGATGAAGACCTGAAAAAGAAATATGAAGAAAGAATGCAAACCCTCTTCACTTTGGGCTACGCCGAGGAAGCTACCACACCGCCGGTGCCAAATAAAACATGGTACCTAACCCCACTTCGCGGTCATTAACCCCGCGAAACCGAAGATAAGAGTAGTACACAACGCCACAGCGAAGACAGCCGGACGCAGCCTGAACGATATGCTACTCTGCGGTCCAGACTTGCTGCAATCTCTGCCGGGAGTTGTAATGCGATTTCGTCAACACCAACACGCCGTGTCAGCTGACATAAAGGAATTAATGTTTATGCAAATATAAGTTCAAGAGGACGACAGAGAGGCACTACGATTTCTATAGCGGGGCGACGAGAGAGTGAACCAGCGACCGCGAGAGTACCGCATGACTTCAGTGATCTTCGGCGCGATGTCATCACCATGCACCGCGCTATACGTGAAGAATAGAAATGCTTCAGACTTCAAAGAAAAGTATCCGGCAGCCGCGCGAGTCATTGAAAAGAACCACTACATGGACGACTACATAACAAGTTTTCCGACCGAAAAAGAAGTCAAAGAAGTATCGAAATCAGTCGACTACATTCATCGGCAAGCCGGCTTCGAGCTATGCGGATGGGTGTCCAATACAAATTCAGTAGTACAGCAGTTTTCCGCCAACTCGGGCGGCGCCACGGTCTCTATCGGCGGGAGCGAGGTCCGATGGTACAACGGGCCGAGCTTCCTACGAAACCACAAACGAGAATGGCCACAAGAGACACCGATGGCACCGAAGACAGGAGAAGAGAGGGGACTTGTCACGTCACCCACCAGCGATCTGACCACGCTCACCTACCTCGAATCGAGCGATTTTCGTCGTTCCCACTTTTGCTACGAGCTACGGTGCGCATGCTACAGTTCGTCAATTTATGTCGAAAGAAGAAAAATGAAACAGTATTTGCTACGAAGCGCAAACGAACGAAAGAAAACAATAAAAACGACTCTGATTCAAAGATTGATAAGAAAACACGCAAGAACGAGACACCGTACGTGAAGAAATGAGATAGCAACACCATCGGTATCGAAACGCACTATCTCATTCGCGCTGAGAAACTATGGTGGAAACCTGTACAAGAAGATTGTCTTTCCGAATATTTACGTCGAGTAAGGAGCGGCGCGGCGCCTCAGCCGGGAGACAAGCTGTCGGCGCTATCAGTGGTCGTCGGCGAAGATGGCTCAAAGGAAGAATCCACGTAGCACCTGACATCGTTGAAGACACTGCGAGCCCGACCGTACTCGACGGGAAACACTACTTCACGCGACTGTACATACAACACGTACACGAGCGACTACATGGCGGTATCGAAACCGTCGTGAATGAGCTACAGCAGCGACTATGGGTACTGAAGATACGACCGACGGTGCGTGAACGTCATCAAACACTGTCAACTATGCAAGATACGAAGAGCGAAGCCTACGTCTCCGGCGACCGGCGACCTGAGGAGGTTCGTGGCACGAAGAGCAGTGCCTAAGGAGCTATGGAGTGACAACGCGACGTGCTTCAAGGCTGCGGAGAAGGAGCTCGCCAAGGCCGCGCTGGCGGCGGTCTGCGAGGAGGCGACGGCGCGGCGCATCACCTGCCGCTACGTACTCCCGGCCTCCCCCTTCATGGAGCGGCGTGGGAGCGCATCGTACGCACCGTGAAGGAGGCACTGCGCGTCAAACTCCACGAGCAGTACCCTAGCGACGAGACACTGCTCACCCTGCTCGCCGAGGCGGAGAACACCGTCAACTCCCACCCACTCACACACGTGGCGGTGACCCCAGAAGAACCGGAGGCGCTTACACCCAACCACATCCTGTTGGGACCCAAACGACCTCACCGCGCGCAAGCGCAGCGCGCTCAACGATGGCGGACGTCTTCTGGAGCCAGGTCAAAGAGTACCAGCCTCTACTCCAACACCGGCGGGAGCCTCACACGACCAGCGCACGCTATCGGCGACCTGGTACTCGTCTGCGACCCCACCCTGCCCCGCAACACATGGCCGACAGGAAGGATCGTCGCGGTCTACCCAGGGCGAGACGGCGAGGTGAGGATCGTGGACGTCGTAACCAGCAACGGGCATGTCCTCCGGAGACCGACCAAGAGGATCGTCGTGCTACAGGTTGGATCGCAGAGCTGCGACGGCGGGAGAAATGTGCACGACAGAACCTGAATTGACTACCTTTGTACATAGTTTTTTACATTACTTTGTTTATTTCGCTTCACTACCTCATTAGAAGGGGTAGAATCCTATTAGAAATAATTGTTAGAAAGAGACAGAACGCTCCATCTCTGTCAGCGCATACAGGCGAGCGAGGGGGGCCCCGGCGTCCGGAACCTGTGTTATGAGGAAGCGGGGGCCGGGGTCATATAAATATTGTACCTTTCCTTTTCGTTCTGGACTCTGTTATGCACCGGCGGATGATGCACCTGCTATTTTTAGAATAAGAAAATAAGTATCTTAACTATATAATTATATTGGTTTGTAAGCGTAGAAATTAAGATTGTATGAGAAATAAAGAGATTTGTATTTAGGGCAAGAGTGCGGGGTAAGGAGGGGTGGTCGCTTGAAAATGATATAAAATGGCGCCAAATCGGCGTAGATTCATTCCGGATCCAGCACTCAAGAAAGAAACAACTTGGAAGAAGAAACTCTCTGCGACCACTCGCCTTCCCTACCCTGCCCTTCAGCCTGGCTCACCATACTGACTACCCATACAATTAAGGGCCACAGAGTTTTCAAACTCTCATACCAGGCAAGATGTTCCGGAGCAATAGAATCCTTCAACTCGGTAAAAATACTGACAACGGTTCATAAATACGTTTATAACCAGATTCCATTATGACAAATAAATTTAATTATTTGAAGAAATTGAAAAACAAGATAGTAAAACCGAAAATTACGACGACTTAAAGATAATAACAGCTAGCTCTTGATCTATGAAGTCCAAAAAAACTGCTATACATAATTTGAGTGAGAAATATACTTAAGAGAAGTTTATTCCGAATGAGAAAATGCGCGCTGCATACAAACGAAGTCTGGTGATATTTTCAATACTAACCAATCAGTAAATGAAAAATTTGCAGAAACAATCTAGAAACTAATCTCTATGCTTGTATGAAGTCAGATTTTCGTTAAAATATACAGTTTTAATGCTAGAATTAATTTAAGATTTGTATGGAAATCTTTGAGGTATTGTAATTTTAAAACTATACATTTTAACGAAAATCTGACTTCATACAAGCATAGAGATTAGTTTTTAGATTTTTTCTGAAAAATTTCATTGACCTTAATTGGTTAATATTGAAAATATCACCAGACTTCGTTTGTATGGAGTGCGCTCCGAATTATATTCTCTTAAATGTGAAGCTGCTATGGCCTTGAATTTATTTTAGATTGTATTTAATATATTACACTATAATATTTACACGTAAGCTGGATAATTAATCGTAATTCGGAAATTGTGCATGCGAACGCAGGTCTGACGCGGGCAAAGGCCACAGCCGACTGAGCTTTTTAATAGATTGTGATAGCTTATATTACTGCCTGATGCGAGAGAAAGAGATGGGGCGGCGCGCGCGCCTGACTAAATAAAACGACGTAAGCGCCAAAACAAACTTTATTTAGTTGTGATTTTACTATTTATGTAAGTTAATTTCTGCTGCAATCAAAATTTATAAAATATCAATCTCTATTTTTTAAATCAAGTCTCGTGTTTCTATTATTCACCGTTTAGCAGTTCCAAGCGTTTATAGATAAAGACGGAGGCTACTTTGGCTTGTTTTTCTATCGAGAAAATTTGTCTTAATCGTGTTTTGGCGGCAATCAAAATTTTAATAATATGTTCAATTTACACATATCTTGAAATCATACTCCTACTGTTAGTACTTCATGATATCTGATGCTTTGAAGAATCCTATTTTTTTCACATATCCTCTTAAAGGCTGTCAGTCCCATACTAAATAAGTCAAGTTTAGCGCGATACGGAATTAAACACAGTTGAATAGTAATTGGATTGCAATGTGATTAGAACTGAAATTGGATTAGGATTGAACTTGGATGTTTTAAATTAGCGCGATCGCCCTCCTGCCCATATCCACTTCAACTTTGTGATCGGCTTGCCCACGTCTTCGACCTTGGTTCTTCGTCGAATTTCGACGTTAGGTACTCGGTCTACTATGATATTGATACCTTTGGAAGGGGTTACTTCAGACTTCAACTGCGGGCCCAGCTTTGAAATCGTGAACATCCTTGAACTATGACATTTTCACTTATATTTTACTGAACATGGGTCCATGTATAGGCCGTTCGGCTAAATTGTGATATGCATGTGATAGCTTTGCTACGCATTATAATATAGACGAATATTATAGAAATACAATCCAATTGCAAAAATAGCCCCAAATAAAGTACTTTTGTGTTACAAAATATTCAAAGTAAAATTATGACAAATCAGTACCTAATTACAAATAGCGCAGTTAGCGATACAAAATGAAACGATCTTTCCACTAAATCCGAACCGATTATTTTTGCCATTTTTGCACAATTTGAACAAAAATATCCATCATGAAATTCAAGAAATCTCGTTTGAACGACAAAATATATCGTTGAAATATAAAGCTATTGTGATATGTTTATGCAAACTATTATTCCCATATTTTTATGACGCCGCACATAAGATCCAGAAGTACAAAAATGACCCGTTTTGGAGGTTCTCTTTTTGAAAACTTGTAATGTGATCATGAAAGACCTAAAAAAAACGTTACTCACATAGTATGACAAAATACACTAAAATACATTCACAAAATCACACAAATAAGTTCACATCCAGAGACCTTTTTTCCCTTTGACTAATTATTATAAGGACTAGCCTTGCGGTAGCATGTCCCCTCTGTCACGGTATAAGCACAATTGATCTTGTGCATTTACATTCAATTTTACACCTTATCACTAAACGAGACAGCCTATAATTGCGACATAATAACTTAGAACTTAGAACGTTTGGGGTTCACACGAGACTACTTTTCATGATTTTGTACATTCAAAATTAGAATCTAAAATTATGGGGAATAAAATCCAAAGTTGCGGATTTCATGTTACCTCGCCCCCCGCAAAAAGTGGCAGAAATGTTTGTTAGTAACTACACGCGTAACCAGTCCACATATAAATAGTCAAAGTTTTTTCCACAACTTAACGAAACACGAATTTACGTTACAAACAATTTTAAAGACACGTTTATTTTGGTCACAACTGTTGTCACGGACGTCACGACCCACTATGCCACAGAAAATAAGAGTACAAGTAACTATGGCCGGAATAAACATTGTTCACGTACCCAAGCTTGAATATTTAGCACTTATCTAGACAGCTGACAGACTTCTGTTTTATCGTGATGGAAACTTGGAATTTTTTATGTGAATAGTTTAATATTTGTGGGAAATTCCTTTATTTGCACCTAAAATACCATAACGGATAGACCTCCTCTATACAGGGTCCTTCTTAATATGGTGACACTTTTTTAAGAGGTTGATCAGACCATCAAACTGAACAACTTTCTCTATGGCACAAATCAGCTGTCCCATATAATTGGGTCGACTAAGATTCCAGTTTAGTATGGAACAGCTGATTTTTATTTCGCGATTTCGATGTTGGTGCCATAGAGGAAGTTGCTAAGTTTGATAGGCATCATACCCTTAAAAAGTGTCAGCATATTAAGAAGGCCCTGTATAAGTATATAATCATCCGTGGTCTAATGGTAAAGAGCATTGGGCTCTTGACACGGAGGCCATGGGTTCGATTCCTAAGGGAGACACCCAGTGATATGTTAGTTTGTGCGTTTTTCTCCAGTTGGATTAGGTACTGTTAGAGTACTATGATTCCATCGTCCAACTTTAAATTATTCTATGGTTATGGTAAATGATTAATGAATTTCTTTAGTTTTAAATAGTCCCCATTGTAACTCGTGTAACCCAGGAAACAAAGAAGTCCATCGAACATCGAAAATTTTATGTAATCTGTCTTGCTTGTTTGCTACCTTAGTTAGGTTAGGTTATGTTGTAAAGGTTGAATACTTACTACTGGCATGATTTGCACAGATTGAGCAACATTTTGGAGTGTTCACATAATGACGTTGAGGATCAAATGTTTGTTTCACTTCTTCATTTCTTCACGGTGCCAGCAACCGAGGGACTGCATTTCTGAAAATAAAACAAGAAATACGTAAAGATTTTGGCAATAAATAAATAAATAAATAAATAAATATCTTGGACATTGTCACTCAAATTATCTAGTCACATTTAAAGTACCAGAATCTAGCCTGGACTTGTATTATGATGACTAGACAACGATATAGAATACGTATATAGATACCAACATCCATGACTCGGGTACAAATATTCATATTCATCAGTAACAATTATTGTTCTAAACCATTAAGGGGCTATAGGTTCAGACGAATATTTTCTATGAGAAACGCGATTGCCCAGTCCGAAAAGTGCATGCGTGTGCCATATTTTCGATTTAAAAAGAATTAACAAAAGTACTATTATAGATTTTTTTATGATTTCACTAGAAAAACTTATGGTGAATATGTGAGTATAAATACCAAAAATCGGAAACTATTTTAAGTTCTTCTAAAACGAGAAAAATGTTAAAATACATGAAAATACGTCACCTTTGTGAAGATTTTCTATCGAGTGAAGTAATTCCAATCGTGTATTCAACTTATGATTTCACTAGATAAACTATCTAAGAATACCGAGGTATAACTTTGGTTTCGGTAAACTGTATAAATTTAGTCGAAAAATGAAAAATAAAAGAAGCCTCCGAGGTATTCCGTCCTCACAGTAGGAGTCCGTGTGGGTACGTGGTAACACCCACTGACATTAGGGACGTCCTCTCCAAAAGCATAACACAGTTCATGAAGTCCGTGGGTCTAGGAAATGACCTATAGGTCAAGGGTGACAGCTACAATAGATCTGTTCAGGTTGCGGTAGCTATTGGTCACTGACCAACGCCTCACAACCAAATAATAATAAATAATAAAGGTATTCCGTCCTACTACTGCGCCTTAAGGATATGTGATAAATGATTTTTAATGCAGCTGAAATTTTGTAGAATGAATGAGTAAATAAGTCGTTATATAGGGTGTTAGGGTAAACAATTGCATTAGTTAAAGTAGTGATTTATCCATGAACTAAACAACTTTCTCTTCTTCTTATCATGTGGGCAGCAAGCCCTGGTTTCAGAGTTTTTTTGACCGCCTTACGGCCTCTGACGTGGTTTTTATGTAACGAATACTACCTCCAGAGATAGTAGCCGGGACCAACGGCTTAACGTGCCATCCGAAGCACGGAATCATCGTTCTTTCCAGACAATCAGGAGATTCAGTATGCAATGTCCTAGCCAACTGGGGAAAAACGCACAAAGTGACATATCACTTGGTTTCCCCCGTCCCCGTGGGAATTGATCCCACGACCTCTGTGTCAAGAGCCTAATGCTCTTAACCATTAGACCACAGATACAGCCTTTTGAACCTTTTCAATCATTAACAATGTATGTTGACTCACAGGGAATTCACACGCATGGGCCAGGGGGTCTACCCGGATATACCTTTGACTATTTATATGTGGACTGGTTCCGCGTGTAGTTCTACTAACAAACATTTCTGCCACTTTTTGCGGGGGGCGAGGTAACATGAAATCCGCAACTTTGGATTTTATTCCCCATAACTTTAGATTCTAATTTTGAATGTTAAAAATCATGAAAAGTAATCTCGTGTGAACCCCAAACGTTCTAAGTTCGAAGTTATTATTTCGCAATTATAGGCTGTCTCGTTTAGTGATAAGGTGTAAAATTGAATTTAAATGCACAAGATCAATTGTGCTTATACCGTGGCAGAGGGGAAATGCTACCGCAAGGCTAGTCCTTATAATAATTAGTCAAAGGGATATACGAACTTCGCAATTGCGTGAACGTTTTCGTTTCAATGTCAACTCTATTACAATGAAGTTCGGACCGAAACTGTCGAATATCAAAAGTCCGGGTAAAGGGCCTGATTCTAGTTTTGATCGAATAAGTCCTTTCGGCGGTTTTGGACCACATCAACAAACCCATACAATGCTACGTAAAGAAGTTTAATTATTTTTAAATATTAACACATACATATTTGACAGTTACGCATGACGAAGCCGAGTCGTTTAAAACAGCCCATCACATGGGTTCGCATTTGATCATAATTGAAAATTAAGACCAGGGCTTCAATCGCGGTAAATATTCGGTAATTGAACCATTATTGGACTACGTACGAACCATGACTTTTGACACATTTGGTATTGCGCTAATCGCGATACTGCTCTTAACAGCCGTTAGTCGTTCTGACAGATCGCTCAGACTTTAAAGGCTGTCAGTTAAATAGAGTTTAGCGCGATGCGGAATTCAGCACAGTTGAATAGTAATTGGATTGCAATGTGACGTGCGGAATGTGGCGACGGGCTCACACTGGACAGAGTTTCGGTACTACTGGTGAAACTTGGATGCTCTGAGGTTTCAGATCATCTCTGACTAGCCCCTCGGGGAATATAGTCGTGAGCATATACATACATACATACATTGCAATGTGATTAGAATTGAAATTGGATAAGAATAGAACTTCGATGTTGTAACTAAGCGAAATCAGGAGGCAGAGTATGCTAATCCCTAACACAAACTTTGTTTTTGGTTAATTTGTAGTTTGCCGTGAAATCCTAGAGAAACGTCTTAACAATTTCAACACGTTCCTTGCATGCTCTTATACAGGGAGTAAAGGTAAACAGTTGCATTAATCTAAGGGGTCATTCTACCCATGCTACTGAACAACTTTCCCAAAGGTATAAGGATTTCATACAAACGTTCGATCCTATAGGTTTGTTAATGAAAGTTGTTCAGTATCATTGGTACAATCACCTCTTAAAGTAATGCAACTGTTTACCCTAACACACTGTATATCACAATATAAACAAATGATTTTGGATTTTTCGTTTTGTAAAATGTTCCAAACTAAATATAGTTTTCTTAAACTAATTTGTAGTTTTCTACGTGTGACAACCCTGACAAAAACGACAATTTCTTTAGCTGAGATAAATTTACAATCACGACTTGTTATTATCGGAACGAAGCACGGATGTGTACGCACATCTTTACAAAGCATACATTACAATCCTACTATAAATTCTCAATGACATATGAAACAGTGTAAATATTTTAAACGATTCATTTCTATGCTAATACTAAGATAAAAGATGTCTATTGTTGTACAAAACGTGTGTTGTTTGTATATTCTATTTCAAAGACAGAGTCCTGGAATGTAAACAAACAAGTGAAACAAAAAATGGAATGAAAACAAACAAGTAACCTGAACAAATTTCCTGTCGAGGTGGCCCCAAACTTTGCCACCACTATCAATTTGATACCAAAAACACAAATAATTAAGATCGATATTTTCCTTTAATTAAATAATAAAACGTTTTAATGACCTAAATAATGATTCATGGAAATTATAACAATAATGATAAAATATTTATTTACAGCCTGCAATCGAAAAATACCATGTTTAGGCTGCCTGTCTGATGCGGAGCGAGGCTGCGGAGGGGAGAAACGGAGAAATTAATATTACTCTGTAGTAGGATTGCATAAAGTCTCCGCAATTTTATTTTATGCAATCTTATTGGTTAATATCCATGAATCATCACAGCCTATATACGTCCCACTGCAGGGCGCAGGCCTACCCTCAGGGAGGGTGTAGGGGCGTTAGTCCACCACGCGTGCCCACACACAAATCTGAATTTCTTCTTCAGCGTAACCTTCACCGTTTGAGAGCAGTCGGAATTACGAACATAAGTTGAAAAACTCATTGGTACATGGCAAGTCGTCCGTGCGGATTCGAACCTGGACTTCCAAATTGAGTCCCATAACTCTCCGCAACGCGCCACCAAAGCAATCTCCCATAAACCATAACCTACAAATAGTTTTGTTGTCATCTTACTAGTTTCCTATTGGAATACAGTCTTTTAGTTTGTCACTTTGAATTATATTGACTAGGCTGTTTCAATTATAATGCTACATCGAGATCACGACTCTTTAACCGACTAAATAGGATGGTTCCTCGACTTTTTAATAAACGAAGTCATTGTTTCTACAACCGGTATAGCAAGCATGAATTTCCTTGCGTAGTATCATCGTATCAAATACGTCATAATAAATAATAATAAAAAAAAAGATTTATTGTACTCAAGTAAAAGGATTACAATATGCCGTATATAGAGACGATATCTAATTAATAAATAGAAAATTTTTGTATCCCTGAATCTTAGACGGAACCTAAGAGGCCTTGTTACCTAAGAGTCAGTGATTCTTCCGGGCGGTTGTTTCATAGTTTATAATCAGCAAGAAGGATAATGTTCAAGTTGCTTTAGTTTGAATCCAAAGATTTAGAAAATTTATAATATAGGTACCTACCTAAAATACAATTTATAGATAGTATGAGTGAGTGTTTGTGCGTGTGTGTGTGTGTGTGTGTTTGTGGGTGGCACGGTTGAAGTAATGGTCAGCATTGAAGGAGTAGAGAGAAGACTTGGTCCGTACACCCCATTCCCTTCCGGAATCCTGCTTGCACATCCCAAATTCTTTCCTCCGTTTTACACGACACTCTTTCTATCAAAACTTTGGCATATAATTTGCCGACAACACTGAGGAGGCTTTTAATGAATTAAAATAAGTAATTAAAAAGTAAACTTATTATTATACTGTACTTACTTACTTTTTCGTCTGATTAATAAACATTGAATTTAATTTCATTAAACTATTATAAAAATAAGCTAGTAACAAAATTAATGTATTAAAAGCGATGCTAAATGGACCAAATTATTAACCATCCACGTAGCACATAAATTCCATACAATCAAACCACTAATTACTAAACCACAAAAACGGTAAAGTTTTTATATTAGGAAGTTGAACAATTCTAAGAATCAAATACCTACATAAGCCATTCAAACCTCCATTGTATGCAAATTTGACCTCTATGTGTATTAACCTAGATTCTTTAATCTCATAAAGAGCAAGGCTGTAGGGCCTTAAGTACATAATTATCATAATAATTGAGCCAATATATGGATCGTTTTAAGAAATAATTCGGTTATAAAAATTAATGTTCGATCAGTTAATAAAGTTTTTTGAAAAAAATTCTTAAAGGAAAAGGGTGTTCAAAATTATAATGAAACTAGCTGACCCGGCAGACGTTGTTCTGCCATTTTCCCTACCCTACACCTACCCTACAACTACCCTACACCTACCCTACACCTACCCTACACCTACCCTACACCTACAACTACCCTACACCTACCCTACAACTACCCTACACCTACCCTACACCTACAACTACCCTACACATACCCTACCATAAATAATACGCGTTTTTTATTTTAAGGGTAGGTATATTGTCTAAAACTCCAACTTTCAGGAAAATTGTTTTCAGTGATATGCTATTGCATACCTAGTGTATTGTATTTATTATAAAAGACCTGCCTTTACTTAAAAATCAAATGAATAGTTTTTTTGTATGTTTCATATAACTTATTTTAGCAATAGCGTCAGACACTGTTAGTCGAAAAATTGCTAAAAATGGGACTACTGGTTTGGGAACATTTTTATGAGTATTTTCAGATTTTTGCTCAGATCGCTTTGCTCCCATAGTAAAAGTGGTTCAGTTTGATGGGTAGTCTTAGTTCAAAAGGATACTAATGATATCAATTTCACCCTGTAGTGGGATGTAAATAGGCTGATGATGATGATGGATGATGATTACTAAAAAGTATTTCTTTCTTTTACTACTAGGGCTATAAACGCTCGTTGGCGTAGTGGAGCTTCTGTATTGGAAACGATCACCGAAGTTAAGCAACGTCAGGTCCGGTCAGTCTTTGGATAGGTGACTGTTTAGTGGTATTTCATCTCAAGCGTTTCCGTGCCGAAGCACGGTTGCTTTCCGAAGAAGGCACGCTAAGCAGTTGGTCTCGGATAGTTCCGTCTGATGGTATTGTAACTATTCGTTAAGCCAGGTCAGAGGCCTATTAACGGGGCTTGAAAATTCTCAGACGGCAAGTTGACCACTAACTTGCCCCCACCAACACGCACTGGGCCCGCGTGGTGGAGTATAGCCCACTCCCTCTCACCCTTATTCGTGAGAGGAGGCATTTGCCCTGCAGTGGGATTCTACAGGCTCTAACTTACTACTAAGTATCGATTAAAAGGTAAGTATTCAGATTTTTCGTTTATTACAGCACCTTGTATAAAAGTAGTGAGAAAAGTATCGAACATAACCGTTAATGTACTCTTAATTATACAGATAAAAAAAGTAATGTACATAAAATGTCACACTAGGACAAGTTAACAGTTTGTTTTCAAATTAAAGACTCCATATTTGTTAGTGTACGTTCGTAAACTGGGTTAATGGTTTCAACTGACGTTGTTGAGGTAAAATCTATGGAACTTAGAGAGACAGCTTGCTAAGTAGAAAGCCTGTGAACACAGGTCCAGTGCTTCAAACAACGTTTTGGATTTGAAATGATGGCGTTCGCACGTGCGCACTTGGTGCAAATTGACTTTGACATATGTGTAGGATTGACTTGCCACGCATCGTATGAACATCATCTACATTTCGTTACTTTTTATCGTTCGTTCTGTTATTAAAAATAGTATTTGAACTGAAAATTTGAATTTAGCGTTATTTTTCAACGTTTTTTATGCACTGAAAAGACTCATTTTTGTGTAGTCAAATACTACGGGTACGCGCGCCTGACTGCATTCCTTTGCTCGGCTTCCCTCAAGTTTCCCAGAAAGTGTGAGGTGAAGTGGGGGATTTGAAGTCAGAGGGGGGCGGGGAGTGGCCGTTCTGTATGTAGAACTATATAGGGTCCAACTTAATATGCTGACAATTTTTTAGGAGATGATCAGACCATCAAACTGAACAACTTTGTCTATCGGAACAACATCGAAATCGCGAAGAAAAAATAACGCTTTTACTTTCTTATTTAACTTAGTTCGCATAACAGCTACATAATTAAAAACTTTCCGAAACTCACTAAACCACTCTAAATAAGTAACACAATCTATAATTTCAAGTAAAACTATGCTACACTTTCTTTATTAATTAGAATGCAGTGTTCAGGGTATTGCGAAAAGGTTGTGGTCTTATTATAATTTCGGTGAACGGAAATATAATTATATAATGCTTCATGCACGGTGCAGTTTCTATGAAAATCATCTTCATAAATCATGATTAGTCTCTCCCTACTCTCGCATCTTCTATTTTCATGATTAAAGTCCGGCCGTTGAAAGATTGCGTTTGACAGTTACCATAAAATTGTAAAAACTGAATGAAAATATTGTTTACCTGTGCTCACTCTAGTACACAGGGCACTAGCTGCCCTTTTAAGTTCAAAAAGCTACTAAATAATGATCGGCATTTAAAGTTTTCATTCAGTTTTTTACAATTTTATGGTAACTGTCAAACGCAATCTTTCAGCGGCCGGACCATAGTAGACCGATCCTTAAGTCAGTCGATTTATTTTAATGTCATCCTGAATATAATTCTTCTTTCGTGTCAGCATGAGCTACATTGAATCAAAATCACTCATGCTGCTGTGCTCATCCCTGTACAAGGTGTTAAAAAATACAAATAAACATTTAAGTGGGTGGTTTAGACCATCAAACTGAACAACTTTCACTATGGGACCAACATCGAAATCGCGAAAAAAAAATTGATGTTCCATACTAAACTGCAAATCTACTAGAGCTGGGACAGCTGATAAATTTTTTCGCGATTTCGATGTTGGTCCCATAGAGAAAGTTGTTCAGTTTGATACTCTAAACAAATTTTTATTTTTACTTTTGTAACACTAGTATACTAAAACATAGGCATTGCATTGTCTTTTTGTACAATCCCCTCGTATTATACTAGTCTTGCAAAGGACGTGATTATGAATATTTTATCAGTTTATCTTAGCTGTTGACAGCTCTTCAGCAAAAAGATTGAAAATGATAAGAAAAAAACATAATATTATCTTAAATAGAAAGCCTTATCTTTGATAAGGAGTTTAATAAACTACTTACATCTTAGATTATGGCCCTTGGAGCATGAATAAACTTTACTCTTCTTATTTTTAAGAGAAGTTTATTCCAAATGCGTAAATGCGCGCTGCATACAAACGAAGTCTGTTGATATTTTCAATACTAACCAATTAATCTCAATGAAATTTTGCAGAAACAATCTAGGAACAGTAATATAAACTATCACACGCCCATTTCGCTTCAATTATTTTTCGACATAGGTCTTTAACAGGAGTTTACATTTTAAATAATTCGTGATTGAAGTCTCGCATTTTAAGGGTATATTACTGATGGCGCGCTCCATACAAACGAAGTCTGGTGATTATTTTAATACTAACCAATTAATCTCAATGAAATTTTGCAGAAACTATCTAGGAACAAATCTCTATGCTTGTATCGTGTCCGATTTTCGTTAAAATATACAGTTTCAATGCAAGGATAAATTTAAGATTAGTATGGAAATCTTTGAGGCACTGTAACTTTAAAACTGTACATTTTAAAGAAAATCTGACACGATACAAGCATAGAGATTCCAGATTGCAAAATTTCATTGAGTTTAATCGGTTAGTATTAAAATAATCACCAGACTTCGTTTGTATGGAGCGTGCCATCAGTAATATACCCTTAAAATTATTAATTATTATACGAATTATTTAAAATGTAAACTCCTGTTAAGGGCCTATGTCGAAAAATAATTGAAGTGAAATGGACGTGTGATAGCTTATATTACTGCCTGATGCGAGAGAAAGAGACGGGGCGGCGGGCACGCCTGAAACTGACCACCAGATATATTTTTTCGCGATTTCGATGTTGGTCCCATAGACAAAGTTGTTCAGTTTGATGGTCTGATCATCCCCTTAAAAAAGTGTCAGCATATTAAGAAGGACCCTGTATATTGAAATGAAGACCACAGAGAAATGATACGCTTACTCCATGGTTTAGACTCGGTCGGTTAGAGTTGGAGTCGAATCGGTACTACATTAGGTACCTACCGACTAGACTCCAACCTATGGAACAGCTGTTTTTGTGAATTGTATTTCGATGTTGGCTCCATAGTCAAAGTTGTTCAGTTTGGTGGTCTAATCCACCCTGTAGATAAGTGCGTCATAAATTTTATAATGTTTAGTTATTTAGGTACGTTATACCGACTGCTCTCAAACGTTGAAAAAAAGAAAAACATCGTGAGGAAACCTGCATAATGTTGAAGAAGAAATGATGATGATGATGAAATTCGTACTTTGTACGTAGGTATTCGATGTTGGCAACACCAACATAAAATGTAGTATTAAAAAAGTTGTATTTCCGTTTCCGCCTTCCATATTGGTACGGTGCTTGTGCGTGTAACTAACTCTGGTGTAAAAATCACTAAAATAAACCTCCAGTGCTGCAAACCTGACTTTCCTTTACATCGAACTAAGAGGAAGGATCTCCGTAGAGTCCGCATAAATTTGCGATTGTAGTTGGTCTCTTTTGTCTTATGACGGACCTTTAATAGTAGAAGGAGATGGAACTATAGATACTTGTGTATGCGGCTGTCCACTTTTTTTTGAGCTAGTGTGTGTGAAAAGTGACCGTAAACATAAGGGTATATGTCACTTGGTGCCTTTTGTCCATACTACTTGACACCACACACTCAAACCTAAACGTCAAAAAAAGTGGACACTTTACAATTGGTATGGCTCACTCTAGTCTTAAAGAGAGATCCTTCCTCTTAGACATCGAACCACTCCTGCCACCAGAAAAACTACAGTTCACTAAAACCTCTCCCGCGGAGCCGAATAAAACACCGGTAGGCCACGTTCCCTACATTCGATACTTACTTTGAATTTTAAAATTAAACTAAATAACTAAATTATTAATGCATTCTATTATTAATTCCGGCCAATATATCAAACAAGCCTGATTAAGAAATTCCTTTAACATAATTGATGTTAAATTATTTTGAACGAACAATTAGTTAGGTACCTAGTTACATCGTTAATTACATAATTATAAGTAAATTTATTAATTAGTTACGCATAAATAATTTCTATGTTATAACTGCTATTATTTATACGCGATAATGGGCTATTGACACGGAGGTCGTGGATTCGATTCCCACGGGGGACACCTGGTGATATGTCACTTTGCGCGTTTTTCCCCAGTTGGTTAGGACATTGCAGGCTGAATCACCTGATTGTCTGAAAAAGAAAGATGATTCTGTGCTTCGGATGGCGCGTTAAGGGTATATTACTGTTGGCGCGCTCCATACAAACGTAGTCTGGTGATATTTTCAATACTAAACGATTAAACTCAATGAAATTTTGCAGAAACAATCTAGAAACAAATCTCTATGCTTGAATCGTGTCAGATTTTCCTTAAAATGTACAGTTTTAAAGTAACAGTGCCTAAAAGATTTCCATACAAATCTTAAATTAATCCTAGCATTGAAACTGTATATTTTAACGAAAATCGGACACGATACAAGCATAGAAATTTGTTCCTAGATTATTTCTGCAAAATTTCATTGAGTTTAATTGGTTAGTATTGAAAATATCACCAGACTTCGTTTGTATGCAGCGCGCATTTACGCATTCGGAATAAACTTCTCTTAAGCCGTTGGTCCCTCGTGCTACTATCTCTCGTGGTAGTAGTCGTTACATAAAAAACCAGGTCAGAGGCCGTAAGGCTTGCTGCCCACACGATAAGAAGAAGAAGCAGTAATGGTTTAAATAAAATAGACATGCATATCTCTTTCACCTAAAGAAAGATAAACAGGTTAAAAACTTTTCTTCTTTTTCAACTTATACAACGGCTACGGAACCCTATCATGGGCGAGTCCAATACGCTCTTGGCCGGTTTTTGTTAATGTTCAAATAGTAAGCTTCTTATTGACTTTTTTGGTAACTACTTGTATTTTTTATTATATTTTTAAGGGTCTCCATTGCTGCCGTAAATCACAAATTTCTTAACAATGAGCGTTTTTCTTTTGGGTTACTAAGGGATCGATAGATGGCGCTACGGTCTGCGCGATTAAAGGTCAACATTTCAAAAAGCGATTCTTTAAATAATAAAGAGGAAACAGATGATCAAAACTTTGACTAATTATTATAAGGACTAGCCTTGCGGTAGCATTTCCCTTCTGCCACGGTATAAGCACAATTGATCTTGTCCATTTACATTCAATTTTACACGTTATCACTCAACGAGACAGCCTATAATTGCGCAATAATAACTTCGAACTTAGAACGTTTGGGGTTCACACGAGACTACTTTTCATGATTTTTAACATTCAAAATTAGAATCTAAAGTTATGGGGAATAAAATCCAAAGTTGCGGATTTCATGGTACCTCGCACCCCGCAAAAAGTGGCAGAAATGTTTGTTAGTAGAATTACACGCGTAACCAGTCCACATATAAATAGTCAAAGGATCAAAAAGATGCCAGCGCATCTTTTGATGGAATATTTCATTAAACACAATCATTTAATCGAAGATTCGAAACTGCATACGTCTGATATGGTTGTATGGGTTCGATCCCTTGGCCTTTAAAAAAAAGGCAGGCTCAGTCTTGACATGATTGTGACAGGATTTCGCGAACGTCTC
Source organism: Agonopterix alstromeriana (assembly GCA_963924505.1). NCBI lineage: Eukaryota > Metazoa > Arthropoda > Insecta > Lepidoptera > Depressariidae > Agonopterix > Agonopterix alstromeriana. The sequence continues at coordinate 2,221,020 of OZ004684.1, forward strand.
TATGGAGTGATAAACATGCCATCTATCGAGTTTTTTAGGAACTAAATTTAGTTTTTTGGCTATTATTGCGTTAATGTGGTGCAATTAGTTTAATAATATGCTATAAATGGAGAAAAATATAATAAAAGTGAGAAATAAAGATAGGCGCTCCCATTTGATTCGGATTGATCCTCACGTAAAACTCCCTTGAACGTTGGAATGTGGGAACCACCCTCGCATTTCTAAAGATAGGTTTGGTAAGGTTCAAAGAAAAATATTACTAAAGACAACGGTTGTAAGGGCTAGTTCCCTTTGCCTTTCCGAAAGGATAATATATTTTAAAAAAAGGAACTAAATTTAAAAAAACATTTCCAAAAAACAAGAATGTCACATTGTAGCAGTGTTCCCAGACGTGCGATAATTATCCTAGATCCACGATATTTTCGAGTGGTAAGTCAAGTAAGTAAGATAAAGTCTGGCAAAACTTTTATTTTCTATCGCATGCCACTAACGATAATTCGTACAAATTCCACGATAATCCACGATAATTTTTAAATGTAATGGAATCAGTGTATCCAATCACTATTTTAACTATATTTTCCGTTAAATTCCAATGAAACATCATACTCACGTTTAGTATTGGGTACAGTGTTCAAATATTACTAAAAATTTAAGTTCTAATGAGAAAAGTTAAGGTACAAAATATTTACTCATCGTGTCGTTTCAATCAAAAGTTGTACTAAGATTCCATAAACACTACCTTTAAATATGTAACTAGCACGTAATGTAGGTAAGAATGATTGAATTTCGTACATCATTTGGTTCCTCTCTTTTAGACTCGTAAGAGACATCCCAAATTCCCAAAACTATAAGTTTTGGGAATTGGGATGCGTTTAAAACACGATAATTTTGCGGCCAATCTGGGACAATTCTTAATCATGGATCTGGCAGCACTGCATTGTAGCCATTGCTGATTTTCAATTTATCGGGTTATTACGGATTATTATGTTTTATACCCTCTTAAGTAATCCAACTTTATGTTAATTAAAGTAATAAATAGGTACTTTCCTCAACTGCCCTTGCACATGCCTAATTATAAAACTGTATAAAATTGTTAGTAACCTGCTTAATCATATAGTCTCGACGTAATGCTCGGAAATTATCTAGGTAGATTATCATTTTAATTGGCATTTTTTGATTTTTAATTTTTCTCTTATAATAACTACTGTTGATTTATAATTATTTTATGAACGTAAATGAACCACACTGTTGTTTGTCAGATTTCCGTTGAAATATAGTTTAAATGGTAGAATTAAATTTAAGATATGTATGAAAATCATTGAGCTGCTAATACTTTGAAACAATATCACAGAATAGGTAATAGTATATAGTTCTACATACCTACAGAACGGCCACTCCCCGCCCCCCTCTGACTTCAGATCCCCCACCTCACCTCACACTTTCTGGGAAACTTGAGGGAAGCTGAGCAAGGGAATGCAGTCAGCCGCGCCCACCCGCGTAGTAGGTATTTGACTACATAAAATTAAGTCTTTTCAGTGCATAAAAAACGTTGAAAAATAACGCTAAATTCACATTTTCAGTAATTCTTTAGCTCGAATACTATTTTTCATAACAGAACGAACAATCAAAAGTAACGAAATTTAGATGATGTTCATACGATGCGTGGTGAGTCAACCCTACACATATGTCAAAGACAATTTGCACCAAGTGCGCATGTGCGAACGCCATCATGTCAAATCGAAAATGTTGTTTGAAGTGCCGGACCTGTGACAATAGGTAAATTTGAACAAAAATGTGACCTACAGGCAGCACAGATATAAGTTTTTAGATCGTGTTTAAATTAATATCCAAAATACAGGGTGTAAACTTAAATGCGTTACATCAACAAATTGAACAACTTTTACTATGGGTTCAATATTGAAATAAATATCAGCTGTTTCATACATTTTGGTCGCTTAGCATACATTTTTCTATGAAACAGCAGATTTTTATTCGCGATTTCGATGTTATACCCATGGATAAAGTTGTTCAGTTTGATGGTCTGATCATCATGTTAAAACAGTCAGTTAAAATCAAGACAGCATACCAACAAACACCACCAACTAACCGACAATAAAAACTCAAAAAATCTGATGTCGACTTTTGGATCGAGTATGTTGTATGGGACAGCTGATTTTTTTCGCGATTTCGATGTTGGTCCCATAGAGAAAGTTGTTCAGTTTGATGGCCTGATCATAATCTTTAAAAAAACGGTAATAGGATAGGAAGGACCCTATTTTAAACAGACATACACTTTCACATTATAATGTTAGTGAAGATTATTATCTATACAGATACTTACACATAAAATTTTCAAGAATCGAGAGTATTTTCACTTTATATTGCAACAGTGACACAAAATATTACACAATAATTCAAAACTGTCACTTTTGTTTTGAAATTTCACAATAATTTATATATTTTTTAACTATTTACTTCTTTTACAAAAGCTAAACTTTCTTAATGCACCGTCAACAGCAAAGATTTAAATTAAACTCAATCACCAATAAAACTTAACTGAAATTAATCGAAAAAGTCGTTATTTCCCCAAACACAAAAATTCACATTTCTCCACAACAAAAACAAAATATACATCGAAAGCAGTAGTGACACGCGAGTACATTGATCCGTCGCCGTAGTGAAACTGTTGTGATTATATTCTCTTCGCGCAGGCTACGTGACGAGACGGTAGTAAATGATTCATTCACTCTGACGGAACGGACCAACGAGTGGTGCAAGTGTTAAGCTGGTGGTCAGAGAAATAAATCACAGGTTCATAGTTTGGTACAAAGCATGAGCGATTAAGGCAAGTTTAGACGATGACAATTTTGCGGTGCCAATTTGTTCGCACGAAAAAAAAGCACGGCACGCGGTCGTTTACACGGTGCTAATTTTCAGCGCCAATCTTGTTCGCATGCGTATTTATTTGCTTGAGAAAACCGTTTCAGCGATTAGCATGACATGTTTACACGAGTTGAAAAATTGGCGCGGGGGATGCGAGGGACGCGGGCGGAGGTCACTAGTGCTACGCTGTGTCATTCTGGACACATGCCAAATGCATCTTTGTACCATTATTTTATCGCATAAAGCTCTTTGCTTTACTGAATAATTGAATAAGCACGATTCATTATAATAATGACAAGGACAAATCAACTAGTGAAAAAGAAATCTTATAATGCAAATACATACTTTCTGTATATCAACGTGTTACTATAGTTTGGTATAAAGCAAAATATAATTAAAGATTGATCGATAGTGACAAAGTATATTTGATTTAAATCATTATTTGAAATCAAAGGCACGTATCTAATAGCTTACAAAAACGAACACGACAAAAAAATATTAATCGCTCTTCGCTCTATATTTAGACGTCGACATTAAAAGCCTAAATGACGTCATGAAATGACGTAGGAATCCAAACTTTAATTCTGATTTCTGACCAAACAAGTTAAAAGTTGTTTACTAATAGTTCTGGTTAAAAATTAAAATATTTGGTCGACTACATAACACTTGTTCGATATTAATCGATACGATATCGAATTGCCTCTGGGTTTTTTTTAAAACTAACGTCAATTATGTAGGTATTCGTAAAATTCCACTAAAATCATTAATTTTTCCAAAGTTATTTATAACACCACCAAAACCTGAAGATAAAACACGTTTAAGCCAATGTTGTTCGAGGTACCTAATTACCAATTTTTAAAACTAAAGAATTACCTATTCACTTTTTATTACAGCAGTGTCCATGCCAAAATTATTACATGGATCTTGTTTTGCAAATAGGAATACCATTCGTGCCTAAGAAAGTTAATACTGCATGCTGGAAGCAAACTAAGTTATTTCCCCTTTTGTTTTGATCTTAAATTTATGCTTTGTGTTAGGGCCCTTAACTCTGTCATACTTAATGATCGCTGGGTCTCATTTGATGAACCAATAGTAATTTAGAAATAAAGACACTAAACATGCAGGTAACTTATCGCGTCCTTACATTCTCAGCAATCCTACTCTGATTTTTGATTGTAAATTACAATTCTCATGTTTACTAAATGGGGCCCTGAACGATTCTAGAGTTGACTTACTTGATGTAGTATATGCTTTCCCTACTTTGACTATTTATATGTGGACTGGTTACGCGTGTAATTCTACTAACAAACATTTCTGCCACTTTTTGCGGGGGGCGAGGTAACATGAAATCCGCAAAATAACAAAGACACTAAATAACAAAGGGCCCTGCTAGGTGGACAAAATCTTCAAATGCATATTTCTCAAAAACTATTTATATCTAGGGTGTAGTTTAAAGTTGAAGGTATAAATAGGAGGCTCCATGAATACAAGTTCATTTTAGTCTGTAAACTTTTAATTAACAAAGGGCCCCTCTGGCACAGCACAGATTTATTTCGTTTTTTTCTCATTCATTTGCAAAGGTAGAAATTTTAACGTTTATAAATCGATAGGTAGAAACATATACCAACTCGATTATTTAGGACCTAAACCATTATGACACAGGGTCCCGCTGCATATACGTATATGGGAAATCCTACCTCAAGGCTAGTCCTTATAATAATTAGTCAAAGTTTCCCTATTGCTCTTTTCCCGTTTTCAATTAAGGATAGTCGGATATTTATTTTTCTACTCCTATGGTTCCAAGACAGATGGGAGTCATCCCCTGCTCTCTAGACTTCTTTGTTTAGTGTTTCGAGTTTATGCTTTTGTTTTTAACCCCCGATGCAAAAAGAGGGGTGTTATAAGTTTGACTCCTATGTCGGTCTGTGGCATCGTAGCTCCCATACGGGTGGACCGAAATCGATGCGGTTTTTTTAAAATAGAAAGCGAATTTTTGCGGGAGTGTTCTTAGCCTTGTTTTATGAAAATCGATTCAGTAGTTTTCATGTAACTTGAAAAATTATGAAATAAAAAAAATTTTAAAACCCCCAACGCCATAAACAAACATAAAAAGTAATAAATAATTCAGTCACCAATTATTTTTGATATCAGCAAATGTATGTTTTACTTCTTAACTGTCTTTAAGATATTTTAGGTCAATGAATGCGTCGGGGACCGCAAGTGATTGTAAAAAATCAATGGCCATTTCATAGCGGCCCCCTACGCATTAATTTACCTAAAATATCGTAAAGAGAGTTAAGTAGTAAAACATACATTTGCTTACATCAAAAATAATAGGTGAACGAATTATTTTGTACTTTTTAAATGTTTGTTTTTGGCGTTGGGGGTTTTTTAAATTTGTAATTTATTCAAGAGTTATTGTAGAGGAAAAGAGATGTTAGAACTATTTAAAAAGAAATACTAACAAGCAATCGATTGTTTTGATGCATTAGAATACATCACCGATAGAAAACTTGTATTCAACATTTCTCCATTACTGTTCTATTTCCGAACATCATGTCAACAATTTAAAGTTCAATTTCCATAATAGATGTTGATATTTCACAGAAATCATAAATTCATTCAATGACACATTCAATGAACTGTTATTGTCATGAATCATTTCAATTCTCTATGCCCATTCATAGATACCCGCCTATACTTTTACGAGAATTTGAACCTTATCGTCCAAGAGTTAAAGTTTTATAGAGATAAATGGAAACAATTGAAAGACTGGCCTAGTTCTTATAGGCGTTTATAACTGTCAATCAATCGAACACATCGATCTGTTGCGGAATTCAACTGTTTATTATAGGGTGTTCGAACACTGTCGATTGGGTTTCAACACTTTATTGAGTTAACAAATGATTATACTCATTGACTACTCAAGGAGCTGAAGGGGCCAAACCACAGAATAAATACTAGTACTACCCGTACAGACGAATCACTTCCAAAACAGATTTAACGGCAATAAGGTGCAAAGTTATTCGCGCTTGTCCTATCGTAAAATTCGCGAATAACCTATAAAAAACCGTCACAACGGCGCACGTGCAAAGTGAACCGAGTCATTAGACATGAAAGCTTCCTTTAAATAGTCTCCCTCTTTCATTCTTTCACGTGCTGGCAGCGTGACATGGCTAGGATTTTCAAGTCTCGCATTGACTACTCACAAAATGGCGGCAAGTCTAATGAGATTTGAACAAGAAGTTTATACGGTATACCTAACCTATTGCTATTCACCCCTCGGTGGGGATCGGCTGTCAAGCGTACCTGAGCTGTGGAGTAAGACAGGCCTGACCAAACTGGATTTTGACTACTCAAAAAGGGATAAATGGCGTGTTTTATCGGAACTCCAGGGACAAAAAGATTAATCTTGTACTTTCTGAGTTCCAGGTGGCTCACCAGGCCAGATGCATCTGGTGTCAGGAGCCACCTTTTTGTTCATGTAACTTCTCTCTACTTTTGCTACAAATTCCAGAATTGGGCCTACAAAATCTAATTTCCTACAAAATGGGAAAAGAATCCTTTTTTCAATAGAAAATGTGGATCCTCAATCCATACGCACTGACTCCATTTCAACAACACTGAAAACGCAAATCTTCAAATGGTGATTGCGTTCAATCGTATGTTCAAACTCAACCTACTAAAGCCTAGATTTATTCATCGCGAGCTCGCCACCAAGGGCATTGCGTAAACTATTTCCATCGGATATCGTAACTTATAACCGATACGGTGTCGGCGGCCTTTATCACTTTGACATGGTACGTAATAGGGAACTAGAAATTATTTTTCAAGGGGATACATTGTAGATTAGGGGGCGTCCATTAATTACGTGAGTTGTTTAGGGGGAGGAGGGGGTCGTGCCAAATCTCACCGAATCTCAGGTGGGGGAGAGGGTAAATATCACGTAATTTTTTTCAGCAAGGTACAAAGTAAAATTGCGAGAAAAGTTTAATTAAGTAAAATATGTTTCTACAATGAAAATTTAAAATTTCAACGCAATCAAGCACAGATTAACGCATTTACACTAAAAATAGGCATTTTGAAAAATATCACGTGAGATTTTGAGGGGGCGGGGAGGGTGTCGAGCTTAATCTCACGAAATCTCACCAAGGGGGGAGGGGAGGTCGAAAAATCTAAAAAATCACCTCACGTCATTAATGGACGCCCCCTTATAGGGGATTGCAATGCTGTAAAAAGAGCCAGGTCAGATCTACCCGAAACCGACGAGCATGCATGAAAGGATAATGAATGTGGAGGAAGCTAGAGAGAAATAGAAATATAAATATCATTATTTGCCTTGATAGTCTAGGAAAAATAAGGTTTGAGATTGCATTAAAGACACTTTAGTAAATTGTGTTTGAAATAATATTACTGTTAGTTATAACACTTTTGTCAAGATTTCGTGGTTATATAGGCTCAGGAACCTGAGCGATACCTTAAAATCGATATTAATGTACAAATGGCAAGCTTATTTCTAAAAATATATCGACCAGCATACCAGCAATAGAGACAGTTAATTATCAAAAGGCAAATATAATGTGTAAAAACAAACAGTAAATAATTTAGTTTTGAGGTTAGAATTTTTGAAGACTTACAAAATATTAAATATCTACCCAAATTAACGATATTAACCTTGGATTATTATTGTTATAAGTAAAACGTATTGAACGAAGCCATCCTGTACAAAATCACCAGTTTTCCATTTTTTGTTCATACCTAAATTTAATGTTTTGTAAATGTCTTAATTATTCAATAATACAACTTAAAAAATCGGGGATTATTGAGAATTTATGTTTTTCAGGTATGTATCTACTATATTCCAAATTTTCACCAAAAGTGCAATTAATGCAACCTCCTCCATACAAAAATCCGTAGATTTCCACGACTATGAAACAGGTATACAAAAGATGGTAAAATATAATAAATAAGCTTCTTCTGTTCAGCTGTAGCAACAGCATGCAAATGTGTAACAACTTAAAAAAAACTAAAACCTATAATACTAACATTCTGTAATTATTTTACATCTACTATTTAAAATTTAAAAACTCTTCAACGCTATAAAAACTATGTTGCACTAGCCATCTGTATAAATTATTTAACATTAATTTGGTGTTTTGTTGTTTAAAGCTTTCGGGAATTTTATGATATATTTTGATACTCATATAGTAACAATTCTTTAAGTGCATTTTAATCATAAATTTTCACTAGCCCTTTTCAGCACAAAAACAGTGAACAGTAGTCCGAAATCACAGATTAGAAATAAGTAACTGAAAAGGTATATAAAAAGAGCTCTTGGGCGATTCACACCGTGGTCCAAACTGTTCTAGGTCAAAACTAAAGACACAAAATGTGTTTAAATGTTTTTTTATAAATATTAATATTCTTTACAACTAAAATACATATACATTCTCAAGATCTAAACCATTACATACATCCACTTCTATTTACATACGACTTCTGCCTATATTTTAATCGACTTTGACAATTTAATTAAAGGTCTATATACTAGATTAAAATGTTAATCTAACGTACTGAACCAATTAATTTTATTTACATACATGACATTGGTACCTACTGTGTTAGTTAGAAATATAATGTATTAGTTTATTATTAAGGTTAGTTAGACTACACATTCGGATCCGCATTGGTCATGCTATGTGCACTACACTAGCGCCCCTAGTAGTGTCGGACCGCCGTGAATTATTTCGAGTAACATGTTAGTTAAAAGTTCGTTATTTTTATAATAAAATAATGTAAAACTAAAGAAATTAGCAACATTATCGATATTAAAAATGTTAATCCACGATATTTGTAGTGCCAATTTCCGTACAAACTTTTATCCCGGTTTTCACACCTTTGGAGATAACATTTCATAAAACCCTTCTTAGCGAGCACCTAGATGCCAATAGAAACTTCCATGCCAAATTTTAAGTTTGGAATCTTTACAGTTTTGGAGATTTCGTGTTGAGTTAGTGTGTGGATTTGCATAGATTCAAGCATATTTTACAGAACTTGACCAACAAAAGTACACATTTCTGCCACTGCCGGGCGCTGCGATCGATTTGTCAGTTCCTATCACCACTTCGCATATAGCCAATACACACCCTCCTTGAAGGATGGCCGGTTTCCTAGGATGTATACAATCCATCCTTCAATGGGATGAAAATTATGAAGAATAGACTCATTTTGTAGCGTACTAAAATAGGTGACAAAAAAACCGGTCAAGAGAGTGTCGGACTCGCCCATGATATGGTTCCGTAGCCAATTTTGAGTGCAGATATCTCGAGACAGAAGCATTATATCGATTGATGGGAGTTTTGTTCCATTGGACAAGACCTGTCCAACGACACCTCATTCGATTTTACAAAAAAGAAGCAATTTTCATACAACGAAAAACATGTTTTCTTCATAACTACTACATTTCTGTTTTTGGGTTAATGTTGTCTGTCTTAATGACAAATTTCGATTATTAGGTGCAAAAATGAGCGAGATATTGATTCGGGGCGTACAGACAGAATGGACGAAAGTATAAGGGTTCCTTGTTTGACTACGGAACCCTAAAAAGGCTAAAAGGCAATTGTTTACCGAAATGTTGAAACCAGCCAGTTCTGTGTCGGACCACACACAGTGTAGGATTCCATAATCATAATTAACTCGAAAAGATTTCATCACAGGATACCGAAATGTGACAATCCATCCGTCTGTCCGTCACAACCAATTACCTTTGATGCAAGTTCCGTTTTTATTTAAACCAATGTAAGGTTTAAAGATTTTTTAACTGTTTAATAAAACAGGACACGTTTTTACAAGTGCTAATTATAATCTGCCGTGGAAAACGATAATCTTAACTTATTGTCCATTCATTGTAAGATTATAGTCAAATGTAAGTAGGTACAGTCGGAATAAAAACAGATCTAATAAGAATATTCTTTAACAGCACTCGAGATAAAATACCATAAGAGAAGTTTATTCCGAATGCGTAAATGCGCGCTGCATACATACGTAGTCTGGTGATATTTTCAATACTAACCAATTAATGTCAGTGAAAATGTTCAGAAACAAACTAGAACTAAATCTCTATGCTTCTATGAAGTCCGATTTTCTGTTAAAACATTCTTAAACACTCTTCTGTTTAAACATTGTCATAAATAAGATAAAATTCTTACTCTATTATAAGGTTCACTAATGTTTGTCCAAAAACTTTTTGGCAAATTATTACTTAACAAGCAAAGTTTCATGTAATGTTCATTTTACAAACACCTTGTTCCGCAAATTGATCATTTTACAAATAATCGCTTAACAAAAATATTTTTTGCAAAAGCTTGTCTTTACAAATGTACCTAATGTATTTGTTTCTTTTATGTATTTTTCATGTAATATTGTTACTATTTTACAAAATCACGTATTAACAAAATAGATAGCTTATAGAATATGGAACAGAATCGAGCGATCAAATTTTGAAAACACAGTCCTGCACGGTTGCAATTTCCATTTGGGCCAAATAATTTACAGGTAAGTAAGTACTAAAGTTTTTTTTTTTCTAAAAACAAAAATGGTTTCTGGTATCATTGTTGTCGCAAGTCAAACCTAACCTAACCGACTCATTTTACTTTGGATAGCCTAGTGGAGTCGGCTAAACTAGTTTAACACGAGCGATTCGGTTCTGGCACTCGCCGGCCGCTGCCGCGGCACGCTCGCTCCGCTCGCTCGGCTCGTGCGGCGTGGTCGCAAGTCAAACCTAACCTAACCGACTCATTTTACTTTGGATAGCCTAGTGGAGTCGGCTAAACTAGTTTAACACGAGCGATTCGGTTCTGGCACTCGCCGGCCGCTGCCGCGGCACGCTCGCTCCGCTCGCTCGGCTCGTGCGGCGTGGTCGCAAGTCAAACCTAACCTAACCGACTCATTTTACTTTGGATAGCCTAGAGGAGTCGGCTAAACTAGTTTAACACGAGCGATTCGGTTCCGGCAAAGTGGTCGTGGTCGCAAGTCAAACCTAACCTAACCGTCTTAATATATTTTACTTTGGATTGGAAAACTATTAAGATCGTTAGCAATCCATTTGAAATTAAAATAGGCTGTTGTTAATTTTTACTTTTGTTGATTTATTAAAATTACGAATGATAATGATGTTTTTTTTCAATAATTATTTTGGTTGACATGAGTAAAATGTGTGCCTAGTAATAATGCAACATGTCAAATAATGCAATACACCAAGTGTTGTTTGTTTAAATAACATGAATGATAAATGAATCGTTTGTCAAATGATATGTCGCAAAATGAAAATAAGTCAGGTGATTAGTTTAATACTTGAATAATTTGTAAAATCAGTAATTGTGTAAAGATGAAATAACGATTCATTTTTTTGCCAGTAGTTGGTTGTCAAGTAAAAATTTGCAAATTGACTGTCGGTGAAATGACAGGACACCCTATTATAAACCTACCTACTATTTTATCCTACTAATATTATAAACGCGAAAGTTTGTAAGTATGGATGGATGTTTGTTACTCTTTCACGTAAAAACTACTGAATGGATTTTAATGAAATTTGGCACACAGATAGAATATGATCTGGATTAACACATAGGATACTTTTTTAAGATCTACGCAGACAGAGTCGCGGGCAACAGCTAGTAAGTTATATTTTCGTAGCGTACTATACCGGGGTCTGGGCGTAAAGTCGTGAATCGTTAAACAGAAAACTCGACTCGCAAGTTCAAGGTAGAGAGGACTTAATTCTGATCTGACCCTTAAAATTACTTGTTGAACTGGTTTTTTAGGGTTCCGTAGCACAAGGAACCGAATCTCGATCTTTGTAACTTTCAATGAAAATTAGGTCCTTCTTAATAATCTGACGGTTTTTTAAGGGAATGATCAAACTGAACAACTTTCTCTATGGGACCAATATAGAAACCATGAAAAAACAAATCAGCTATGTAATACAATACTGCAATCCTAATGGAAACTGTAGTATATAGATATGTTGGTTATGTGTGTAGGTAGGTGTATGTACAAATATTAATGTAATAGAAGGTATGTGTGAAATAAAGCAGTGTTCATCCGACATACGTGTGTTTCACTACATGGTGACAGCGGTGGTCTTATTAATTCGATAATTGTGGGTTTGCGTTACAATATCGTGTTAATAAAGACTTTAATCTGTGTAACGAGTGCATAATAACAACCGCAAACAATGGAACACGCGCGTCCTCCAGCGGAACTGGTTTTAGAAGGCGGTCCTGCCACGCGGTCGGAAGCGTGGAGAAAGTGGAAGAAATTGTTTAACGTCTTTTTAAAAGCGTCTGGAGTGAGCAAGAAGCCTAAAGAAGTCCAGGCTTCACTGTTGGTGAACCTCGTGGGACCGGCAGGGTACGAGATATTTACTACTTTCACTTACGCCGAGGGGGAAAGTGAAGATGATATCGCTTGCCTACTGGAAAAGTTCGATTCACATTTTGGAACTAAGCCGAATATTACGATGTCGCGGTACAAGTTCTTCACGCGCAGTCAAGATGTAGGAGAAAGCATCGACCAATATGTGACGGCGTTACGTGTGTTGAGTCAGTCTTGTGAGTTCGCGGAGTTGCGTGACGGCCTGATTCGAGATAAGATCGTGTGTGGCATAGCGAGCAATATGGTTAGGGACCGTCTATTACGAACAGACGAGTTAACACTTCAGAGGGCTATTCAGATTTGCCAAGCGGCAGAGATATCACAGGAAGAAGGCCGCTGTATCGACGGCGGCGACGGAACGGAGAAAATACAAGTTAATGAAGTGTGGGGTCAAGCTGGGAACAGCGGCGCGCGAGGCACGCGGCGGTCGGCGGGCCGGCGCGGTGCGTGGCGTCGCGGCGGCTCCCGTGCAGCGCCGGCACGGCCCGCACATCGCGCCCCCTGCGGCACCTGCGGCAGCGGCCGCTGTCCCGGGAACGAGCGTTGTCCGGCCCGAAGTGCGATATGTTACGTATGCGATAATAAAGGTCATTTTTCTATGGTGTGTCCACACAAAGTGCAAGTAAATAAGAAAGTGTACGATATAAGCGCGCAGTCGGATGTTAGTGAAGATTTGAGTTCGAGTGAGGAACTATTTTACGTGAACACTTTGAGCGAGGACGAAATACTAAATAAGGCCACAAAGGAATGGATCGAAACAGTTAAGTGTAATGGTAAACAAATGAAGCTAAAAATAGACACCGGTTCCATGCTCAACGTTATCTCTAAAACGGAGTACCTACGTTTAGGTTTATCAATGGGTAATTTAAAACCATATACGAAGCGCGTTCATTCATTCACTGGAAACCGGTTGCCTATTGTTGGCACTGATGATATTGCTATTATTTACGATAATACAAATTATGTTTTGCCATTTGTAATAGCGGATTTTAATTGTCAGACTGTGTTGGGTCTTGAAGGATGTTGTTCATTAAAATTAGTGACATGTGTTAATGAAATAAATATTGAACAGTATTCGGATTTGTTTCATGGTCTCGGTAAATTACCTGGGAAATATAGCATAGTCGTAGATAAAAACGTGCAACCAGTTATTTGTCCTACTAGAAAAATACCTCTTGGGTTAAAAGAAAAATTATTATCAGAGCTTCATAGGATGGAATGTTTGGGTGTAATTAGGAAAGTCTCCCACCCGACGGACTGGGTCAATGCTATTGTTTTAGTGGCTAAGAAAGACGGCAGTATTCGAGTTTGCCTGGACCCTCGACCTTTGAACCGTGCTGTGCGCCGCGCACAGTATACGCTTCCTACAGTAACGGAGCTAGCAGTGAAACTAAGAGACGCAGATTATTTTAGTGTGCTTGATGCTAGATGTGGTTTCTGGATGGTGGAAATCGATGATGCAAGCGCCGACTTATGCACTTTCAGTACGCCATTCGGCCGGTATCAGTTCATGCGCCTTCCATACGGTATAAATTGTGCACCTGAAGTGTTCCATGGGAAGTTAAGGCAGTACTTAGAAGACTTAGACGGAGTTGAGTCATTTATTGATGATATTGTTGTTTGGGGAAGAACAAAGGAGGAACATGACCTAAGACTTGGCTGCTTACTGAAACGTGCGAAAGAAATAGGAATTAAATTTAATCGCGATAAATGCAAATTTGGTGTTAAGGAAATTATTTATTTAGGTCACAAATTTGATAAAAGTGGAATGCGGGCTGATGAATCGAAAGTAAAAGCAGTAGTGGAAATGCCATACCCTGACGATAGGAAATCCTTAGAGAGATTTTTAGGGATGGTAAATTATCTCTCTAAATTCATACAAAATTATTCCGATTGCGTAAACGTTCTGAGAACACTATTAAGGAAGGATTCTGAATGGGTGTGGGAGCAGCATCATACGGACGCAGTAGACAAACTGAAAGGTAAGCTGTCTCGAGCGCCGGTACTAGCGCTGTACTCCTTGGAGGCACCCGTGGTGGTGTCGGTGGACGCGAGCAGCTGCGCTGTGGGCGCCGTGCTGCTGCAGGAGGGCCGACCGGTCGAGTTTGCCTCCATGACGCTCACCGATACTCAGTCCCGTTACGCGCAAATAGAGAAAGAGATGCTGGCGATAGTATTTGCAGTGGAGCGGTTTCGCCAGTATATCTATGGTAGGGCAGATGTGACAGTGCACACTGATCATAAGCCCCTGGAGGCCCTATTTAAAAAACCGTTAGTTTCAGTGCCTGCGCGCCTCCAACGAATGATGCTGAGAGTCCAGGGGTATGAGTTTAAAGTGACTTATACGCCAGGAAAATTTTTGTATATCGCTGATACTCTCTCACGCGCACCGTTAAAAGATATACTGTGTCATCGCTTATCAGATGAAGTTGAGATACAAACTTGTTTTATGTTAGAGAACGTACCATACAGTGAACAAAAGATGGACCTTATTAGGAAGGAAACACAGATAGATAAAGACTGTAATCTTTTAGTTAAATATACAGGGTTACAGGTTAAGTCGACCTAAATCCTTTAAGAGGTGATAGTTTCCATCATTCCTGACTGATTTGACTATGGAACCCCATACCCTAAACTTAACCGTTCTCAAGTTATGGGACTTTGAAGTTTTTTTTTAAAAAATCCAGATTTTTTTGTCTAATGTCCCCTTTTTTTGTGTTTTGTACATCTAATGTTTTTGTTTTTGTATTTTTTGTGTAGCAGATTAGCTGCTTCATTATTTTAAACACAAAAACTGCAAGTAACTGTACCAACTGAGTCGTATTAGACGATTGATAGTTAAAAAAAGAAATTAATTTGTGAAGAGTTTTTTTTTCTTTCTTTTGTATTTAAAAAAAAATCTATGACAGTTGTGCTGCAGATGTGCTTAAAAATATCTACGGTTCTTCAGCTTTCCGATAAGGTATAATACAATAGGGTATTATTGGAATTTTATAACAAAAACATCGATGATATGCTACCAGGTAGTAGTAAAAAATAACGATATTTAAGCGTCAAATTTAACTTTACTCAGAAAACAAAATAAAACAATCCAAATAGGTAACGAATGAGGTTTATTAATCATTTTTACAATACATGTTCCACATGTCCGCCCCTATTTCGCACACATACACGCATTCTGTGCCTTAAGCCACTTTTCACTACCCCAGTTGTGAGTCCTCTTCTTATTTCGTTAGCAGCATCAATTATTTTCTGCCTCAAAACATCAACAGATGTTATTGGGTTAGGTTCATCGTAAACCAAACTTTTCATGTGCACACATAAAAATCCATTGGTGTCAAATCTGGACTTCTAGCTGGCCACGGTGTAGGCCCACCTCTCCCGATCCACTTATTTGGGTAATTAGTGTCTAGCCACTCTCTGACACTCCTTCTAAAGTGCGCGGGGCACCCGTCGTGCTGAAACCACATGTTTCGAATGAGGTTTAATGGTATGTCGTCGAGCAAATCGGGTAAATCTTGCCTTAAAAAATTTTCATAGGTCTCTCCATCCAAATTTGGAGGAAGAAAGTAAGGCCCAACCAGATGGTTTGAAATTATTCCCATCCATACGTTAAGGCTGAAACGTCTCTGTGACCCCTTTACCCTTTTCTTATTAGGATTTCTTCCTGCTTTCGGAGCCCAATGATGGGCGTTATGATAATTGGTTATCCCATCTTGATCAAATTTGGACTCGTCAGTCCACAAGATGCTTCGAAAAAACGAAGGATCTTCCAAATCTGCATTCAACATAAACCTGCAGAAATCCAGCCTCCTCACAGGATCTCCTTCTTCGATAACATGCACTGGCGTGTAGTGGTAGGGGTAGAGACCGGCAGTATGCACAGTAAACCACACTTTCCATTGTGAGATTCCAAGTTCTCGGGCAACAACGTTGGTTGACGTAGTCGGATCCAGTCGAAATCGTCGAACAATCTCATTATCTTCCTCTTCATCATCATCATTAATACGTGGTCTACCCAGGTCTGTTCGTCGCCTCGAAACAGAGCCAGTCTCTCTAATTCGTCGGTAAACTCCGTCGAAGACACTAATATCCGGAATTCGGCGGTCAGGAAAACGTGCTATGTATTCTTGACGAGCTTGTAAGGATACACAGTTGCAGTACCCATAACAAATCAAAATATCAGCATATTCTTCGTTCGTAAAGGTCGCCATCTTCAACAGTTCCAAATCAGAAGCACAAATCAAGGTCCAGTTAACAAGCACAGTCACGAATAGGAGGAAACAGTCCAGAAAAACAAGCTAAGTCGAGTAAAAAACGAAGAGCACCAAGTATCGCATCTACCACGGACGAATGGCGTAAGCAGACTAACCATAACCAAACACAATAACAACAAAATGGCGTTTGAAATAACTTGTCTCTCTTGCACCCGTTTACATTGTATGATATCCCGCTCGCACGTGACGCGCTACCCATTGTACCCATTGCAAGACAATGGGCGTTGCGAGCAACTTTACGAAATACCGTTATTTTTGTTATTACCTGGGAGTCTTTCATCGATGTTTTTTCCGAGAATCCTGATAACACCCTAGCAAATTATACCTTATCGGAAAGCTGAAGAACCGTAGATATTTTTAAACACATCTGCAGCACAACTGTCTTAGACTTTTTTTAAAATACAAAAGAAAGAAAAATAAACTTTTCACAAATTTATTTCTTTTTTTAACAATCAATCGTCTATTACGACTCAGTTGGTACAGTTACTTGCAGTTTTTGTGTTTAAAATAATGAAGCAGCTAATCTGCTACACAAAAAATACAAAAACAAAAACATTAGATGTACAAAACACAAAAAAAGGGGACATTAGACAAAAAAATCTGGATTTTTTAAAAAAAAACTTCAAAGTCCCATAACTTGAGAACGGTTAAGTTTAGGGTATGGGGTTCCATAGTCAAATCAGTCAGGAATGATGGAAACTATCACCTCTTAAAGGATTTAGGTCGACTTAACCTGTAACCCTGTATACATAACGGCTGGCCAAAGCATAGACGCCACATGCACGAGAAAATAAATTTATTCTGGCCCTACCGCGAAATTCTTAGTTATGTCAATGGTATAATATTCAAAGGAGATTGTGTATTTATTCCCCGGGGTTTGCGTGAGGAAATGTTGGCGCGAGTGCACGAGGGACATTTAGGTATTGAGCGTTGTAAGCGGCGCGCGCGAGAGGTGATGTACTGGCCCGGCATGGCGGAGGACGTGGAACGCGTGGTGCGGCGCTGCCCCGCCTGTGCGCTGCACGCGCCGGCGCCGCGACGCGAGCCTCTCGCACAACATTACGTGCCCTCTCTTCCCTGGCGGAAGCTAGCTTCCGATATTTTTGAATATAGGAAGAAAATATTTGTGATATTGGTTGACTATTTTTCGAACTTTGTTGAAGTGGGGGAGTTAACGAACACGAGCAGTAGACAGGTTATTAACTTTATGAAAGATCAATTTGCCCGCCACGGGATTCCGGCAGAACTAGTTACTGATAATGGTCCGGCATACAGTTCGGCCGAGTTCAAAAAGTTCATGGGTGAGTGGGAAATACGACATCAGTCTTCGTCACCTCATTACCCACAGTCCAATGGAAAAAGTGAACGGACAGTGCAAACTATAAAAAATATGCTTAAAAAATGTATAGAATCTGGACAAGACTTTCACATAAGTCTATTGAATTTTAGAGCTACTCCTCGTAATAACCTAGATTCACCAGCACAAATCCTAATGGGCAGGCGAATAAACACTAAGTTACCAATATGCTCCAAGTTACTGAGTGAATCAACTGACAAAGAACGTAATTACCGGGCGCTTATGGTGCAAAAAACAAAAGATAAATTAAATTACGATCGCTCAACAAAACCATTAAAACCTCTAATGCCAGGTGATAAGGCTACACTAATAGACAAAGGTACTAGAAAACCGGTTGTCATAGCCGCACACTCTTCGGCGCCTCGGTCATTTATAATAGTGGATAAAAACAATAATCATTACAGACGAAATAGACAACATTTGATTAGACGTGGGGTTAAAACTCCGACAGTGGAATCAGGCCCATCATCGAGTACAGACTATACTTACAAGTCAAGTCTTGCCCAGTACTGCGATAACCCAAACAAACAGAGTCCTAATACTAAAAGGACAATTAGACGACGTGAGATAACACCGGAGTTTCACGACTCCAGAGACACACCATCTGGTCCAGGAGAATCGTCTTCCTCATCACCGGTTAGCAACAGCCCCCAAAATGTAACTAACATTGCTCATGGTCCAGTCACTAGGTCCAGAGCTCGAATACTGGCGTCAATAGGTAAGAAATTAGTATATGGAGAAAATGATTGTGAACGTAGATAACATTGTATAATAGAATATGCAATTATATATATAAGTTACACGTACACTGTTAATTTCTGTCCCTGTTCATAAAATTCTAGTTTTCACATTCCAAAAGGGGGATGATGTAGTATATAGATATGTTGGTTATGTGTGTAGGTAGGTGTATGTACAAATATTAATGTAATAGAAGGTATGTGTGAAATAAAGCAGTGTTCATCCGACATACGTGTGTTTCACTACAGAAACAATCAATGGACAGCTGATTTTTTTAAGATGGTGGTCCCATAAAGAAAGTTGTTCAGCTTGATGGTCTGATTATCCTCTTAAAAACCGTTAGCATATCAAGTTGCGGATCGTTCTAGACTATAAGATTGAATATTTAGTTTCAATAGAAACTGCACCTTGCATATAGGTTAGTTATAATAATATAAATGATGTAGCGCAAACAGGAGATCAATCGCAACTGAACCATGATTGGACCGCGTGCCAACCACAACTTTTAACACATTCGGTATTGCGCAATTCATTTGACAGCCGATAGAGCCGTTTTAACAGATCGCTCAAAGATTAAAGACTGTCACATAGAGATTAGCGCGATGCGAAATTCAGCTCAGTTGAATTGTAATTGGATTGCAATGTGATTAGAACTGAAACTGGATTAGGATTGAACTTGGATGTTTTAAATTAGCGCAATCGCCCTCCGGTATCAAATAATTACTTCAAATTGCATGGACAAGGAGAGCTAGAACCCTGTCGTAGGGGTGTCCGACACGCTCTTGGCTAGTTTCTGGCATTTAACAATAAGCGTACAAAATATTCGTAAGTACCTAGGTATCCCATATTTATCTGTAGATGTTTCAGATAAGGGCAAAGATAATTTGATTAACATTAAATTAATTGAAGACGATAAATTCTGGTCAGATGAAGGTACGAAAGTATTATAATGATGATGATGATGGTCGGCAACAACAGCGACTGATTCAAAAGTCATGTAAACATCATTATCAGCCTACATAAGTGCCACTGCAGGTCTACTCCCAGGGAGGGTGTACCACGCGTGCACAATGCGGATTGATAGACTTCATTATCAAATCAAATCAAATCAGCCCACATCAACCCACTGCTGGGCATAGGCCTCCTTTTTATTGCGCCACTCCTCACGGTCCTGTGCCAATCTGATCCATGTACGACCCGCAACCCTTACAATGTCGTCTGACCATCGCATCGGTGGTCTACCCACGGACCTCCTTCCTTCCTTCCTTCCTTCCTTCCTTCCTTATACGCCTTCATTATACGCCTCAGAATTTCTTCTTCAACGTATGCAAGTAAAGCAGTCATGTACTGAGGATTTGAAGACCTTACCCAACTGAAACTGATGGAACGAGGGGTCGGGTGCATTGACTTTCGCCACTTGGTGTGGGCATCAGAGATGGAATAAAAAATTCATAAAATCAAATTCCAAGAAGAGCACAAGAGGAAAATTTGTCGGTTTCAATGAGGCACCAATGTGGAAGTGCTGTCAAGAAGTCCCGGGAGCTTTTGCAAAGCATTCTTCTTTCCGTGTGGAATCAAGGCGACGGAGTCATTTTTACAGGCAAGATTATTTTTTGACAGGTGATTTGTAGATCATGAACCAATGAAAACATTTTGAGAACTATCCCTGTTTTAATAATTTTATCTTCTAATTAAACCACATTAAATTTCTAACTACATAATTTTAGCAAAAAATTCTTTTTGCGGTTCTCTAAAATCAACTCTCTATTAAACCTCTGTAACTAAGGACTATTTTAGAATACCAATGTAGAATATCTACCTACTTAACTTTGCAGACTTCAATAAATCTAAGTTCGTTATAGTTAATTGGATACGAGATTTCTAAAACGTATATTTATAAATTATTGATTAGGGTCATAATGGTTGATAAATGATGTAGTAATTGATACAGATATCTTAGTTAGGATTAAGGTTAATAGATAACTTTACTTGATTATAGGTATGTCTCGTACTAATAACTGGGAATAGATTACCAACTTCTGACGGGCACCAAGTTATTGCTAGTTGACTTTACCCCAGGCCGTGTCCTTTAAAGTCATCTCTAGAAAACATAAAATAGCCTAGCTTTCAAAGTGCTGATTTCTGGGTTCCCTATAAAATCAAAATCAGCGTCGAGGCAGACTTTGGCCCGTAAAGAAACCATTCAATCTAGTTCGCGGGTTCTTAAGAGGATATAATTCGGAGCGCGCTCCATACAAACGTACTATGGTGATTTTTTCAATACTAACCAATTAAAGTCAATGAAAATTTTCAGAATTAATCTTAAAACAAATTTTGGGCTCCTTTGCGCCAGGTTCGACAAGAGGCGGGTTATTTGACTGAGCGTGTTTTTCAATGTTTTGACGAAGCTTGTTGCTGATTTATGTCTGTTTATTTGTGTATATTTTTGTGTTTGATGTTTTGACTTATTTAAATAAATTTACTTTTATCTAATTATACATGAGAGTCCAGGATACATACAGGATACAAACAGCCACCCAATTATACAGTTTTTGTATCCAATTATACAATCTGACAGCCCTGGTATGTAAGCTGCCTGGTGTACATGTACAATGAGTCACAAGAGAGACAGCACGATGGCATTTTAATGTCATCGGTCATTGTGCACGACATTTTTTGGTGTAATCGGTCAAGTAATGTCGTTTGAGGAAAATATTTGGGCTTTTTGTCATATTTCCGAGGAAGCGACTTATAAGGGAGTTTAGCATTTTGTTTATGTTTTTTGAGGAATTACTGGTGCTTTATTGTAATTGAATAATTTAAATGTTAAATGGTAAGGTGAATGTAGCGTAGGTGTAACTGTAGGTTTTCAACGACAAATTTTTTTTTTCCATAATTATACCTATGAATAAATTATGACCGTAATACCTTATACAGTGTCCTTCTTAACATGCTGACACTTTTTTCAGGGGATGATCAGACCATCAAACTGAAAAACTTTCTCTATGGGACCAACATCGAAATCGCGAAATAAAAATCTGCTGTCCCACAATTTGGCTCGAGTTGGTTCACAGTTTTATATGAAACAGCAGATTTTATTTTCGCGATTTCGATGTTGGTGCCATAGAGAAAATTGTTCAGTTTGACAGTCTGATCATCCTCTTAAAAAATTGTCAGCATATTAAGTTGGACCCTGTACATATACATGAAGCAAGAAAATACAGGGTGAAATTGATATCATTAGCATCCTTTTAAACTACGAGTCTTTCCATCAAACTGAACAACTTTTACTATAAGAGCAAACCGAGTGGAGCGAAATAAAATCTGCTGTTGCATACATTTGAGTTGAGTTGGCATTTGCAGTTTAGTATGGAACAGCTGATTTTTTTTCGCTCCGATTGGATTGCTCCCATAATAAAAGTTGTTCAGTTTGAGGGATAAAAACTCTTGGTTTAAAAGGATGCTAATGATATCAATTTCCTGTATTAAATGGGTAATGATAATAATCATGGTAATGAGAAATCGAGACATGGTAATGAGATGTTAATAATGGTAATGAGATAACGAGATATACCTCAGGAACACTATTACTACACTTTCACTTATAACTCGCATCAATCGTAATCGTAACCCACACAATGTTCTAGTAGTCACACAACTGACCTTGATCGTGAACTTAAGTAACATGTCGTACTTACACGAAGTAAGAACTCCCCTGAAACAACTGTTGTCTCCATACAATAAGTACGAAATTTGCTTGATTCATAAAACTTCGTATGTCAAATGAATGTAGTCACGTTTGGTGACGCCATTTCAGGGATAAAGACTTCAACGAAATATATATTGTTGTAGGTACTAAATGGGAAGTTACTTTTTAAGGGTATTTCCTTTCTGGATGAGGTAATTTTTGCGATTTTAGAATTTACGATATGAGTGCGTCGGTGGCGCGTTGCGGAGAGCTATGGTGACTCAATCTTGAGGTCCAGGACGACATGCCATGTAACAATGAGTTTTTCTAACTTATGCACGTAATACCGACTGCTCACAAACTATGAAGGAAAACTTCGTGAGGAAACCTGCATACGCTGAAGACGAAATTTCGATGCGTATGTGAAGTCTACCAGTCGGCATTGGGCACGCGGGGGCACTAACGCCTATATAGGTACACCCTCCCTGAGGGTAGGCCTGTGCCCTGCAGTGGGATATAAATATAGGGTCCTTCTTAAACCGCTGATGGTTTTATTAAGGAGATGATCAGATCACCAAACTGAAAAACTTTCTCTACGGGATCAATGTCGAAACCGCAATAAAAAATCAGCTGGTCCATACTCAACCCAAATGTAAAAGACAGCTGATTTTCTTTTCGCGGTATCGATGTTGGTCCCATAGAATATAGTACTCAGTTTGATGGTCTGAGCATACCCTTAAAACAGTGTGCATATTATAAGTTTGAACCTTCATAGTATGCTGCAACTTTTAAGAGAAATTTATTCCGAATGCGTAAATGCGCGCTGCATACAAACGAAGTCTGGTGATATTTTCAATACTAACCAATTAAACTCAATGAAATTTTGCAGAAACAATTTAGAAATAAATCTCTATGCTTGTATCGTGTCAGATTTTCGTTAAAATTTACAGTTTCAATGCTAGGATTAATTTAAGATTTGTATGG
The DNA here is from genome assembly GCA_963924505.1 of Agonopterix alstromeriana. Classification (NCBI taxonomy): domain Eukaryota; kingdom Metazoa; phylum Arthropoda; class Insecta; order Lepidoptera; family Depressariidae; genus Agonopterix; species Agonopterix alstromeriana. The sequence continues at coordinate 2,244,382 of OZ004684.1, forward strand.
AAATCTTTGAGGCACTATAACTTTAAAACTGTACATTTTATGGAAAATGTGGCACGATACAAGCATAGAGATTTGTTTCTAGATTGCTTCTGCAAAATTTCATTGAGTTTAATTGGTTAGTATTGTAAATATCATCAGACTTCGTTTGTATGGAGCGCGCCAACAGTAATATACCCTTAAGGGGATGTTTTAACACAAAAGATCTCACTGGTTCGAAGTGTTGCCGGCTTGCCAGCCCCCACAACAATAAGGAGATGATCAGACCATCAAACTGAACAACTTTCTCTACGGAACCAAAACGCGAAAAATCTGCTGTTCAATACAATCTTACTCGACCCAAAATGTATGAGACAGCTAATTTTTTTGGCGATTTCGAAGATGGTCCCATAGAGAGAATTGTTCAGTTTTATAGTCTCAGCATGGCTAAAAGTATAGTCTGCATATTAAGATTGAGCCTATATATTATAGGCTGATGATGATGATGACATAGCATATATAAACACAACCTCGTATAACAAACAATACCATGCCAGGGACGGTAAATGAAAAATGATTACGATGATTGACGATGACAAAGTCACATGACAATCATCTGAAACTAGTGTATACTGTTTTATACTCTATAGTTATGTACTTAAGGTCAAGTTTGCTATCAAAGCTGTTGATTATGGTAATGAGTAGTGTATATTGTCTTTCTGTTATTATAGGTAGGTACAGTCGCTATCTCTACCGTAGCATACAAGGTGTTTAAATATTTCTGAGCAGTGCTAATTTCCAATAAATGCTTTACAATAAATGTTACCAATTATGTCCAAACATGTATTTTGTCATAAATATCTGAACAGTTACTCTTTAATAACTTCTAGCATAGTATAAGAATATGCTCACGACTATATTCCCCGAGGGGGTAGTCAGAGATATTCTGAAACCTCCGAACATCCACGTTTCACCAGTAATACCGAAACTCTGTCCAGTGAGACAGGGAGTGAACCCGTCGCCACTTGTAATGGACAGTGGGTACAATACATGCCTCCAAATTGAAACATGCAGGTTTCCTCACGATGTTTTCCTTCACCGAAAAACCAGTGGTGTTACAAATCGTACATAAGTTCCGAAAAACTCATTGGTACGAGTCGGCCTGGACAGGGATTGGACTATCGCCTCCTTCACGGCACACAAGGTTACTCGCCACTGCGGAGCACCACGACTATTAATAAACACAGTAGATAATCAAGATTAATTAACTAGGAGGATTTACTAATAAGTAAATCAAGAATCTAGTTATCAAGTAACAAGAATCCATCGCCAACAAGACAAGAATATAAACCGATATAGTATAATAGAAGCATACAATATAGCAGCTCAACGAGACGGAAAGACGATGCCCGCCGAGTGAAAGCAGCTAGCTATAGAATGCATTCTTCCGCAATGCAACTTTACTATACTATACCTACTTGGAGTCTAGTTAGCGATCGACTGCTCGTACATTAATAAATAAATATCTTGGACATTGTCACACAAATTATCTAGTCACATTTAAAGTACCAGAATCTAGCCTGGATTTGTGTTACGATGACTAGACAACGATATAGAACACATAAATAGATACAAACGTCCATGACTCGGGTACAAATATTAATATTCATCATACAAATATTTGTCCCTTACGGGATTCGAACCCGCGACCCTCGGCACAGCAGGCAGGTTCACTACAGACTGTGCTAACAGGCCTACTAACATTCTATTTGAGAAGAACAAGTCAATCAATCGGTCTTCAATTAAGATGTAAGGAAAAAATATCGTTAACCTTTAAACCACATACTCTACCTACTCATCAAAATGAACAACTTTTACTATGGGAGCAAACCGATCGGAACAAACAAAAATCTGCTGTTCCATTCTTAACTGCAATGCCTACTCGACTCAAATGGATGCAACACCAGATTTTTTTGCTCCGATCGATTTGCTCCCATAGTAAAAGTTGTTCAGTTTGATGGGTAGACTATTAGTTTAAAAGATAAGGTAAGGAAACATTTTTAAAGGGTCTATTATAATGTGTTGTGACAGTAATGCTTGGTCATCGGTATGCTCAGGCTTAGGATAAATTCCACCTAAGTAGCATAAATCTACAATAGCATATGCTCACGACTATATTCCCCGAGGGGGTAGTCAGAGATATTCTGAAACCTCAGAACATCCACGTTTCACCGGTAGTACCGAAACTCTGTCCAGTGTGACGGGGGGTGAGCCCGTCGCCACTTATAATGGACAGTGGGTACAATACATGCCTCGAAATTGAAGCATGCAGGTTTCCTCACGATGTTTTTCTTCACCGAAAAGCCAGTGGTGTTACAAATCGTACATAAATTCCGAAAAACTCATTGGTACGAGTCGGCCTGGACGAGGATCGAACCATCGCCTCCTGCACGGCAGGCAAGGTTACTCGCCACTGGACCACCATGGTTTTTTTTAAATCTACAATAATAAGTTCCCAATCTGTATTTTCTTCTGTTTTAAGTTTTTATCATGAATAAATTGTATTATTATGTATCTCTGTAAAGGTTTTACTTATGGGCCGTAGCCCGGACCTTTGAAAGGCTTGCGTGGGGACACAGATCCAACACATAGAGGCCCCTTTGAGACACTTTTATCTAAATGTGAGGGGATGTACCAAGCGTGGTCTAAATCTGAATACATTATGTAAATGCCAGAAGACAAACCAAGTTCGGTGCAGAGACTATTGCAGAAAGGACAGAAAATTACTCGGGTTATGGGGGTGAACTGGGTGGACCGGGAAATCTGGATTATTGCGGAGAGACTCGGGACGCCTGCCGTAACAAATGTCTCTGGTTTGTCGAAAATGGTAGACGGTGACTCGCCAACTCATTTAATGGGCCCCCCAAAAAGGCCGCTCGCAAGGAGCGACAAGGCGGCAACATGTACTGAGCGGCTAAGGTAGTAGAGAGGTGAGTCTGCGGGTGCCGGTTCCCGGTGCTAAGCGCACCAGTCAGCAGGTCCCGGCGTTATGACATTTTACACTTCCAACCTGGAGCATAGGTTCCGCTCTTGCAACTCCACTCCTGGCCAGCCGGTTAAGGCAAGACAGGAGGTAAGGGCCAAATCATTCCGGGCCCTCTGTAGAATCGGGTCCGTGGTGTCGCCACTCACTAACAGCTCGCCACAATCTGCCCTGCGGGCTTATTATTATTATATCTCTTACGGTATTTCATGGGCCGTAGCCCGGACCTTTGGAAGGCTTATTATTATTATTATTAGTAATATACCTTATTATGCGATACAGAAAGTCTTATTTCCCGATCACTAATGATCTTTAAAGGCTAAGATAATGATTCTAATAATTAATCAATCAAAAACAACAAGTTAACAAAAAATCTTACCTCAAAATTTGACATTGAGGAAATCCCAAATCCAAAACAAAAAACAATCACAACAGCCTTGACTTTTTTTAAATTCAAATAAAGAACACAGACCAACAATACATGAACGAGATTTTTTTTTGGTAATTTACAATTCTTCACGCGCAATTTGTACTGGCAGTCGACTTTTTTTAATGGCAATTATAATTTGTGAACGAAAAAGTTACGCGGATGTAATTATTTGTTCCGTATTTAAAGTCCCATAAATCAAGGCATTATCAAACCTAACACGATCCAAATAAGATGCCTAGTAGAGGACTTGTTAAATTAACTTAAGCCTCGTTTTCAACGAGCGATCACGTTGTCAGTGGAAGCGATACTGACTGGACGATACCGTTTACTCGATTCTCAATTATCATTGTATTGTTTCGTTTTTAGGGTTCCGTAGTAAAACAAACCCCTTATACTTTCGTATGCCCCGGCTCAATTACTCATTCATTTCTGAACCTAAAATCGAAAATTGGTATGAAGATAGATAAATAGTAACCCAAAAACAGAACCATAGTAGTTATTGAAGATGAAAAATATTGTTTTCGATGGATTAAAAGTTAATGATACTTTTCCTTGCACCCTGTATAGGATCATTCCCTATGCTGAATTTTTTAAGGGGATGATCAGACTGTCAAACTGAACAACTTTCACTACGGCACCAACATCAAAATCGCTACAAAATCTGTTGTTCCATACAATATTGCAAACCTACTCGAGCCAAATGTATGTACAGCTGTTTTTTTTGTGCGATTACGATGTTGGTCCCATAAAGAACGTTGATCAGTTCTATGGTCTGATCATCCCCTTACAAAAGTGTCAGCCTTTGACTAATTATTATAAGGACTAGCCTTGCGGTAGCATTTCCCCTCTGCCACGGTATAAGCACAATTGATCTTGTGCATTTACATTCAATTTTACACCTTATCACTAAACGAGACAGCCTATAATTGCGAAATAATAACTTCGAACTTAGAACGTTTGGGGTTCACACGAGACTACTTTTCATGATTTTTAACATTCAAAATTAGAATCTAAAGTTATGGGGAATAAAATCCAAAGTTGCGGATTTCATGTTACCTCGCCCCCCGCAAAAAGTGGCAGAAATGTTTGTTAGTAGAATCACACGCGTAACCAGTCCACATATAAATAGTCAAAGGTGTCAGCATATTAAGAAGGACCCTCTTTGCGTTCAAAGTCAACCAGATAAGCCTCCTCTCAATTTTGCCATCCTTCTCGGTCCTGTGTAGTGCAGATGTTTGTATGTTTGCTTGTATGTTTTGTTCGGCTATGTAGCCAAAGTCTTTCCCATAATTATTCTTGAAAGAATTATTAAAATCGGTTAAGTTTTGGAGGACGTAACAAAGAATACGAAATGCTGATTTAGTCCATTTTATGTAGATAAAATCAGTCCTATGGCACTTTTTTTTTTTTTTTTTTTGAATGACATATACAGTTTGCTCAGGGAGCATTTACTGCTTTTTACAGCGGGCTTTTGGGTGGCCTTACCAGTGACGGCGAAGCGCCCTGGTAGGTCACCGAACCAGTGATTTAAGCAGCCTGCCCAAGGGGCACCCCAGGGGGGTACGGACCTCGGCAATGGGCGTTGCTGGGATTACGCGACGGGTTGGGAAGCGGGGATCGGTGAGAGTCCTATGGCACTCTAGTCGGCGGGGTGTATGGGAGGGGCGAAATACGTATACAGTCGGAAAAATTACCTATTCTCCAAATTTCTTCGAGAGCCCGCCTATCCTCTCAAGAGGACATAACAGTTAGCGCGTTCCATACAAACGAAGTTTCATAATTTGGATTTTAACCAATTAAAGTCAATGATTTTTTTAAACAAGAACTAGAAAATCTGTGCATTCTAACCAACCGATTGCTATTCCCGAATAACTATTCTAATATACAACGTGTTAACGAATAAGCGCAAAACCTCATACACCCCAACTGATTTATAACAAAACAATTAGGTTGAAACAATAATTTCAATATTTTGGTAGTTAAAATTTAAAGTTATTCGCATTTTAAGTTTTCATGCAAACATAATTGGATATCATTTCAGCAATGAATGAAAGCGCTAGCGTGCTCGTGGATACATTTTAAGAATCTTGTTTTATAGTCGGGGAAATCTACGGATTTTTGTATGGAGTAGGTTGCATTAATTGCACTTTTGGTGAAAATTTGGAATATAGTAGATACATACCTGAAAAACATAAATTCTCAATAATCCCCGATTTTTTATGTTGTATTATTGAATAATTAAGACATTTACAAAACATTAAATTTAGGTATGAACAAAAAATGGAAAACTGGTGATTTTGTACAGGATGGCTTGGTTCAATACGTTTTACTTATGACAATAATAATCCCCGGTTAATATCGTTAATTTGGGTAGATATTTAATATTTTGTAAGTCTTCAAAAATTATAACCTCAAAACTAAATTATTTACTGTTTGTTTTTACACATTAAATTTGCCTTTTGATAATTAATTGTCTCTATTGCTGGTATGCTGGTCGAAATATTTTTAGAAATAAGCTTGCCATTTGTACATTAATATCGATTTTAAGGTATTTCTCAGGTTCCTGAGCCTATATAAACACGAAATCTCGACAAAAGTGTTATAAACTAACAGTAATATTATTTCAAACACAATTTACTAAAGTGTCTTTAATGCAATCTCAAACCTTATTTTTCCTAGACTATTAGTAGTAAGTAGGGTGAGTGTGCCCGTGCGGTGGGTTGACATCGAGTTCAGTAAATTTAAAATTTTACAATCCAATTATTTAATGTTTTGAAAAAAATTACGTATGTTGAAAACATGATAATTTGATTCTGCTCTCGATTCTAAACAAACTACTTTCTAGTTTTGCGTTAATTCATTAACACGTTGTATATGTATATATTTTTTTTAATTCTTAGTTTTTTTTAGTTGGGGCTTTTCATCCTAAGGTTATGCCAGCCCCATCATGCCTTAACCTTGAGACTACACAACAATACAATGAAAACCTAACACTTCCTAACGAATATACAACACTAGTACTATAAATAAAAAGGTACACCATTTTAGCTTCTACCCACGTAGGGGCGGCTAAAATGGTGACAATATTTGTTGATAAAAGAAAAACACACTTAGAATTTTTAGAACAAATAAATTTGTTTGAAGTCGTATTAAAATTATGACAGAGTAAAATGTTTCGTTTCTTATCGTACATTAGATATATTTGTATATTTAATTAATTTAAAAGTCATTTCAAAACAATACGGGGTAATATTTGAAGGGATCGTCGGTCTAAACAACCTTTACATGGAGCCAAATTCGAAATATCTAAAAAAAAAACTGTCGTTTCATACATTTTTAGTCGGGTACCTAGGTCCTGCTGCTGTTTTGTAGGGCACAGCAGATTTTTATCCGCGACTCCGAAATTTGGCTGCATAGTTAATTTGATCAGTTTGATGGTTAAGACGCTCCCCATAGGTAATCGCAGTGCCGGGCCATATTTTGCTAGTTTTTTAGAAGATATCTTTTCGTTATTTGAAAGACATACAAATTAATGAAAAATATAGCATCGATCTTCAACATCTTGGCTTTACTTATAATGAAATACTCGTATATTTCTTATTTTTCTATAAAATATATATGAAACCTGTGTTCAAAGGAATGCCTAAATACTGGAAAAAATCTGTATTATGTGCATCTACTTTATAAGTTGAAGTCACTTTTACTAGACAGACCATTTTGTAGACAATATTAAGATCTAAGAATGATATGGTAAATTTTTTAAGACCTATATTTCATGAGTTAATTCGATAAATTCAAAATCTGGTGCGAATTCGTATGATTTTCGAATTTGGTTTCCTTGGATTAGAAGGCACCACAGTGACATAATGAAGGACAAACCAGTCAAAAATATACCTACTAAAATGATGTAGTTTAGTAGAGGAAAGGGTCAAGGAAAGGGTCACGGCTGTGAAAGGGTCAAGGTCGTTCGGTCGGGGATGCCTCTTAAGAGAAGTTTATTCCGAATGCGTAAATGCGCGCTGCATACAAACGTAGTCTGGTGATATTTTCAATACTAACCAATTAAACTCAATGAAATTTTGCAGAAACAATCTGGGAACAAATTTCTATGCTTGTATCGTGTCCGATTTTCGTTAAAATATATAGTTTTGATGCTAGGATCAATTTAAGATTTGTATGGAAATCTTTGAGGCACTGTAACTTTCAAACAATACATTTTAACGAAAATCTGACTTCATACAAGCATAGATATTTGTTTCAAGATTGTTTCAGCAAAATGTCATTGACTTTAATTGGTTAGTATTGAAAATATCACCATAGTACGTTTGTATGGAGCACGCTCCGAATTATATTCTCTTAAAGCCCTCCTTACGTACATGGCATTATTAACTACTTCTGCTCTTTTCATACAGAGTTCTTCTTAATACTGCTGACGGTTTTAAAGGGGATGATCAGACCATTAAACTGAACTAGGTATTTTCCCTATTTTGAAATCCGCTGCCACTTACATTTGGGTCGAGTAGGTACCTTCGCAATTTTAAATGGACCAGCAGATTTTTTTTTCCTGATTTCGACTTTGGCCCCATAGAGAAAATTGTTTAGTGTGATGGTCTGATCAATTCCCTTAAGAGGATATAATTCTGAGCGCGCTCCATACAAACGTACTATGGTGATATTTTCAATACTAACCAATTAAACTCAATGAAATTTTTCAGAATCAATCTAAAAACAAAGTTCTATGCTTGTATAGAGTCAGATTTTCGTTAAAATGTAAAGTTTTAAAGTTACAGTGCCTCAAAGAATTCCATACAAATCTTTAATTAATCCTAGCATTGAAACTGTATATTTTATAGAAAATCTGACTCCATACAAGCATATATATTTGTTTCAAGATTGTTTCAGCAAAATTGCATTGACTTTAATTGGTTAGTATTGAAAATATCACCATAGTACGTTTGTATGGAGCGCGCTCCGAATTATTTCCCTTAAAAATCCGTTAGCATAAATTAAGTAAGACCCTGTATTATGAACAACTTTATGGTTGTTTCAGGTCGTTTAGATTTTTATTAGATCGAATTCTTTGTTTAGTGCGAGTTTCGACCTATCTACAAGGTGTTACAAAAATACAAATAAACATTTAATGGGGTGACTTAGACAATCAAACTGAACAACTTTCACTACCAATATCGAAATCGCGAAAAAAAACGGATGTTCCATACTAAACTATCATTTGTGCTGTACACATTATAGTCTAGGAAAAATAAGGTTTGAGATTGCATTAAAGACACTTTAGTAAATTGTGTTTGAAATCATATTACTGTTAGTTTATAACATTTTTGTCTAGATTTCGTGGTTTTATTGGCTCAGGAACCTGAGAAATACCTTAAAATCGATATAAATGTACAAAGGGCAAGCTTATTTCGAATGATATTTCTTCCAGCATACTAGCAAAAAAGACAGTTAATTATCACAAGGCACAAATTTAATGTGTACAAACAAACAGTAAATAATTTAGTTTTGAGGTTATAATTTTTGAAGACTTACAAAATATTAAATATCTACTCAAATTTACGATATTAACCGGGGATTATTATTGGTATAAGTAAAATGTATTGAATGAAGCCATACTGCACAAAATCACCAGTTTTCCATTTTTGGTTCATACCTAAATTTAATGTTTTGTAAATGTCTTAATTATTCAATAATACACAATAAAAAACCGGGGATTATTAAGAATTTATGTTTTCAGGTATTTATCTACTATATTCCAAATTATCACCAAAAGTGCAATTAATGCAACATTCTCCATACAAAAATCCGTAGATTTCCCCGACCATTATGTCTGCCTCACACTTTAGAACTGTCTCTGTTGCGGGTCTGCTGGAAGAAATTTCTTTAGAGATAAGCTCGCCCTTTGTACATGTCTACTTTAATTGCATTTTTTGTAATGTTATGTGTACAATAAAGTGTTAAATAAATAAATAAATAAAATAAACTACAAATCTACTCGAGCTAAATGTATAGGACATCCGATTTTTGTTTCGCGATTTCGAATGTTAATTTTTACTTTTGTAACACCTTGTATAATAACCGGTTTACTCAATTTCCCACTTGATTATCAATAGTTGATCCATATTGACAGGTTAAAGCAATCAGGCTCTCGCCTTCGATATAGATTTATGATAGCAACACATAATTATGTCACAACATGTTAGTGGCAATAAATTGCGAATGTTTGAAGGTTCCATCTAAGTATAACACATCCGTTATTAGTCATGAGACCATTTTGATAATTATAATAATAATTACCCGCAGGGCAGCTTGTGGCGTGTTGTTGGTGGGTCTCGACACCACAGACCCGATTCTCCAGAGGGCTCGGATTGATTTGGCCCTCACCTCCTGTCTTGCCTTAACCGGCCGGCCAGGAGTGGAGTTGCAAGAGCGGAACCTATGCTCCAGGCTGCAAGTATAAAATGTCATAACACCGGGACCTGCTGACTGGTGCGCTTAGCACCGGGAACCAGCGCCCGAAGACTCACCTCTCTACAAGCTTTGCCGCTCTGTAGATGTTGCCGCCCTGTCGCTCCTTGCGAGCGGCCTTTTTGACACCGTCTGCCATTTTTGACAAACCGAAGACCATTTGTTACGGCAGGCGTCCCGAGTCTATCCGCCATAACCCAGATTTCCTGGTCCTCCCAGTTCACCCCCATATCCCGAGCAATTTTCTGCCCTTTCTGCAATAGTCTCGGATTCAAACGTATGGGACAGCTGATTTTTTTTTGTTCTGACAGGTTTGCTCCCATAGTAAAAGTTGTTGAGTTTGATGGGTAGAATGTAGTATGGGTAGTAATGGGTAGTATGTGGTTTAAAGGTTAATGATACTTTTCCTTACACCTGTAGACTAATGATGACGATGATGAGCGTAATTATAGTAACGCCTTATGTTATCGATCGAAATTGATACAAACAGCATAAACGTTCTAATTACATAAAGTGCATTAATTATCCAATCTATTATTATCATATCTCGTGTACATTTTACTTATGGTCATACCATCTAAAAACTGCCGTCTTTAAAACTCAAATCATCCTACTTTAAATCCTAATTCTTTCTTAATAAGGACTGTGCAGAATTGCTTTAATGGTAAATAAAAGTTGGTTAATTCATACATGCATATCGAAATGCATGCATCTAAGTAATATGTTGATCAGATTATATTAATAGGTTCGAACTTGAATTTATAGGACTAGTTATTGGTCATAAATGGAATAGAAGTTGATCTAGATTTCACTTTGTCATTATACCTACAGGGACACATCGAGAGAGTTTTCCGAAAATGTCTAAAGGTGAGAATAATAATGGAAGATATAAAAGATAAGGTAAACAAAAACCATAGATAATTTCCTTCAGCTCAGGAGTGCGATTTTTGAAACTTATTCTTTGAACTCAGCAGTTGAAAATGTCAATATTATTATGGAGATATGCATCTTTCTGCTGCTGATTTGACTTTCAAAAATGATAATTCAAGAGTGCGATTTTTGAAAGTCAAATCAGCAGTAGATGATGTCGACGAGTATGTTTATATGGGCCAAGTAGTCTCCTTCGAGAACAGGCAGGACAAAGAAGTCGCCTGACGTGTAAGCAACGCCTGGAAGAGCTAATGGTCCATGAAGGAGCTGATGAAGGCTGAAAATATATTTTCTTCACGGATTTCAAAATCATACCTAATACTCGTATATTGCAAATGAATATACAACGTGTTAATGAATTAAAGCAAAACTAGAAAGTAGTTTGTTTAGAATCGAGAGCAGAATCGAATTATCATGGTTTCAACATAGGTAATTTTTTTCATAATATTAAATAATTTGAATGTAAAATTAAAAATTTACTGAACACGATCTCAACCCACCGCTCGGGCACTCTCACCCTACTTACTACCAATACAAGATTCTTAAAATGTATCCATGAGCACGTTAGCGCTTTCATTCATTGCTGAAATGATAACAAATCGTTTTTGCCTGAAAACTTAAAATGCGAATAACTTTAAATTTTAACTATCAAAATAATGAAATTATTGTTTCAATCTAATTATTTTGTTATAAACCAGTTGGGGTGTATGAGGTTTTGCGCTTATTCATGAACACGTTGTATAAGAATGTCACATTTTGAATCAATAGCTGTGAAACAACCATTCAATTGATTTTTTATGCCTTATTAGATAATTAAAGACCACAATTATCTCCTACTCGTTTCTATCTTTAAGACTAGAAAAAAAATCCAAACGATTCAGTGAATTTCTTTGAATAGACGGTAATTACCCTGAGTCTGAACTATCAAGGACAAAATGTGCGATCTATCATACTTATCTCATACCTGAAGTTTGCTCAATCACATATCTTGAAACCTTAAACGATTACAATTTTAAATCGATCATAATGACATACAATTCTAAATGCACACTTGTAGGGAAAACATGAGTTTTTATGTAACTAATAGCTGTTGCCCGCGACTCCGTCCATCTGCGTAGACCTTAAAAAAGTATCCTATGTGTTAATCCAGATCATATTCTATCTGTGTGCCAAATTTCATTAAAATCCATTCAGTAGTTTTTACGTGAAAGAGTAACAAACATCCATCCATACTTACAAACTTTCGTGTTTATAATATTAGTATGATAGGATGCAAGGGTGTAAGGAAAAGTATTATTAACCTTTAAACCACATAATCTAATCATCAAACTGAACAACTTTTACTATGGGAGCACACTTGTCAGAACAAAAAAAATACCAGCTGCCCCATACTAAAATATCTACGCGATTCAAACGTATGGGACAGCAGATTTTTTTTTGTTCTGACAGGTTTGCTCCCATAGTAAAAGTTGTTCATTATTATGGGTAGAGTAGGTATGTGGTTTAAGGGAATATAATTCGGAGCGCGCTCCATACAAACGTACTATGGTGATAATTATTTTCAATACTAACCAATTCAACTCAATGAAATTTTTCAGAATCAATCTAAAAACAAATTTCTATGCTTCTATAGAGTCAGATTTTCGTTAAAATGTATAGTTTTAAAGTTACAGTGCCTCAAAGATTTCCATACAAATCTTAAATTAATCCTAGCATTGAAACTGAATATTTTAACGAAAATCTGACTCCATACAAGCATAGATATTTGTATCAAGATTGTTTCAGCAAAATTTCATTGAGTTTAATTGGTTAGTATTGAAAATATCACCTTAGTACGTTTGTTTGGAGCACGCTCCGAATTATATCCTCTTAAAGGTTAATGATACTTTTCCTGACACCCTGTATAGATCTAAATAACGAGCTGCATGGGCCCTGCAAGCGTGGCAGAGTTTTTTTTTGACACAAAAACTCACCAAAGTTTCATCAAAATCGGGCAAACGGTTTACGAACGTATACAGGGTCCTTCTTAATATGCTGACACTTTTTTCAGTTGATATTTTTTTCGCAATTTTGATTTGGGTCCCATAAAGAAATTTGTTTAGCTTGATGGTCTGATCATCCCCTTAAAAAAGCGTCAGCATATTAAGAAGGGCCCTGTATATCTAAATTTGTGATACTGATTTTACCTAGAGCTATAATAGACAATCTATTATAACACCAATAGATTGCCAAGCGTCTAAAGAATTCTTTGATCTTGTTCCTAGGTACAGTAGATCAGGTACCTCATTATTGATGGAAAAAAATGCAATAATGAGAATTGTTGTCGCCTTGACACTTAGAGAACATTGTCAGCACAGAGCAAATACTTTGAATTTATAAGTAATTTTATTTTTCTAGCATCATCTTGCAACTTTACTGTTGCAGCATCGAACGTGTTTTATGTCTAATGACACAGAATAAATACTAGTACATCTACAGAAGAATCACTTCGAAAATAGATTTAAATTAATAGCGACTCTGCACGCCACTATGGTGCAAAGTTATTCGCACCCGTCCTATTGTACAATTCGCGAATACCTACCAAACGTCACAAAGGTGCGCGTGCAAACAAAAATGAACCGAGTCATTAGGCATGAAAGCTTCCTTTACATAGTCTCCTTCTTTCAATCTTTCACGTGACATCGCTAGGGTTTTCAAGTCTCGCATTGACTACTCACAATATGGCGGTCACAAATCGCTCATCCGGCAGAGTAACCGCACAATTGCAGTTTTATTTTCCAAAATTGAGTTATTAATTAATGTCAAAATAATTAGGTGTATCGTTATCTGAAGGAATAAACTCACGACTGTATTGCTAGTAGTTTTCGCTAGATGGCAGTGTTATTGTTTCGTTGACGAAAAATTGGGCCCTCTCTTGGAGGGTGGACCTTTAAACCCTTCTCCTGTAAATTTTGCAATAATGTAATTGTGCTGTTTTTCCACACGCAGATTGTAGGTGTATAACTAAGTTTGTTATCATTATTTTATCGCCTTCCTAAAGTTATAAGCAATGTTCTCTTAGATTGTTTAAAAATACATGTCAGGAGCAAAAAGTAATATCAAAGACGGCGAGAAGACCCAAGATGTTTTTAAATGTAGATGCGTTGCCCGCGCTCCAAAATGGCAATAAAAAGCAAGGTAATTGCCCAGCTTTCGCATAGTCACGCGCCGTCTAGTGTACGGGCTACACGTCACTATAATGATGTTGGCGTATGACGCGTCTATCATATATTCTCCAATGCCAATTACATATTATGTAGAACGTCATTGGAGAAGACTGTTCACTACACGCTACCATCCTGATTCCTGATATACTTACCTACTTCTTTCCAGTGTCCGGTACACTTCATACAAACAGGCTCTCACTTACATGAATAAAACAGAAACAGAATGAAACAGAGGCGGACTAAGTAACTCGGAGGCCCGGAGCGGAAAAACTAAAAGAAGCCCCCAAAAACTTGACTTTGACGGCCGTCTTTTTGTCCTACGAGTATGATGGTCTATTTCTGACTTTCTTTGTACGGGGCGTCCAACTCCAAACTGCCTCTTATGGGTCTTTGTTTTGGATTTGAAAAGGACTTTCCATCTGGAGATTTGGAGGCCCCCTAGGATCGGGGGCCCGGGGCTGTTCTGTAAATACAGCCCTATAAAGCTAGGACGGAAGGACGGATAGCGTAGGCTTATGAATAGGGCATTGGCTGCCTTTGGGTATGGAAAAAACTAAATAACGATATCAATAGTTGTATTTTAAAGCTATTTCTTGTAAAGAGATTATAATTGTTGTGCAGTGAGCATCAGAGAACCCCTTTGCGCTTTGTAATCTTTATTGACCCCGAGTCTTTATAGACTTAACTAAAGATTAAAGTCAGGTTTCTCTGAAGCTGAAATAATCAATGTTTTAAATACGTAGGTACAAAACCAACATAAGCTGGCCGCGCGACGTTAGACGTTACTCGACCTTAGCGCGGGCAGCTTATTTTGGTTTTGTTTTGCTTGATGTGTCGCCGGGTGTACACAAAATAACATTTCTATAAATGATGGTTATTTCCTTGGTATTCTGTGGATTTTGTTGTATAATTCACCTTGTAAAAATCTGGTAACAGTTATTACAACCATCTGTTTAGGCGATTATTAAAAAAAACAACTATTTTACGCAAACGATGTTCCGCTCTGCTCCATTGCAACGACGACGGTTATAATTGTTGCCGGCACATCGTTATTTCTAACGTTAACGTTATTTTCTGTGTTGTCTGTGGCGTTTAATGTGCTCTGCGCCATTGCTGTGATGATTGATTGGGTGATTGGTTGAATTTGCGTACTCTGTGCCATTGCTGTGGTGATTGGTTGGATGATTGGTTGAATTAGCGTGGTCTGCGCCATTGCTGTGGTGATTGGTTGGGTGATTAGTTGAATTTGCGTGCTCTGTGCCATTGCTGTGGTGATTGGTTGGGTGATTAGTTGAATTTGCGTGTTCTGCGCCATTGCTGTGGTGATTGGTTGGGGGATTGGTTGAAGTTGCGTGCTCTGCGCCATTGCTGTGGTGATTGGTTGCATTTGGGTTACTTGGTAGTTCGGGTAGTGGACGCCTACTACTTCTTCGTAGCTCGGTGGCGCAAACGCTTCTGTAATATTGAGAAACAGTTCATATTAGGAAAAAGGAACCTTCTGTTCCAATCGTAAAAAAACCGAAAAATATAGTTCTAGCTTAGAAAGTTCCACTCCATTTCTTTCTATGGGTGTCTTCCTGTGGGTGGGAGGCGACTAAGGAAACAGGTGCCTCAAGCAAAGTTTATGTAGACGTAAGGCTAGCTAGCCACTTATCACCACTTAACACATAATTCCATCCTGAAACCTTCAATTTGCTAAAGTTAAGAATTTGCTACATCCATCTGTAGTTGTAGCAAAGTTTCTGACCGCGAGAAAGAGATTATGGTCTCTACCAAGACTTGGGGCGATCACACTTTTGTTCAATATATTCTGGATATGTACGTAAATTCCTCACGTATATTCATTTATACGTAAATTCATCGTTATTTAGTTTTTACCAAGTACTATCCAAGATCAACTGCTTAACGTGTCTCCGAAGCTTGGAGAAATATCACTAAAACAGCAGCCGATCTAAAGATTGACCTGACGAGACGTTGCTTAACTTCGGACACTCCCCCCTCCCACCAATTTCGACCTCAACCCCTTATGGAAGACGGGTGGAAGACGACAGTAGGCAATGGTGTGGTCCTCATTCACTCGCACCTCTTCTTGTCAGTGCGAGTGAGCCTTAAGTGCGAGCCCATTTGTATGCAGTGAAAAGAAAGTGTCGGGTGTGTTTCGGTTATCGTTTCCAATATCGAAATCTCGCATCGTCGAAGAACACTAAATGATCTTACCATAATTGGGGGGTGGGGGCCAGTTTACAGAACCGACGTCTACAGTTGGCTCTGTTTGTGACACGGTGTTTATATTTAGTTCTGTTTGTGACATGGACAGGCGTGCACTGGATTCCCTGTTTATAGTTGGCTCTGTTTGTGACAGGGATGTGCGTGCACTGGACGCCCTGTTCACGGCGCAAGCCAGACAGAAGCGGCGGCGCGGCGCGCATCGGGCGCGGTTATGCACAAAAGAAGTCTCTGAATATCTGTCTGCGCGCTGCGTTGCTTCTACTGGCGCGCCCGATACGCGCTGCACTGCTTCTGTCTGGCTTGCGCCTATAGCTGGTTCTGTTCGTGAGAGGGATGTGCGTGCACTTGACGCCCTGTAAAATTGTCTTTGCTGCACGTTCCGCATTACACGCGCAATACGTATCTTTAGACCTGGAAAAGAGAAACAGCAATTTGAATCTTAACCAGTTTGAAGTTAGTCACAGTTTTCCTTATCGACAACTGTATCAACATGTATATATATCCCAAGATACCACTGTAACTACACTATTTATTTGCATTTCGGCAACGTAGGTCTTTTTCTATGCTCGTCATTTTGGAATGTCGGTTTCCTCTCAATACATTTTCTGAGTAGGTCAAGCGTTAGAAAAAGCGTTAGAAGTCAGTTAAGTTATCGCAATTTTTTTTCATGCCACTATTTAGGCAATGAATGATACATAATATTCTAGTGAAAAGGTCATCGGTCAAAACTATCACAACCCCCTAGCAGATGATAAATGCTAAATGTAAAAAATTTACCGTTCCCAGGCGGGCTATGAGTAGGCTACACGCACACAAGGATCTGAAGAACAGGAAACTGATAATTTTGGCTACTTACCTTACAAATCTCGTAAACATGTTAAAATCATGCAAAGAAATAATACGTAGAGCACAATGATAAAATTATTTTAAGTTCCAATAAACAACTCTTTGGCAACCTATAGCTGAAAATTTTATTAGATTGTCATTTGTTTTAAGGATTTAGCAGTGATTTGAAAAGTGCGTGTCGTGAGGCAAGGTGAATTTAGCAAGGAAAAATGTTTTTTCCGCAATATATTATGATTTTCGTTGTGGCTCTAATCGATTCCATCAAATGCGACGATGCATAAAATGGAATGGAAAATGGCTGGAAAATATTTAAATTATTCCCAACCTTCGGATTACTTTGATCCACTTTTTATTTTGCAAAAACTTTCAGTGTCACCCACATACTTACCAAGGAACTGGGCACTAATTGCGTTAAATTAAACCTTCCATGTTCAATCTCTATTCAATTTCAGATGTAATCGCATTGTATTAGTTAATTTCTATTAACTGTTATGAAATCCACTACCACTGAGACTAACAGTCGTGAAGAATATAATCACACTTACATAGTTTTGTCCAAAACGAGAGACAACAACACACACAATGATATAATACCATCAATAAAAAAGGAAATGTTGCAAAAACGATTGCTTTAACAGCGTCTTCGTTCATTATGAAAAACTGAACATTAAAAATAATTCAAACACAAAATTATTATTTGCTAAGAATTAAAAACATCCGTTCTTTAATGTGATTGAAAAAGCTATGAAATGTTATAAACTGTAGGTACAGTACGTACATAATTATCTATAGGATTATATTCAAATAGTTTATCTTTGATCAATTTTATTATTGACTGTATCATTACCCGATTTGACCGGGACAGTCCCGGTTTTCGGGCCTCTGTCTCACCCGGTGTAAGCGAGGAAAGCTTCGGTTTTAGGTTAATATAAGCACAGAGACTCCGATAGCCTAAAAGCTTAGACCATATAACTAAGGAAGAGTTACTGGTGTAATTCTAGTAACAAACTTTTATGCCACTTTAGCATTTAATCCGCCACTTTGGATTTTATTCCATTACTTTAGAGTCGAATTTTGATTGTTAAAAAACTGGTGTGAACCCCAAAACGCGACTAGTTTGAAGTTAATGTTCCGCAATTATAGGCTGTCTCGTTTAGGGATAAGGCATAACATTGTATATGCACATGATTAATTTGATCTTGTAACGTGGCAGAGGGGAAATGCTAACGCGAGGCTGGTCCCTAGTCATATGGTCTAATCGTCAATTTTGGTCCAAAAATTTAAAGTGCTGGCCAAAAAAAAAAAATTAAAATCTGTTAAAACTAGTCCGTCTAAGCATGCATTATTATGGCATTAAAGCTGTAGGGCCATTGTCCTAGGAGTATTTAAATTTGAAAAATCTGCTTATTCACACATTTTTAGAAATTCGCGCCACGTAGATGATCACGGCCACGACCCGACAAAGTAAAGTATAGAAGCTGGTCGAGCCACAAACCGACCAGTTTCCATAGTTTTCTCGGTTGGTGCGGCCACTGGTTGTCGTCGTGGTCAACTAGTGCGCGAGGTCCCTAAGGGATGTGGTCGAGTCGTGACCACGACCAGTTTAGTGCGCGAGGTCCCTAAAAATGTGTGAAAAAGCAAATTTTTCAAACTTCAGAATATCGTTGTTTTTTTGGCCAGAACTTTAAATTTTTGAACGCAAATGGCGAGGTCCCTTAATGTAATAAAACTTATAGCTAGCTAAAGCTTTCACGCCATAATAATAAATGCTTAGATGGAAAAGTTCTAACACAAGCTAGTATGAAAAAGCAGTTTTTTTTTTAGATTTCGATGTTGGCTCCATAGTGAACATTGTTCAGTTTGATGGTCTGAAATACCCCCTTAAGTATTACTAGGGTGTTTTGTTACACCATGTATTTTGATAAGGAGTTCTTTTCACTTTATCAACATAAGGGTAAAAAAAACAAATTGTCCTTAACCTAACCATTTAATGTAAATATTTTATATTTATATACATATATTTTACAACACTTTGTAGAAGGTACATCATTTTGGTACAAAAATAAGTTATATACAATTCCAAAAATAGAAAATAAATAAAATATTTTGCTACTTTGTTTTTATGAAATTAACATAATTTTTTGCCAAATAATAAGCAGTCTTACGTCCTCTTAAGACTAGTTAATATGCGGTAAAAAGAATTAGTCCTGTGCCCAGCAGTGGGACGAATGTAGGCTGATGATGATGAACACATTTATAATCGTGAAGCTGCAGCAAGGTTTCTAACTTTTCATATTTAGGGTTTGATTGGTTTAATTGATGATGATGACGATAAAAAAGAATAAGAGAAAGTTTAGAGAAGGTCCTGCCTTTAAACTAACATAAAAACGAAATAACGATGTTAAATATAGCTGTATTTAAAAAATATTAAATAAGCAATGGAACAATAGATTAATTTATGAAAGACTCCTAATTTGACAGATATGAAATAATCATTATGTAGTTCTTTCAAATGAATAAAATTAAGGGTCCATTTATCGCTAGATGTCTTTCATGTTTAAAACAAGTTAATAACAGATAAACATATTGTAGTGTTCTTTGGTATTGTGAGGATTTTGCTTTAGACAACATTGAAAAAACTTGTAAATTTCTGGCAGTTATATCAAATTATTTATTAATCACAATATGTAGTGATTTATTTATTTGATAAGGTCTTAACAATTTGTTTTCTTCATTATGAAACAGTTATCCATACCATAAAAACACAACAAAGTTTCCGAACAAGTCAATACTCATAAATGCTAAAATTGACTAGTCAAATAAAAATAACTTTCAAAAAAAGCTAAAATAACGTTATAACGATTTAATTCACGACTGGGCTACCGCAACAGATGTTCTTCTCTGCTCCGTCGTAACGGTTATAACTGTTGCTGGCACATCGTTATTTCTAACGTTAACGTTATTTTCTGTGTTGTCTGTGGCGTTTAGCGTGCTCTGCACCATGGTTGTGGTGATTGGTTGGGTGATTTGTTGAACTTGCGGGATCTGCGCCATTGCTGTGGTGATTGGTTGGGTGATTGGTTGGATTTGGGTTACTTGGTAGTTCGGGTAGTGGACGCCTACTACTTCTTCGTAGCTGGGTGGTGCCAACGCTTCTGTAATATGAGAAACATTTCTAATTAGCATAAAAAGAAACTATAGTCTGTTCATCGAGTCAATGACGCAAAGCGCTATCTCTGTCCCACATTTGCATGTAAGTGATAGGGACAAAAAATGAGAATTGAAATCGAAAGCCCTTTTTATACTGTTTACGAAACAAATAAACGAAAACGAAACGAAACGTATAAAAGAATTTCATTTCATTGCATCCTTGATTTTTAGGCAAATTTTATTTTTAAGGGGTAGGTTTTTGATTATTATACACCTAAGTATACCTTATATCATTAAGTTGAGGAGACACCAGCTGTAGATATCAGTGCGATTGATGTGACTGCATCATTATAAAAAGGTCTGGCATTTTTAAATTTTCACGTTCTGATTCGGACACGAATAATTAAAAACTAAAAATCCAGGAGATCTTTCCTAGAGAATACATTACAGAAGTCGAACTGCGGTACGCCTATTTTGCAAACGAAATCCTTCATTACGCCTACTCTATAATGACTATATCGCTCTCATAGCAAAGAGTTACGCCACTCGCCACAATCGTTTCCAATCATCATCATCATCAGCCTGTATACGTCCGACTGCAGGGCACAGACCTACCCTCAGGGAGGGAGTAATGTGCGTTAGTCCACCACGTGTGCCCTGGTAGACTACGCATACGCATTGGAATTTCTTCTTCAGCGAATGCAGGTTTACCCACGATGATTTCCTTCAAAGATTGAGACCAGTCGATAATTACGTACATAAGTTAGAAAAACTCAGTAGTACATGGCATGTCGTCGGTATGGATTCGAACCCGGTCCTGAAGATTGGGTTTCCATACCTCTCTGCAACGCGCCGTCCACGCTCCAATCTTTTTCAATGCTGACGCCAAATACTGATACAAAAATGAACTTAGCATATTTGGGGGGTGGGGGCAAATTGGCATGACTGTCGTAAGGGTTCCGCCACTCGCCACAATCGTTTCCAATGCTGATGCCAAATGAACTTACCATATTTGGGGGGTGGGGGCCATTTGGCAGGACTGACGTAAAGGGTTTCGCCACTCGCGACGATCGTTTCCAATGCTGATGCCAAATGAACTTACCATATTTGGGGGGTGGGGGCAAATTGGCATGACTGACGTAAAGGGTTTCGCCACTCGCGACGATCGTTTCCAATGCTGATGCCAAATGAACTTACCATATTTGGGGGGTGGGGGCAAATTGGCATGACTGTCGTAAGGGTTCCGCCACTCGCCACAATCGTTTCCAATGCTGATGCCAAATGAACTTACCATATTTGGGGGGTGGGGGCAATTTGGCAGGACTGACGTAAAGGGTTTCGCCACTCGCGACGATCGTTTCCAATGCTGATGCCAAATGAACTTACCATATTTGCGGGGTGGTGGCATATTGGCAGGACTGTCGTAAGGGTTCCGCCACTCGCCACAATCGTTTCCAATGCTGATGCCAAATGAACTTACCATATTTGGGGGGTGGGGGCAAATTGGCAGGACTGACGTATATAGTTGGTTCTGCTTGTGACAAAGATGGGCGCGCTCTGGACGCCGCGTACATTCGCCTCTGCTGCGGATTGCGCGTCTTTTGCCCTGGGACAGAAAAAACAATAATTTGAATCTTAAATCGTATGAAGTCACAGTTTTCCTTGGTGATAGTTTAGACAGAAGAGAAAACCACTTTTTCTATCTCTATGAATATCATTTCATTTTAGCAGACTTTACTTTCTTTAAAACTACCAGAATTCGATTCATAACAACAAACTTTCAACTATAAAAAGTATCTGTGATAGATAATCCTTTTAATAAGGTTCCGTATTCAAACAACCCTTATTTTAACATTCTGTCTGTATGCCCGCCTCTATCGTTTTTGCACAAATTGAATCCAAATTTGACATGCAGACAGATAACAGTAACCCAAAAACAGAAATGTAGTAGTTATGAAGAAAATAATTTTTTTCGACCCCCTCGCATACAACGAATGAGGGTTTGAAATTTTTTTTTAAATTGAGTTAGATGTGGTTGGATAGGTCTTGTCCAATGGAACAAAACTCCCATAAAAACTAAATCGATATAATGCTTCTGTCTCGAGATATCTGCGCTCAAAGTCAAAAATAGGTCTTTCCACCCTGTATAATTTTCACCCTGTATAATAAAAGAAAAGATATGTACCTAAAGTCAGCACACGAATGAAAGTTGTCAAAAATACGACTAAAATTAACACAATCCCAAGAAATACCAAGAACCAAATGAGGTTCGGTAAATCTTTTGGGGTCACAACACTTGAATCTCCTCCAATTTCATTTAAACTTTGGGATTCCATTCTTAGCCTCACTTGCGTCAACCTGTGCTAGCAATATACTCCAGGTTAAGTTGGTAACCCATGATTTTTTGGATAGGAAAACAATTGAGAGAGCTATTTTACCCGGAGTTAATTGCTAAACCCGGGTTGACGCAAGTGGGGATTAGAAACACATTTTCAAGCTACTTTCAAGATTAGGTAAATATTAAAAAACTCTGGATTATTGACCAAAAAGAAATATAACTTTTTTAAACCACTTCTTTTTCTGTTTTAGACAAAAAATAACTATATGGTGTTGTATCGTAACCGATTTAAGAAAGACTGAGTGATTGTTATTTAAATAAGGCATGCTTTAAAATTGAGATAAAAGTTTATTATCTCCTTATTATTTTATAAGTTGGATTAAAGTTATGACGCCTGATAGATTACGAATTAAGATTACATAGGTAAAATGATTGTAAAAATAGAAGATGTAGAAGAATATATCGTTAGCTAAAGTGTCAAACCTCGTAACTCAATTAAATTTTTCAAATTACATTTTATAAAATTTTATTACTAATTTCTGAATGCATCCATGGCACAACTCTTAAATCCTTTTTAAAAGCCGTTACAATTTAAAATGATAAATAGAAAACCATATAACTCTGGGCTGCCATTTTTCGTGGTGAAGTTTTTTGTGCCTCCTGTAAAATTTGATCGAATGGAGTTACGAGGTCTGACACTTTAGTCGACGATATATAATTGCAAATAGCAACAAGATGTTAAGGTGGTTGCAGAGTTGTGAATTTCATACAAAAGTTTGACGTGTAGACGGTATTAATAACAGTAATATTTTATGTATGGAAAATAGTTTAGGAAATGTAGATGCCGCGTATAAAATAACATTTGCAGTTTATAATATCCCTCAAAATTATATTGCGTTCCTTAAAAAAACAACTGTGTTAGCGTAATTTCCAAATAACTATAGTATTTTACTTTAATTGACAACATAGATTTTTTAATCACCTGTTTTTAATAAAAATTTAAAAATAGGTTAAAAAATAAGAGATACGTTATTCGAAAAAGGTAAAGGCGGCCAAGGTATCTTAGCCATAAATCCTACGTTTTAAGAAAGTTCAAAAGTAAATTAAAAATAGAAATATCGGTCAAAAATAAAATCGGTAATTTTACCGATTTTATTTTTGACCGATATTTCTATTTTTAATTTACTTTTGAACTTTCTTAAAACGTAGGATTTATGGCTAAGATACCTTGGCCGCAATAACATTAAAAATAAAAACTGTCAAATACAAAAGAAAAGCCAAGCAGGCAAAGGAATAAAATCTCATTCAACCTCTATTATATTTTTCAGTATTTTTCAAATAACTCGAGAAATAATGGATAGAACAATCGGATAATTTTGATATAAGCTTTGAATCACATAATCTCCAAATGGTTTTCTTATTTTGGTACCTTTCTTAAAATGAGATGTTGTTAATTCCTACGTTTTTCTAAGACTTCTCTTATTCGGTAGCTACTAATAACAGTTTTATTTTAATATTTACCAATTTTACTAACAAAATCACATTTGTTCCGTTGCCTTTGCAGGGGACAGGATTATGGTACCCTAAATAAAATAATGGCCCATTTACGTTCGTTACGTTTTATGTTATTTACGTTCTCGTTCTCTATTAATTACCTAGTTGAAAGTTAAGTAATGAAGATAATCGTTTTATTGGCTAGTTAATAGGTGTGTCTACGATTTTTAAGTGTTGTTATTATATCCAGGGAGTACCCGCAATATTCTTCTCATTACGTCATGTTTATTATTCATTAAACAATGCTTGCATATGCACATACAACGTGTTAATGAATTAACGCAAAACTAGAAAGTAGTTTGTTTAGAATCGAGAGCGGAATCGAATTATCATGGTTTCAACGTAGGTAATTTTTTTCAAAATATTAAATAATTTGTTTGTAAAATTTAAAATTTACTGAACTCGATCTCAACCCACCGCACGGGCACTCTTACCCTACTTACTACCAAAACAAGACTCTTCAAATGTATCCACGAGCACGCTAGCGCTTTCATTCATTGCTGAAATGATTATAAATCATTGTTGCCTCAAAACTTGAAATGCGAATAGCTTTAAATTTTAACTATCAAAATATTGAAATTATTGTTTCAATCTAATTATTTTGTTGTAAATCAGTTCGGGTGTTATGAGGTTTTGCGCTTATTCATTAACACTTTGTACTATATATGAAAAAAATGTACGTACTAAGAGCAAAAATCCTAAGACAGAAGAACAGTATCAGCCAAATAAGCAGCATTGAGATCAGCACAATCATATACCAAAACGTGACCTCTGTTAATGTAGTTTGATCCTTATCTTCATCATTTTTATCGTCATATTCGTTTGACTCAGTCGAGTCGTGAACAAAGTTGTAGTTTGGTAAGCCATACATCGGCGCCATTTTGAGATAAAGCTGCAGATAAAATATTTCGAGAATCACTTTCTGAATCTTCTTCAGTAAATCTTTTTTTCTTTTGATGTATTCAATTTGAACGCCTTTCTTGTTTTTTTAAATAACTGATTCAATTCGTTCCTAATTGACTTAAGTCCTTTTAAATTGATGAATCACTTTCTGAAATTTCTTCAATGGGTACGTTTATCTTTTGATGTATGACACAAATTTTTACCACTTCCTTCAGATTTTTTATTGCTGTTTCAATGAGAATAATGTTCTTAATTGTGTGAAGTTTGTTTTGTTTAAAATTTTTATAATTTAAAACACTCTTAACACCATTTGTATCACAAATAATATAGAGCCTTTAAAACTTAACTTTCACTCTCAATAATTTGATTTAACAAATTATCAGAATGCTTCACTGCAGTAAATTTTTTTTTCTTTTGATGTATTCATTCAATTTCAACGACTTTCTTGTTTTTTTTAATAACTGATTCAGTAGGAATAACGTTCCGAATTGACTTAAGTCCTTTTAAATTGATGAATCACTTTCTGAAATTTCTTTACTTGGGTATGTTTTTCTTTTGATGTATTACACAAATGTTTACCACTTTCTTCAGATTTTTAATAGCTGATTCAATAGTTTTCATTAAAAGTTTTATAATTTAAAACACTCTTAACACTATTTGCATCACAGATAATATAGAGCCTTTAAAATTTAACTTTCACTCTCAATAATTTGATTTAACAAATTATTAGAATACCGCACTTTTCCAGAAAAAATATTTAATTATTTTTTGATCTTTCATTAAAAAACACAATAGAATACATCTTGCCAACCAGAAATCGACAAAAAACTAAAATAAAAGGAAGATTGGTAAAAATATGGTGGCATTTGTCATCGATATCTGCTATCATGTGATGTATTGACATTATCTCGTAGAGATTACGAAATCCTAGCACTGGAATCTACTCAAAAGGAGAAATATTATAATACCTACCTACCTGTATATTTGAAATAAATAGAGTCCTTCTTAAAGCGTATCCGCCCGGGAACACGACTCTCCATAATAATGGATGTGAACAAGCGCGTAACTTCGGTCAGAATTTAGTCGTTTTCTTAAAAATTGAGAAGATTTTATGAATTGTCAAAAAATAAGAAAACCAAATCATTATATGTTGTATTGTGAAGTATACAGGATGAAAGGAAAAGTAAGTATCATTAACATTTTAACCACATACTCTCCCCATCAAACTGAAAAACTTTTACTATGGGAGCAAAACTGTCAGAGCAAAAAAAAAATCTGTAGCTAAAGTGCAATTACCTACTCGATTAAAATGTACCTATGAGACAGATGATATATATTTTTTGCTCTGACAGGTTTGCTTCCATAGTAAAAGTTGTTCAGTTTGATGGGTAGAGTATGTGGTTTAAAGGTTAATGATACTTATCTTTACACCCTGTGTAGAAGAAGATAACTATTTTGTTTAGGTTATACCAAAGAGATTATACCTAATAGAGTGAGCCATACCAATTCTAAAGTGTCCACTTTTTTTGACGTTTAGGTTTGAGTGTGTTGTGTCAAGTAGTATGGACAAAAGGCACCAAGTGACATATGGCCTTATGTTTACGGTCACTTTTCACACACACTAGCTCAAAAAAAAGTGGACAGCCGTATAAACAAATATCTATGGTTCCATCTCCTTCTACTATTAAAGGTACGTCATAAGATAAAAGAGACTAACTACAATCGTAAATTTATGCGGACTCTATGGAGATCCTTCCTCTGAGGGTTATACACAGAATTAAGTTAAGCAATGTTGTATAGTTACCTAAAGCCACCACTTTCATACAAAGCAAAACAAACGAAATTAACACTAAGGTTATAAATATTGAAAGAAAAGCAATAGAGTCACTAGACATTTTTGCGTCATCGACGGGCGCCATTTTGAATTTAAATTTCACGGATTAAAAACTTTTTGTTATCACTTTATTAATCGTTTTTTGAATTTAGAAACGATTTGAAGTTATTAACTTTTTTTTAATGATCACACAAAGATGTTTGTTTTTACAAGCATTTGGTAATCCCTAAGTTTTTAAATTCACAATCAACTTTTTACCCAAATTTCTTGCTTTTACACTTTCCTTTTACATTTTATTAAAATAAAAACGCCCTATCGGATGTTATATTAATATCGAATGAAACTGCACTTCCATCATACCTATAGAGATGTGTTATCATTTATCGATTTTTGTTATGTATCCATTGTTATCTAGATATTTTTAGGCATAGCATTAACTGGCGGGACGAAGTGAATCATCCAGGCCTCTTTAAGGCTTCTATAACACCAAAAATTTTAGTTTGTTGTACATAAACGAAAATTGACTGCACAAAAAGATCGATCAACGGTTCGCGGAAACTATGACCTTAGACTACTTATATGCGGACCCGCCTCGCCTTAGCATTTCCCCTCTGCCAACGTGCAAGATCAAAAAATCTTACGTATTTCCATTAAATTTTTATACCTTATCACTAAATTGCGGAACAATAATTTCGAACTTATGACATTTGGGGTTCACACGGCACTGTTTTTCATGATTTTTTACATTCAAAATTAGAATATAAACTAATGGAATAAAATTCAAAGTTGTGTATCTCGTGTTACATCGCCCCCCGCAAAAAGTGGCAGAAAATTTTGTTAGTAGAATTACTCGCGTATCTTGTCCTCATATAAGTAGTCTAAGACTATGACAGATAGGGTTATGAACCTCGAACAAATTTATCATAGAGGACCCTGGTCAGATTTGGTTGGCGGTAAAAAAATAAAAAATATCGAAATCCAAGATGGCTTAAACATGTTTAAAAAAATATGATGCTGTCACTGTCATTTGTATGAGCAGTGTGAAAGACAGAACTAGGTTACGTTGCAGGGTTTGCCCCGAACACTTGTCTTTCGCGTGGTGTTCGCGCGGTTCGCGTCTCAGCCTGCCACGAGGCTCCGCAATCCTTCTCAGTTGTGTTCTTACTCAAAAACAATCGTCCAGATTGGATAGATACTCCCTCAAACCACTTGACACTGGCGGAAATGCGGTACTAACGCAAAAGCAAGAAGTCCACTAATTCTAAATAAAATAAAAAAAGACAGAACTATCACTAAACACGTTTAAGCCTCAATAATTGTTGGTGAAAACCAGCCTAAGATTAAGCCACAAGTTGAAGATTAGAATACAATTGAATAAAGACAGTTTGAATTTTAACTTTTGGAAAAGTTTATTAGTAAAAAAAATTACTTACTAAATATATTCAAAGCAATAATTAGCAAAAAAATTATAACACACACTATTGAAGCGATATACATTTCAAAATTCAAAATATTTCTCTTTTTTTAATTTTCAATAAACACGTCACGCACTCATGCAAATTAATCATGAGTTGTGTTAAAAACACAAATGTATTTTTAAATACAGATTGTATGTACAGATTATTATTATTTTTTGGGTTCCGTATCTCAGAAGGTAAAAACAGCCAATAATAGTCTAGGAAAAATAAGGTTGGAGATTGCATTAAAGACACTTTTGTAAATTGTGTTTGAAATAATATTACTGTTAGTTTATAACACTTTTGTCGAGATTTAGTGGTTATATTGGCTCAGGAATCTGAGAAATACCTTAAAATCGATATAAATGTACAAAGGGCAAGCTTATTTCGAAAGATATTTCTTCCAGCATACTAGCAAAAGAGACAGTTAATTAGCACAAGGCAAATTTAATGTGTACAAACAAACAGTAAATAATTTAGTTTTGATGTTATAATTTTAGAAGACTTAGAAAATATATATATGTACTTAAATTTACGATATTAACCGAAGATTATTAATGTTATAAGTAAAACGTATTGAATAAAGCCATCCTATATAAAATTTTTTGTTCATACCTAAATTTAATGTTTTGTAAATGTCTTAATTATTCAATAATACACAATAAAAAATTTGGGATTATTGAGAATTTATGTTTTTCAGGTATGTATCTACTACATTCCAAATTATCACCAAAAGTGCAATTAATACAACCTTCTCCATACAAAAATCCGTAGATTTCCCCGACTATAAGGCGTATACGATCCGTTCGTCACTGTTTGTCTGAATTGAAAAGTTACGTCAAACCCTGTAGTTGTATCACATAAAAAAGAAATAATCGATTACAAACGTATTACAAACTTGCGTTTTCAGTTTGAGCATCGACAGTGATGTAGACCGATGTATGGGAGAAAATTTTTTTCCACCGCTATGTTTGGTTTGTTCTTCATAATAAAGTTTGCACAGAACCCTCGAAGCGAGAACCCGACTCGCACTTGGCCGGTTTTTATAATAATTCTAAATCAAATGGATAATAACTTGAATTTTGATAAAAATAATTATTTATCTGATAATGGCCTATGAGTAATTTGATATGGAGGATAGCGTTTTTTTTGTTCTGGCGGCCGGTGACCAAATGTGAAGTAAGATCACACGATAATTTATATGGCTAATTTTTTAGGATATAAAATACTGAATTGGCAACACTGAGCAAGATTTTTCAAGCATTTGGGTAGATAAAGTCCGGCCGCTGAAAGATTGCGTTTGGCAGTTACCATAAAATTGTAAAAAACTGAATGAAAACTATAAATGCCGATCATTATTTAGTAGCTTTTTGAACTTAAAAGGGCAGCTAGTGCCCTGTGTACTAGAGTGAGCACAGGTAAACAATATTTTCATTCAGTTTTTTACAATTTTATGGTAACTGTCAAACGCAATCTTTCAGCGGCCGGACTTTAGTAGACATAATTTTAAGAAGGAAACTATTTTAATTTTTTTGCGATTCATCCGAGTTTATTAATATAGGGTCCTGCTTAATATGCTGACACTTTTATAAGGGGATGATCAGATCGTCATATTGAACAACTTTCTTTATGGCACCAACATCGGAATCATGAAAACACAAGCAGCTGTTCCATACAAAACTGCAAACCTACTTGAGTAACATGTATAGGACAGCAGATTTTTTTTTGCGTTTTCTGGTCCCGGTAGAGAAAGTTGTTCAGTTTGATGGTCTGACCATACCCTTAAGTGTCAGCATAAATTATTAAGACGGACCCTATACAACGTCTAAATGAATTAAAGCAAAACTAGAAAGTAGTTTGTTTAGAATCTAGAGCAGAATCGAATTATCATGGTTTCAACATATGTAATTTTTTTTAAATATTAAATAATTTGTTTGTAATATTTAAAATTTACTGAGATCGATCTCAACCCACAGCACGGGCACTCTCACACTACTTACTACCAAAACCAGATTCTTAAAATGTATCCATGAGCACGCTAGCGCTTTCATTCATTGCTGAAATGATAACAAATAATTTTTGCCTCAAAACTTAAAAATCGAATAACTTTAAATTTGAAGTATCAAAATAATGAAATTGATGTTTCAATCTAATTATTTTGTTATAAATCAGTTGGGGTGTATTAGATTTTGCGCTTATTCATTATTGTTGTATATATTTAATTTTAAAATTATTTTGATCTTTAATCTCTAAATGCAAAAATGGTCGCGGGAAAATTAATTCGAACTCCAAAGAGAAAACCTTTGCATATTTTAATAATTAAAAATCATCTGCCTTCTCTTTCTAACGCTATACTTTTTTTATTTAATTATAATTAATGGACTTCTTGCTTGTGCTTGTGCAAGGATTGTTTTTGAGTAAGAACA
This sequence comes from Agonopterix alstromeriana, assembly GCA_963924505.1. Classification (NCBI taxonomy): domain Eukaryota; kingdom Metazoa; phylum Arthropoda; class Insecta; order Lepidoptera; family Depressariidae; genus Agonopterix; species Agonopterix alstromeriana. The sequence continues at coordinate 2,275,184 of OZ004684.1, forward strand.
CAACTGAGAAGGATTGTAGAGCCTCGTGGCAGGCTGAGACGCGAACCGCGCGAACATCACGCGAAGACAAGTGTTCGGGGCAAACCCTGCAACGTGACTTCCACTGTTATTATTTTAATGTCAGTTCTATTCTCTTCTGCACAAAAAAATGCATATGCTCACGACTATATTCCCCGATGGGGTAGTCAGAGATATTCTGAAACATCAGAACATCCACGTTTCACCAATAGTACCGAAACTCTGTCCAGTGTGACGGGGGGTGAGCCCGTCGCCACTTATAATGGACAGTGGATACAATACATGCCTCGAAATTGAAGCATGCAGGTCTATTCTCTTTTTCTATGATAAATACGGAAAAAAACGACTCACTCAATTCACTGAAAGCAACAATCAGCACTAGTACCACGAAAAATATCACCCAAAATAATAAAGCATAAAACATTTCAAAATTATATTTTTTAAATAATTTTACAAGAGACACGTCATGGACGCATGCAATATAATCATGGGTTGTGTAAAAAATAAAATTACTGATTATTATTATCTTTTTTAGGGTTCCGTACCCAAAAGGTGCCGAAATCCGTCGTTCGTCCGTCCGTCTGTCGTAACTACCAAGAGCTGTATCTTTTATTTCCAGCTTTTGAACGTTAATAGGTTATTAAAAGTATGTGTCTAGAATGAGCCTAACGCTTCTACCGTATAAAAGAAAACGGGCCATCTTTCATAGGTTGGTGTGCGTGATGCGTCACACAAATTATGTCTGTGTGCTTTTATATGGATAGGGTTTAGAGGCCAGTACTGGTTGCAATATTTTTCGACGCTTTCTTAGCTTCGACTATCAATCTTGACATATAACTTATCCAAGGTAGACAGTTGACATTTTCACAGAATATGTGTTATTTTAGTATTTTCTATTAAACAATATCAAAAACAACAAGTAAAAACTTTATACAAGAAACGTTTTTTTTTCTCAAGGATTTTAGTTTTTTCTCTATTTTAAAGACCGCAATACTATATTATTAATACTAGCTATTAATAATAATATTGTATTAATACACGCTGCGAACGTGGTGTGATTATAGTCTAGGTCGATCTCGCGCTAAGGGTCCCGAAGAAAACACAAATTTTGTTGGTAGGTACGGAAATTATCTTCTGTTGGTACAGACAGAACCCCGGTGCACAAGTTGTCCCACTCGCACTTGTTATAATTGTATATCAAACCGATAATTGAAGGTTGATAAAAATAATTATTCTATCTGATAAAATATTACTATTTCCGAATATAATAATAAAGCCTCATTGTCAAGGAAAATTTTATTATTTAACAATGATATACAACGTGTTAATGAATAAGCGCAAAACCGCATAGGAACACCCCAACTGATTTATAACAAAATCATTAGATTGAAACAATAATTTCAATATATTGATAGTTAAAATTTAAAGTTATTCGCATTTTAAGTTTTAAGGCAAAAACGATTTGTTATCATCTCAGCAATGAATGAAAGAGCTAGTGTGCTCATGGATATATTTTAAGAATCTTGTTTTAGTCTTAAGTAGGGTGAGAGTGCTTGTGCTTGGTGGGACGAAATCGAGTTCAGTAAATTTTAAATTTTACCAACAAATTATTTAATATTTTGAAAAAAATTACCTATGTTAAAACCATGATAATTCGATTCTGCTCTCGATTCTAAACAAACTACTTTCCAGTTTTGCGTTAATTTATTAACACGTTGTATATTTGTTTGAATACCACTAGGTATAAAAAAAACATCTTATATTTTGAAAGAAATAAGGAGGGTACAATATATATAGGGTCCTTAATAATATGCTGACACTTTTTAAGGGGATGATCAGACCGTCAAACTAAAAAACTTTCTCTATGGCACCAATATCGAAATCGCGAAAAAGAATCTGCTGTTCCTTACAAAACTGCAAACCTACTCGAGCCAAATGTATGGAATAGCAGATTTTTCGCGTTTTCGATGTTGGTCCCATAGAAAAAGTTGTTCAGTTTGATGGTCTGATCATCCCCTTAAAAAAAATTCAGTACATTTAGAAGGACCCTGTATTTTGCATTAATGGATTTTTTTTCGCGATGTCGATGTTTGTCCAATTGAGAAAGTTGTTTAATGGTCTGATCATCTCCTGAAAAAGCCTTCAGTATTAAAGAAAGTCCCTTTAGGTATTATCATATCTTCGAATGAAATAACGAACAAATAGGTAGTTATCTAATTCGAATACAGACAGTCGATTCGATACTATCATTCGAATAAATCGATTTCAAATGTTTTTTTTTTCGACTGTCACTTATCTTTATGACGTCACGTCATACATTAATTTAAGTCTTAATTTATGATATTATTGGAGTCACGTTGCAGGTTCTGACCCGAGAACTTGTCTCGCGTGTTGTCCGCGCGTCGCGTCTTTGCCTGCCACGAGGCTCCGCATTCCTTAATCTCTTCTTGTTCTTTATCAAAAACAATCCCTGAGATTGGGATAGATACTCCCACAAACTACTTGACATTGGCGGAAATGCGGTGCTAACGCACAAGCAAAAAGTCCATTAATTATAAATAAAAAAAAAAATAATAATATGATATTATTGTTAGCTGGGCTATTGCAAGCAAGGGTCGTTATGTAACACTGCGACCATTGCTGGTCTATTTTGTTCGCCCCAAGCTCACCCAAAATTTACACATACATGCGAACTATTTTATTTTTCTCGGGTATGCAGGTTTCCTAACAATGTTTTTCCTTCACCGCCGAGCTAGTGATAATGATAAATACAACCGTACATAAATTCCAAAGAACTTAGTGGTACAAGCCAGGAATCGAACCGCTGCCTCGTGATTGAGGCGCTATCTCTCTTCCGTATGGACTATCATCGCTCCTCCTCCCAATTTATGATTAAATTTTGATAAGAAAAACTGTAAAAGTAAAAAAATCTGCATAGAGGGTAAACTAAACATTTACTATTTCTTTTTTCTAGAGTAATTCTGGTAGTGGTAGATGAGACTAAAATATGTTTTCTACAACAATATATTGATAAATATTTAATACTATTGAGCCCACGTACCTACATCGTGAACAGAGGTCGGTTCTGCCCGCCATGGTACCTCGATAAACGTTTTATCGCGCCTACTGACTCGTTCGTTCGCGTGTAAAAAGAAAGGGAGCTAGAGCGCGATAGCGTTTTATCGCGCCATCATGCCGCGGGCGCAGGGCCGCATTGTTGTTATTTTGACATGGACCCTATTTTATTAAAAAATGTGAATGTTAAAAATTTTCTATTATAACTAGAAAGTAATCTCTATGCTTGTATCTCGTCAGATTTTCGTTAAGACGCCTTTTACAAGCTCAGTGGCGCCCTCATCACAATAATAAAGATTTCTCAATAAAGAAAGCCTACATTAAAAAAGTGCTACTCCAATAAACTACAAAAGCATTCAAGCTATTGTTATACAATACTTTTATAGGTTCTAAACATGACACTTTTAAGAATTTTGAAATTAAATAAAATCTGCCTTTTTTTCTAATTTGTATGTTAAAAAAAACCTACAAAAGTTTTCTGTAAAATAGCTTGAAGGCTTTTGTAGCTTATTGGAATATTTTATTTTATTTCAAAATTCTTAAAAGTGTCATGTTTAGAACCTATAAAAGTATTGTATAACAATAGCTTGAATGCTTTTGTAGTTTATTGGAGTAGCACTTTTTTAATTTAGGCTTTCTTTATCGAGAAATCTTTATTATTGTGATGAGGGCGCCACTGAGCTTGTAATAGCCCTCTTAAAATGTATAGTTTAAAGTTACTGTAGCTCCGCCTCAAAGATTTCCATTCAAATCTTAAAGTAATGCTAGCATTGAATTTGTGTATTTTAACGAAAATCGGACTAAAAACAAGCACAGAGATTTGTTGCTAGATTGTTTCTGCAAAATTTCATTGACTTTAATTCGTTAGTATTGTAAAATATCACCTGACTACGTTTGTATGCATTCGGAATAAACTTCTCTTAAGGCTCTACCGCCCGATTTTACTGTAAAATTTGGCAACTTTGTAACCATTTTATAGATTAACTGTGAATCTTTTTAAGCAGAAAACCAAACTGAACAACCTTCAGGACATGAGAAGTGATTTGGTATTTCTCGAAATCTATTTTAATTAATAAAACTGAAAAAAAAGGAGTCTAGAGTCAAAATTTTTTTCAGTTGTAACCATTTTACTCTAAAGGTACACTTCCGATGCCAGCGGCCGATGCGACTAACGCGCGCGGCTCGCAGCCGACGGCCGATGCGACAATACCAGTTACTATGAAAAAGTATGACGCCGCTTCCGATGCCAGCGACTGACACTTGCGTCAGACGCGCGCGGCCGATGCGATAGACATATGGCATATGACAAAACGACGCGTCAGTCGCATCGGCCGCTGGCATCGGAAGTGCACCTTTACATTGTTGATCGGAAGAAAATGAAAATTTACAGTATACTCCTCAATACAACATAGAATAATTTGGTGTTCTTATTTTTTGAAAATTCATAAAAATTCATCAAATTTTTCAAAGAAAACGGCTAAATTCTGACCGGAGCCACGCGCTCGTTCACATCGATTAGTATGGAGAGTCGTGTTCCCGGGCAGATACGCCTTAAGTGATTCGATTACCTTATCGTACAATCAATCATTTTCTTTATGATTATTGTTTTCAATGGAATTTTATCTTTATAAATGGTTCATGACTTTTAGATTCAACGCTGAATGTTAATCGTGCGGTCACCTTATCGATAAACTACCACTGACTACAGCGGCCGTAGTATGACAGCGTGATGTAGTGCTATCGCGCCTTAGCGGGTAGTACTAGTATTTATTCTGTGGCCTTACCCCTCTTTCTATTTTCGCGCGAACGAACGAGATAAAAGGCGTGATATAGCCTTATCGCGCAGCTACTACGGCCGCAGCGGCGGCTGTAGGCTATCTCGCCTTAGCTCCCTTTCAATTTGCGCGCAAATGACGCAACGATGACAGCGCGACACAGCGCTCTCATGCCTTACATCAATCAATTACCCTTTCTTTATTGCAAATCAATAACATTACAATAGAATCAACCCGTCTATTATGATTTGTCTACTCGGTTTTTTCAAATTCCATTTCATTCATTCATTTTGGCCGCGACTTGCCCGTGGTCCCCCAGCCTAGTTCCCCGTGGGGTACCACGACCACTTTTCAAGTAAAAGTGAGTAATAGAGATAGGCGCTCCCGTTTGATTCGGATTGATCCTCACATAAAACTCCCTTGAACATTTGAATGTGGGAACCACCCTCGCATTTCAAGATATAACGGTAACGGTTCGGTTAGGTTCAAAGAAAAATATAACTAAAGACGGCTGTAAGGGCTTAGTTCCCATTGCCTTTCCGAAAGGACAAATAAATATTTTTAAAAAGTATTTGATTTTGAATGGTTTTAGTGATATTTTGTGATAATTTCGTGCGGATTGTGTACCAAAAAGTTGCGTAAACCGACCAGTATAACAGGAATCTCAAATAAAAACAAAAACAGAACATAAGTTTTGGTTCAAGTTTACTCATACATGGTGATTTTGGCGGCAACGCGCAAGTTTACAAAATCGACCATTGGCTTTAAAGAACTAGTACCCAGAGCCGTAAAAAACATATTAAAAAATTAAAAGAAAACTCACCAAAAAATCTCACTAACAACCCGTACAATATCCAAAACAATAAAATATTTATAAACATAAAAATTATGACACTGGTCAACTGATCCATTCTGTTTTATTTATTATTTTGAAACAAAGACTGTCCGATACAAACTTCACACAATAAATATATTTTATCGAATAAAATTAGGAGACGATATCGCAATTACATTGATAACGTTCGTATATCTATTGATAACAAAATAATTATCAGCGAAGACTTATTTATTTTGTCAATGTATTGCAAAAATTCATCATCATCATCATTGGGCGCTTTCACATTGCACGACACGATATCGACCACGATATCGTCGGACAGAACTTTTATTCAAAATTATATCACATGGATAGCATTTTTGACTCTACCACCGCGTCAGAAGGTGTTCCGTTGTAGAGAAGATGCGGCCAGAAACTCTACAACACACATCTTTTAAAAAAACAACATATACAAAGTACAATTACTAATACAATATTGAATTACATAGTGTAACATATTGTCAATACTAGCATAGGTAGCATGGCACCGTGATACAGCGCTATCACACCTTCGCTCTCTTTCTATTTGCGCGCGAACGAACGAGATAAAAGACGTGATAAAGCCGTATCACGTGTAGCATGCTACGCATGCAGACATTTTGGTCATTTGTAATCATCGAGTTTATAGTAACCTTTTTTACAGAGGACTTGCTTAACATGGGAGTTAAGGGCCTATGTCGAAAAATAATTGAAGCGAAATGGGCGTGTGATAGCTTATATTACAGCCTGATGCGAGAGAAAGAGACAGGGCGGCGCGCGCGCCTGAAACGACGCAAACATAAAACAAACTTTATTTAATTGTAATTGTACTATTTATGTAAGTTCAAATCTGCTCTTATCAAAATTTATAAAAAATCTATATCTTTTTTTTAAATCAAGCCTCTTCTTTCTAATATTCACCGTTTAGCACTTCCAAGTGTTTATCGATAAAGACGGAGGCTACTTTGGCTTGTTTTTCTATCGAGAAAATGTGTTTTAATCGTGTTTTGGCTCTCATCAAAACTTCAATTATATGTTCAATTTACACCTATCCGCAAATCATACTCCTACTGTTAGAACTTCATGAGATTTGATGCTTTGAAGAATCCTATTTTGTTCACATAGCCTCTTAAAATTGTTGTCTGGTAAGTTAAGAATATCCTCTTGTATCTTATTATAATAGCGTATACTCGTATAATGTGAAAACGCCCATTAACTTGCCCATTTTTTGGGGTCGCTGCAAATAAATTATTGCAGCTAAAAATGCTAAGAACTAATTTTTTCTAATACCTTTTAAAGAGGTCATTAGATAATTGTAAAATTTTGTGCGAATTCTTATGATTTTCGAATATGATTTCCATGGATTAGAGGGCACCATAGTGGCATAATGAAGTACAAGCCAGTCAGAAATAGGTATATCTACTATAATGACATAGTTTAGTAGAGGTGAGGCAGCTCTGAAAGGGTCAAGGTTCGGTCAGGGAAACCTCTTACGGGTTGTTTTTCGAAAAATCTATTCCTTGAGCCAAGCAATTGGGGCTTCGTTGTAGGCCTACAACGCGACTCCAAAACAATGAATATAAATCCTACCTAAAAAATTATAATTAATAAAAAAAGCTCACCAAAACATCTTAGCAGGAAAAAGAAGAATCCAAACATTACTGCACTAATGCACATAAATTCTATGAAACTACTAGCCATGTTACTCATTTTCAAACTATATGTTTGTGTTAAAAATATGTAAGGAAAATAATCATTATCCTTTAAACCACATACTCTACCCATAAAACTGAACAACTTTTACTATGGAAGCAAAGCTGTCAGAACAAAAAAATATCAGCTGTCCCACACGTTTAAATTGAGTAGGTATTGCATTTTAGTATGGGACAGCTGATATTTTTTTTGTTCTGACAGGTTTGCTCCCATAGTAAAAGTTGTTCAGTTTTATGGGTAGAGTATGTGGTTTAAAGGATAATGATACTTTTTCTTACACTCTGTATAGGTACTACAAAGTTATCAAAATTAATGCACTATAATTTTTCACAAAACACTGATCGGAACGCTTTATTTTTATAAAATGCTCGTTACAACCGAATCAAAGCTTCTATCACAATGATGTATCATCCGATTAATGTACGGACGCACGTAGATTTTTAGAGATCCGCAACAAAAGGATTTGAAGATGTGTATTTTGGAGTTTCTGACCACATCTTCTCTACGGCGGTACAACTACCGAAACGGTGGTAAACTCAAATGGCACGGTTCTTTGAGCCACCTTGAATTTTCCGTTTCACGAAAGTGATGTAACGAAGTTTAAGGCTATTTTGAATTACAGAAACAGAGATTTGAAACACTCTCACTTATTCTTAGAACAGCTTAGTAACGTCTAAGATATGTCGGATTGTATATCTTTCAGATGCGCACAGCCAAGGAGTAGGATGCCCTGCCTGCGTCAGTATTTCGGAGCGCTTACAACCCGAATTGTTTTTAAGTACGAGTGAATAGGCTTCTTCTGGGTAAGCTCGCTACATCTTCGACCCAATCTTTGTCCTGAGGACTGGATTGAGATCAAGAGCAAACCCCGGATGGGTTTGGAATGTTATGTGTACAATAAAATGTTAAATTAGTCTTGTGTCGAAACGGTAACATAAAAGTACTAAAATATATATATTTTTGGAATCGTCAGATCACTAGCTTTCATTTGATACCCATATTGTAATTTTCATGAAAAAAAATTATTTATTCTCCCTCTCGTTTTTATTTCGCAGATGCCATATTAAAATAATATAGCCTTTGTCACTTTCACAATTTTTACGTATCTAATGACACCTCAAACGTTAAAATCCATCAAGCCTTTTAGGCTGTAGGCCGTGCCAAAGAAATAGACATACAAACATACATAATTACATACATACGCTCGAAAAACATAACCCTCCTTCTGGCGCAGTCGGGTAATAAATAAATAAGGGGTTGGAAAAATATATAAATTTGCAAATCAGAATTCGCCAGAGAACTATGTAGGAATCGGAAAATCGTTTCGTTCTCATTTGAAATGAAGTATAGTTGATAAAATAATATGGTGTAACTTTATTAATAACTTATTGTATTTTGTTTCATACGAGTGTTTCATGCGACAGCGATTTTGGAACTAAAGAAATCATGTTGGTTTGCTAGTCATTTGTTTTTTTACACCCTGTATGTATGGGTACGGAACCCTACACCATGCATGGTCCACCACGTACTTTGCCGGTGTATTTAATCGATACCATACTTTTATCTATTGATAACAAACCATCAGACGAAGAAATGGCAACAATATTTGAAAATAATAAATGATGGAAGTTAAAATTACTGCTGATTTTGGAAATTACTTCAGTTTTACCTTTGATTAATTAAAAAATAATAATAAGATAGTTATGTAACTTGAGATATTGCAGGACTAGCATGCGAAACACGACAAAGCGACAAAGCAGACACGCATAATTCTAGTAATCTTTTTGACATGCGTAAAGTAACATAGGCACATCTTTTTATTTCTTGTTTTCTCGAAAACGTCATGTTAAGAGTCATTTTACCGTCCTTTGGCACGTTAACAGTGGTCGAGTCGCGCATTAGTATGTGTGTGGGACGGAGTGTTATGTTCATAGCAAATATACAAAGTGTAAGAAAAAGTATAATTAACCTTTAAACCACATACTTTACCCATCTAACTGAACAACTTTTACTATGGGAGCAAGCCTGTCAGAGCGAAAAAAATCTGATGTTCCATAATCAACTGCAATGCTTACTGGACTCAAACGTATGGAACAGCAGATTTTTTTGTTGTTCCGACAGGTTTGTTCCCATAGTAAAAGTTTGTTGGGTAGAGTATGTGGTTTAAAGGTTAATAATATTTTTCCTTACACCCTGTATTACACATTAGAATCTAAAAAAAATCACTTACGTCTCTCTACGCACGACCCGAAACAGAACCATAGCCAAAATAGGTACACACACATAAAAATAAACACACCACCCATCACAATTGTAACAATGTCCATTTTGAATAAAAAAAAAAATTAAAAAATAAAATTATAGAGCAGTAATTCACAACACAGTCAAAAACAAAGTAGCTCGAAACACATTCTAATAAAGCCGTTTTTTTATCTAATATAATCTTATCGCTTTAACACTGGCCGGCACGAAAAGGGAATAAAAAAATGTTCTTGTAACATTTTTGAATTAAAAAGAACGAGTGACGACATTCTTGAAGCGAATGAACGAACGAATGAATTACTATTGAATGGGGGAACTGTAATCATTGTGTTTTCCATTGCATCACCGTGTCGAAAAGAAGTAGCCGACTTCAACGAAATAAAGAGGTTACCAGTTTTTCTGTTTTTAGGGTTCCGTAGTCAAAAAAGGAACCCTTATAGTTTCGTCCATTCTGTCTGTCTGTATTCCCCACTTCAATTACTCGCTCATTATTACTACTATTGAATCGAAATTAGATAGATAACAATAACCCAATAACAGAAATGTGGTAGTTAAGAAGAAACAATTTTTTTTCGCGATTTCGACTATGGTCTCATAGTAGTACTGTAGCCCCGGGACTTTTTAATCACCAAAAAGATTACCGATTGCCGTTTAGATATTGTTGTAAGGTACGAAATTACTAATATAAAAACCCAAGTCTTAAAGATCACCACCCGCTGTAACAAAACAAACAAAAAATTTTGAAATTTTTAAAATTCGAATTTACCGTTTTTTTTCTATACTGTCATGTTCTTCACCTTAGTTCAATTCCCATACGTAATAGTAAGACAGTCTAAAGTTCCCATACAAAGCTATAAGATCAGATGAAAAAGCAAATTTTGATCAGTCTTATAGCTTTGTATGGCAACTCTAGACAGTCTTACTTTTATGTATGGGTATTGAACTAAGGTGAAGAACATTGCGGTATAGAAAAAAAAATGATAACGGAGAATTTTAATACAGACCTTTTTTTTGTTACGGTGTGTTGTGATCTGTAAGACATTTTATAACAATTTCTTATCGGCAATCGGTAATCTTTTTGGTAATTAAAAAGTCCCGGGGCTACAGTACTATATAGAGAAAGTTGTTCAGTTTGATCTACGTCAGCATTATTAAGTCGGATTCATGCCTATTAGATATTTTTCTCCGTCTATGTTCCGAATTAGGTTTTTAAACATTGTTGGAGGACTTATCTTTGTGAATTGATAATTAATGTGTTTCTAATGATACTATTTCTTAACTAGCACTAAATAAAGGATAGTCATTAGCACTTGTTCAAACATTCTATGTAGGCTGTTAATAAGTAGGGTAAATGCCTTATTATATAGGTATAGGTACGTAATAATATTATCCGTATGTAATACAGGGTCCATCTTAATATGCTGACTCCTTTTTAAGGGGATGATCAGACCACCAAACTGAACAACTTTCTCTATAGGACCAACATCGAAATCGCGAAAAAATTATCAATTGCTCCATACAAAACTGCAAACCTACTTTAGCCAAATGTATGGGACAGTAGATTTTTTTTTCGCGTGAAAGTTGTTCAGTGTGATGGTCTGATCATCCCCTTAAAAAAGTGTCAGCATATTAAGTAGGACCATGTATACTCCCTAAACTTATAGAGGCTGTAAGCAAAATTAACATTAACCTTTAAACCACATACTCTATCCATCAAACTGAACAACTTTTACTATGGAAGCAAACCTGTCAGAACATAAAAATAACAGCTGTCCCATACTAAACTGCAATAGTTACCTACTCGATTCAAACGTATGGGACAGCAATTTTTTTTTTGCGCTGACTGGTTTGCTCCCATAGCAAAAGTTGTTCAGTTTGATGGGTAGAGTATGTGGTTTAAAGGTTAATGATATTTTTCCTTATACTCTGTATATTGTAAAAAAATATATTTATACTTACTCAGCTGCAAATATGTAGAACACAATATTAAAACCAGTACCGCCAAAACCATGCACAGTAGCGGCATTACTAAAATGGTTATAGCTGCAACTGTTTCCGTATTAAAATCCATTCTTCACTTAATACACTGATCAAGGTAAAGAGGGTAGTATTACACTGATCAAGGAGTATCCACTATTGGTTTCGAAGTAAATGAGATTGGATCTTTTTTACGACTGGATAGACAAGGGCTTGAACATCACTGATCAATAAGCATCCACAACTTACTGTACCGAGAATAATAATAATCGGGTCCTTTTCATGACTAAATAGATAATGGTTTGTACATCACTGATCAAGAAGCATTCACAATTTGTTGCACCGGGAATATTATTGGATAATATTCAAGGGCCTTGAACATCACTGATCAAGGATTATTCACTGCTTGCTGCAGCGCAAATATTATTGGATCCTATTCAAAACCGGATGTTGAACATCACTGATCAAGTATTGGAATTGGAATACTCTTCACAACTGGATATAAATATAAAAATTTAAAGCCCCCGGTCTGGAGACACTATAACACCTATTGTTATCGATGAGAAATACTTTGTTATAAAGTGACATTAGTATAGGTAGGTACTCCAAATAAGAATTCCCCTGAGAATACGTTTATGACTACATGATAAGTTTGAAATATTATTGATTTATGAGACTTGCTTTGTGAAACGACCGATATTTTGTACTGCAGGTTGTGAACGTTGGAAAATATACTAACAGATTATGTTAGGCGGATATCTAAGTGCTACGTCGATGATAAAACTTGTCTGTGGTTGAGTGTTTCTGATAAAATTGTTAATTGCTTTATGAGTTACCGTTGGAACTCATCTTTAAGTCGCTTTTGAGTCATTTGAGACTTTACTAAGGCTATACGAGGCCTGTCTCACTCCACATCTCATGTACGCTTGACGGCTGATTCACACCGAGGGTTGAATGGCAATAGGTTAGGTATACCGTGTAAACTTTTTGGTCAAATCTCATTAGACTTGCCGCCATTTTGTGAGTAGTCAATGCGAGACTTGAAGACCCTTAGCGATGTCACGCTGCCAGCACGTGAAAGAATGAAAGAGGCAGACTATGTAAATGAAATTTTTCATGTCTAATGACTCGGCTGTGTTGTGTTGTGACGGTTGGTAGGTTATTCACGAATTTTACGATAGGACGATTCTTCTGTACAGGTAGTACTATTATCTATTCTATAAGTACTAGTATTTATTCTTGTGGTAACGGTGGAAGAAATTTCTTCAAAAATAAGCTTAGATTAGTCTTCCAATATTATGGACCAAACCAACTACGTAAGAGAGCTTTGGTAACTAAAAAGAGTAGTAGATTCGAAATTGTTGCCATCGAAACTCGCGGGCAAGTAGTCAGCGCCATCTTTGAAACGGGATTTTTAGCTTTTTCGGACGAACGCCACTTAATATGGAATAAGCTAACCTAACCTAACCTATCTTTGTATCTACAACGTGTTGATTAACGCAAAACTAGAAAGTAGTTTGTTTAGAATCGAGAGCAGAATCGAATTATCTATCATGGTTTCAACATAGATCTTTCTTTCTAAATATTAAATAATTTGTTTGTAAAATTTAATGTACTGAACTCTATGTCAACCCACCGCTCGGGCACACTCACCCTACTTACAACCAAAATAAGATTCTTAAAATGTATCCATGAGCACGTTAGCGCTTGCATTAATTGCTGAAATGATAACAAATAAAAAAACAAAACCTAAAATGCGACTAACGGTAAATTTTAAGTATCAAAATAATGAATTTATTGTTTCAATCGAATTATTTTGTTACAAATCAGTTGGGGTGTATGAGGTTTTGCGCTTATTCATGAACACGTTGTATATGAATGTGAAAAAAAACATTAGGACTTACATAAATTCATCCAAAAAGAGAGACAACAACACACGCAGGTAAATAAAACCAGCATTAAAAGAGCTGGTAATGTTAAAAAAGCTATTATGGCCATAGTATCTTGCATTTTGATAAACTAAACTTAAAAACCAGTCGACACACAAAATTATGAATATTTTCAAGAATTAAAAACATCCGTACTATGATAATGATCGATAAAACTGTGAAATGTAATGTACTGTATACATTATTATCTATAAGATTATATAGTTTATCATTGTCCAAGTAGAAATTAATATACCTAACTCTGAAACGTATTATACAACGTGTTAATGAATAAGCGCAAAGCCTCATACAGCCCAACTGATTTACAACAAAATAATTTGATAGTTAAAATTTCAATCGATTTTAAATTTTACGGCAAAAATGATTTGGCAGTATTTTGTATAAACTCTCAGTAGTTTGCATAACTCTGGTAGATGGCGCTGACGTCCGTTAAAGACGATGATATAGATTGAAAATTTCGTCGTGGCCTGCGGGGCGCCGACAGCTCTATTGGAGTGGAGCATGCCCCGGATAGGCAGGTCGTGGGTTCGAATCCCGCTCGCCGCCCGACTTTTTCAATCTTTAATTTGATTAAGCTAACATGGCATACATGTAGAATCAATAAATTCGATTAAAAATGATTAGTTATCATTTCAGCAATGAATGAAAGCGCTAACGTGCTCATGGATACATTTCATCTCTGTGTATTACCTACGATCGATTCTTGACTATCATTGCTCACGTACACTGAGAAAAAAATACTACGTAGCCCGTAGCTGCGTGCTACGTAGCTACGTATACGTAGCCCGTCGCAGCTTACGTACCACGTAGCGTAGCTTACGTACCACGTAGCGTAGCTTACGTACCACGTAGCGTAGCTTACGTACCACGTAGCGTAGCTTACGTACCACGTAGCGTAGCTTACGTACCACGTAGCGTAGCTTACGTACCACGTAGCGTAGCTTACGTACCACGTAGCGTAGCTTACGTACCACGTAGCGTAGCTTACGTACCACGTAGCGTAGCTTACGTACCACGTAGCGTAGCTTACGTACCACGTAGCGTAGCTTACGACGCGATACTATGATTACGAGTGTTGCATCAGTATGAATACTTCAACACACACACACACAAATTTCTATGCTTGTATAGAGTCCGATTTTCGTTAAAATGTTTAGATTTAAAGTTACAGTGCCTCAAAGATTTCCATACAGATCTTAAATTAATCCTAGCCATAAAACGGTATATTTTAACTAAAATCTGACTTCATACAAGCATAGAGATTAGTTTCTAGAATGTTTCAGAAAAAATTCATTGGCTTTAATTGGTTAGTATTGAAAATATCACCAGACTTCGTTTGTATGCAGCGTGCATTTAGGCATTCGGAATAAACTTCTCTTAAGGGCATATAATTCGGAGCGCGCTCCATACAAACGTACTATGGTGATATTTTCAATACCGACCAATTAAAGTCAATGAAATTTTGCTGAAACAATCTTGAAACAAATATCTATGCTTGTATGGAGTCAGATTTTTGTTAAAATATACAGTTTCAAAGCTAGGATTAATTTAAGATCTCTATGGAAATCTTTGAGGCACTGTAACTTTAAAACTAAACATTTTAACGAAAATCTGACTCTATACAAGCATAGAAACTTGTTTTTAGATTTATTCTGAAAAATTTCATTGAGTTTAATTGGTTAGTATTCAAAATATCACCATAGTACGTTTGTATGGAGCGCGCTTCGAATTATATCCTCTTAAGAAGGACTTATAAGTAACTTTTCCGTACGTGTCGATAATGTCGACCCGTTTCAAACAATGGACAACAACGACCTAGTGTGGGTTACTACAATTGAACACCATGCACTGTTAATATAATTATGTTCATTGAATGAACGAATGAATGGAATGATAAGGGTCAGAATAGCCTGCTTATAAATGCTCTAAGAGTCAGATGTCGAGACTGGTAGCCAGTAGTGTAGTCTGGTAGTGTAGGCATCAGAGATGTTGATGAAAACACTATATAAGGCACGGTTTATACAGAAGAGATGTGTGGCGGTGGCGGATAGTCAAAGTAACACAATTATAAACCTTATAGTACGTAGCATAGTGTCGTTTGGAGAATTACGCCCGCGCCTGCAGGCGACGTCTCCTGGAGGCGCGGGCACGATTCTCCTTTACGACAAAAACGACGCTATGCTACGTACTATAAGGTTTATATTGTGTAACTTAGATTATCCGCCACTGCCACACGTCTCTTCTGTATAAACTGTGGCTAAGAATTTTCTGTCACTTAAATCTCGCATACCTAGTCTCGCACACCGTACCTACATACGATTATTGTGTTAGAAAATTCTTAAAATGTACGGCTGCACTAAATCAGTTTACCTATTATTCAAGTGGGTACACACCTATTATTTTACTGGCAGCAGAATGCTAAGCATCAGGAGGATGCAATTACTCAATTGACATCTGACCTGCGTAGGCGCATTGCATCACTGTACCCTGTCGTTGTATCATAATTTATGCGCATCTTTAGCCATGCCATAATATCCATAATATACCAACAGGGTGTATATTTAACGCTTTATTGTATACACGGAAATACAGATGAATACAGCATAACAGACAAGCTTATCTCTGAAGAGATTTCTTCCAGCAAACCTATGATACAGAGAAAGTTTAAAAAGTGAGGCAGGCACGGTGTACCACAATTCAAAGAAATTAACAAACTAAAACACGCAATTTGAACATTAACTTTTAAAAAATACAAAAGAAAAACATTTCGGGCTGCAATATCAGCTGATAGTTCAGTATAGGTTTTGTTTCTCTTTTTTGCTTGTTCTGTAGGTTAAGGGTTATGTATATTTTTATCTTGTTTGTTGCCGTTTTTTATTGCAAAACTGCAAACCTCCACTCAAATGTTATGGGACAGCCAAGCACGTATCCAGACTTTTGATTCGGAGAGGCCGACATTAATTTTCGGGGACAGTTGATTAAGTAGGTAGTTAGGTAAATACAAAATTACTTACGTAAACAAATTAAAAAGCAGAATCGAAAACAGACGCAGACGAAAAGAAAGGAAATAATCAATCCAGGGAATACGACCACTACATTAGATGAATCCATTTTGAAAACTGTCCTTTGATTTTAACTGCACTTCACTTTTAGAGAATTAAAATTTAGTTTTATTCTCATTCGAAAGGACCGTCATTTGATATCAAAAACAACCATATTCCACACGAGTAAATACCCTACAGAGAGAAAGCCTCGACACAATCGCGCTAGTGGACAATCGGGAGACATTGGATGAGTGCGTCACGCGAAAAATTTAAATGGTATTAAAAGCCCACTTCTAAGTCCGTATATTGTGACGGGCAACTACGGAACCCTACCCTGCGCGTGGCCCGACACGCACTTTGCCGGTTTTTTATTAAAAATATGGCTGCCATCTTGATTTTGATGATTTTGCCAATGTGTAGTTTATTTAGCAAAAGTCCTTGACGTTGTACGGTTATATAGGTATTCTGGTGACGTCAGGGGTTGTTTTTCGAAAAGAACACTATCCTGAGCCACCACTGGAGTTCCGTTGTAGGCCGGGGAGGGAGCAACCAACGACCGACACGCGTCGCGACTACCCAATAGCAGACCCACAACGCGACCCCTCAAACAGCTTTAAAAAGTTAAATAAAATATCTAAAACCGTCTGTCAAAATCACGGATCTATCTTGGACGCACTTTAGTGGACAATTTATCCTCATTGGGTGAGGTACGTCATGACGTCGCGCAAAAAATCGCACTCCTGAAGTATGATTTTTGAAAGTCAAATCAGCAGTAGAAATATGCATATCTCCGTAGTAATATTGACATTTTAAACGGCTGTGTTCAAAGTATGAGTTTCAAAAATCGCACTCCTGATAGCTAAATTTTTAAGATTGTTACGCCGCGCCGTCTATCTTTTGTCTGTGAACAATTTTTTTTAAAGAACTCTTATGAGCAAAACTACACGAAATCACTAATCCCGTTTTCAAAAACCCTGCAACACTATGAATCCAAAAATATTCGAATGAAATTATTTAAAAAATTTAAGTACATTATTTTATTTTATAAGCCAGTCCTTTCGAAATAGAATATACTTAAAATATGTATTGTTTTATAACACAATCACTACCAAGCGTTGATAACAACGAATAAATATCTTCGTCCTTCTGATATCAGCAAAAAGGGGCAAATACTTAATCTATAGCACATGAATAAATATCCATACAGAACGAAAGCTTTATATAAGCGGCCGCTGTCAGTGCACTTGTTTAAAAGAAGTGTGTTGTAGAGTTTCTGGCCGCATCTTCTCTACAACGGAACACCTTCCGACGCGGTGGTAGATTCAAAAACATGACGTCAAAATGTTATCTATGTGATATTACTTTGAAAAAAAAATTTTGACTTTTGACTCACACAATACGAACAGAGGCCGTAGTATGATGCGTGCGATAGGGCTATATCACGCATGCTGGCATGGATGGCATGCTGCCATACTACGGACGCAGGTGCGCACATACCCGCTGAGTGTGTGCACCTGGAGTGCGATTTTTGAAACACACACGTTCAAATCAGCAGTAGAAAATGACAAATTTACTATAGAGATTATCTCCACAGTAATTTTGACATTTTCAACTGCTGAGTTCAACGTATGAGTTTCAAAAATCACACTCCTTGTTCGTACGTCCTCTAATGCGCGCTATGTGTGAGTGCACCGACATCGGCCGCTTATGAAGCTTTCATTCTGTAGGGATATTTATTCATATTCCTGTAGGCACACTACTTAAACCTGTAAGTTATAATATGTTAAGTAAGGATGTATAAAGTAAGTAAGTATAAACTTCAAATATTAGTAATACTTAGTAGGTATAATAAAATTCTTAGGATGTTTAAAACCTGCTGAAGAACACAGGAAAACAAACTTTATTTTAGTGACTATAGTGTCTTTTATATGAGTTAAGCTGTGATTTAGGTGCATTGTATCTGACATTTGACGGTGACTGTACACTTAATAATCTTATCTATTCTACTGTTATCGACCTAATAGAGAAAGCTAAAAAAAGCTGCCATGACGTCAATGATAAAGATAGGTATGTAGGTACCTATTTGACACAAAATCCATTATTCACAGTACTCGACCTAAAAAACATTTACGATTGGTAACCAAAAATAAACTAGAGCGTCCAAAACCGCTCACGAATTTCGGAAAAAATTTACAACGCCATCTATTTAGAAGTGGTGGAACTAGGATGAAGTGGTATCACACTCAATCGAGTTACTGGTACTGCTACTCGCTGCTAGATGGCGCTGTTAATTCGATTTTAATCGAAAATAAATCGTGCGGTGTGATTTATTGCCAGATACAGTGACTTACCACTACTGGACAGAGGGTCCGCGCTCAAAATTTGTATTCGAATTAAGTAAACACGATAACATAAAACACCAACAAACCAACACCAAAGATTATTTCAGTAAAGTATAAAATAATATTCTTATGAGCATAGCATATGCTCACGACTATATTCCCCGACTATAGTCAGAGATATTCTGAAACCTCAGAACATCCACGTTTCACCAGTTGTACCGAAACTCTGTCCAGTGTGACGGGGGGGAGCCCGTCGCCACATAATGGATAGTGTGTGTGTATAAGATTTTTTTTTAATTTACTTACTGTATGACAAACAATAATCCAATAAATAAATTAAAACACCAGTAACAATGACGCTAACTGTCATAAAAAGAGCTAATTCCATATTAAAAAAATACTTCCCACTTGCTTGATCGATAGGAAAATTGTTTTTAAACTGACGCAAAAATCATTATTTTACTGAAAATATCACCATAGTACGTTTGTATGGAGCACGCTTCGAATTATATCCTCTTAAGAAGGACTTATAAGTAACTTTTCGATACGTGACGATAATGTCGACCCGTTTCAAACAATGGACAACAACGACCTAGTGTGGGTTACTACAATTGAACACCATGCACTGTTAATATAATTATGTTCATTGAATGAACGAATGAATGGAATGATAAGGGTCAGAATAGCCTGCTTATAAATGCTCTAAGTGTCAGATGTCGAGACTGGTAGCCACTAGTGTAGGCATCAGAGATGTTGATGAAAACACTATATAAGGCACGGTTTATACAGAAGAGATGTGTGGCGGTGGCGGATAGTCAAAGTAACACAATTATAAACCTTATAGTACGTAGCATAGCGTCGTTTGGAGAATTACGCCCGCGCCTGCAGGCGACGTCTCCTGGAGGCGCGGGCGTAATTCTCCAAACGACAAAAACGACGCTATGCTACATACTATAAGGTTTATATTGTGTAACTTAGATTATCCGCCACTGCCACACGTCTCTTCTGTATAAACTGTGGCTAAGAATTTTCTGTCACTTAAATCTCGCATACCTAGTCTCGCACACCGTACCTACATACGATTTTTGTGTTACAAAATTCTTAAAATGTACGGCTGCACTAAATCAGTTTACCTATTATTCAAGTGGGTACCCACCTATTATTTTACTGGCAGCAGAATGCTAAGCATCAGGAGGATGCAATTACTCAATTGACATCTGACCTGCGTAGGCGCATTGCATCACTGTACCCTGTCGTTGTATCATAATTTATGCGCATCTTTAGCCATGCCATAATATCCATAATATACCTAAAGGGTGTATACATAACTCTTTATTGTATACACGGAAATACAGATGAATACAGCATAACAGACAAGTACAAAGGGCAAGCTTATCTCTGAAGAGATTTCTTCCAGCAAACCTATGATACAGAGAAAGTTTAAAAAGTGAGGCAGGCACGGTGTACCACAATTCAAAGAAATTAACAAACTAAAACACGCAATTTGAACATTAACTTTTAAAAAATACAAAAGAAAAACAATTCGGGCTGCAAAATCAGCTGATAGTTCAATATAGGTTTTGTTTCTCTTTTTTGCTTGTTCTTTAGGTTAAGGGTTATGTATATTTTTATCTTGTTTGTTGCCGTTTTTTATTGCAAAACTGCAAACCTCCACTCAAATGTTATGGGACAGCCAAGCACGTATCCAGACTTTTGATTCGGAGAGGCCGACATTAATTTTCGGGGACAGTTGATTAAGTAGGTAGTTAGGTAAATACAAAATTACTTACGTAAACAAATTAAAAAGCAGAATCGAAAGCAGACGCAGACGAAAAGAAAGGAAATAATCAATCCAGGAAATACGACCACTACATTAGATGAATCCATTTTGAAAACTGTCCTTTGATTTTAACTGCACTTCACTCTTAGAGAATTAAAATTTAGTTTTATTCTCATTCGAAAGGACCGTCATTTGATATCAAAAACAACCATATTCCACACGAGTAAATACCCTACAGAGAGAAAGCCTCGACACAATCGCGCTAGTGGACAATCGGGAGACATTGGATGAGTGCGTCACGCGAATAATTTAAATGGTATTAAAAGCCCACTTCTAAGTCCGTATATTGTGACGGGCAACTACGGAACCCAACCCTGCGCGTGGCCCGACACGCACATTGCCAGTTTTTTATTAAAAATATGGCTGCCATCTTGATTTTGATGATTTTGCCAATGTGTAGTTTATTTAGCAAAAGTCCTTGACGTTGTACGGTATTCTGGTGACGTCAGGGGTTGTTTTTCGAAAAGAACACTATCCTGAGCCACCACTGGAGTTCCGTTGTAGGCCGGGGAGGGAGCAACCAACGACCGACACGCGTCGCGACTACCCCCAATAGCAGACCAACAACGCGACCCTTCAAACAGCTTTAAAAAGATAAATAAAATATCTAAAACCGTCTGTCAAAATCACGGATCTATCTTGGACGCACTATAGTGGATAATTTATCCTCATTGGGTGAGTAGGTACGTCATGACGTCACGCAAAAAATCGCACTCCTGAAGTATGATTTTTGAAAGTCAAATCAGCAGTAGAAATATGCATATCTCCGTAGTAATATTGACATTTTAAACTGCTGAGTTCAAAGTATGAGTATCAAAAATTGCACTCCTGATAGCTAAATTTTTAAGATTGTTACGCCGCGCCGTCTATCTTTTGTCTGTGAATTTTTTTTTTAAAGATCTCCTATGAGCAAACTACACGAAATCACTAATCCCATTTTAAAAAACCCTGCAACACTATGAATGCAAAAATATTCGAATGAAATTACTTAAAAAAATTTAAGTACATTATTTTATTTTATAAGCCAGTCCTTTCGAAATAGAATATACTTAAAATATGTATTGTTTTATAACACAATCACTACCAAGCGTTGATAACAACGAATAAATATCTTCGTCCTTCTGATATCAGCAAAAAGGGGCAAATACTTAATCTATAGCACATGAATAAATATCCATACAGAACGAAAGCTTTATATAAGCGGCCGCTGTCAGTGCACTCACATAATACGAACAGAGGCCGTAGTATGATGCGCGTGATAAGGCTATATCACGTCTTTTATCTCGATCGTTTGCGCGCAAATAAAGAGAGCGTGGCATGCTGCTATACTACGGACGCAGGTGCGCACATACCCGCAGAGTGTGTGCACTTGGAGTGCGATTTTTGAAACACACACGTTCAAATCTGCAGTAGATAATGTCAAATTTACTATGGAGATTATCTCCACAGTAATTATTCAAAAATCACACTCATATTCGTACGTCCTGTAACGCGCGCTATGTGTGAGTGCACCGACAGCGGCCGCTTATGAAGCTTTCATTCTGTAGGGATATTTATTCATGTTCCTGTAGGCACACTACTTAAACCTGTAAGTTGTAATATGTTAAGTAAGGATGTATAAAGTAAGTATAAACTTCAAATATAAGTAATACTTAGTAGGTATAATAAAATTCTTAAGATGTTTAAAACTTGCTGAAGAACACAGGAAAACAAACTTTATTTTAGTGACAATAGTGTCTTTTATATGAGTTAAGCTGTGATTTAGGTGCATTGTATCTGACATTTGACGGTGACTGTATAATTAATAATCTTATCTATTCTACTGTTATCGACCTAATAGAGAAAGCTAAAAAAAGCTGCCATGACGTCAATGATCCTATCTTTAATAGGTAAGTAGGTACCTATTTGACACAAAATCCATTATTCACAGTACTCGACCTAAAAAACATTTACGATTGGTAACAAAAAATAAACTAGAGCGTCCAAAACCGCTCGCGGATTTCGGAAAAAATTTACAACGCCATCTATTTAGAAGTGGTGGAACTAGGTAGTGTGACAATCAATCGAGTTACTGGTACTGCTACTCGCTGCTAGATGGCGCTGTTAATTCGATTTCATCGAAAATAAATCGTGCGGTGTGATTTATTTCCAGATACAGTGACTTACCACTACTGGACAGAGGGTCCGCGCTCAAAATTTGTATTCGAATTAAGTAAACACGAGAACATAAAACACCAACAAACAAACACCACAGATTATTTAAAACAAAGATTATTTCAGTAAAGTATTAAATAATATTCTTATGAGCAAAGCATATGCTCACGACTATATTCCCCGACTATAATCAGAGATATTCTGAAACCTCAGAACATCCACGTTTCACCAGTAGTACCGAAACTCTGTCCAGTGTGACGGGGGGAAGCCCGTCGCCACATAATGGATAGTGTGTGTGTATAAGATTTTTTTTTAATTTACTTACTGTATGACAAACAATAATCCAATAAATAAATTAAAACACCAGTAACAATGACGCTAACTGTCATAAAAAGAGCTAATTCCATATTAAAAAATACTTCCCACTTGCTTGATCGATAGGAAAATTGTTTTTAAACTGACGCAAAAATCATTATTTTACTACAAATGTTTTAAATGATAAGATAAACTGATTAAAAATAAATTGTTCTGGTAGATTATAAAGTGGGATGTCCTATTTTTTTAATAATATGGATTACTTTTATCTTTAAATTGATGCTATTAGGCGTCTTGAAAAATAAAAACATAATTAACTTTCTATTATTGTTGATATTAGAAAGTAAAAACGCGCACAGTGGTATCATTTTGAAAATATTTAGTAACTCTGACTTTCACACATTTTCGATTTACCTATCATATTGACAAACAACTTTACTTTTCTAATTAAGTAACTATAAAATCTTTAAGATAGATAGGTAAAGGATTTCAGAAAAAATATACTTAATAAATAGTTACGTTTCTAATGAAACTGCATTGAAAATAACATACCTACTTGAAAAGACGTAAATATTATGTTTGCCGAAATTTAAAATACAAAACAGATGAACGTAGAAATATTGCAATGCGATCTCTACCTATTTGGGCAAACTTCGAAACATTATACAGGGTCCTTCTTAATATGCTGACACTTTTTTAAGGGAATGACCAGACCATCATACTGAACAACTTTCTCTATGGGACCAATATCGAAATCGCGAAAAAAATCTGCCATCCCATACATTTCGCTCGAGTAGGTTTGCAATTTCGTATAGAACAGCTGATTTTTTTCTCGCGATTGTGATGTTGGTCCCATAGAGAAATCTTCAGTTTGATGGTCTGATCATGTCCTTTAAAAAGTGTCAGCATATTAAGAAGGACCCTGTATAAGTAGATTACCACCGGTAAAGAGCAAAGCGATGAATTATAAATACTTATCAACTCACTTTCTAGATACCTCCTTCTCGCATGTATCAAAACAAACAACAACAGATACGTCAAATAAGTAACTATTGGTACAAAAATAACGCATAAAACTTGTAATATTTCCGCGGAAACCATTTTTAAAAAGCAAAAATACGCGGTAAAACTTGTTGAACGTAAATGAAACACTATTTGAAGTTTCCACTACAAAGAACGTTATCTTTTAGAGTAAATTAATGATGCAATTAATGTTAAATCTAGCTATAAAGGTTATTTACCTAGGTTTTTTGAAGTAATATTTCTTTTGGCGCGTTAGGAAAACATTGACGTAACTATACAACGTGTTAATGAATAAGCGCCAAACCTAATACACCCCAACTGATTTATAACAAAATAATTAGATTGAAACAATAATTTCATTATTTCGAAAAAAAATTTAAAGTTATTCGCATTTTAAGTTTTGAGGCTAAAATAATTTGTTATCATTTCAGCAATGAATGAAAGCGGTAGCGTGCTCGTGGATACATTTTAAGAATCTTGTTTTGGTAGTAAATAGGGTGTGAGTGCCTGTGCGGTGAGATGAGATCGAGTTCAGTACATTTAAAATTTTCCAAACAAATTATTTAATATTTTGAAAAAAAAAACCTATGTTGAAAACATTATAATTCGATTCTGCTCTCGATTCTAAACAAACTACTTTCTAGTTTTGCGTTAATTCATTAACACGTTGTATAGCACGTCTTTCATGGGTCACTGTATACGTTGTTATAATAAAATCCCCGAGACCATTTTGAATCTTTCCGAAAACATTTTTAAAACTCAAATCAAAGAAATCCTCTGTAAAAAAGCATATTATAAACTGGATATATTTAAACTGGATGATTATTTAAATGATTTAATAAAGATAATTCTTGGGTCTGAGGTTACTAGCTTATAGTTTGTATCAATTATTTTATTAAATAGACTATGTATTATTGTAAACATAACTTTAGCTTAAGAATTTATATTGTAATAGTTATTAAGTCGTGTTATGTTGTAGAGTTTCTGGCCGCATCTTCTCTACAGCGACAACACGTTCCGACGCGGTGGTAGCTTTAAAAAAAGATTTGACGTTTGATAAGTATGCTGTAAGCTCTGCTAGAGATTTTCCCTGAGGGGGGCAACCAGTCTCCCAGCTAATAGCTACCGCCCCAGTGACAAGACTCGGAGTCAATTTCTCCAGCTATGGGAAATATGTATGTATGTATGTATATGCTCACGACTATATTCCCCGAGGGGGTAGTCAGAGATGTTCTGAAACCTCAGAGCATCCACGTTTCACCAGTAGTACCGAAACTCTGTCCAGTGTAACGGGGGGTGAGCCCGTCGCCACATAATGGACAGTGGGTACAATACATGCCTCGAAATTGAAGCATGCAGGTTTCCTCACGATGTTTTCCTTCACCGAAAAGCCAGTGGTGTTACAAATCGTTTTGCTATGGGAAATAGGCCACCAAAAATTGTTAGCGTATAGTTGGCGTATAGTTATGGAACTCATGTCGATTTGTTTCTCATAATCTATAGATTATAGTGGTAATATTAGCTATATCTCATCTAAACGGTGTGTCGGGTAATCGCAGTTGGCGCACATCTTGTCTTGGTAAAATATTATGTTGGATTTTTTATTTTTATTTTCGTATGAACATCTAAGACGTTCCTATACACGCATTGTTTTACACGTGCCGTTTTAACAAGAAAAAAGAATCTTAGCAAAAGAGTCAAAACGGTATATTTTATATTGATTTCATAATTCCGGTTGCATTGTTACCTAATCTTTCGTTCGATTACTATAATGAATTAAATTATGTTTTTAGAGTGTAATACCATCAATAAACGTTACCGTTTGTGGGCCTAAAAGAAATTGACTCCTTTCTCATGTTATGGTCGGGTCCAAAAGTTAATTTTCCTAGAGGCTCCACACTTAGAAAATTTGTCTAAGACTCCACGTACCCAACCAGAATTCGACCTCGCATTTTAAGAAGGTCGTAGTTAGAACACATTATAAAGATGAAATAATAATAATGTTTATTTTATACTTATAAATAATAACAGTTGTTGTATTTAAGTGCTCCAGCCCTTGCATACCTATACAACGTGTTAATGAATAAGCGCAAAACCTCATACACCCCAACTGATTTATAACAAAATAATTCGATTGAAACAATAATTTCATTATTTTGATAGTTAAAATTTAAAGTTATTAGCAGTTTAAGTTTTCAGGCAAAAATGATTTGTTATCATTTCAGCAATGAATGAAAGCGCTAGCGTGCTCGTTGATACATTTTAAGAATCTTGTTTTGGTAGTAAGTAGGGTGATTGTGAGTAAATTTTAAATTTTACTAACACATTATTTAATATTTTGAAAAAAATTACCTATGTTGAAAACATAATAATTCGATTCTGCTCTCGATTCTAAACAAACTACTTTCTAGTTTTGCGTTAATTCATTAACACGTTGTATATCTGGAGCAAGCGAAACGAGCTCGAAATTTTGCATAATTTTGGCTAGGATTTAACAAGATCATGTTGAAACAGTGTCTACTATTATTTGATTATTTCTTAAATACTTTCCATTTTTCTAAGAAGGCAACTGGGGTTTCTGAGGTGGACGGTGGGCGGAGGTGGTTACCATGCAGGAAAAACAAATACGAGTGTACCTAGAGTACCTATATTTTCAGCAAGTGACGATGGTTGCACCCGCCACTAGCGTCATAATACCTATAGTCGGGGAAATCTACGGATTTTTGTATGGAGCAGGTTGCATTAATTGCACTTTTGGTGAAAATTTGGAATATAGTAGATACATACCTGAAAAACATAAATTCTTAATAATCACCGATTTTTTATGTTGTATTATTGAATAATTATGACATTTACAAAACATTAAATTTAGGTATGAACAAAAAATGGAAAACTGGTGATTTTGTACAGGATGGCTTCGTTCAATACGTTTTACTTATAACAATAATAATCCACGGTTAATATCGTTAATTTGGGTAGATATTTAATATTTTGTAAGTCTTCAAAAATTATAACCTCAAAACTAAATTGTTTACTGTTTGTTTTTACACATTAAATTTGCCTTTTGATAATTAACTGTGTCTATTGCTGGTATGCTGGTCGAAATATTTTTAGAAATAAGCTTGCCATTTGTACATTAATATCGATTTTAAGGTTTTTCTCAGGTTCCTGATCCTATATAACCACGAAATCTCGACAAAAGTGTTATAAACTAACAGTGATATTATTTCAAACACAATTTACTAAAGTGTCTTTAATGCAATCTCAAACCTTATTTTTCCTAGAGTACTACACCATGAAGCTACCAAATGCGTATGAGTAAAGTTATTGTCATTTTTTGAACAGTCGCAGCCACCAATCAAAATAGGTATTGTATAATTATTAGTACTATAAAAACTTACATATTTAAATAAACACTTATGGCCTAACTCGCATCGGAGCTGAGATATTTGACTTTACCTTTAACTAATGGGAGCGTCTTAATCCAGAAAGGTGTGGTTTCTATCCAAACAGTATCATGAACTTATCTTATTTATCAAATTCACGTAATTTTAACGCAAACCGAAATTAAAGCGACGTTTAATTAGTGATAAAAAGAAGTATAAAGAGACAGATTACACATAATTTATTACTTTGTACTTACATTTTTTTGTTGCTCTTGTAACAATCCCAAAATAAACAAATTATTATCAAGATACTGATAATCATGACAGGCAATAAAAATAAGAAGAAAATTTTGGAAGTCGCTTCTTTATCATCAGGATGCCCGTGGGAATCCATTTAAAAAAAACTTTCAAAAATGATTCTATTTTTTTTACGTAAAATAGCAAATCTACCTGAATCACTGAATGATTTACCTACGGCTCTGATTATACTGATTGTATCATTATCTGATAATCAAAAGCTTTTACAAAGTACTAGTACCAACATAATATCTGTGGCCCTAAAATACTTCAGACATAACCCTCCTTCTGGCGCAGTCGGGTAAAAAAATCTGAAAGCTGTTTATAGGAACCAATAAATGAAAAAAATTTTGATCAGTACGTAACTGAACGAACGAAATAACATTATTTTTAGGGTTCTGATTGTGAACCCAAAAGGTGCCAACGGGACCCTATTTATAAGCCTACTCTGTCCGTACGACATTATATTTTCAAAAAAATATTAATACTCAGAAAATTATGTCAAAAATTCGGCACCATGGAGGGAGAAGTAAATAGGTTTAATGATGTTTTGAATTCACAAACTTAGTGCACACGATATTCTAAATTCAATTTACTTTATCCTCTAGCGGATAAAAACGGCTTTTGCACTCAGATGTCGAAGAGCAAAAATACTCTTTCCCAGATGGGGGGATGAAAATATATTTTATCTCAGTCAAATACTACGGGTGTTCGCGCCTGACTGCATTCCCTTTCTCGACTCCCCTAAAGTGTCCCCAGAAAGTGTGAGGTGAGGTGGGGTATCTAAAGTCAGAGGGGAGCTGGGAGTGGCCGTTCTGTATGCAGAACTATATACTATTACCTATTCTGTGACGAAGTTGCGGTCAACAGCTAGTACCTACGTAGTAAGAATAATACCAACTAATCATTTGAGGAAATGTGAATAAAATTACACGAAGCATTTCAATTACTGTCGGATGACACTAACAGACAATAAAGTTGAAGTGCAAAAGCAATGTATAGATAAAGAACACTCAAGCCAAGGACTTTGGAAGAAAATTGTAATGTAACAGTTAGAAATAAGCCTAGAATAATCCGAAATTGAATAAGCAGTAAATAATTTGACTATTTATTATAAGGACTAGCCTTGCGGTATCATTTACCCTCTGCCACGGTATAAGCACAATTATTGATCATGTGCATTTACATTCAATTTTATACTTTATCACTAAACGAGACAGCCTATAATTGCTTAACAATAACTTCGAACTTAGAACGTTTGGGGTTCACACGAGATTACTTTTCATGATTTTAGGCATTCAAAATTAGAATCTAAAGTTATGGGGAATAAAATCCAAAGTTGCGGATTTCATGTTATCTCGCCTTCCGCAAAAAGTGGCAGAAATGTTTGTTAATAGAATTACGCGCGTAACCAGTCCACATATAAATAGTCATATAAAGAGTAAATATGATGCAACGTTAGTTCAATCCACAGAACATTATAAGAGGGGTTAGAAATGCAAAGTAGCGCTTTTGCTTTGGAGACGGCTGTCGCCACTTGTCTTCCCGCTCACGCTGCTACAATTACTCATGCCCTTATGCATGCGTTATGCAAATCATTGCATAACCTGTGGCGACACGTTCCACGCCTACTTTGCACGTCTAACCCCTCTTATAATATTCTGTGGTTCAATCGATATACCGGGTCCTTCTTAATATGCTGACACTTTTTAAGAGGATGATCAGACCGTCAAACTGAACAAATTTCTCTATGGGACTAACATCGAAATCGCGAAATAAAACTCAGCAGTGCCATACAAAACTGCAAACCTACTCGAGCCAAATGAGCCAGCTGATATTTTATGTCTAATTTTGAGTTTATGTCTCAGAGGAAGGATCTCCATAGAGTCCGCATAAATTTACGATTGTAGTTAGTCTCTTTTGACTTATGACGTACCTTTAATAGTAGAAGGAGATGGAACTATAAATATTTGTTTATGCGGCTGTCCACTTTTTCTGAGCTAGTGTGTGTGAAAAGTGACCGTAAACATAAGGCCATATGTCACTTGGTGCCTTTTTTCCATACTACTTGACACAACACACTCAAACCTTAAAGTCAAAAAAAGTGGTACAATTGGTATGGCTCACTCTATTAGGTATAATCTCTATGATGTACACTGAGTTTTTGTACTAAAATTGAGTAGGTATTTATAAATAATTCGTGATTTCTTCTTAGTTAAAAAAAAAACAAAGGTCCCGTGGAGTTTTTTCTTTGAATTTACTTCTAATATAAAAGAATCGAAAACAGAGCATTGCATATACTCACGATTATCATCCCCAAGGGGGTAGTCAGAGATATTCTGAAACCTCAGAACTTCCACGTTTCACTATTAGTATCAAAACTCTTTACAGTGTGACGGGGCGTGAGCCCGTCAGCAAATAAAATTGAATAATCATATTTACTTACAATTTTTTCGGAATTATACATGATTTTTTTAAACTTTATTTATGTACTCCTTACTTAATAAGACAATTTTTAGTTTGATTTCATCTTTAACATAGCGTATTATTGTACTGGACTTTTATGCCTCTGCCTATTGCATGGATAAGATTCGAAACAATACATTAAATCTATACATAAATGGATATCTACGCCCAGCCACAGATTATTTAATAGTTAGAGCTGTAGAGTAGTACAAAAATAAATGATAAAAACAATGATAAAAATCTAAAAATAAAATTAGAACAAAGGAAGCGACAAACATAAAACTCAAGTGCTTTTTAACTTATTGTCAATTTTGAGAGCATTGAGATCTGATTATAA
Source organism: Agonopterix alstromeriana (assembly GCA_963924505.1). Lineage (NCBI taxonomy): Eukaryota > Metazoa > Arthropoda > Insecta > Lepidoptera > Depressariidae > Agonopterix > Agonopterix alstromeriana. Next base: position 2,306,013 of record OZ004684.1, read on the forward strand.
TGATAATAGCATTACTTATCTTCAGCAAACAGAATATAAACCGTTTCCTCCTCACTATTTATAGAGACAAGGAGAAAAAACCAAGCCCGGAAAGATTCTGTTTATCATTCGAAATCTGATTGCAAAAGTGCATTTTATCCGCTAGCGCGGACAGAGTTTTTAAAATTCGAATCTTTCTATTCAATATTTTTCTATACCGCCAGTCCACTGAAAATGCATTACTATTGCATGCATAATTATTTCATGTCATTGCGCCAACCTCATTTTTAGAATAATCACACTGGCCAGCACGACGACAGCATTAAAAAAAACTATTTAAAAACTTCTTTTTGTCCTCGCTGTAACATTTGTGTGTTTAGTACTCGGCAGCAAAGATATTCTGCGACTCGTACCATTGAAACCCTCGCTACGCTCAAGTTTCAATACCAAAACCAAAATAAGCTGGCCGCGCGACGTTATACGTTGTACGCCCTACGCGCGGCCAGCTTATATTGGTTTTGCGTAATTTGATGTGTCGCCGTGTGTACCTAACCTATGTCACCTTTTGATTATATACTTACCTACTTAAATATTTTGTATTTTTTACGGATAGCACCTAGACATAATTATAAGAAACTAATTTCATTCTCTTTGCGATTCATCGTGCCTATCAATATACATCGTGCCAATCAATTTCCAGGAAGCTGGAAATAGGAACTGTCTATACCTTGGAGTACAGACTGCCTTACAAGCGGTGAAACATGAAAATACTCCTTGGCGGTCGGTAATGTCCAACCTTCTTCGTAAGTGTTCATCGTCATCTTTGGTTTGTCCCTCAGAGGAAGGATCTCCATAGAGTCCGCATAAATTTACGATTTTAGTCTCTTTTGTCTTATGACGTACCTTTAATAGTAGAAGGAGATGGAACTATAGATATTTGTTTATGCGGCTGTCCACTTTTTTTTGAGCTAGTGTGTGAAAAATGACCGTAAACATGAGGCCATTATGTCACTTGGTGCCTTTTGTCCATACTACTTGACACCACACACTCAAACCTAAACGTCAAAAAAAGTGGACACTTTACGTTGGTATGGCTCACCCTATTAGGTACAATCTCTTTGATCTAATCCAACGACGAAAATTAAAAAAAAAATAGTTTTTCAACTTTTGTTCTGAAGGAAAGGGAAAAGCCTAAAATTTTAAACACCGAGGAACAAATAAGGTTGAACATTATCGACCGCTGTGCTTGTAAGGAGGATTGGTTTCATTTATAATTAATTCTAAGTCCATGGCGATCTCCAAATGCAAAAAAGCTCTCGAAACATCATTCGAACTCCATGTAGAAAACATTGTGAATAAATAATTGGTTTTAATGGCCAGTTATTTTAAGTTTACCAAGGAGTTTACAGGTCCTCGACTGACGTCACTCGTTTCTATGAAAACTCGACATTATTTTACTAAACATCCGTAATCGTTTCATTTTAAAATCACTAACATAAAAAATATATTGGTATTGAGAAAATTATCTCGAAATGGTTTTTTTTCAAAAAAAAAACTTTACGTACCAAATTCCTAGTTTCAAGTAACCTCTAATACTGTACTTCTAATCATTCCTTATCCTAACCATTCAGACCATAATTATGAATATTGTCGTACAATAAACTGTATTGAGGACATTTTGAGTTCATTGCATGCTAATCGTTTATCGTATGAAGATTTTGTACACAGAATTATCAGCATTGTTTTTTTAATTTAGATTAGGTATGTCTGCCGATTTGGGTCAACAACTCATTTGAAGATACGAACTATTAATTATTTACTTCTTTGAGGTTTATGCAGACAGGCTCTATCTAAATTCCTTTTCACTCTAATGCAAATTCTACATCTTCGAATCTTCTTCTCATCGTGTGTTGGTGCCCTGGTGTAAGAGTTTGTTCAGACCGCCACACCTCTGACGTGGTTTTTAAGTAACGACTACTACCAACAGAGATAGTAGCCAGGACCAACGGCTCAACGTGCCATCTGAAGCACGGAATCATCATTATTTTCAGACAATCAGATGATTCAGCCTGCAATGTCCTAACCAAGTGGGGAAAAACGCACAAAGTGGCATATCACTAGGTGTCCCCCATGGGAATCGAACTCACGACCTCCGTGTCAAGAGACCAATGCTCTTAACCATTAGACCACGGAGGCAGTTGGCACGTCTTCGAATCTTCTTAACTATTATAAAACTGTAACAGAACTGTGTCTGTTCATTGAAGATATTTACATTAAAAAGATTACGATAAGGTTTTTAGGTATCCCGGACTCGAAATCAACCTTTTTAAGAATTTTGGTTTGTCTGTTTGTTTTTTTGTTTGTTTGTATGTTTGTAACAGCATCACGCAAAAACTTCTGAACCGATTTTGATGAAACTTTTTTTGTTTGATAGCTTATTATCTGACTTAAAATCTGGTATATAATTTGTGCGGACGAAATCATTGGTTAACTCTAATAGTATATATTTTCAAAAAAATTAAATGGGCGTCTAGGTATGTTCACGAACGAATAATATGTCATTGATGCTGTTCTTTTTTGATTGAAAGATCTACTTTGGGGTGATTTTCAGTTTAGTACACCAACTCGACCAACCAGGTACCTCGTGCATGCAAAGGGACAATCAAAAAATTCTATGCATTCCAAATCTACGCATAGAAGGATATCTATTATCGATAAAAAAAGAAGTACCTACCAACCTACTATGGCAAAGATTAAAACTACTTATATCTAATAAATCAAAATTGTAAACATTACCTATCTAGAAAGCGCTGTTCTAAGATATTTGACAAAAAAAAGTGACAATCGCCAGTAGTATACTTGGCGTAGTATTCTTAGATATTTATACTCTCTCAAGTACTTTGAATGTAAATCTTTCAGCCGGATCCACGGAGGAAAGAAAGAAGCGGAGGTGTCGCAAGGCAATTAGGTCTGTCACCATTGTATTAGGTCATGACGTCATAGTGGGCCTATGATGCTCAGTTCGAATCGGACCGCCATTCTTTTTGCTGGGAGGGATTCTTGTCCCCCGTCCCTGCATTTTGGCGACACTTACTTAGATCTAAATAATGCTATGCGACATCTCCGCTCTTTTCTATCTTCCATGGCCGGATCCAATGCAACAAATTGTAACTACGTAAACATAGACCTTTTCAAACAAGAGGTGTCACTTTAGTAATTGTCTCGTAATGCTTCACTCACGATTTGACAAAGGATGTGATTCTGAACAAAAACAAGAGAAGATAAACATGTTGATATCTTCGAAACAACGACATCACGGTCGTTACGGATACGTGAAGGATCTTTTAATAGGAAAGGCGGAGAGGAGAATAGGTTTTAGCAGATCTATTGGTGTCGCGATGTTCCCGAGCAACCGAGCTACCAGTGCGAAAGTGACAACTGTAGCTCGGACTGATTTTACTTACATCAAATGAACGAAATCACGATTTCGTATTCTCCTGTCTCCAATAAAACTATACCAATTTTAATAATAATTCTTTCAAGAATAATATGACAATGGCTATGTTTTTATGTTTTCTTTTTTGTAAATATTCGTAAAATTCGCGTGCTGGATGTCTCAACACAGATGTAAAATGTAGCCATTTTTCGTCATTTTCAAAGGCTCCTAATTCTTACAGCAATTAATGTAGGGAAAAAACAAAACATAGGGACATAGCAGAAGTAACATAGATTAATATATTGGTAAAGAATATTTCCTCTAATTTCATTATCCAGGAAGGAAACAGGGGAATACGTTTGTATGGACTAGAGTTTAGTTTTGAATTGTAGGTAGCTTTGACTAATTATTATAAGGACTAGCCTTGCGGTAGCATTTCCCCTCTGCCACGGTATAAGCACAATTGATCTTGTGCATTTACATTTAATTTTACACCTTATCACTAAACGAGACAGCCTATAATTGCGAAATAATAACTTCGAACTTAGAACGTTCACACGAGACTACTTTTCATGATTTTTAACATTCAAAATTAGAATCTAAAGTTATGGGGAGTAAAATCCAAAGTTGCGGATTTCATGTTACCTCGCCCCCCGGAAAAAGTGGCAGAAATGTTTGTTAGTAGAATTACACGCATAACCAGTCCATATAATAATTAGTCAAAGGTAGGTAGATCCGAAAACTCATCAGGGTTTTCTCAATGGTTTTTCTAAAAGTGGAAAAACATAACGGTTTATCAATCACTTTATAGATGATTTGGGGAAACTATTTGTGAAGTCGCGTCGCTTTTAATGACCTGGGATTTCTAGATGATTTGAGAACAAAACTTTTCAAGTCAGGTCGCCTTTATCACCTAAAATTTACAGGTGATTTAGGGATACCAAAATTGATTGAACCTGGGCGATCATTTCGTTAGGTATCAGGTCAGATACATCGCCTATGATCACCCGGGTGATATCACCCAGGGGATTAAAGTGGAATAAACCCTTCTAGGGATGATGCAAAATCACGTAATTTAACCGAAAAGGCTTAATTTTTATAGACTACGGTAAAAGGTAACCTTAATTGCAAGTTTTCCAAATTGTCAAATCATTTTTGGAGAGTAGTGAAGCCAAAAACGCAAATGCTTATTTTCTTAAAATTTTGATAACTTAGAGATCATTAAATCTTCTATACCTACTTATAAAACAGTTCCCTGATTGACTGTCCATTTCTGGTGATCATTTCGTCAGGTATCAGGTTAGGTACATTGCTTATGATCACCCGGGTGATTGTAGGGAACGTGGCCTACCGGTGTTTTATTCGGCTCCGCTGGAGAGGTTTTAGTGGAGTGTAGTTTTTCTGGTGGCAGGAGTGGTTCGATGTAAAGGAAAGCCTTGTTTGCAGCACTGGAGGTTTATTTTAGTGATTTTTACACCAGAGTTAGTTAGGCTAGTTACACGCACAAGCACCGTACCAATATGGAAGGCGGAAACTGAAATACAACTTTTTTAATTACTACATTTTATGTTGGTGTTGCCAACAGTGATATCACCCAGAATTAAAGTGGAATAAACCCCTAGAAGTTCCACATCCCCCTAAGGTCTATACAAAATAGCCGATAGACAAAGATTATGCCGATGATGTATTATTCCGAGTCGTTACAAATAGTTAATGACACTTTTGACGACGTCTACGTCGATAAGTTTAAGAAAACTGGAATGACGGAATGCCGCCATTGTTATTATAATGACGTTAAATATAACACCAGTTATGTGTATGACTGCCTGAATAGAATACACTCTTTGACTAATTATTATAAGGACTAGCCTTGCAGTAGCATTTCCCCTCTGCCACGGTATAAGCACAATTTAATCTTGTGCATTTACATTCAATTTTACACCTTATTACTAAACGAGACAGCCTATAATTGCGAAATAATAACTTCGAACTTAGAACGTTTGGGGTTCACACGAGACTACTTTTCATGATTTTTAACATTCAAAATTAGAATCTAAAGTTATGGGGAATAAAATCCAAAGTTGCGGATTTCATGTTACCTCGCCCACCGCAAAAAGTGGCAGAAATGTTTGTTAGTAGAATTACACGCGTAACCAGTCCACATATAAATAGTCAAAGAATACACTAAATCAAGTGCTATTATTATAACGACAACAATGACGTCGAACAATATAAAATTTTACCATCTATTTAGTACGTAGAACTTTGCATCGATTTTTAATATTATTTCAATACGAATTTATAAACAACATTTACTAGCAAAAGCATAATTTCAGGAACTATTTACTAGATATACTAGTTTTTATTTAAAATCGTAGCTTTTTGTAAGAACAGTAGTGCGATTTTTGAAACTCATTCGTTGAACTCAGCAGTTGAAAATGTCAAAATTACTATGGAGATATAAAATCGCACTCCTGAAGTACTGCTTTTGAAAGTCAAATCAGCAGTAGAAAGATGGATATCTCCTTAGTAATATTGACATTTTCAACTGCTGAGTTGAAAGTATGAGTTTCAAAAATAGCACTGCTGGTCCGAAAAATTCAGAAAAATCTTAAAACCATAATAACTCGGTAACCACTCATTTTCTTTAACTGGGCTTAATTTATTGAAAATTACCTCTTCTATGACTTCTTTCAAGGAATAGGGCGAATTACAATTCATCCTGTATATCTATGTACCTACATAAGTGGAAATTTCACATACCTAATAACTAAAATATTATCAACAATAATATCTCTTACAGTCAATATTTTGTAATGTTTATTTAATAAAGTCAAGATAGTTGCGTCTGGTGGAAGAGCTGTGAATAAATAATATAGATACCGGGGAATTTTTGTATTTTGTGTGAGGAATGGTGGGTATTTAGGGTCGCCACAAAGGCCGAGAAAGTCATCAAGCCATACACATCTGTACGGGATACATACGCCATTCCGAAACACTTTTTATAGAAACACGTTTCCCGGATGACGTTGAACCGATGGATTGATATAGCGATTATTCATTTCCTTGACTGTTTGTTTTAGCGATGGTCAGTACACCGATGGTTCGTTTCACCGAAAGACGTTTCCTAGATAAATGCATTGACCAATGAATTGTTTTTACCGATTGCGCCAGAAGAAGGGTTATTTAGTACGTTTGTATATATGTATGTATGTGTGTGTGTGTGTGTGTGTGCGTGCGTGCATGCGTACGTGCGTGCGTGCGTGCGTGCGTGCGTGCGTGCGTGGGTATGTATGTGTGTGTAGATGTATGAATGTAATAGTATGTATGTATGTATGTCTGTCCGAATTCAGAGAAGTGGCCGTCATTTTGAACGAGACTAATGAAATATGAAAATTGACTTATCGTCCTTGTCATGTCACTTGTAGAGTAACATAATATCAATGGTCACTTGTGTTGATTTGATTTTACAACCACAAGTGACGTATAAACCGAACAAGTTAAAAATGTATAACCTCACATTGCAATAAGTACAGATACAACGACCTCTTTCTTGAGATGGATCATACGTTCATTCATTACATTCAAGAATTACTTTAGTCTGGGTTTAGTGTGTTAGAACACAAATTATGTTATTTCGGAGTAAATGCAAAAATGATGGCAAGAAAATCATTCCAACTCCATACAGAAAACCATTGTTTAACTTTTTTTTTTATATCTTTCTCTAACTCAATGCCGGAAACAGAAACGGCAACATCAAATGTCAAATTCTGATATTGTGAATATATTTTGTTTCTTTATGGCCTCAGTTATTTGAAATTGACAGGAGTTTACAGGTCCGCAAGTGACCTCACTCGTTTAAACGAAAAACGACATTATTTTAATAAAAATTTCTGTAATCCTTTAATTTATAACATAGAAAATATTGTTATTAAGACATTTATATTGAAATGGTTTTCGATTCAGTCCTCCAAAAAAAAACTTGACATACCGAATTGCGAAACATCTCTAAGCGTTAACTTGTGCTCGTCTGAAGAGATAGTCATGTGTAAGAAATTTGGGTCATGGAACTTTAGACGACCAAGCATATTATAAACTGTACTGAGAAAAACTAGGTATTTTACTAGACAGCAGGATTGTTTAGTTGTTATAATCTTAGGTCAAAATAACAGATTTTAGTAATTTCTACTAGAATTATTGCTTAAACATAGCATATGCTCACAACTATGTTCCCCGAGGGGGTATCAGAGATATTCTGAAACCTCAGAACAGCCACGTTTCACCAGTAGTACCGAAACTCTGTCCAGTGTGACGGGGGGTGAGCCTGTCGCCACTTATAATGGACAGTTGGTACAATACATGCCTCGAAATTGAAGCATGCAGGTTTCCTCACGATGTTTTCCTTCACCGAAAAGCCAGTGATGTTACAAATCGTACATAAATTCCGAAACACTCATTGGTACGAGTCGGCCTGGACGGGGATCGTACCATCGCCTCCTGCACGGCAGGCAAGGTTCCTCGCCACTAGACCACCACGGCTGATGGCTAGAATTATTGTAAGTAACAAATTATCATTTTCTAATGGAAGATCGATTTTTATTTAACCTTTGTACTCACATTGCTGGACAAAGATCTCCTCTAAACTATTCCACTTCTCTCTGTTAGGTGCTACATTCTACCATTGCAGTAGGGCCACAGATTAATTATAGGTTACGTAGGATATCCAAATCGTCTCGCCCCCTTTTCACACCAAACATGTTACTCCACTGAAATATCGTTTTTTTTTTAATAAATCCAACGCTGAGTGCGTTGTATTTGTTGTGAGTTGCGATAGATATAGCACAGGCTATCGAATTTACACTAAAAATACGCATTTTGAAAAATCTCACTTTAGAGCCAAATCTCAAGACATTTCACCAAGGGGGGCGGGGTCGAAAAATTTCCAAAATCACCTCACGTAATTAATGGACACCCTCTTGGAGTCGAGTAGGCATTGCAGTTTAGTACCTATGGAACAGATGTTTTTTTTGTTCTGACAGGTTTGCTCCCATAATAATAAAATTCAAAAAAACATCGTGCGGAAACCTGCATGCCTCAATTTCGAGGCATGTATTGTAACCACTACCCATTATAAGTGGCGACGGGCTCACCCCCTGTCACACTGGACAGAATTTCGGTACTACTGGTGAAACGTGGATGTTCTGAGGTTTCAGAATATCTCTGACTACCCCCATGGGGAATATAGTCGTGAGCATATGCATGCATGCATGCATGCATAATAAAATTGGTTCAGTTTGATGGGTAGAGTATGTGGTTTAAAGGTTAATTATTTTGATGTTTTCTAGGTTACACTAAATTACAAATAGCAACGATATATTTTTATTCCAGAAACAGAGATTTGAAACACTTACTCTAACTTATTCTTAGAACAGCTTTATAAACGTCTAAGCAACGATTTCCTTTTCTTTTTCGCCACCGCAGCGGAGACCAAAAAAAATCTTTGCGTCCAAGATTTGTCGGATAGTATATCTTTCTAATAAATAAGATTGTATTTGCTAATCAAAACTGGCCAGATAGCTAAATAAGAATCGGGAAAGCGTTTCGTTCTTATCTTTTATAAACTATTATAAAACTGTAAAAGATGTGTACATTGAAGATTTTTACAAGAAAAAAATAGTGTCCCTGACACCAAATCAACCTTTTTTAGAATTTTCGTCTGTCTATTTGTTTTTTTGTTCGAGCATCACGCAAAAACTACTGAACCGATTATGATGACACTTTTTTTGTTTGATAGCTTATAATTTTACTTAGAATCTGGTATACAGGGTCGTTCTTAATATGCTGACACTTTTTTAAGGGGATAATTAGACCGACAAACTGAACAACGTTTTCTATGGCACCGACATCGAAATCGCAAAAAAAAAATCAGCTCTTCCATACAAAACTGCAAACCTCCTTGAGTCAAATGTATGGGACAGCTGATTTATTTTTCGCGAGTTTGATGTTGGGTCCATAAAGAAAGTAGTTCAGTTTGACGGTCTGATTATCCCCTTAAAAAGTGTCAGCATATTAAGTTGGACCCTATATAATTACCGCGGACGTAATCGCGGGTAAACTCTAGTTTGGAAAAAACTTATTACTATGGTGCCAATAACTAAATCAATTTTTTAACAATAGCATAAGTGTAAAATAAAAAAAAACTACTTACGTCCACTTTTACACAATTCGTAAGCAACTCTTGCAATAATTATTACAAATAAAACGACGACCGGAAGAAGTCCTGTGTAATTAATGTGCGAAACTCCGTCAAATTCATCCTTCGTATCCTGCGTGTTTACGGCATCCATTTTGTTTATTACTATATTGTCTTTATATTTAACACTGAATCAATCAAAAAAAAAATTTCACGAATTTCACGAGTTTCATGAGTTTTTGCTGAATGTACAGAAATTGTGTTATTTTTATAAGGAGCAAATTCCAAAAAAAACTGATTTTTAATTTACGTTAAAACTCATTTTGATGATGTTACACTTATAAACTTTTAATCTATTGCCCATGCGTAAAAAGAGTTTTTTTTTTTCGGTAATAATTTTATTTTCGTAATTTGATTTTTGTACAAAAAATCGCTTAGTAAATATTCACAACGCGTCCGTTACTTCGTCAAGACTGCGTCTTCTCACTAAAAATATGTCTTCGGTCTCAACATTAGATAAGACATGACACTTATTCCTATATCTATTAAGAACATAATCGTTCGACGCACTTTACATTCTTGAACCACTTGCTGATGAAGAAATACAGGTTGTATTTAATTTGATTGGAATTTTACAAGTTCTATTGAACTAACTCGAGTCGAGTGTCTAGATTTTACATTGTAATTTTTTATTATTTGTAATTAAGTAGGTACCACTTTATTTTTCTTCATTTTGTTTCTAGTAAGGTTTTATTTTTTTTTGTTAATTTCGTTGCTTGCTTTGGTACTTTATATAGATATAGGTACGTCAAAAAAAAAAATTTTCACGTTTATACCTACCTATTCTTTGTTGCTTTGCTTATCATGTCTTACATTTATTATCCCACCGATCCCCGCTACCCAATCCGCCGCGTAGACCCAGTAACGTCCTATGCCGAGGTCCGTACCCCTCTGGGTGCCCCTAGGTCGGTTGCTTAAGTTCATTCATTTGGCTCGGTAGACCCTTCGTGGTCCCTCCAATAGTCCGCTGTAAAAAGCAATAGCTGCTCCCTGAGCAACGCTGTATTAGTTATTTAAAAAAAAAGTATTATATTTTTATTAAAGTTATTGTTACAAAATGTTTGCTTTACCTAAAGTTTATCAAAGCTTTCACCTTTGACAAAACAAAAATTTGGTTAAGTCTCTTTTAACATTAATTATATAGGTATGTTCAGTGTTTTTTTATTTATTATGTATTTTTTACGGAATGGAGACATTATTTTAAGAAAAACTAATTTCATTGTTAGCGAATAATCTATTTTATTTATTTTATTTTAACAATTTATAGTACACACGTAAATATACAAGAATCATTAAAAATATTATATTATCAGTAAAAATTTAATTTTTAAAATATCTTGATCTGATATCTCTAAACGCAAAGGTCGCGAGAAAATCTATCAAACTCAATGGAGAAAACCATTGCATCGATAAAAAATTAAAAATTAATACCAGTCTTCTAGTCCCAGAATTTCGAGATTACCATACGGAGTTAAATAGGTCGAAGAGTGACGTCATACGTTATGTTCTAATGAAAACGTTATAATTATTTTAATTATTTAAAATATCTGTAATCATTTTCAAAATATCTAACATAGAAAATACTTTTATTGAGAAAATCATCTCAAAATTTATAATTTCGCCCTTTAAAAAACTTGATAAATTGAATTGGCTACTTTGTTTTATACGAAAGTAATAAAATGGAATCTCAAGTAGGTAACCTACTTGTTTTGATCAACCTGTGGATCAAAAATAATCACTGCAGATGCAAGAGCTGATAAATCATAAAACAATACGGTTTATACCTACTTTATAGTATCTTACACAAAAGTAGTAGCTAATTATTGTTATAATACTAAGTAAATTGAATAACTATGTTTGTATTTTGATTGTTAAGGTTAATTAGGTACTTTCCTAATAGACACCATAACATTTTTTTTATCCACTTGTTTTAAAAATATACTATGTGTTAATGAATAAGCGCAAAACCTCATACACCCAAACTGATTTATAACAAAATAATTAGATTGAAATAAGAATTTCATTATTTTGATACTTACTTAAAATTTAAAGGTATGGCAAAAATGATTTGCTATCATTTCAGCAATGAATGAAACCTCTAGCGTGCTCGTGGATACATTTTAAGAATCTTGTTTTGGTAGTTAGTAGGGTGAGAGTGCCCGTGCGATGGGTTGAGATCGAGTTCAGTAAATTTTAAATTTAACTTACAAATTATTTAATATTTTGAAAAAATAATCCTATGTTGAAAACATGATAATTCGGTTCTGCTCTGGATTCTAAACAAACTACTTTCTAGTTTTGCGTTATTTCATTAACACGTTGTATAAAAAATATGTAAAAAAACAATACGAAGACTGGTTATATTTTCAAATCTAGAAACCTACAATTTGCTTTGGTTTTGCGCTTATTTATTAACACGTTGTATAAGTACCTACTTTCATTTCGCTTGTTCTAAACATTATTTACAGATTTATCATTCCCAAATTAAATCTAATAATTGCAAAATCTGTCCACGCGTAAAAAAACAAAATAGCAAAGATTTTTTTTGGTCATCCCTTGCAAAATAGGTATTTTCTAACGCAATTTCTATGCACATAAACAGTGAAATATTCTGTGCTTTACATTTGTCGAGTGGCGAGAGACGCTGTAGTGGCGCTTTTGTGGTAGATATCTTATTACCCACTTTGAACTACTATCTAGATTATTTTTTTATTGTTACTGAAGGTCTCAAAGTCACATTTTTAGTAAACTTTTTGAGTTATTTAATTCATACAATCAATCACCAGTGCAATCAATAGGAAAATTATAAAAACATAATGAGCACAGATTTGCTATTGGCTCACTATTAAAATTACATAGGCACTTTCGCATTATCTTTTTTAGTTCCTATTATCGTTTCCCATAACCGAAGCTAAAAGCTTCATTCCTGAAATTGGCTCTCAACATAGGGAGAGGAAATGTGACCCTCGGCTGCAGGTTGCTCGTCGTTTCAGGTGCATTTGAGCGCCATCTATATGCTAATAGAAAAAGCTTCAAACTCCATAAAAAAATTAGACTAGAACGAAACGAAATTAGTTCAGCTACTCGACGCAAGATGGCGGTATATTAACATTTTGCAACAAAATGTTATTTTCAGTCGATTTTCCGGAAGGTAATGAATACTTGAGATATTTGTATACATTTAAGAACTTAATTTTAGTTCCATATAAATAGACACAGTCACTATACAGGGTGTAAATGACCTAGCAAGTCCTGTAAATTCAGACCATCAAACCGAACAAATTTCACTACGGAGCCAATCTCAGGAAACTCGAAAAATAGTCATCTGTCCCATACAATTGAGTCGGGTCACGTTTCCTGAGGTAGGCTCCATAGCACGGAATATCTAATAGTGAAAGTTGTTCAGTTTGATCGTCTGGGTTCACCGTTTCAGTAATATCTAGGCTGTCACATATGGTATTTTCTTCTAGAGTTTTTATCCCAACACACATCATTTCAATTCCTAATATTGCGGAATAAGATGAAGAATAAACAGTCCATTTTAAAAGGTACCAACCGATTTTTTATTAACCTGTGCCATCCCATTGTTGGGCAAAAGTCTCCCTCAAGCTATCACATCCATGTCTATCCCACATTAAACCACTTCAGTAATCAGTGCTTATTTGCAAGTTTGTTTTTCGAAAATGAACGTCGCTAAGTATATATATTTTTAGGATCACGTAATACAGGGTCCTTCTTAATATGCTGACACTTTTTTAAGGGGATGATCAGACCATCAAACTGAAAAAATTGTATCTATGGGACCAACATTAAAATGGCGAAAAAAATATCAGCTGTCCCACATATTATTTGGCTAACAGGTGATTTTTATTTCGCGTTTTCGATGTTGGTGCCATAGAGAAAGCTGTTCAGTTCGACGGTCTGAACACCCCTTAAAAAAATTTCAGCATAATAAAAAGGATCCTATACAACGTGTTAATGAATTAACGCAAAACTTGAAAGTAGTTTGTTTAGAATCGAGAGCAGAATCGAAATATAATTTTTTCAACATGGGTAAATTTTTTTCAAAATATTAAACAATTGTTTGTAAAATTTAAAATTTACGGAACTCGATCTCAACTCACCGCACGGGCACACTCTTACTTACTACTAAAACAAGATTCTTAAAATGTATCCACGAGCACGCTAGCGTTTTCATTAATTTCTGAAATGATGACAATTAATTTTTGCGTTAATAACTTTAAATTTTAATTATCAAAATAATGAAATTATTATTTCAATCTAATTATTTTGTTATAAATCCTTTGGGGTGTATGAGGTTTTGCGCTTATTCATTAACACGTTGTATAAGTACTTTCATTTCGCTTGTTCTAAACATTATTCATAGATTTAGCATTCCCAAATTAAATCTAATAATTGCAAAATCTGTCCACGCGACCGCGTAAACAAACAAAATAGCAATTTTTTTTGGTCTTCTCTTGCAAAATAGGTATTTTCTAACGCAATTTCTATGCCCATAAACAGTAAAATATATAAAAGAAACATACCTAAACATTCCCAGCAATGTAAACAAACGCACGTTAATAAATAAATAAAAATTAATAGTGCAAACGGGACGAATAGTACCCAATATTCATGGTCCATTTTCCCTAGCCACCGATAGGTGCGAACTGTGCGAATTTTTCCTACAAAATTTATCACAAGACAACGATATCGTATCTGGTAATCTCGGATTGATAAGGGATTAATTATTATTTTGTTAGTAGCGTAAAAATGTATTGTCACCTGTATTGATCACTCATGCATACAACGTGTTAATGAATAAGCGCAAAACCTCAAACACCGCAACTGATTTATAACAAAATAATGGATTGACCTTTATACAATCATGAATAAATATATCAATTTGAAAAATATATTTTTAATAAAATAACGTCGTTTTTTGGTTTGTCCAGTGACATCACTGGAAAACCTGTAAACTCCTTGGCAAACTTCAATTCAATTCAATTATACTTTATTGCACACCAAAACAGAACATACATTTGAATACAGATAAAGAATATAAAGTAGATACAAATAAGGCGGTCTTGTCGCTAAAAAGCGATTTCTTCGAGACAACCTAAACTAAGGAATAAACTAACCACTAACTAATACCACTAATACACTATACTAATACTAACTAATGAGCAAACCACAGAACATTATAAGAGTGGTTAGAAATGCAAAGTAACGCTTTTGCTTCGGAGACGGCTGTCGCCACTTGTCTTCCCGCTCACGCTGCTACAATTACTCATGCCCTCTCGCTCGCACCACGCCGCGCTCCTTATGGTGTTATGCAAATCATTGCATAACCTGTGGCGACACGTTCCACGCCTACTTTGCACTTCTAACCCCTCTTATAATGTTCTGTGGAGTAAACTTATGAAAATTTATTAAGATATAAATGTAGGTAAATTAAAAATTCAAAATATTAAGAACTTATAACTAACTTAACCTAAAATATGGTGCAGGTGCAGGTGCAACCTAACAAAATAATTAGATTCAAACAATAATTTCATTAATTTGATAGTTAAAATTTAAAGTTATTCGCATTTTAAGTTTAGAGGCAAAAATTATTTGTTGTCATTTCAGCAATGAATGAAAGCGCTAACGTGCTCATGGATACATTTTAAGAATCTTGTTTTCGTAGTAAGTAGGGTGAGTGTGCCCTTGCGATGGGTTGAGATCAAGTACACTAAATTTAAAATTTTACAAACTTTCTTATCGGAGATATGCATCTTTCTGCTGCTGATTAGACTTTCAAAAATCGCAGTCCTGGAGCAAAGTGAACATAATAATAATAGTCAGCGCGCTCGCCGTGGATGTTCTGAGGTTTCAGAATATCTCTGACTACCCCCTCGGGGAATATAGACGTGAGCATATGCATGCATGTATGCATGTATGCATGTGAGCGCGCTCTCGGGTCGCGACAGGTCTATTGTGCGCGGGGTGCGGGGCGCGGGCTCGGCCCGCTCTGCCTGCGGGCAGTACCCTAAGTTAACAGAGGCTTGGGGTACGCGCCGGCAGCAGTGTCAACATTTATACTTGCGAACGCGCACGTACCACAATGGTTCGAACTGGTTGTATTGTGTACGGATGTGATTCCACATTGAATCAAAATAAAGATTTGTTGGAAATAAAGTGGTTTGAAACATTTTAACGCGATTTGAAACTTTGTTGTTTTTACTGTATATACCGTTTGAAACTGCAGGTAATACTATAAATAGGTAAGCTACGCTGCTACATAATTTATTTTTGTACATAATACATGTTATTAATTAAAAAATAATGTGTTTTTCTTACAAAACGTTGAATTAAAAACGTAAATAATAATTCATAACAAAAATAAATACCTAGGTAGATATTATGATCACTACAAATTAATAAAAAATTAAACAATTAGACTTATATCATATTGATTATCTTATATTTATTTCATATCCCCTAAACATGATTGTAACAACCCTTAGCATGGCCGCCATCATGTCACATCGCCGTCGCAACGCGCGATTTCTTAGAAGCGCGCCTAATATTATAATTATGTACTTTGCATGGAGTAGGTATAATGTTTGAAAGTCAAGTAAATTTTGACTTTTTCAACTGCTTTGTTTAACGAATGAGTTTCAAAAATCGCACTCTTGGTACTACAGTAATTTAAACAGAAGCTTAGAGCGAGCAGAAACAGAAATTTATGTAATTGTACTTTTTATATTTTGTTTTGTTTAAAAGAAGTGTGTTGTAGAGTTTCTGGCTACAACGGAGCAACTTACGACGCGGTGGTAGAGTCAAAAACATGACGTCAAAAAGTTATGTATGTGATATTATTTTGAATAAACAATTTTGACTTTTTGAGCGAAGCAAGCTCGACATTTCTCCCCTCTACGAATTGATTATAGACAGAGTTCAATCAATAATTATTCTTCCCGAATTTTCCGCCCTTATTAAAGTGCCACCGGGGGCATTTGCCCCATTTTCTGTATCTAGAATATATCTTTTTAGGTACATTTAGGTCTAAATTAAACATAACCTAACTAACCTATCTAAAACATGACTAATAGTGTAGTAATGTACTTACTAAAAACTCTAAAGATGTATCTCCCCACCACATAATCACACACATGCAAGTATATAAACACTAACAATAAAAGAGTTAAAAAGAAAACAATAAAAACTAACTCTCTTTTATTTAAAAACATTTTTTTCACTAACACGAATGATTGTTTATAACGAATCTAAAACAACCGAATTAAAAACGTCCGCACATCAATATAATAATACATTCGATGTAACTTTTTAAATTAAACGGATTGTTCGAATTTTTAAAAATCACTTGACTAACAAAGATGAGTTTTTAGGTATCAATTTACACGCAATTTTAAACTTTATGACAGAAACAATAAAACACAACTAGATAAAATTACTGGTTTCCATTTTGTGCCTTTCCATCAAGGATCATCTAAGATAAATGACGCAGAAGATTTTCGTAATCTTCCAGATTCAATAACTCTCCAATTGGATTCTAAAATCTTGCGCATAAAGTCTAAATTTGTTTAAAAACAATCGTTAAGATAATCTGATAACAGGTATCTCGGCATTGTTTTATAAAACACCAGATTATGTTGAACTCTACTGATGCTGAAAATTAGTAAAATTTTGTTATCATTAAGAGATATAAAAGGTCTTGATAATTTGGTTTTAATGTTCTTAGAGTACAACTCTACAAATATTAGAAAATAGTAACAAAATTGTCTCTTTACATTGAAATTAAAGGTATATTTACAGAAAAATGTTACGATTTAGTGTTTATGATTTTTTGTCTGTTTGTTTTTGTATATATCTCTGACTACCCCCTCGGGGAATATAGTCGTGAGCATATGCTATGCTGTTTGTTTTTTCATTCGAGCAAATTTTGATGAAATTTGTGTATTTGAGACTGTATTATTTTAATAGAAAACCATAGTTGCAAAGATTAATTAATATCTATATAGATCGTGATTAAATATTACTTTAATTGCTTAATTGGTAGCATAGCATATGCTCACGACTATATTCCCCGAGGGGGTAGTCAGAGATATACTGAAACCTCAGAACATCCACTTTCACCAGTAGCACCGAAACTCTGTCCAGTGTGACGGGGGATGAGCCCGTCGGCACTTGTAATGTACAGTGGGTACAATACATGCCTCGAAATTGAAGCATGCAGGTTTCCTCACGATGTTTTCCTTCACCGAAAAGCCAGTGGTGTTACAAATCGTACATAAATTCCGAAAAACTCATTGGTACGAGTCGGCCTGGACAGGGATCGAACCATCACCTCCTGCACGTTAGGCAAGGTTACTCACCACTGGACCACCAAGGCTTGTCCTCATCGTGAGGAAACCTGCATAATTGCAGGCCAGGTTACTCGCCACTGGACGACCACGGCCATGGCTTAATTGGTTATATTGAAAATAAGATCTAACTTCGTTTGTATGCAAGCGCTCGGACGGTCTGCAAGGACTATTGTCTGAATTATGTGACAAACAAGAAACGCAATTATAAATCGTAAAAATTAATGTCTGACAAATATTTGAAACCTAATTAAAGAGTAGGAAGAATTTTCAACGCCATATTGTTTGCAGTCCGGTTCGTTGATTGCTTCTCGTAATGACATGCGCCCGCGCACGCCTACATTGTACGACATCTCTTGGTGAAAACTTGAAAGTACGGACAGAAAAAAAGGCATTTTAACATTATTTTAATTTAAAATAAAATTTTATTTATTTGAAAAACCAAAATTTTATTTAAATTTAAAATAAAAAAATATTTTAACTAAATACCACAAATTTATTTCATATTAAATCTACATTTTTATTGTTATATAAATCTATAATTTCATTTTAATTGAAAGTCACGATCATATTTATACTTGAAATTACAATTTAATGTTTATTGAAAATAACAATTTTATTTCAATTTAATACTGCAATTTTAATTTAAAACCTCAATTATATTGCATTGTGTCTGAAAAAAAGAAGGAAATATTCGTAATACTGGATTTAAATATCATATTATCATGACTCTAAGGCTGGCTTGCACCAAAAATTATTTAGGCTTAAACATATTTAAATTTGATTCTGTTCACTGTCATTTGTATGTGCAGTGTGAAAGACAGAACTATCACTAAATACGTTTGAGCCTAAATACTTGTTGGTGCAAGCCGGGCTTAAAAGAGCGTTGCGTCTGTCATCAGTGATTTGCACCCTTTTTGAGTTCTTTACCCGGGCGCCAGACATGTAGATAAAATACGCAAATACCTACAAAGTCTAGCAAAATGTCTCATAAAGGTGGAAAGAGACAGCTATACTACAGCTATACTACCCTTAACTTCTAAGTGAAAAATCTGAAAATGTTATAAAATATAGCTTAAGGTAAGTATCAAATTAAAGATTGAAAAATTTGTCTCGGGCGGGAACTTGAACCCGCACTCTTCCAAACCGGGGAAGTGCGTTATCCACTTTCGCTACCGAGTCCACTAGCCAGAGAACGAAATGTTCAATCTATTGCGTCTTATGGGGACGTGAGGACTTTCAGTGAAAATTATAACGGATGTTTTAACTTAACAATTTTCGGTAAAAACGAGTCAAATAGATGTGTTCTCTAATGATAAACTAGATGGCGTTGCACCAAACATTTAATAAAAGAAACTTACCTTTTTTGTAACCACTACAAACAAAAATCAAAAGCAAGTAAGCAACAAACTCATGTAAATGAATGAACTACTGATTTACCGACAATTGTCTCAGGCCAAAGTTTTATTTATATTTATTTTTAACAAGTCTCGCTTAATTACCGAGCATAGAACAGTTTAAGTTAGTGCTACTTGCCTGTGACTTTTTTGAATTATTGCTAGTCAAATGTTTAGTTTCTTAAGGGTTGCCTTATACAACGTGTTAATGAATAAGCGCAAAACCTCATACACCCGAACTGATTTATTACAAAATAATTAGATTGAAACAACAATTTCATTATTATTTTAATAGTTAAAATTTAAAGTTTAGAGGCTAAAATGATTTGTTATCATTTTAGCAATGAATGAAAGCGATAACGTGCTCATGGATACATTTTAAGAATCTTGTTTTGGTAGTAAGTAGTGTGAGTGTGTGAGTGTGCCAGTGCGGTGGATTGAGATCCAGTTCAGTAAATTTTAAATTTTACAAACAAATTATTTAATATTTTGAAAAAAATTACCTATGTTGAAACCTTGATAATTCGATTCTGCTCTCGATTCTAAACAAACTACTTTCTAGTTTTGCGTTTATTCGTTAACACGTATACCAAGATCCGACCGCAAAATTATGAACCTAGGTTGCCAGGTTGCCAGGTTCAAAGAAGTCATTTTTAACTGAATTTAAGTTGCGGGCGATGCGGCAGATTGAGAGGTGTCAACCCTAGTTTTTCCAGGTCTTTAGATTAGTCTCCTTCAGATGGCATCTCATTTACTTTCCAAACAGATGGAAAAAAAAAAAAAAAAAAAAGTGGAAAAAATTGTACCATAAATCATCATGGTAAAGGTACTTGCGGCAAGATTTTGCTAGGCAATCCGGCGGCGTTGTATGAACCCCTGTTAGTCTAGGAAAAATAAGGTTTGAGATTGCATTAAAGACACTTTAGTAAATTGTGTTTCAAATAATATTAGTGTTAGTTTATAACACTTTCGTCGAGATTTCATGGTTATATTGTCTCAGGAACCTGAGAAATACCTTAAAATCGATATAAATGTACAAAGGGCAAGCGAAAGATATTTCTTCCAGCATACTAGCAAAAGAGACAGTTAATTATCACATGGCAAATTTAATGTGTACAAACAAACAGTAAATAATTTAGTTTTGAGGTTATAATTTATGAAGACTTACAAATTATTAAATATCTACTCACATTTACAATATTAACCGGGGATTATTATTGTTATAAGTAAAACGTTTTGAATGAATCCATCCTGTACAAAATCACCAGTTTTCAATTTTTTGTTCATAAGTACCTAAATTTAATGTTTTGTAAATGTTTTAATTATTCAATAACACACAATAAAAAATTGGGGATTATTGATAATTTATGTTTTTCAGGTATTTATCTACTATATTCCAAATTATCACCAAAAGTGCAATTAATGCAACCTTCTCCATACAAAAATCCGTAGATTTCCCCGACTATGTGTAAACTTTCACTAAAATCACATTTCGTTCACCAAACAAATAGGTGCATAAATTTACGGTCGGATCTTGGGCTATTAGAAATAATTGCTTTTCTAATTTCTCTGTAAAAAAAGATCGTAGACAAAACTGTGCAAGTTCCTCTTTGCTCTTATAAGAATCTCGATTCAGTTCTTCTCTCAATAGACACATGTCTAGTCATTTAGAAGACAGGTGTTGGTTAAAGAGAAGACTGAATCGTGATTCTTATAAGTGCAATTATCTCCCATATAGTTGTAATTACAACTCCACCTTATTAAAATAGGTGAAGGAAAACATCGTGAGGAAACTTGCGTGCTTCAATTTCGAGACATGTATTGTACGCGCTCACTCCC
This sequence comes from Agonopterix alstromeriana, assembly GCA_963924505.1. Taxonomy (NCBI): domain Eukaryota; kingdom Metazoa; phylum Arthropoda; class Insecta; order Lepidoptera; family Depressariidae; genus Agonopterix; species Agonopterix alstromeriana. Next base: position 2,327,286 of record OZ004684.1, read on the forward strand.
CGTCTCACTGGACAGAGTTTCGATACTAGTGAAACGTGGATGTTCTGAGGTTTCAGAATGTCTCTGACTACCCCCTCGGGGAATATAGTCGTAAGCATATGCTATGCTATACTACCTTATTAAAAAATATTTTATGATTTTTTTTAAAATAATAATTTTCAAAATACACCTTAACACGTTGTATAAATAAGATCATAGTCATAGTCATACAATTTATTGCAACCATGGGTTTAAAAGATGTTACGTAATATTGATTCCAGTACCTACACATGGACCCTGCTAGGGCACTGCAAAACTTAAATCTAGAATTAAAAATTATAAGTATTTAAAATTATTCAATATATTAATGAGTTTGTGGGGACTTGCCACAGATGCCAACACCCACAAGTTATAGCAACGAAGCTAACACATGGCGCTACGGTCGCAGTCGCAAAATGTGCACGTAAGACAACTTGCGACGTCACATTGGTAACCCGTTAGCCGATACACATAAGGTTCACAATCGTATACAAGACATGAATCGCGCAAGAGAAATAATCACAGAGATTCGATATATATACAAGGTTCAACTAAATATTTAAATCTTACCTCACAGATCGTTTTCAAGTAGTTAAAATTGCGGAATATCAAAGTCTTCAAAAACCAATAACATATGGCGTCCCGCAAGGATCGATACTAGGACCCATATTGTTCTTAATCTATGTCAATAATATTTCTAAACTTAAACTTAAGGGAGAGTTATCACTATATGCTGATGACACTTGCTTATTTTACTTTGCCGATAAAATTGAATCAATCATCCAGGATGCGCAAGACGACCTTAACATGCTTAATATCTGGTTTCAGTGTAACCTTCTGACCCTTAATGTGGCTAAAACGCACTATGTAATATTTGCAGCAAAAAACAAAACAATTAATGAATTTGAACCACTAAAAATTAATAATGTAACTATTAGCAGGTCAAATAGTGAAAAATATTTAGGTCTTATATTAGATGATCAATTGACCTGGAAGCCACACATTGGGAAGCTAAGGTCCAAATTAGTATCTCTTACTGGAGCTCTCCGCAGCATTGTGGGCTGCCTTCCCTTAAAAGTTCGTTATACGATATATAACTCGTTAGTTAAACCGCACATAGATTATCTGATTGAAGTATGGGGTTCAGCAGCCAAAACAAATCTTGATCTAATACAAACATCGCAAAATAGGCTGATTAAAACATTATTTCATTTCGATTATCTAACACCAACAAAAAAAGTATACAAAAAGACTAAACTATTAAACATATACCATACATACAGATATTACACTTGCATCCTTATTCGGAAAATATTATTTAAAAAAATACATACTAACATAACGTTCAATACCAAAAATGAATTTGTACAGCTAAGAAGGTTGCGATGCTCAAATGATATTGTCTTGCGCCCCCCAAGGACCAACTATGGTAAAAAGAATATTACATATGAAGGTGCTACACTGTATAACAATTTGCCAAATAATATTAAAGAAGCTAAAAATATGAAAATTTTCAAAAATTTATTAAGAAGGCACTTGGCAAATGAAAACGAAAATTAAAACTTTTCATTAAGCGTAATATTTAATCTATCAATAAAAATACCTATAAGTACCTGTTTGTATTGTATCAATGTTTCTGACCACCTCGAGAGGGATGGCAGTCGTGAATTTGTGATTCTTTGTACCAATAGATCTGTAGGTATGTATTAGAAAACAAAATAAAAAAAATATTTGCTTACCATTTGTATTAGACATATCTAGTTGTAATTGATCTGTGTTTTTCTTAACTTGGTGCGTACTTGACTACAATGTTTTTGTCATTGTGCGATATTTTCCAAACTACTCACATTTTTATGTACCTAGTTTAAAAATAAGTTTTAGTAGCTAAGCATGCTCATTACTTCGTTAATTAAGTACTTTTAAATATAGGTTATATCTATATACTTTTACTAAGTTCTCATGTAAGTGAATTATTGTAATTCTTATGAGGATAATAAAGATTCTTAAACCCGAACTAAGATCTGTTGGACCGCGGCCGGTCCCCAGGCTTCACACCTAGCCTGGCGGAAGATCTTCCCTTTTCACCGGAGGAACCTTCCACGGTAGTTCCTCCACAAGTTGCATTGATGCATTAATATGACTGTTTGCCTGCTCCATTGCTCCACTGCTAATTTGTTACAAATTAAATTGTTTGTTTGTTTTATAAAACTAGTAAAATATTTGTTTATAAAATATTATGATATCAGCCATTACTTTATCAGTTTATTATAAGGCATTTCGTTGCAAGAGTGAAACGAACGCGAACGTTTTTGAGAAATCGCGAAAAAAAAATTTGTTGTCCATACATTTGGCTCTAGTAGGTTTGCACTTTTGTATGGGACAGCTGATATTTTTTCGCTATTTCGATGTTGGTGCCATAGAGAAAGTTGTTCAGTTTGACAGTCTGGTGATCCACTTAAAAAAGTGTCAGCATATTAAGAAGGACCCTGTATATTAAATATATAACTTTAGTGCCGTGGCAAAAGGGTCGTTGCTTACTATTATAGAGCCTATTTACGGAAACGCGAAAAAAAAAGACTGTCCCATACATTGGAGTCGGGTAGGTACGACAGTTTTGTATGGGACAGCTGATTTTCTTGTTAATTCTTTGAATCGAGAGCAGGATCGAATTATCAAGGTCTCAACATAGCTAAAGTTAATTATTTTAACGGGTTCTTACCGCGTTTTTATTGTTTTTGTTTAAAATGATTAACTTAATTAATAACCGCGTAACTCTCAAAAATTGCGTTTCAACATAGTTTAACTTTTTTCAAAGTATTAAATATTTTGGACAGGCTGTGATGATGATGATGAAGCCATAGAAAAAGCTAGTCTTAACTAAAGCTGCAAAAATATGACTCTTCTCATTGAAATATCAATTGGATTGCTGTCGACACTTTGCTCCCGGCTTGGAATATTTATCGCCCATCCCACAATCCAGCTTCAAGTCCTCTATCATCATTCTTATACCAAATAAATAGATGTGAAAATGACTTGAATCGAAAGCCTTCATGTATTTAACGAACAGGTCTTATCTTCAGATCGATCTTAATATAATTAACACCTGTGATACGGTTAAAAATAAAATTTATGCATTTTGAGTAGAAAACTATATCAAGTTTGACGTGGCCGTATAAAAAAGGGAATGTATAGGAACATACAAGCTATGTCGCGCTGCAAGTCTGGCGGAGTGCGGACGCGTGCGTATCGGCGCGCTAGGCTTGCACGTGGCTCCGCCATTTTGTGAACTCTTTTGTGTTTTAACCTTAAAACAATCACTTGAGATTATAAACTACTTACATTGGCAAAACTGACACGCTAGACTTAATTAATACTACTGATCATTTTCCTACGTATACTCTCCACATAACGAGACATTGGCTGAATTGTGATAACACATCGGATGCCACTAAACAAAAATTGAATTGAATTGAACATACAAGCTTCAATTTCGTACCGTAGCGGCCGTAGCATGATGCACGCGATAAGGCTATATCACGCCTTTTATCTCGTTCGTTCGCGCGTAAGTAGAAAGGGAGCTAGGGCGCGATAAACTTCACGTACGCATCGAAAAAGGGAAGTAGAGTGGTGGAAAATGACAGATTCTCCACAGATTCTTTTAATAACCGGTATCGTGGTCTGCCTGTTCTTAGTTGGATTATGTGTTCTTACAAATATCTAATAAATAAATAAATAGTGTAAATCCGATACTATTTTCTATTTTGTAATTTTTTTTACCTACATTTGATTAAAACCACATGAAATAAAGAAACACATAAATACAAATTATTTATTTTATACCTGATGTAAGTTTCAAAATAATCTTAAATTAAGCTACCTTCTTATTCAAAAGCTGTTAATTTAATTACTAGAGTTAACCCGCGACTTCGTCCGCACAAATTATATACCAGATTTTAAGTCAGAGCATAAGCTATCAAACAAAAAAAGTTTCATCAAAGTTTTCAGTAGTTTAGGTTCGTTTCAGTAGTTTTTGCGTGATGCTGTTACAAATATACAAACAAACAAGCAGACAAACAAAAATTCTAAAAAAGGTTTATTTGGAGTCCCGGAAACCTAAAAACCATATCGTAATCTTTTTCATGTAAATATCTTTAAGGGGATATAATTCGGAGCGCGCTCCATACTAACGTACTATGGTGATATTTTCAATACTCTAACCAATTAAACTCAATGAAATTTTTCATAATCAAAGTCAAAAGTCAAAGTCAATATAATTTATTCAATATAGGAGCTTACAGCACACTTATCAAACGTCAAATCAATCTAAAAACAAATTTCTATGCTTGTATAGAGTCAGATTTTCGTTACAATGTATAGTTTTAAAGTTACAGTGCCTCAAAGATTTCCATACGAAACTTAAATTAATCCGAGCATTGAAACTGTATATTTTAACGAAAATCGGACTCCATACAAGCATAAATATTTGTTTTCAAGATTTTTTCAGCAAAATTTTATTGACTTTAATTGGTTAGTATTGAAAATATCACCATAGTACGTTTGTATGGAGCGCGCTCCGAATTATATCCTCGTAATGTACAGACACACTTTTGTTACAGTTTTATAATAGTTAAGATATAATTATGTAAATTAGGTTTACATCATCAGCCTACATACATCCCAGTGCAGGGCACAGGCCTACCTTCGTTCGGGAAGAGTGTTAGGACAATAGACTTCACTATCCGCATTTCTTCTTCAGCGTATGCAGGTTTCCTCACGATGTTTTCCTTCACCGTTTGAGAGCAGTCAGTATTTATACGTACAATAAAATTGTAAACTTGGCGTGGATATTTGCAAAAATATTAATTAGCCGTGGTAGTCCAGTGGCGATTAACCTTGCCTGCCGTACAGGAGGAGACGGTTCGATCCCCGTCCAGGCCGACTCGTACCAATGAGTTTTCCGGAATTTATGTACGATTTGTAACACCACTGGCTTTTCGGTGAAGGAAAACATCGTGAGGAAACCTGCATGCTTCAACTTCGATTGTATTGTCCATTATGTGGCGACGGGCTCACCCCCCGTGACACTGGACAGAGTTTCGGTACTACTGGTGAAACGTGGATGTTTTGAGGTTTCAGAATATCTCTGACTACCTGCTCGGGGAATATAGTCGTTAGCATATGCTATGCTATTAATTAGGTTTAGGATACATAATGGAAAGCTTTGAGACCATTTTTTGAATTTTAGATTTTTCGTCTGTTTGTCTGTTCGTTTGTGCATACATCACTTATAAACAGATTTAAATTAGCTTTTCACAAAATGTATGGTTTATTTTGGATTCACATTTAGGTTTTATTTCATCGCAATCGGTGCATTCAATCATAAGTCATGAGTATTGAAAGTGCATACATCACTTATAAACAGATTTAAATTGGCTTTTCACAAAATGTAGGGTTTATTTTGGATTAACATTTAGGCTTTATTTCATCGCAATCGGTGCATTCAATCATAAGTCATGAGTATTGAAAGTCAGTGGTCTGCGCCTACTAAGTAGCCGAGTGCCGACACCATGTGCGAGTTCGTTAATTAAATTTTGGGGGAACCAAGAATTTAGGCATAAACGATTAAAAAGGTTTGGGAAGACCTTTGCCCAGCATTGGGACGAAATAGGTTAACAAATTATAATATACGAAAATATTTCTCAGAAAGAAAAACGAATTGAACTGTAACCACTAAAGTAAAATAATTTTTAACACTTTCATTGCAATTTGTTTTTGATTTCAACGTTTCATTGTTACTAACCGAACTATTGTTAATTAATTTAAAATATTCATATCTGTTATTTCCCAACCTTACAATTTAACGTTTCATTTTCTGAAATCGAAGAATTTTGTTGCCTCTTTTTTCACTCTTTTTGTTGCGTTCCTTAGGTCGTTCTGGCCCAAAAATTTCTAACTTGAAAGTCGCTCTTTCATAATATTGAAACTTTACACACAAATTGATATTTGAAACTTCTCTCAAATATTGTTTATCTGTTAAATGGACTGAGTGCAATTTATCGTGAGGGACCCATATTTTTGAATCATTTGATGATGGGGAGTCAGTGACGCTTGGGTTGAAGGGATAGTGTTTTATAATTTCTTTAGGGGTGTCTGCAAAAGTTTGTGGCGTCAACATTTCTAATTTGTACCAGATGTAGGCTTCTTCTCGGTGAAAACTATCAATCTGAAAATGTTTAAGTATTTTAAATAATATGCTGACACTTTGACCAAAGATGGCGAAAAAAAAATCTGCTTTCCCATACGTTTGGCTCGAGTAGGTTTGCAGTTCTTGGTCTAGAGAGTAGTATATTCCTTGGTTTGCAATTTTGTATGGAACAGCTGATTTTTAGGGTTCCGTAGTCAAACCCTTATACCCTTATACTTTCGTCCATTCTGTCTGTATGTCTGTCTGTATGCCCCGCCTCAATAAAGTCTCTCACTTTTGCACTTATAAAAATCGAAATTTATTATGAAAACAGTAAACAAAAGTAACCCAAAAACAGAAATGTAGTAGTTATGAAGAAAAATATTTTTTTCGAACCCCTCCCACATACAACGAGAGAGGGGTTGAATTTTTTTTTATTTAAATCGTGTAAGGTGTCGTTGGATAGAGCTTGTCTAGTGAAACAAAACTCCAATAGAAAATAAATCGATATAATGCTACTGTCTCAAGATATCTGCGCTCAAAGTCAAAAATAGGTCGTTAAACTCATCCTTAATGTGACACAGTTGTAATCAAAGAAGTATAAGTCGTACAGTGAAATCTGAAACAGGCAAGAAACAGGTCAATCAATAATACCACAGTTAAAGGAGTATTACCAGAGATAACCATAGAAAAGATAGGTGGATTATGTATGAGCACCATTGACCAACTTGACTAATTATTATAAGGACTAGCCTTGCGGTAACATTTCCCCTCTGCCACGGTGTAAGCACAATTGATCTTGTGCAATTACATTCAATTTTACACCTTATCACTAAACGAGACAGCCTATAATTGCGAAATAATAACTTCTAACTTAGAACGTTTGGGGTTCACACGAGGCCACTTTTCATGATTTTTAACATTCAAAATTAGAATCTAAAGTTATGAGGAATAAAATCCAAAGTTACGGATTTCATGTTACCTCGCCCCACGCAAAAACTGGCAGAAATGTTTGTTAGTAGAATTACACGCGTAACCAGTCCACATATAAATAGTCAAAGTTGACCAAGAAAATTTGTTCGCTTACGCTGGTAGACAGAATGTCAGTGTAACCGCGTATGAGGTAGCGAATCCAATAGGTACAATTTTTATATAGTGACATTGATTCAGGCACAAAAAAGTGGTTACGTCGATAAGGACAGCAATAAGGAAGCGATCTCCTTTTTTAACTAGAGCGAATTTGCTATGTGCATCTCTTTTTGAGTGAATATGACAAAACACGTTCCGAACTCTATTTACTTCTCCCTCTACGATTAGCACTGAAATGTCGGCTGACAAAGATGAATTCGGTACATGTTGTTCCAGGAGAAGTACTTAGTTATACAGCGTGTAACTTTCTACGTGAGCAATATTTGTTGAGGTGACGTACGATCATTTATTTATCACGAATAATTAATCAAAATTATGATTAAAATTAAATTGAAGTAATTAACAAAATTTTTGGGTAGGTACCATATTTTGGGATGCGGCCCCGGCGGGCGCTGACAAAGGATCGCGACTGTATGTCGAATGTCGATCGAAAAATGTAAGTTTAAATTATTAATTTTTTTGGTGTCTATTTTTTTATTGCGCATGTATTTGACGGTGTTCCATAGATTAAACCTTTAATACCTAAGAGGAAGGATCTCCATAGAGTCCGCATTAATTTACGATTGTAGTTGGTCTCTTTTGTCTTATGACGTACCTTCAATAGTAGAAGGAGATGGAACTATAGATATTTGTTTATGCGGCTGTCCACTTTTTTTTGAGCTAGTGTGTGTGAAAAATGACCGTAAACATAAGGCCATAATGTCACTTGGTGCCTTTTGTCCATACTACTTGACACCACTCACTCAAACCTAAACGTCAAAAAAAGTGGACACTTTACAATTGGTATGGCTCACTCTAGGATTAAAGAGAGATCCTTCCTCTTAGTTTAATACCCACTTGAAACTCTATAACGCCCATGTAACGTCTTGTTTTTGTTTTAATTTCCATGTGCTCTTTATACACTACACGTTTATCCCACGCCAAACAGTCATCAGCTTTCTTTTCATACTTATCGTGAACTGAAAAATAAATCATTGTCATTTTATCATTTTATATATTATTACATTTATTTACTGAAAAATAAAAGATAAAAAAAAAACAATTGAGGGCAATGATGGACTGGAGGCAAATATAAGAGTATGTCACGGAGTTTGCTTGGCGCCATTGCTCTTGTTGTGTTTCGTGTTATTTGAAATTCGTAAAAAGTTGGTTTTAGTGATATTTGTGACATAATTTCGTGCGGATTGTGTACCAAACAGTTGCGTAAAGCTACCGACGTAACAGGAATCTCAAATAAATACGATAACAGAACATAAGTTTTGGTTCAAGTTAACTCGTACATGGTCATTATGGCGGCAACGCCCGAGCTTACAAATCGACCATAGATTCATCGTCATCTATCATCCCATCATCCAAATAAAGAATATAAAGAAAAAAATAACGAATGGCTCAAAAGGACTAGTATCCAGAGCCGTTGAAGACTTTAAAAAAAAAAAGGCAAATATCACGTAATATTTTTACGCAAGATCTAAGTTATATGAAGTAAAACATTAAATTAGTATAGTATTAAATATTTCACTATTGTCTTCAATAGTAGTTTTTAATGAAATCCAACACAATCAAGCATATATTAACGTATTTACACTAAAAATATGTATTTTGAAAAATCACACGTGAGATTAGGGAGCCCAATCTTATGACATCTCACTAAGGGCCAAAAATTTTCATATTCGCCTCATGTTACCTAATTATCAACTTACAATTTCACAAATATTTGGATGCAGAAAGCGGGATTTACACACGGCTAAGAGTGATTTAAAGCATAAAGAAATTACACGATTTGAAGTACCTACATTGTTATAGTAGACAAAAACTAATAGTGGATAAGCATAGCAGTCGACACAAGTCAATCGCGCGCGGTGTGCGGGGGCCGAGAGGACCGAGTCCCGGCCCGCTCTGCCTGCGCGCGTTCCCTCTAAGCGAATTGAATTGAGGTACGCCCGTGCGCCTCCCGAGAATAAACCGTGCATAAATGCGGCGACCGCGGAGCTTCACCAATAGTTTTACAACATTTTATAATACGATATTGCTGCATGAGCTTGCATGTAGCACCACTATTAATTAAAATAGGATATAAGAAATACATACCAATTTTATTATCTAGAAAAAAGACCTAAATAATTAGAACAAAAAAATATATTTAGAAATTTTTTTTTATGCTCATCCGATTATGAACACAGAGTTCACCTAATACTACAATATGTAGGTAATTAATTATCGTTGTCATTATTATATAGGGTCCTTCTTAATATGCTGACTCTTTTTTAAGGGGATGATCAGACCGGCATACTGAACAACTTTCCCTATGGCACAAACATCGAAATCGCAAAAAAAAAATCTGCTCCTCCATACAAAACTGCAAACCTACTCGAGCCGAAGTATTAAGTAACCAGAGGAGGGGGCGAGGTATAAAGTTGGTGGGAGGCCGGAAGTGTCCATACTGTATGTAGTACTAGATACTCTTTCTTATAATGTGCCTATACTATACAGGGTCCTTCTTAATATGCTGACACTTTTAAGAAGATGATCAGACCATCAAACTGAACAGCAGATTTTTTTTTGCGATTTCGATGTTTTTCCCATAGAGAAAGTTTTTCAGTTTGATAGTCTCAATATCCCCTTAAAAATGTCAGCATATAAAGAAGGACCCTGCACGTCTAGCATGATTTCTCTACTGGCGCGCGACTCGGCCTTTTCCCATACTGCAAGTCGCGGCAAGCGCGGCTTTCGCTCTCCGAAAAGCGCGGGATAAGGGTTATTTTCTATGCAGCGAAGGTGCGTCGCGCGCGTGTAGAGAAATCATACTAGACGTGCTGTATGTCGTTAGGTTAGACCATTAAAGACCCGATAAGCTGACAAGGGTTGGAATTCTTCAATAAAATTTAACAAATCAACAAGTTCTAATCAAATGTTTACAATGACTGAAACTTTTTTTTTAATTGACTAATATAGCGTTGCTCAGGGAGCAGCTACTGCTTTTTACTGCGGACTATTGGAGGGACCACGAAGGGTCTACCGAGCCAAATGAATGAACTTAAGCAACCGACCTAGGGGCACCCAGAGGCACGGTACGGACCTCGGCATAGGACGTTGCTGGGGCTACGCGACGGATTGGGTAGCGGGGATCGGTGAGAAAAACTTTGGTGAGCCGTAACCCTGTTATTTGTATTTTTAAATAGTGTCTTAAAAAAAGGAATAAAACTATTTAAAAATAGATGTTTGACCCAATTTTAGTCTAAATGCAACACAATTTGTTATTTTTGGAAAATTCGTAGTGCGTCATTATATCCAGTTCACCATGCGCTTTCTTGATTTCTGCCACTCGCTCCAGACGGCAACGTCCAATACGTCGCACGCTGTACGAAGTAATAAAAACGTTGTAGCAAGCTTCTCTAGGCAAATTTAAGCGCGTACCGCTTTGCAGTAGGTAATTAAAGCGTGCGAATTGATCGTTTTCTATGGAAGTGATGCATCTGATACGATGTAACTATAACTAGTAATCTGTGGCCATAGCTGAGGAGCTATGGCCATGATCATTGAGGAATGATCATGCTTATCAAAATAGAACCTCACGTTACAAATAAGCATAGCATATGCTCACGACTATATTCCCATAATCTTTTTAGACCTTATATTCTCTAACGGGTAGTCAGAGATATTCTGAAACCTCAGAACATCCACGTTTCACCAGTAGTACCGAAACTCTGTCCAGTGTGAGTGGATGAGCCCGTCGCCACTTATAAAGGACAGTGGGTACAAGGTACAACACATGCCTCGAAATTGAAGCATGCAGGTTTCCTCACGTTACAAAAAAAAACGGTATATTTTACTCACACGCTATACTGACGGCATCTCTGCCAAGCCTGTCAACAGTAACTAAGTCATCCATCAAATACGCATCACCAGACATATGGGTGGTCTGTGATCTTAAGATTCCATTCTTATAAATCAGCTCATGAGCTGGTATTTCATCAAATTCACCTATTTCCAAGGGTTTCTTAAATCCCTCGTCGAAAGCTGTCTTTCTTCTATAAACTTCGTAGTCCATTGACGTTGAGGAGTGGATCCAGTGATAGTAGTGGGTGAGATCGATGAAGCGAGCTGGTGCAGCGCATCCTGGACCGCGGATGCCGAAACCAATCTTGAAACAGATTACAGTCAAAAATAGTTATACCTACTAAAGTGACGTAGTTTAGTAGAGGTGAGATGACTCTGAAAGGGTCAAGGTCGTTCGGTCGTACTTCTTAAAAGGAACATCAAATTACCAGCTTCCAGTTGCCAGTGTTATTGGAGACCAGAACCATTCCGTTCTCCCATACACAGTGCTCTTTCTTGTTCCTGGAGAAGCTGCAGTGATAGTGGTTGGGGGCGTGTTTCTCCTCTATCAACTGTCAATGGAATAAAATATTGTTTCAGAAAAGACATAGCATAACATATGCTCTCGACTATATTCCCCGAGGGGGTAGTCAGAGATATTCTGAAAACTCAAAACATTCACGTTTCACGTCTTAAAAGAAAGGTCATGGCACGTTAAGCCGTTGGTCCCGGCTACTATCTCTGGTGGTAGTAGTCGTTACATAAAAACCACGTCAGAGGCCGAAAGGTGGTATTTCTCCTTTGAATCATTTTAAGCATATGCTCACGACTTTATTCCCCGAGGGGTTAGTCAGAGATATTCTGCAAACTCAGAACATCCACGTTTAACTAGTACCGAAACTTCTGTCCAGTGTGACGGGGAGTGAGCGTGTCGCCACTTGTAATGGACAGTGGGTACAATGTGCTATAGTAAAAAAAAATTCAGTTTTGTATGCAACAGTTGATTTTTATTTCACGATTTCGATGTTGGTCCCATAGAGAAAGTTGTTCAGTTTGACGGTCTGATCATCTCCTTATAAAAGTGTCAGCATATTAAGAAGGACCCTGTATAGTATAGGAAACGTTATAAGAAAGAGTATCTAATACTACATACAGTATGGACACTCCCGGCCTCCCACCAACTTTATACCTCGCTCCCTCCTCTGGTTACTTAATACAAAATTGCATAAATGTTTTTTTCTGCGCGCTGCCAACTCGTCATAAATTGTACCAAACGCAACCATAGTTCTTGCAGCCCTAGGCTCAGTTTTTCATGTTGTGACGTCATCTTGTCATTTTCTGTCCTTTGTAGGCAGTTTCCGGGGTGTGGTGTGGTATAGGTCATCAAAATAATGTTTGTATTTTACCCCTGATCTGCTGTAAAACTCCTCACAATCTGATCGACTCAAATATTCCATCCTATAAAGTGTTTTCTCTAAAAGTTTATTTTCTGTAAATAAACGAATTTTGCGTTTTAGTATATGCTCACGACTATATTCCCAGAGGGTAGGTAGTATTCTGAAACCTCAGAACATCCACGTTTCACTAGTAGGTAGTACCGTAACTCTGCCCAGTGCGACGGGAAGTGAGCCCGTCGCCACTTGTAATGCACAGTGGGTACAATACATGCCTCGAAATTGAAGCATGCCGGTTTCCTCACGATGTTTTCCAAAGCCAGTGTGGTGTTACAAATCGGAGATAAATAAATTCCGAAAAACTCATTGGTACGAGTCGGCCTGGACGGGGATCGAACCATAGCCTCCTGCACGGTAGGCAAGGTTACTCGCCACTGGACCACCAAGGCTTGTCCTCATCATGAGGAAACCTGCATAATTGTATGCGTATGTGAAGTCTACCAATCCGCATTAGGCACGTGTGGTGGACTAACGCCCATACACACCCTTGATCGTAGACCTGTGCCCTGCACTGGGACGTTTACTATCATTTGAACCACTTTTACTATCGGAGCAAACCGATCGTAGCAAAAAAAAAAACAGATGCTCAATCATGCATACGAAACTGCGATCGGTTTGCGCCTGCGTTTTAGTAATTTAACATCAATACCACTTCAGCCATTGCTATTTCAGATTTATACCTACAGATTGATACCTACTGAGTGTTACGCTGAGAGATAGAGCGAGAAATTGTGTGATTAGAGATATCGATGTCAATTGAAAGAAGATGTTGTGACAAGAATAGAGAAGGGTATGCTTCCTTGGTTTGGGCATGTGGAGAGGATGAGTGATAGCAGATGTACGAAAGAGATATATGGAGCTTAAGTGAGTGGAAGTGTCGGCAGAGGGCGCCCTCGTAGGACGTATCGTAAATCGGTTGCGTCCTACAAAAAGGGGTGGTGCGGAGTATGTATGAAGAGATGTATGGATGTGAATGAGGCAAAAGAGGTATGTAAGGATCGTAGTAGATGGCGCGCTCCGGTCTCTGCCCTACCCCACTGGGACAGAGGCGTGACGTTATAGATAGATAGATAAGCATATGCTCACGACTATATTCCCCGAGGGGGTAGTCAGAGATATTCTGAAACCTCAGAACATCCATGTTTCACCAGTAGTACCGAAACCCTGTCCAGTGTGACGGGGGGTAAGCCCGTCGCCACTTATAATGGACAGTGGGTACAATACATGCCTCGAAATTGAAGCATGCAGGTTTCCTCACGATGTTTTCCTTCACCGAAAAGCCAGTGGTGTTACAAATCGTACATAAATTCCGAAAAACTCATTGGTACGAGTCGGCCTGGACGGGGATCGAACCATCGCCTCCTGCACGGCAGGCAAGGTTACTCGCCACTGGACCACCACGGTTTTTCCACTGGACCACCACGGCTTTACGGCATAGATAGATAGATTTAATTAAATTTACTTATGTTGTATTGTGAACTCGTTTATTTGGGAAATGTATAAGGTGTAATTTTATTTTCGCGATTTCGATGTTGACTCTATAGTGAAAGTTGTTCAGTTTGATGGCCAAACCACACCTTAAATGTTTATTTGTATTTTTGTAACACCTTGTAGATATGTTTCCTAAATAAAAACATTTACAACACACACACAACAACAATACACAATTTAAAATTTTTATTGTAGTTTTCTATTCTTGGTGTGCAAATAAAGAATATTTATCTTATCTTATTTACATAATATATATTAGATGTCTTTAAAAGTACGTACCGTCAGTAAATCCAATAGCATAAAGATTATTAGAAGCATTATAATTCTTTAATAACCAACAAATTGGAGTAACTGGAACTAAAAACAAAAAAAATGGTCAAGTGCGAGTCGGGCTACTCGAACACCGAGGGTTCCGCACAACACCACACCACCACACAACATATTAACTTACAAAAATGTTTTGTTTTCTCCGTGACACACACTTGGCCGGGTTTAACTTTTTTATTCTGTAGAGTTTGCTCTATGTTCAAGCTCAAGTATAAAGCTTGTATGTACCGTTTTTACAATAGAGCGAGAAGAAAAAAGGTTGATAACGCGACAAAACTAGTTTAGTTTCTTGTATAAGGAGGACCCCCCCCCCCCCCCCTTAATTTTTAGCTTTTTGAAAATCCGCTATAATAACGAACATTCTGTGAAAATTTCAACTGTCTAGCTATTTCGGTTCAGAAGTTACAGCCCTAAATAGGTAAGACGGACGGACGGGCAAACAACGTTGGCTTAGTTTCACCCTTTGGGTACGAAACCCTGATTTGTTTTGCTCCGATCGGTTTGCTCCTATAGTAAACGTTTTTAGTTTGATAGGTAAACTCTTAGTTTAAAAGTCGGTCTCACGCTGAAGGTCCCAGAGAATAAATATACAGGGTCCAAACTTATTATGCAGACACTGTTTTAAGGGGATGATCAGACCATCAAACTGAACAACTTTCTCTATGGGACCAACATCGAAAACGCGAAAAAAATCAATTGTCCCATACATTTGGCTCAACTAGGTTTGCAGTTTTGTATAGAAGAGCTGATTTTTTTTTCACGTTTGCGATGTTGGTACTATAGAGAAAGTTGATTCAGTTTGCGGGTCTGACCATCCCCTTAAAAAAGTAAGGTGACGGAACGATCTGGATGCTTTCGATGACGCGGGCCAGAGAATGCCCAAAGGAAAGGTTAGAAGATTAAAGGGGAGGCTTTTGCCCAGCAGTGGGATGAAACAGGCTAGTAATACAAAAGTTAGTTAATAGATATGTTGTGTGGTGGTGTGGTACAGAACCCTCGTGAGTAGCCCGACTCGCACGTGACCGGTTTTTTCATACTTACAACTTTCAGCCTCATCAACTTGAAACTCCACTATAGCTATAGTGTTGTAGGTCGAGTACTCATACTCGGGGTGGGTCACATAATCCTTCACAAGACACGTCCAGGTCTCGTCGTCCTTGAGTATAAACATCGCTTTGCTGTCAGCCCTGATTAATATAACATCATACATGATTGGTTGGGTTGATTTGTGGTTGGGGTATTGCAAGCAAGGGTCGTTATGTAAAACCACAGAATAGGTAATAGTATATAGTTCTACATACAGAACGGCCACTCCCCGCCCCCCTCTGACTTCAGATTCCCCACCTCACCTCACACTTTCTGGGAAACTTGAGGGAAGCCGAGCAAGGGAATGCAGTCAGGCGTGCGCACCCGTAGTATTTGACTACATAAAATTGAGTCTTTTCAGTGCATTAAAAAAGTTGAAAAATTATACTCTACCCACAAAGTCTACCCATCAAACTGAACAACTTTTAGTATGGAAGCAAACCGATCGTAGCAAAAAATTGCAGTTTAGTTGTTTACTAAACTGCAATTTTTTGCTACGATCGGTTTCCTCCCATAGTAAAAGGTGTTCAGTTTGATGGGTAGAGTATGTTGTTTAAAGGTTATCCTCTTGACAGTGAGCAACCATCCACCTTAACCCTATCTGTGAAACCGGCTCCCGGTATAGCCACAGTCATGAGATTTTGCCTCTGTGACATATTTCGAACAAAAGCACACAGAACAAATGGTTGAATTAGCTAGCCTGTTTCTTCATATACATTTTGTGATAATTCCGATAGAGAGAGAATATAAAATAACGGTAGTTTAAAAAAACATCTACACCGGCTGCCAGTGTGACCACAGACAAAGAACAAATGTCATATACCGGGAGCCGGTATAGGTCACTCTACAAAGGTTAATGATACTTTTCCTTACACCATACAGGGCCCTTCTTAATATGCTGACACGTTTTTAAGGGGATGATCAGACCATCAAACTGAACTACTTTCTCTATGGGATCAACATCGAAATCGCGAAAAAAAATCACCTGTCCCATACAAAACTGTGAACCTACTCGAGCCAAATGCCTATGGGTGAGCAGATTTTTTTTTCGCGATTTCTATGTTGGCCCCATAGAGAAAGTTATTCAGTTTGATGGTCTGATCATCCCCTTAAAAAAAGGGTCAGCATATTAAGTTGTAAGAGACAGCCTAGCAAATACTGAAACGGTGAACTCAAAACATCAAACTGAACAACAACAAAATCAGCTGTCCATTTGAGTTGGGTAGGTACAGCAGATTTGTATGGGACAGCTGATTTTTTTTCGCGTTTCCTGAGGTAGGCTCCATAGGGAAAGTTTGTTCAGTTTGATGGTCTGAGTTCACCGTTTCAGTATTTGCTAGGCTGTCACTTACACCCTGTATATACCAGACACAATACATACATCCATTGGTTATCGCGGCACACACGTTCTACCAGTTTATGAGGGGTAAACAAAATACTCACTTGAGAATAGCTCGAGGTATGCGTACAATGTCGTCGGCATTGGCAAGAGCGTAGTTCTCTTTTACTAAAACTAGTCCTGTTAGCCCAATTGTAATCTGACTGCCTTGGTCTGAAACGAAAAAAAAGTAAGTAAGTTATAGCCTATAGAATCCCACTGTAGGGCAAAGGCCTCCTCTTAGGAATAATGGTGAGAAGGAGTGGGCCATAGTCCACCACGCGGGCCCGGTGCGTGTTGGTGGAGGCAAGTTAGTGGTCAACTTGCTGTCAAAGAATTTTCAAGCCACCTTAATTGGCCTTTGACCTGGCTTAGCGAATAGTAACAACGCCATCTGACGGAACAATCCGAAACCAACTGCTTAACGTGCCTTCCGAAGCACAGAAGCGCTCGAGATGAAATACCACTAAACGGTCACCCATTCAAAGACTGACCGGACCTGGCGTTGCTTAACTTCGATGATCATTTCCTATACCGAAGCTCCACTACACTAACGAGCGCTTCTTCTCCGAAAAAAAAATGTTTAACAATGTAGAGTCCTTAATAATGCTTTTAACTGGAGTGAAAAATCTGAAAATGTTATAAAATATAGCTTAAGGTAAGTACTTTCAGTGAAAATTATTACGGATGCTGTAGCTCAACCAGTTTCGGAAAAAACCAGTAAAATAGATTTCTCTAATGGCATTCTTCTTTTTCTACTTATACAATGGCTACTATGGCTACTATGGACAAATGATCAAAATGCTTGGGTCTGAGGTCACTAGCTTATAGTTTATTTACTTTAATGTATAGTATCAATTATTTTATTAAATAGACTATGTATTATTGTATACATAACTTTAGCTTAAGAATTTATATTGTAATAGTAATTAAGTCGTGTTATGTTGTAGAGTTTCTGGATGCATCTTCTCTACAGCGACAACACGTTCCGACGCGGTGGTAGCTTTAAAAAAGATTTGAAGTTTGATAAGTGTGCTGCAAGCTCCTGTATTGAATAAATTATATTGACTTTGACTTTGACTTTGGCCCTATCATGGGCGAGTCCGACATGCTCTTGGCCGGTTTTTTAATCTAATCAAATGTAACTAACGTAAATGCACTCGTAAGAGTCCCAACCATGGGAACATTCCAACTTGTCCAACATTTCCCTCTCGTACCATAGAGTTCTGGGATTTGTCGCATTGCTGTAATGTGGGTTTACCTGATAAACAAAATACTTTTAGGTTAAGAGGATAATAACTGCGAGGGCGCCCGAGCGCGCTGTTTACAAACGAAGTTTCGTCCTATTTTCAATATTAACCAATTTACATTTTTAAATCACGATCTAAAACCTAATCTCTACGTCTATTTTCGTTAAAATAAATAGTTTCAAAATTACAGTGGGTCAAAGATTTCCATACAAAACTTAAATTAATCCTAGCATTCAAACTTTATGAAAAATCACAGGCATAGAGATTTTGTACTGAGATCGTGTTTAAAAAATGTGTGTTATTATTTTGGATTTACTAACAAAAAAAGTAAAAAAATTAAGGGGTCCCAATACAAGAGTTTTTGCTCTATCGTAGAAACGGAAATATAAATAGTCCTTCTTAATATGCTGACACTTTTAAGGGGATGATCAGACCATCATGAATAACTTTCCCTGAGGGACCAACAACGAAATCGCGAAAAACATATCTGCTGTCCCATACATTTGGAGTAGGTTTGCCGTTTTGTATGGGACAGCAGATTTTTTTTTCACGATTTCGATGTTGGTCCCATAGAGAAACTTGTTTAGGTTGATGGTCTGATCATTCCCGTAAAAAATTGTCAGCATATTAAGAAGGACCCTGTATACAAGCGTCAAACTTGTAGAGTAGGAGCATTTATACAGGGTATAAGTGACAGCCTAGCAAAAACTGAAACGGTGAACTCAGACCATCAAACTGAACAACTTTCACTATGAAGCCTACTAAAATCAGCTGTCCCATTCAAAACTGCTGTACCTACCCGACTCAAATGTATGGGGCAGCGGTTTTTTTTCGTGATTTAAGATTCCTGAGGTAGGCCCCATAGTGAAAGTTGTTCAGTTTAATTGTCTGAGTTCACAGTTTCAGTTTTTGCTAGGCTGTCACTTACACCCTGTATATTATTGGCAAATAGATTACTAAAATTAGTATTACGAACTTACCATTAAAAATAATCAGCAGATTCAATACGACATGTATTCGAGTCAACATTTTTCAAACACACTGAGACTAAAATAAAAAAATCAATTAATGAAAACACTAAAACGCCTCAAATTGATCGTGTAAATGACCACCGATTAAATTTTAATTTAAAAACGTGCTGACTTACCTATTAGGTATTTTAAACAGCAGAACGGATAGTCAAAGAAAACAGTCATTGCGTTTGAGAGCGAAAATAAACAAACATACCTATAGTTTCGCACAAGTGTGTGTACAAAACACATAATATACTATGAGGAAACCTGCATGCTTCAATTTCGAGGCATGTGTTGTACCCACTGTCCATTATAAGTGGCGACGGGCTCACCCCCCGCCACACTGGACAGAGTTTAGGTACTACTGGTGAAACGTAGATGTTCTGAGGTTTCAAAATATCTCTGACTACCCCCTCGGGGAATATAGTCGTGAGCATATGCTAATGCTAATTACTTTCTACATTTTAAAGGTGTAACGGAGCGCCCTTTCAGCGAGTGCGCCTGAATGCTCCGCTATCGTATTCAAATCCTAAATCGGGGAATTCCCTATGGGGTTGCAAATGAAAGAGATAGGATTTAAATAACTATTTAACTATATTTGTACATAGGGTTACAATTAACTTAATTTAACACTTGGACCTATCTAGTACCCTTTTCACCTGAAAGGGGAGGAAGAGAGGGGACGTTCCTCCTGAAGTGTTACCCGACTTCTCGGGGTCCGAGCCGCCAGACGATTAGGCTTCAGGGGGAGTTTCAGTGTTCGAACCAATACCGGACTTCTCGGGCCAGCCGAGCCGCCACGCAGTATTGTTTCAGGAAGGACTTTCAGGTCGTCCCGGGCTTCTCGGACAAGCCGAGCCGCCACACGGTAAGATCTGTGGGATCGGAGGTTCAGGGGGGAGAGGGGAGAGGGGCGACTCTTCGCCAAACCACCAGTTGTTCAGCGACGGACTGCTCGGGAAGCCGAGCCGCCACACACCACTGTACCAACTGAGAGCTAATCGAAAAGTCCCCATGTCTACAGCCGTGCGCCGCCTTTTATATAATTCGGCCGCGGTGGCGGTGCGTGCGCGCGGCGGCGGGGCGGCCGGACGGTACGACGAGCGCTGTCGCCTCCCGCGCCTGCCGGCGAGCCTCGTACCCCGCGCGTACCCTCGGTGCGCTTGATTGTGACGCGGTGTTTTTACTCCGCCGTCACATTCTCCTCCCACGTGTGAAAATTTTTTCCTGTAAAAAATTGTCTTGCTGTATCAGCTGGTCTAGGAGGTCCCCGTATTCTACCCAGTGATTCCCACTTTTTTTTTTTTGAACTTTCTTCTCATTTTGACTTGGGACTCCTTACTAAAGCCAAATGTACAACACTGATATACTCAATACTGAGTGTATTTATATCTTTATACATTTATATATATTTTTCCCTCTGTTATCTTAACTTTATTCGACTGTACTCTAAACAACATTATTCATTTAAAAACGAAAGTTGGTTTTTGTAGCCAAACTTCTGACCACCCTTCAGAGATCATAGTCGTGGGTGTATGTTTGTACCACCTCACTACTATTGCTCGCTTACTACTAAAATTATCTTATTCTAATTATTCGGAACATTCTCCTGTGATTACCTGTATAATCTATCTAAGAATAGGTACCTAGTCCGTAACCGTATCGGTTATTATCATTTACACACATCAAAATTAAACAACAACAAAATATTCATCATTATCTCACTCGTACGGTGGGTAGAATTGGTAATGTTTACATTCCTGCCGGCCGTTTAATCACCTCCGCGGTTATACCTACACTTGGCTTTATTTGAAGTCGCAACAACCATTTTCATCGTTATGTGAAACGAAACAAAACATGCTCCTACGGTGTTTTTGTGCGGCCTTTATACTAATAACAAATAAAACTTTTAAAAAATGACACTAACTACCACCGTTAAAACGAACTTTGACCTACATTAGCGTACTTGGCATTGTTTTTTTTTGTCTTAAAAAATAAAGGAAGTAGCTATAGACTTAACTTTTTTTTTTCCTCCTTTTGTACTGCGGGAAGCAGAGCCGGCTGCCTCCCAATTTGACGCCTCGGCTGCGAGCTCTCCCGGACCTCTTTTTCTTTCGGGATGGTGGTGCCGCCGTCGTCGCCGCTGCTGCCATGGATACCACTAGCATTTGGTTCTCTGGTGCTGGGGTTTCTGGGGCTGTGCTTGTATTTTTCTTCGTTGTTACGGTGTCGATTGGTGATTTTTGGGTATTAGGGTTGTTTCCTTTGTTTCCTAATTTACTTTTTCTCTTTTCTTGTTTTATCGATTTCGCATTTTTACCTTCTTCTGTCCCCTCTGTATTTCCCTTCTCCTCCATTATATCCTGTTCTTCCCAAAGGATCTTGCAACCTGCTCTGTTTAGGATATCCATTCCTAAAATTATAGCCGAAGCATTTGGTAGTACACTTATCTGTTGTGTAACTTTTCTTCCTCTTATTGTTATTTCAATAGGTAAACTTTTCTTAATCTTTGTTTTTGTTCCGTCCGCCAGTGTTATTTCTCGTGATGTATTATTCTTGACTTTAATGTTACATTCTTCACAAACCTTGTTATTTATACATGAAAACATTGCACCTGTATCTACTAAGGCCATAAACTTTTTTCCTTTGATTTCCACCTCAGTATACGTCCGGTTGTCCCCGATGGGATTGTCTTCTATTGTATAAATTTGCCTTTGCCGCTGTCTGTTCCCGTCGTTATTCTGTTGACGAGGCCCTGAAGGGGGCTGATAGCTCTGATAACTGGCGTATCTTTCTTCCGAAATTTTCTCGAAATCTGCTGCTAATCCTATTAATTCTTTTATATTTTCAAAATCTTGTCTCTTTATGTAAAACTTGTAATGGTGGTTCATATTATTGTATACTCTTTCTAATTTTTCTTTTTCGCTCATTTTCCCGTGCCTTCTCATTAATGTTTGTAGTTCTGTTAAATAATTTATGAAACCTTCTCGTACACTTTGTTTTCTTGCTATTATTTCCTCTCTTAAGTTTTCTTCATAGTTTCTCGGATAATAATACAACTTGAAGTCTTCGATAAAGTCATCCCATGTCTTCCAGCTATCGCCGTTGTTTCTGTACCACAGTAATGCCTTGCCTTTTAATATTCTAGGTAGTGACCGTAGTAACTTATCCTCCTCGATTTCACTTACTTTCACTATGTCTTCTAATCTTTCTATGAATTCTATCGGGTCATCTGTTGTATCGTAGTTAATATTCCACGAGCTTATGTTACAACTGGTTCCCGTTTCCTCTTGGTTTTTGTCCACCATTTTCAAGTTTTCTATTAAATTTTTCCGGAGTTCTTCAACCTTTAAGTTTTCGGTTGGGAGTTCTCTTTTGTTCGACTCCTCTACTAGTTCCGATTTTTTGAGATTATAAATCCAGGAAGTTGACATCTATTGGGCCGTTTTGTACTGTACCGTGCCGTATAGAATGCCAATATTATCACGCTGTGTCAGTCTGTCGTAAGTCAGTTGGACACTATACGTGGGGTAGGGATTAATATTTAAAATTAATTTGCCACCCTTTTTCGTACTGAAATGTGGGTTTTAAACGTCGGGCGCCATTGTAACGGAGCGCCCTTTCAGCGAGTGCGCCTGAATGCTCCGCTATCGTATTCAAATCCTAAATCGGGGAATTCCCTATGGGGTTGCAAATGAAAGGGATTTAAATAACTATTTAACTATATTTGTACATAGGGTTACAATTAACTTAATTTAACACTTGGACCTATCTAGTACCCTTTTCACCTGAAAGGGGAGGAAGAGAGGGGACGTTCCTCCTGAAGTGTTACCCGACTTCTCGGGGTCCGAGCCGCCAGACGATTAGGCTTCAGGGGGAGTTTCAGTGTTCGAACCAATACCGGACTTCTCGGGCCAGCCGAGCCGCCACGCAGTATTGTTTCAGGAAGGACTTTCAGGTCGTCCCGGGCTTCTCGGACAAGCCGAGCCGCCACACGGTAAGATCTGTGGGATCGGAGGTTCAGGGGGGAGAGGGGAGAGGGGCGACTCTTCGCCAAACCACCAGTTGTTCAGCGACGGACTGCTCGGGAAGCCGAGCCGCCACACACCACTGTACCAACTGAGAGCTAATCGAAAAGTCCCCATGTCTACAGCCGTGCGCCGCCTTTTATATAATTCGGCCGCGGTGGCGGTGCGTGCGCGCGGCGGCGGGGCGGCCGGACGGTACGACGAGCGCTGTCGCCTCCCGCGCCTGCCGGCGAGCCTCGTACCCCGCGCGTACCCTCGGTGCGCTTGATTGTGACGCGGTGTTTTTACTCCGCCGTCACAAAGGTATATTTTCAGATAGGGAAACATGAAATTTTTTTTGGATCTCCCATTCATTTTAATTTCATTTCCGAGGAGGTTCAAAAATATATTTTTAAATATTTAGGGAATTTAATTCGGAGTGCACTGCATAAGCCGGTGCAGGAAGTCTAGTGATATTTTCAATACCAACCAATTAAAGTCAATGCAATTTTTCAAAATCCAATAAAATCAAATCTTAAATTAATCCTAGCACTAAAACTGTACATTTTAACGAAAATCTGACTTCATACAAACACAGAGATTCGTTTCTAGATTGTTTCTTAACAATTGCATTGACTTTAATTGGTTAGTAATATTATAGGTAGTATTGAAAATATCACTAGACTTTGTTTGAATGCAGCGCGCATTTACGCATTCGGAATAACTTGCTCAGTCTAGCATTGCAATTCTGTCAATGTCAAGTGGTTTATGTAATGTCACAGATAATATTATAATACTATACTAGTAGCACAGAGTACTATACTTACCTAGTAGTAATGTCAAGGGCGGGGCACATTGCTCGCAGAACCGACGGCCGATGGGCCGAAAAGCGCAGCGTGGGTAGGCCCCCAGGTGGACCGACGACCTGGTGAAGGCCGCGGGTACCCGTTGGATGAGGGCAGCGCAGGACCGGTCGTTATGGCGATCCTTGGGGGAGGCCTTTGTCCAGCAGAGGACGTCCATCGTCTGCGATGATGAATGTCAAGTATTACTTGATGAACAAAAACACGATAGAAGTACAAAATGAAGAAGCCGTGGCCACCAAACACATGAGACACGTCCGCCCGTGAATCAGCCAGGCGACTCCATTTTCACTTCAACTTTGTAAACTTAATCAATTGCGCAATTGTTCCAGAAAATTACATTTAGATCAATGTAGTTTTGCCTAAAGTCAAACTAGAGTAATGATTACTAGGATATCAGTAGAAACAATGCGGCTTAGATTACAATAGCAGTTTCCAATAAATAGCTCGGTGCGCTCCACTTGGAACTGGGGTGACAGGGATATTGAATAAAAGTGGTATTTTATTGACACCGAAATTTTTCAACGCTACCACTTGGATGTGATCAGAACTCTGTCTATTTGTATTTTTAGCACTATACGCATAGACGCTTATGCAGTAGCAAAAATACAAACAGAAACCAGAGCGAGCGGTGCGAGCTTCAAATTTTTACACAATAAAGTCAAAGTCAAATCAAAGTCAATATAATTTATTCAATATAGGAGCTTGCAGCACACTTATCAAACGTCAAATCTTTTTTAAAGCTACCACCGCGTCGGAACGTGCTGTCGCTGTAGAAAAGATGCGGCCAGAAACTCTACAACATAACACGACTTAATAACTATTACAATATACGGCTTGGTTGTGATTGTGACTCTGTTGCTTTATGCATGCAGTACTAAAATAAAAATAAAACAAGAGCGAGCGAAGAGAGCTCGAAATTTTTTCACAGTAGTTTTGGGTATGTAGACTCTGTGTGTAAAACAATTTACTCCCCATGTGCATGGTCGTACGGGCCACCCCCTCGAACCGGCCGGCCCTTAGCACTTGCCCATTTTGTGCTTAGGAGAATACGCCCGATACGATATTATGAGTATGTGCATTCATATTTATTCCTGTAAATTTTTGTGCCAAAATGTAACTTTCTATATTAAGGCATACATAATTTTTAGTCATTGTAACGAACACCTACTATGGATCTATGATCTGTTTCAAAAATGAATTGAATTAATAAACTTTGATGTAGTACACACAGCGACACATCAAGCTACGCAAACCCAACATAAGCTGGCCGCGAGTAGAGTGAATAACGTTATAACGTCGCACGGCCAGCTTATTTTGGTTTTGCGTAGCTTGATGTGTCGCCGTGTGTACATAAAATTAAATGTGGCTCTGTGATTGCTGCTGATTAGCTACATATCAAAGGATCTAACCTCCCGGTTCCAAAACGATAATCCAGCGAGTCGTTGTCTAAAATACGGGTGACTAGCAACCGATAGCGTCGGATCTACGTTGTCGATACCTGTCGCTGCATGTTGCTGTCCGAAGTCGTTTGTTTTTGTCAGTGTTTTAACTAGAGAAACCTGTTCCGAGGCGCAGTCGCGAAGGACGCAAGTGGAACAAACTTAATTTACTAATGTCCATTGAGTTGTGATTAATTCAGTTGGAGTTTAGTTAGTTTAAGCTTAAGTTGAGAAGTAAGGTAGTCATTTTATTCGAATATTAGGAAATATAAAAATGTTGTCATTAAGATTTTATTTGCGCTCGATAATTCGGTATGTCAATTTTTTTTTTGGAGGGTTGGGTCGAAAATAATTTCGAGGTAATTGTCTCTATAATAATATTTTCTGTGTCAGAGATTTTAAAATGAGGGTTTTTCCGTCCTTCCAGTGACGTCACTGGAAAACCTGTGAACTTCTTGGTAAATTTAAAATCATCTTAAAATAACTGGCCATTATGAAAAAAATGCATTCACAATATCTGAATTTGACATTTGATGTTTCCGTTTCCAAGAACATTGTTTATGCTGTTTCTGTTTCCAGCATAGAGAAGGGCAGGTTTTTTTTTTATCAAATCAGTAAGTAGTTTTTCTCCATGGAGTTCGAATTATTTTCTCTCCACTATTTTTGCATTTAGAGACTACAGATCAAAGTCATTTTTATCTATTCTTACATAGATCTTCATTCTACATTCGATACTTGGGTATTTCCGACTCTAACTTTGTACAGAATATTAAACTCTTTGTCAGTGTTAAACTGGTGTTAGGCCACTACCATAATGTAAGATCGTAGGTTATTTTCCCACATAAACCATAGATAAACGAGCGAAGACGAGGTAATTTAGGATAATAAATAACACACTATGATTATCACTATAAATCTTCACTTAAACGTTAATTCAAAGGAAATTATTGTTAATCTGTAGGTACTATTGCTAGCTGATATCCGGTGGCTTTGGCTGCGTGGAGTTTATAAGTATGACAAACCTATGTGCCGAATTTCATCAAAATCGATTAAGCGGTTTGGCCGTGAAAAGGTAAAACACTGAAACTCCCATTTAAGATATACAGGTTGTAAACTTAAGGGAATATAATTCGGAGCATGCTCCATACAAACGAAGTCTGTTTATATTTTCAATACCTACTAACCAATTAAAGTCAATGAAATTTTCATAAACAATCTAGAAACGAATCTCTATTTTTGTATGAAGTTCGATTTTCGTTAAATTGTGTAGTATAATGCTAGGATTAATTTAAGATTTGTATGGAAATCTTTGAGGCACTGTAACTTTAAAACTAACATTTTAACGATATTCTGACAACATACAAGCATAGAGATTAGTTTCTGAAAAATTGCATTGACTTCAATTGGTTAGTTTTGAAAATATACCCAGACTTCGTTTATGAGAAGCGCGCCAACGGTAAAGGCTGGGCCACACAGAGTGCGGCTGCGGAACGGCTGCGGGCCGGCTGCGGGCTGGTAGTAGTAGTAAACTATGGAATTATACGCGAGGTGTCACACTGCGGCTACCGTTCCGCAGCCGCACTCTGTGTGGCCCAGCCTTGATACAGGGTCCGTCAAACTGAACCACTTTCTCTATGGGACCAACTTCGAAATCGCGAAAAAAATCTGCTGTTCCATACAAAATTGCAAACCTACTTGAGCCAAATGAGCTGATTTTTTTTTCGCTTTTCCGATGTTGGCCCATAGAGAATGTTGGTCAGTTTCATGGTCGGATCAACCCCTTAAAATAGTGTCAGCATATTAGGAAGGACCCTGTATACCCTTAAGTGATTGTTAGGGGACAGGGAGTGCCCGTACTGTTTGTATGTATTGCTAGATACTCTTTCTTATACTGTTTGTATATTAAGTGAAAACCTATTCTCGGAAATATCAAGATATTTTCAAGCTCAATGCTAAGATAGCAATCGGAGTGAGTCTAGTCACGACTAACTTATCTGCGTTTGAGTCTAGATCACTAACTAAATTGCTTATTGTCTGGATACATCCTAGGATGAGGTTCCAATACGGAAATAATAATATAGAAAGTGGTAGTATAGTAAGGTCACTCTTAAGGCGCTATAGTAGGACGAAATACCTTGAACGTATCTTTTATTTTTCTTTTTTCTTTTTTAAGGGGATGATCAGACCACCAGTCTGAAAAATTTTCTCTATGGCAACAAGATCGAAATCACGAAAAAAATATCTGCTGTCCCATACATTTGGCTAAAGTAGGCTTCCATTTTTGTGTGGAATTGCAGATTTTTTTCGCGATTTCGACGTTGGTGCCATAGAGAAAGTTGTTCAGTTTGACGGTCTAAACATCCCCTAAAAAAGTCAAAGTCAAAGTCAAAATTGTTTATTCAAAATAATATCACATAGATAACTTTTTGACGTAAATTTTTTGAATCTACCACCGCGTCGGAAGGTGTTCCGTGTCAGCATATTAAGAAGGACCCTATACAACGTGTAATGAATTAACGCAAAACTAGAAAGTAGTTTGTTTAGAATCGAGAGCAGAATCGAATTATCATGGTTTCAACATAGGTATTTTTTTTTCAAAATATTAATAATTTATTTGTAAAATTTAAATTTTACTGAAGTCGATCTCCACCCACCGCAAGGGCACACTCACCCTACTTACTACCAAAACAAGATTCTTAAAATGTATCCATGAGCACGTTAGCGCTTTCATTCATTGCTGAAATGATAACAAATCATATTTGCCTCAAAACTTAAAATGCGAATAACTTAAAATTTTAACTATCAAAATAATTAAATTATTGTTTCAATCAAATTATTTTGTTGTAAATCAGTTGGGGTGTATGCGGTTTTGCGCTTATTCATTAACACGTTATATATCATTCGTGGTAAGTATGCTTATCTAGGATATATGTTTAATTTAATAGCAAATAGTTGCTATCTCAAAGACATTGGATTAAATAAAACACATATTCCAATTCGATATAATGTAGCTAGCTGTAATAGCGGTCGTGCATCACATATAATGTATGAATATTGCGATTTGATGTCATAAATACTGTTTGAGAGTCGTGACATCGACTATGCATGGGGCTCGAATGTTGACCTGTCGATGATAAAGTATATTGAATTTAATCCATTGTTATCAAGGTAATCTTACTATAAAATGACGTTATTTAAAAAGATATTTGTTTTGTAGATATTAACTTTGTTAATACATAGATAAGTTCACGACCATAATCCTTTTTAGGGTAAGAAACAATAGTGCAAGTGCGTATAATTAGTGCAAGACTCAAGGGGCGGGATACAGCACTCAAAAAAGGTTGTGGTCACGACCAACAGAAAAACGGCCAAGTGCGAGTCAGACTGCGGACTCGCTCACGATCGCTACAATGCATTTCTACAAAGTCCAAGGCCAAGACCTTGTACAGTGTACTATAGGCATATGTATACCTGTAAAATGTTAGTCCGTTTGCTCACGAAAATTACAAAAGTAAATGTGTGTTTGTTTGCACATCACAATATCACGTCTAGACTCTAAACTACTGAACCGATTTTGATGAAACTTTTACAGAGTGAAAGCCTATCGACCTCATTAAGGGTTGTGGTCATGCCCATCGTGCCTCACCTTTATCACACCCTGATACTTCATACTAACGGCCTGGCACTGTCAAGAAGAAGCTAGCCCATGAATACAAAGTGAGTGCGAGAGAGAGAGGAATACACAACCGCTTACAGTCATCTACCTCTTGTACCACCGAGAGGGGGTGAGGTTTATATTGGTGGGGGCAGGGAGTATCTGTGCTGTATACGTAGGCATAATACTCTTGTTTGTGTGACCAATTAAAATATACCCATCTAGTGGTTAGCCTTTAGATTTAGACCACAAAATCTTTTCCCTTGGTTGCCTCGTTCGACACCTATTTGAAGAACATAGGGTGGTCCAGTCGCCATCAGATGTATCGTAGCATACAAGGTGTTCAAATATTTCTGAGCAGCGCAAATTTTCAATAGATTCTTTTCCTAAACTGCTCAGATGTTTATGAACACCCTGGCTAAGTAGATATATTTGATGTTTAAGGTGTTCAGATATTTTTAATTGGTTATGTGTAAAGAAATTATTGTAACAAGAACTGCTTAGAAATATTTGACCAACTTTTTTGTTTTACAACGTGTTTATGAATTTACGCAAAACTAGAAAGTAGTTTGTTTAGAATCAAGAGCCGAATCGAATTATCATGGTTTCAACATTGGTATTTTTATTTCAACACTTCACTTAAGGGGGTGCTTCAGCCCATCAAACTGAACAACTTTCAATATGGAGCCAACTTCGAAATCAAATCAGAATCTACCAAAAAAATAAATCTGTTGTTCCTTACAAAACTGCAGTACAGTACAGCCTCGACTAAGGTATATGGGACAGTTGATTTTATTTTCGCGATTTGGAAGTTGGCTCCATAGTAAAAGTTGTTCAGTTTGATGGTCTAAACCATCCCCTTAAGTATTACTAGGGTGTTTTGTTACACCCTGTATACTGTACAGGGCCTTTCTCAATATGCGGTTTTTTCAGGGGATGATCAGACCATCAAACTGAACAACATTCTCTATGGGACCAACAAAGAAATCGAAAAAAAGTAACAGCTTTCCGATACTAAATTGCAAACCTACTCGACCCAAATGTATATGGAGCATCGAATTATCATGGTATCAACGTAGGTAATTTTGTTCACAATATTAAATAATTTGTTTGTAAAATTTTAAATTTACTCAACTCAATCTCAACCCGACGCTCGGGCACTCTCACCATACTTACTACCAAAACAAGATTCTTAAAATGTATCGATGAGCAAGTTAGCGCTTTCATTCATTACTGAAATGATAACAAATCATTTTTGTCTCAAAACTTTAAATGTGAATAAGTTAAAATGTTAACTATCCAAATAATAAAATTATTGTTTCAATATAATTATTTTGTTATAAATCAGTTGGGGTGTATGCGGTTTTGCGCCAATTCATTAACCCGTTGTATATCTGATCGCGACTGTCCATTCTAAGCCGGAACCACATGAGATAACTTGTAAAGTCTTACAATAGTAAACAATAACGTGTAAAATAAATAGGTTTGTTTTAAATCCCATGTTTCCTGAGATCCCTTTAAAAGCTCTTTCAAGGATTATAAGGACAACGTCCTGAGGAACTGCTGAGTTAGTGTAATATTTAAAATTATAATTATGAATGTTGTGGTTTTCATAGGAATCAGAAATTCTTTTTCGGTGTTTTTGTAAGCAAACAGCTCATTTTAAGGGTTCCGTAGTCAAACAAGGAAACCTTATACTTTCATCCATTCTGTCTGTCTATACAGGGTCCTTCAACCCAGATACTACCGTCCGTTACAACGCCCGAATTTTAAAGGTAGTTTGGAATTTTTTCAGTATTTTTTTCGGGTCTATAAGTAAACATACTACAAATTTGCGAGAATGAGAGAAAATAAATAGTTTCAGTAACATCTGGGTTAATATGCTGACACTTTTTTAAGAGGATGATCAGACCGTCAAACTGAACAACTTTCTATATGGCACCAACATCGAAATCGCGAAAAAAAATCAGCTCTTCCACACAAAACTGCAAACCTACTCGAGCCAAATGTATGGGACAGCTGATTTTTTTTTCGCATTTTCGATGTTGGTCTCATAGAAAAAATTGTTCAGTATTGTCTGGTCATCCCCTCAAAAAGTGTCAGCATATTAGGAAGGACCCTGTATGCATGCCCCGCTCCATAACTTGTAGCTCGTTTTTGCACCTATGGAATCGAAATTTGACACGAAGACAGATAACAGCAATCCAAAATCAGAAATGTAGTTATGAAGAAAATATTTTTTTAACTCAACCAGTTTCGGAAAAACCCAGTAAAATAGATTTGTTTTCTTATGGCGATGCACGAAAATAAATCACGCCACCTTTCTTCTTTTTCTACTTATACAATGGCTACGGAACCCTACCATGGGCGATTCCGACACGCTCTTGGCCGGTTTTTACCATGTAACATATTTTAAGGGCATGATTTGATTCTAGAACATGAACTAACTTATGATGTTCCACAAGGAAGTGTGCCCGGTCCACTGCTCTTTCTTTTTTACAATACTAAATTTATAGCCTCCTTTTTGGAATCGGTTAAAAATTGCCTTCTTCTGATTTAATACTAACAATAAACATTAAAAAATCATTGTATCAGTTAATTATGATATCGTACATCAACATTTTCTGACAAAAAAGGGTCCATTAAAATCTCATTCAAAAGAGACTCAAAAGATGTTGAAAAAAAACTGTTTATAATAAAATAAAACATCAATAACTCAAACTAATGGGATATTGTTTACGCGTTATTCAAATATTTGGCCCATAGGTTTATGTTTATACCGTCACGAAAACATACATAACTTCACGACCGATTCAACTGTAGGGGTGGTCGGATAGCTTTGACCTAGCAACTGCATTTTTGGGCGTAATTTATTGTAGCAAGGTTCTTTTTAGCGAGGCATTTGATTCATACATACTCACGACATTATCCGACAAGGGTAGGCAGAGATTCTGACATACCTATCACGCCTTATCCACTTTCATACTCTCTCTCATGCAAATTCGTCGGTGCAAAGCACTTGTCCTTTTCGACCTCGAAGACATTTTTTATAAAGTATAGTATTTCGGTGATAAGCTTTAGTTAGTTTAGTTAGTTGGTAATTTCAATTTCAAACGAGGACAAACAATATTGCTGACTACTTCATAGACTTAAAAAATTGAAATGTGTTTTATTTGTTGTTTTAAAGAGGCGACAAAAAAATTTACCAATGGGGCGGGCGGGGCTGAGGGGTGTGCGCAGTAGCGCATTCTCCTACAAATTTTGTGCTGCGCAGTCAAAGTTCTCAACGATCCCAGCTACCCTTTGACTAATTATTATAAGGACTAGCCTTGCGGTAGCATTTCCCCTCTGCCACGGTATAAGCACAATTGATCTTGTGCATTTACATTCAATTTTACACCTTATCACTAAACGAGACAGCCTATAATTGCGAAATATTAACTTTGAACTTAGAACGTTTGGGGTTCACACGAGACTACTTTTCATGATTTTTAACATTCAAAAATAGAATCTAAAGTTATGGGGAGTAAAATCCAAAGTTGCGGATTTCATGTTACCTCGCCCCCCGCAAAAAGTGGCAGAAATGTTTGTTAGTAGAATTACGCGCGTAACCAGTCCACATATAAATAGTCAAAGCAGCTACCCAATCCGCCGCGTAGCCCCAGCAACGTCCTATGCCCCTAGGTTGCTTAAGTTCATTCATTTGGCTCGGTAGACCCTTCGTGGTCCCTCCAATAGTCCGCTGTAAAAAGCAGTAACTTCTCCCTGAGCAACGCTGTATTAGACATTTAAAAAAAAAAACAGTCAAAGTTTTTGCCAAATTGTTTTGCCGGCTACTGTAATTTAATTTATTTGCTACCGAAAAACGGAAGCTTGAAAAATTATAAATACTTAACACTTCCGCTGCTAAGCTCAAAACAATGATACTCGCGCAGTGATAACACTGTGGAATGCGATACAATCCTGACTCACCGGGCGAGTCGTGCGCACTGCGGCCCATTTGTTGCTGACCTACCTCGTAGGTCATCAGCAGCCAAAGTGTTAAACAATCTAAAAGAAATCTATCTAGGATTAATGTGCCCCAAAAGCTCTTCAATATAGATTCAACATAATATTTTCCTCGACCCAATTCTTTCTTTTTTTTTACTCTACTCTACACCATAAACATGTCAACATCTTGGTTCGACCACGGCCGGCATCGGCATGGGTCTTTTATTGACTGTACCTATTGTAATATCAAGATTTAATAAAATATCGATATCTTTTAATGTGAGATTTATTGGTTTCTATAGTTGTGACTTTGTGACTTGTTTGCCACAAGACAGGTTAGTAGTGTGGGCAGTTCCTCCATAGTATATGTATAGTTATAGCAAAGTTTCGGATCACTCCGAATTTAGTTAAAACGTCGTGAATTTATTTATGGATTATACAAGCGACGATACTAAGCGTTTTGCCAGAATTTGTCCTGAGCTGATGCTCAGAAATCATCCCCAAGATGTCGCCACAGACCGGTGCCAATAAATATCGAACTTTCAAAATGTTGAAAATTGCAAACATATTTTTTCAAGTTATTTATAATTTACGAATCATTCAAATTCAGCATTCAAAATCTGTAACTATTTACGTGTGACAAGGTCGTATGGTCTGGATATTAGTTGCCTATAGTTTCGTTTGTCATTAACAGATTGGCGCCAGCGCAATTTTTTTCTATGGAGTGATGATACCATCTCTTGTGTTTTACTTAAATGCATCAGAAGGAGGGTAATACTTAGCACTTTCGCTGCTGACGACCTACGTCGTAGGTCGGCGACAAATGGGCCGCAGTTCTGAAGAACCCACGTAACAAGTCGGTTCAATTGCATTTCGCCTGTGCTCATGACCTACCGCGCGAGTCACCGAAAACCATACGCCTACGCGGGTGACCCACGACGCGAGCCACATTTATCGTTTCAACTTTACGATGTGCGCACGACCTACGAGGGGGGTTAAGTTCTATTGCATTCACCTTGCTCATGACATGACAGCATGAGTCATCTTAACCTTACGCCTATGCGGGTGACCCACAAGGTGAGCCATTTTGATCTTTTCACCGTTACTACTGTGGGCACGACCCACGAGGGGGGTCAACTTAAGCATGATCATGATTTTGAGCTTAGCAGCGAAAGAGTTAGAAAAGTAAATTTTATTTTGTATTATACAGGGTCCTTCTTAATATGCTGACACTTTTTAAGGAGATGATCAGACCATCAAACTGAACAACATTCTTTATGGGGCCAACATCGAAATCGCAAAAAAAACAGCTGTACCATACATTTGGATCAAGTAGGTTTACGTTTTGTATGGAACACCAGATTTTTTTTTCGCGATTTCGATGTTGGTTCCATAGAGAAAGTTGTTCAGTTTGACGGTCTGATCCTTTAAAAAAAGTGTCAGAATATTAAGAAGGACCCTATATTGTTCCTGTTCAATTCTGAAGAAACAGTTCAGTGTTATTGTATGAATTAGTTCACACCATACAATGACGAACGATCGCTATAACTTATTACGACTGAAGTAAATCCATCAAAATTGTCACACCTTCAACAACGCGTGGGATCCTACAAGATAAATATTACCTGTCGTATCGTATGTTGATGCCCTAAAACTGGAGAGCAATCGCGCTAAATAAAACTCAACTGAACCATGATTGGATTCATACGTGCGAACCGCAACTTTTCGCACTATTGTATTGCGCTATTGAAGCCGTGGTGGTCCACGCGAGTAACCTTGCCTGCCGTGCAGGAGGCGATGGTTCGATCCCCGTCCAGGCCGACTCGTACCAATGAGTTTTTCGGAATTTATGTACGATTTGTAACACCTTTTCGGTGAAGGAAAACATTGTGAGGGGCTCACCCCCCGTCACACTGGACAAAGTTTCGGTACTATTGGTGAAACGTGGATTTTCTGAGGTTTCAGAATATCTCTGACTATCCCCTCGGGGAATATAGTCGTGAGCATATGCTTATGCTTATCTTTATGCTTATGTATTGCGCTATTCATTTGACAGCCGTTAGACCCGTTTTGACAGATCGCTCAGACGTTAAAGGCTGTCAGTCACAGTTGAATAGTGATTGGATTGCAATGTGATTCTAACTGAAATTCGATTAGGATTGAACTTGGATGTTTTAAATTAGCGCAATTGATCTCCTGGAGACCGATTGCGCTAATTTAAAACATCTAAGTTCTATTCTTATCCAATTTAAATTATAATCACATTTCAATCCAATTACTATTCAACTGTGCTGAATTCCGGATCGCGCTGAACGCTATGTAACTGACAGCCTTTAACGTCTGAACGATCTGTCAAAACGGCTCTAACGGCTGTCAAGAGCTGTACCTCAATTAGCGCAATACCAAATGTGTCATAAGTTATGTTTCGTACGTAGTCCAGTCACGGTTCAATCACCGAATATTTACCGCGATTGCAGCGCTGATAGTGAAAGTAACAAAACCACCCCGTGTGAACACATTACTTCCCAAACCTGTCCACGGGCGCGGTGCCACACTACTCGAATATTTCACTCTGAACTACCCACATAATTGATTCAAAACACTCACTGGAAATTACTATCTTACTACTATAACAGATCACTTGTCATCCTGCTCTCTCAAGTAGCAGTTTGCATAAGAGTGAGCGAGAGAGGTGTTACTTAAAGGTAGGCTTGTAAGAGTTGTTGATAAGTGATATTCAAATTGTCAATAACTCTTGATAAATGGGGACTGTAATGACGCATAATGCTTAGACCAAGTTTCAGATGTTGAATTGTTGCAAATTTACAGATTTAGTGGTTATGGTTTTAACGAAATACTGTGTTTTATGATGGTTAGTAAGGGTTACGACACATTGATCGACTGCGATTGGACTGTTTGTCGAGCATGATTAGTTTCTGACTTGTGCGTTCTCCAGTCGTGGTGGTTCGTGGCGAGTAACCTTGCCTGCCGTACAGGAGGCGATGGTTCGATCCCCGTCCAGGCCGACTCGTACCAATTAGTTTTTCAGAATGTATGTACGATTTGTAAGAAGAAGGGTATGATCAGACCATCAAACTTAACAACTTTTTTCTATGAGACAAACATTATTGAAATCGCGAAAAAAAAAATCTGCTGTTCCATATAAAACTGCAAATGGTTTTTTTTTGCGTAGCCTATTCCGTGTCCCACTGCTGGGCAAATACTCTCCTATCCTTTCTATAACGTGCAACTACTGATCAACTCGACAAGAAGGCATCCATATTGTCTATTCACCTTTTCCTGGGTCTACATCGACGCTGACGAAAATCCCGGGCAATCCAGTCTGTGGTAATTTTGGTCCATCTTTCTGAATTCATGCGACAGACATGTCTGGTCCAGTCCCACTGCAGCTGAGCTGTCTTGCACCCATCGTCTGCTATGCCAGTTCTGGAGCGCAGTTCCGTGTTTCTAACGTGATCGGTTTGTCTTACACCTAAAATACTGCGCTCCATCGATCTTTGGCAGATCTTGAGGCTGGATTTTTGATCTAGTGTTTATCGAAAGACCAGAAAAGCCATTTTCGAATCGTGAGATTCAAAATCATGACGGAATGAATACACAAACTTCATTTAATTTAGGTCATTGTGACTTCAACGTGTGACTTTCAAAATTCGCATTGCTGGTTTGAGCACCGTAGGTTAGGATAGGCTTTAATTTCAAGGGAAGGTTGCCCTTCATAAGCTCCTTCTTGGACCAGTAGCTCTTCCAGGCGTTTCGAATGCTTTCAACCCCCTTGTCCTGCCTATTATGAAACTGAAACTCTAAGGGTACTGGTAAATACATTTTAATAGACTTTACCTCTTTAATTATATAAAACTATCGGAGCGGTTCATTCGGAGAGGAAGTGACAGCTGTCAGTATTGACAGTCTTCGAATGCAGCTTTATGGCGATCAATAAAGCACGCAGAGGGGTCCGCCAAGAACCATATTTCCGCTAACACTATTCTCGAAAGAGACTAGCTGGCCCAACCTCATACGTTGAACTCAGCAGTTGAATAAGTCAAAATTACAATAGAGACATGTATCTTTCTACTGCTGATTCGACTTTCAAAAATCGCGCTCTTGGATTGTAATTTTGTTATTTTCAAAAATCGCACTGCAAGTAGATGTCGACGTACTGTATTGTATGGGACACCTAATTTTGCTTGTTACGTGCGAAGTTGATTCAGTTCGATGGTATGATTATCCCCATCATATTTCTCATACTGTAACGCATCTTTTGCAAAGCCTTCATTCTCCTCTTGAGTTCCATTGTTGACATTTAAAATGATGTAAGGGTGATTAAAGTCGTCGTGTAAAAGTATTCTTACCCAACTTAAAGAATGTTGTACCAACCTGGGAGGGCGTGTTAATAGTTAAACTGTTAATGTTCGTTTATACGGATTGATTTGACTTTATGACATTTGAGTAACAAAGTCTACTTAACGGACAGGAATTAAATATATTACAGAATTCAATCTGCAGTACTTAAGGGGCTTGAAGCAGTTAAACTATTGTCTATCTGCATTTTCATGTATACAAGGTCCTTAATACGCTGACGGTTTTTAAGGTAATTATCAGACCATCAAAACTGAACAATTTTATCTATGAGACAAATGTCAGAATTGCAAATAAAAATTTGATGTTTCATACAAAATTGCTATCGTACTCTACCCAAATATATGGCAACTTAGTATGTTGACGGTTTTTAAGGGGATTATCAGACCATCAAACTAAACACATTTCTCTATGAGACCAACATCGAAATCGCGATGAAAAAAAATAGCTATCTTTTGCTAGCCTTTGGATCGAATAGTTTTGCAGTTTTATCTGGATCAGTTGATTTCTTTTCTCGTGGTTTCAATATTGGTCCCATAGTACAATTTGTTCAGTTTGACAGTCTAAAGCTCCAACTAAAGTATTTAATTTATTTAATTTTAACATCCTATCCTGTCCATATACTTAATTATTAGTTACACAGAGGTTATACGGAATTTTACAAACATACATATACAAGGTGTTACAAAAGTAAAAATAAACATTTAAAACTTTTAAGGGGGCTGTTTAGACCATCAAACTGAACAACTTTCACTATGGGACCGACATTGAAAACGCGAAAAAAAAAATCGGATGTCCCATACATTTAGCTCGAGTAGTTTTGTTGTTTAGTATGGAACATCAGATTTTTTTTTCGCGATTTCGATATTTGTCCCATAGTGAAAGTTGTTCAGTTTGATGGTCTAAACCACCCCCTTCAATGTTTATTTGTATTTTTGTAACACCTTGTATATGTAAGCTCACGCCATTGTCCCATGGGGGTAGGTTGAGACCACGGACCGCCCGCACTACGAAAATTACACATCTCTTTGGCCACATTCACATTCATACATCTTTTCATGCACTTCCGTCGATTAAGGGTGCTACGCACTTGTCTATTTCGGAGAAGATCTTTGATTCGATCATGGTATGTTTTCCTCTGACGGACTCTCTCTACTTCCTGTCACGCGTGTTTGCGTGATATATTTCATTCGTAAATCTTCTTTCATTCATTAATAAAAAACCTCATAGCACTTTATCCCCGAGACTTTTTAATTACCAAAAAGATTACCGATTACCGTTTAGATACGAGTATTGTTGTATGGTACGAAATTACTAATATACAAAAGTTTTACAGATGCAACACGACGTAAGAAAGTTTTAAGTTTACCGTTATTTTTTCTATACTGTGATATTCTTCACCTTAGTTCATTACCCATACGTAATAGTAGGTCCGTCTAAAGTTGCCATACAAAGCTATAGGACCAGATGAAAAAGTCAATTTTGATTAAGACTTAGGTTTTAATATTAGCAATTTCGTACCTTAAACAATATTTAAACGGCAATCGGTAATATTTTTGGTATTTAAAAAGTCCCGGGGCTACAATACTATCATTCCAACTTAATACCGGATTGCCATTCACTGCTATAGACGTCTTAACAGCTAAATAGCCGTTAAATAAGTTACAGAATTCAATTTGTAATGCCTAATGCCCTTTGAAATGTGCGACCAAATAGCTTGAATGCTTAAACGTTTAATCTAATGTCACTAATTGTGCAATCATTGCTAAATAGTTATCTTTATTAGTTCCTTTATAAGCTATTCTGGGATCGTCGATTGCACGTTGCAGGGAGATTTGGACTCTGACATGACCTTATACAACGTGTTAATGAATTAACGCAAAACTAGAAAGATGTTTGTTTAGAATCGAGACCAGTATCCAATTATCATGGCTTCAATATAGGTTTTTTTTTTTTCAAAATATTAAAAAATTAATTCGAAAAATTTTAAATTCACTGTAATCGATCTCAACCCACCGCTTAGGCACTCTCACCCTAATAACTAACAAAACAAGATTCTTAAAATGTATCCATGGGTACGCTAGCGCTTTCATTCATTGCTGAAATGATAACAAATCATT
Source organism: Agonopterix alstromeriana (assembly GCA_963924505.1). NCBI lineage: Eukaryota > Metazoa > Arthropoda > Insecta > Lepidoptera > Depressariidae > Agonopterix > Agonopterix alstromeriana. The sequence continues at coordinate 2,366,906 of OZ004684.1, forward strand.
TTTGCCTGAAAACTTAAAATGCGAATAGCTTTAAATTTTAAAGATCAAAATAATCAAAATTATTGTTTCAATCTGATTATTTTGTTATAAATAAGTTGGGGTGTATGAAGTTTTGCGCTTATTCATTAACACGTTGTATACTATAGGCTCAAAGTCTCATATAAAATCTTAGCATATTTTTGTCTGAATTGACACAATAACCGATCAAATGGATGCGTCACAGTTAAGAAATATGATGGGGATAATAAGTTTCTGGCCACATCTTCTCTATAACGGAACCCCTTTCGAAGCGGTGGTAGAGTCAAATAAAAACCGGTCAAGTGCGTGTCGGGCTACTCGCGCACCGAGGGTTCCATACAATACCATACGCATACGTAACAACATATTAACTTACAAACAAAATTTTTTTTTCTCCGGGACCTTTAGCGCAAGACCGACTCAGACTTGGCCGGTTTTTATTATTTGTTGTTATACTGTAGAGTTTGTTCTATAATCATACCAAGTTTGACGCTTGTATGGACCATTACTGTTATTACGATAGAGCGAGAAGAAATAACGTTGATAAAAACTAGCTTCTTGTGTGAGGACGTCGTTTAATTTTGAAATTTTTATTATTTTCTAGCAAATTCACCGTTCTTTCATTCTGTGAAAATTTCAACTGTCTAGCTAATTCGGTTCAAAAGTTACAGCCCTAAATACCTATAGGTAGGACGGATGGACGGACAACGTAGGCTTAGTAATAGGGTCCCGTTTTCACCCTTTGAGTACGGAACCCTAAAAATTGCCCCAGAAATCTAATTTATGTGATAATATTTTGAATGAAAAATGTTGAGCTTGAGTTTGAATACAACATCTAATAATCTTTTTGAATTAAACAATAAGATTCTATTTGTGTTCTGTCTTTTTGTCATCTACTTATCAGCGTGGTCCAGCTGTCGACAATACACATCAATTGACAAGTCATTTGACTTTAACAAATATAAGGCGTTGCCGGAATTTTGCGATGTTGTGCCAATTGACACATGTCTAATAGATCTGCCAAAACTTTCGCCCACATCCCATAAAGGTATTATACCAGCACGTCTAGCATGATTTCTCTACTTGCGCGCGACTCTACTTTTTCCCATACTACAAGTCGCGGCAAGCGCGGCTTTCGCTCTCCAAAAAGCGCGGGAATAGGTTATTTTCTATGCAGCGAAGGCGCGTCGCGCGCGTGTAGAGAAATCATACTAGACGTGCAGGAATAGAGGAACTGACAGCTGAGAGAGTGAGATGTACCTAGCGGTCGCTTTGTTGCTAAGAGGAAGGATCTCTCTTTAAGACTAGAGTGAACCATACCAATTGTAAAGTGTCCACTTTTTTTGACGTTTAGGTTTGAGTTTGCGGTGTCAAGTAGTATTGACAAAAGGCACCAAGTGACATATGCCCTTATGTTTACGGTCACTTTTCACACACACTAGCTCAAAAAAAAGTGGACAGCCGCATAAACTATTAAAGGTATGTCATAAGACAAAAGAGACCAACTACAATCGTAAATTTATGCGGACTCTATGGAGATCCTTCCTCTTAGCTTTGTTGATATCGACTACCATAATACTAAACTTGAGGAATGAGGTGATACATCAGAGAACTATAGTAGTTAATAGCTCAGAAAATTGGCAAGCTGAAGTGGCAATGGGCTGGTCATATCTGCCGAAGAACTGACAACCGATGGGGTGTGAGATTTCTAGAGTGGAGACCACGAACTGGCAGGCGTAGTGTGGGACGCCCTGCTGCCCGCTGGACAGACGACCAAGGTAGCGGGGAGCGACTGGATGAGGAAGGCCGAGGATTCAGCAGTGGACGATGATAGGCTGATGATGATGATGACTATGATAGTTCATTTGTTTCGAAAACCGGAACCCCACTACGGTACACCCATTTCATGTGAGATGCAGAGTGAGTGTACATTTTTCGCCTCACTTTCTACAAGGGGGGGGGGGATGATTTAATTTGGTGGGGGGCAGGGAGTGTCCGTACTGTATGTAGTACCAGATACTTTTTCTCATACTATGACTACGGTATGACCACATCTTATTGATCAAATAACAACATTGAGGACTATAAAGGCAGGTTTAGACGATGACAATTTTACGACGCCAATTTTTTCGCGGGAAAAAAAAGTACGGCACACGTTCATTAGCTACACCCTGCTTATTTTCAGCACCAATCTTGTTTGCATGCGTATGGATTTGCTTGAGAAAACCGTTCCAATTAGCACGGCCCTATTCCTTGCTAAAGTTCGCATGCCGTAAAAAATTCTTGCGAATTCGTGTCTTTATAAGGTGCTTTTTTTTAAACGTTGCAGAATTCGAACCGCAAAATTGTCATTGTATAAACCTGCCTTAATAAACTTGGACGCTGTCCTCTTCATACCATGTCTAAACTGTTGAAGTTTGATAGAGACAAATAATACTTAGTGTCACTTATTAACATTTCAGACTCCAGATTCTTAACATCCAATTGTGCAAATCACATTCCAAATTAAGTTGTTCCCTTATTTTACTGTTATCTCTAGAGTCTTAAGTACGGAGATGGCTTGATTTATGGGTCTTCGTGTGTGGATAGGATAGTTGTGTAACGCAAAGTGTAATGTTAAAGTCTTTCTCAATAAATAACTATGAAGCTCGTCGGTTATCTACTTTAATCGGACTTCTTTGGATAAGCTTTTGTGAAGTACGATGTGGGTAAAAATACGAAAAGCCAACTAATAATGTAATTTTAACCAAAACTTTATTAATCATAATTAATCTAGGAAAAATAAGGTTTGAGATTGCATTAAAGACACTTTAGTAAATTGTGTTTGAACTAATATTACTGTCAGTTTATAACACTTTTGTCGAGATTTCGTGGTTATATTGGCTCAGGAACCTGAGAAATACCTTAAAATCGATATAAATGTACCAAGGGCAAGCTTATTTCGAAATATATTTTTCCAGCATACTAGCAAAAGATACAGTTAATTATCACAAGGCAAATTTAATGTATACAAACAAACAGTAAATAAGTTAGTTTTGAGGTTATAATTTTTGAAGACTTATAAAATATATAATGTCTGCTCAAATTTACGATATTAACCGGGTATTATTATTGTGATAAATAAAACGTATTGATTGAAGCCACCCTGTACAAAATCACTAGTTTTCCATTTTTTGTTCATACCTAAATTTAATGTTTTATAAATGTCTTAATTATTCAATAATACACAATAAAAAATCGGGGATTATTGAGAATTTATGTTTTTCAGGTATTTATCGACTATATTCCAAATTATCACCAAAAGTGCAATTAATGCAACCTTATCCATACAAAAATCCGTAGATTTCCCCGACTAAATTGGCTATTAGACAATTGCAACGGTAAAATATTAAATACAGGGTGTCTCAAAAGAAATTTTATATTTAGTGGATCGATTAAAAAAAAAGTAAGCCGTATATAGAAAAAATGTTTATTAATTATTGAAATACACTTTTTGGGGATTTATTTCTTAAAAATGATATCGTCTAAATGTAGACCCTCGCGTTCTCGGCACTCATTTAATCGAACAGTAAAATTACTTATGACGGCTCGGCAGGTGGATTCAGGGATGGCTGCCATTTCGTGACGGATATTTTCTTTCAAATGGGCCAGTGAAGTCGGTTTATCGGGTTTCTGATGTTTGCGTTTTGGATTCGTTGCACTCCAGTAGCGGCAGTTCTGCTTATTTACGTGGCCATTAAGATGAAAATCGCTCAATCACCTGATTTACGAAATGAAGCCTCTGACTGGCATCTTGGGGCTTTAATTCTTGCACCAATTGAATTTTGTAGGGGTGCAGCTTTAGGTCTTTGTGCATGATGCGATGTAATGATGATCTATGCACATTTAAAGCACTTGCGCGCTTCCGAATTGAAAGGTTCGGGTCGTCACGAACAGACTGATTAACATTCTCCACGTTTTCTACCGTTCTTGATGACCTAGGTCGCCCGGATTTTGATTTATCTAGCGTTGTACCGGTCTCTTCAAACTTATTAACCCAATGTCGAATGAGAGGAATGCTTGGCGCATCATTTAAGTGAAATTTTCTATGCACTACAGTCGCTGAATCACCGTTTTTGTAAAACTCTCGCACGCACAACGCGGTCTGCTCCCGAGAAACGCTCCATAGCGACTGAATTCCCAAGAGCCAGGCTACCGATTGACATAACCCCCGCGCCCCTCGGATACGTTGCGCTCACGCAGTAAGCTAAATAAATATAAAATTTCTTTTGAGACACCCTGTATATTAGATATAGTAGCTTATAGGTTCACAATAATCATACAATATGTTTTTTGCATTAAAGTAACTTGTAAATATTTTATTTTTGCAAAATAAATTAGACGTTTTTTTTATCTAGATTTCAAATACTGTAACGCGGGCGGCCATGATTGAGCATCGAGTGACGTCACATTTCAAACAATAAAACGTCATGTGAGTTGAAGCGTCGCAGTTAGCTTTCCTTTGTTTATTGAAATATGACGTCACAGCCAGAAGTGTCACGTGATCGGCTGTTTTCGCGCAAATCTCAATTACTTAATGAAAAATATTGTTTTTTTCGAATAAATAACTCTTTTTTAAGAAAAAGATAATTGAAAGAGGTATAAAATAAACCTGCGTATTATTTAAAATATCTTTCCGAAAATTGGCAAATAGCCAATTCTGATTTTTATCTGTTTCTGAGTCGCAACACGCCCCATGAGAAAAATTATGCTGAGAGGGAGTGAGATAACTTATATGTAAGCAAGTATGCAAGCCTCAAATTAATATCTATACTCAATTTCAAATAGAAACGAAATTTTAAGGCTATTTTGAATTACAGGAACATAGATTTGAAACACTTCCTCTCACTTTCTTAGAACAGTTTTAGTAGATACAGTCCAAGATATTATTTCGGATAATAGATCTTTATGATAAATTAATTATATTTTCAAATCAGAATTGGAGAGAAAACTATAAAGGAATCGGAAAATCATTTCGTCCTTATTTGAAATGTAGTATAATTTAAGGCGTTTGAATGAAATGTTCTTTTGATTGAATTGATGAAATTTTCTATTAATAACATTTAGACATTAGTCGCTTAAATCATCTTCTTTTTCCATACATTTGAACCACAGTATCAATATGAATAGCACAATTTGCTATCTCTCCCAACGTCCGTTTAATATCAAAGGTCACTGCAATCGTGAGTCCATTCTTTATTTTTTTTTTGTAGACCGTATTTGGATTTTTATTGTATCGGACAACCGTAGAGAGATCAGAGTCGCTTTCGTTGAGAACGTCAAAATATTGCACCACATTATACAGGGTGTAAGGTAAAGTATAATTAACCTTCTGCCTCTGTGGTCTAATGGTTAAGAGCATTGGGCTCTTGACACGGAGGTCATGGGTTCAATTCCCACGGGGGACACCTAGTGATATGTCACTTTGCGCGTTTTTCCCCGAGGCCGAATCACCTGACTGTCTGAAAAGAAAGATGATTCCGTGCTTCGGATGGCACGTTAAGCCGATGGTCCCGGCTACTAACTCTGGTGGTAGTAGTCGTTACATAAAAACCACGTCAGTGACCGTAAGGCGGTCTGAGAATACTCTAACACCAGGGTTTGCCCACTCGATAAGAAGAAGATTAACCTTTAAACCACAATACTCTACCCATCAAACTGAACAACTTTGACTTTTTTTTGTTTTGACAGGTTGCTCCCATAGTAAAAGTTGTTCAGTTTGATGGGTAGATTTGTGGTTTAAAGGTTAATAATACATTTCCTTACACCCTGTATAGGTATCATGGATTAAAGCCTAATCCATTTATTTTCATCTATACTTCATTCCAAATACGGACGACGAGATTTTTCGATTCTTTCTGGCCAATTCTGATAAGCAAGTATAATTAATTTATCAGAAAGATGTACTATCCGACATATCTTGGACGTTACTAAAGTTTTTTTATGAATAAGTGAGAGGAAGTGTTCCAAATCTCTGTACCGTAATTAAAAATAGCCTTAAATTTTCGTTGCTATTTTTAATGGAGTATAGTCGATTTTTTCCTCGTCCACCGCCGAACTGTTGAAATTTTCACAGAATGTGTAAATTATTATGTTGGAGTAGATAACAAATCAAAAAAGTTAAAACCCGGTCAAGTGCGAGTCGGGCTAGTCCGTAGAGGGTTCCGTACCATACCACCACACAACATAATAACAAAAAAAATTGTTTTATTGTCCTGGACCTTTTACACGAGACCGACTCACACTTGGCTGTTTTTATTATTGTTGTTATACGATAGAGTGATTGTTCTTAGTGTGATTGTAGAGTTTTCTCTATAATCACACTAAGTTTGACGCTTGTATGTATTACCGTTTTTACGATAGAGCGAGAAGAAAAAACGTTTTAAAAACTAGTTTCTTGTATCAGGACCCCCCTTAAATTTTATCTTTTAGTCATGTTTGTTATTTGTTAAAAATCCGCCGGAATAATTCATATTCTGTGAAAATTTCAACTATCTAGCTATTACGGTTCAAAAGTGACAGCCCTAATAAGGGGATGATCAGACCATCAAATTAAACAACATCGTAATCATGAAAAAAAAATCAGCTGTGCCATACAAAACTGCAAATCTGCTTGAGCCAAATTGATGGGACAGCAGATAGTTTTTTTCTCGATTTCGATGTTGGTCCTATAGAGAAAGTTGTTCAGTTTGAAGGTCTGATCATCTCCTTAAAAAAGTGTTAGCATATTAAGAAGGACCCTGTATACTACCTATTCTGTGTCTATAGTTTAATAACAAATAATAAGAAACGGCCAAGTAAGAGCCGCGCTAAGGCTCTTGGAGAAAACAATTTCTTTTTTGCTATGTATAATTTGTGTGGTGTTACGGAATCCTGGGTGCGCAAGTCCTACTCTCTCTTGGCCGTTTTTTACTGATCTTATTAAAATCACCACTTATTGAAGCAAAAAAGGAATTTAGTCGGTAATTATAAAACAAACAGACAAGATTAATTAATATTAATAGCTTTTGGCACTCCATTAAAACTGCATAATGTTATCAAGTTATCATGGATCATTGTAAACATCATGACATTGTGGTTAAGCAGAGCGGTAAGCGAGTTTACTAGCGTTGAACCCTATTGCAACCTTCATTCCAATTTAATATTTGTTTTCCCTACTCCACGTACCAAGACGCTGGTTCGAGCATCTGTATCCGCCGTAGAAGAAATTCTTATGTGTATATGAAGTCTATCAATCCTCATTGGGCACGCGTGGTGGGCTAACGACCCTCCTTGAGGGAAGGCCTGTGCCCTGCAGTGGGACTTTAGATAAATAATATTATGACTTAATATTACCACGCCAAACTGCCCAGCAATTTGTTGGCGAAGCGCTCGTTATACGGTATCAGGCTGGTGAGGATTAGTTCTTTTCGGCACTGGGAGCATTTTTTATATTATGCCGCTTTTAAAGTAGTAGGTACGTAATATAGTCAGTTTGTGAAATTAACATAACACCTAAAACGACACTAGTCTAAAGCCTAGTGTAGTATTCGAGGGAAATATAAATGATACACCGGCGGCGAGTAAATGAGAACTGATTATTTATTGGTTTGCAACTTAATACTAACCTTCCTACATACATGTAGGTAGACCAATACAACATCTCTTTCCTTATACTAAACTAAAGAAACTTAAAATAAACAAAATGTTTTAAGAATAGTAACATGGCAAACGGGACATCCAACAACAAAACTGTACATGAAATATTAAAGCAACAATCATGCTATCGCTATCTAATGATGTTGTGATCTGACTTAATGGATTGTCCTTGAACTTGAACACCTGTTGATAACATTACACCTCGCCTGAGTAGGTACATATTATATAATTCCCACGCTTATCTTCCGTTAGGAATGGGTAATATATTTAATATCGACAGGTGTTTTTTCTTAACAATAATTAGGTAAGTAGGTATAATTGTACGAATAATGGTACAGTTATTATTTATTTTAACTACCAATCTACCTTTACATCTTTTTTTACTAATATATTTAACCGAAAAAAAATGAAAAAAATTTAAGTACCTATAGATAAATAATGCAGCAAGTTGTGTTATGACCACTGCTATCGTAAGTACCTATTGTTGTTTATGTTATGTATGTTTATTCATACACCTAAGTTTGTTTTGTGCACTTGCGTGTATGTGTTTGTGTTTGTGGCAGCTATGTGTACCTACTTAGCCCTACGACGAAGTGAGTTTATGTTGTCTTGGGGTCAGTTACTGTAAACCACTAAGTAGGTATATAGTATAGTTATTTAGATGCTTGTATTATTTACAATAGGTACCTACTACCTGGTGATAAGATAATTATACATAATTACAAGTTTGTTCATTATTTTAGAAAAATCTGTCGGGCGAACGTATTTGTCGCCCACTTCTAGTAATATATTGAGTGCCGTTTCCGTGCGTGACTCCGACGTGGTCGCGCGCGCAGGCCGACGACGTCGGCTCCGCTGACGAGCTCAGTATGCTTAGTGCGAGTTTTTCTAACTACTCGAACGCGTTAACGTAAACCGTGATTTGTATGGGATTGAAACAGAGCCATCTGGTGGCATTCATGAGAAACATAATTTGCGAGTGCGAGTTTTAACTCTGTCACTGACGACCACTAAGTGAGCACGTAAACATCGATGTCCTTGACGTAAACAGTATTGGTGACAGTTTTGCTAGCTTTTGCGAGTGTGAGTTGCGACTTTGACAGTTCGAAGAGTAAACTTTACGCTAACGCGATAGTGAAGTTGTCACTAAAGTTTTTGTCGTGAGAACATTTAATTATACAGTTTTTTTTCATTAAAAATGTTGTAAGAAGCGGATAAAATAATGGCAGCACGTAATTTTTCGCTTGGAGGTTGTTTGCGACAGCTAAGGCACAAGATAAACGCAATTATACGAACGAAATGACCCTAATTAAAAGTGGTTCAGACCATCAAACTAAACACCTAGAATCACACTCAGTCAAAATCAGTTATTCCATACAAAATTGCAATGCCTCCTCGACTCAAATGTATGAACAGCAGATTTTTTTTTGCAATTAAATTTTGCTCCCATAGTAAAAGTTGTTCAGTTTGATGAGACTACCCGTAAAAAAGTTTGATTCTTTTCTATTCCACTCTTTAGTCATCACAGAAAGTGAATTTATGAACTCGTATAAGTATTTCACCAGATTTTAACTTAATTTACGTTTAATAAACTTCACTTCACTCACTAGAACTTCAATTAATTTCAATGTTACAAATAACTAATATTCACTTATACCTAATGCTCCTGCAAACATCACCAATATTTCATTGGCTCATCTTAATTTTTAATAAAATTTCATGTTATTAGACCTGAATGAATATGCCTAAACACACCATATTGCAATCAAAGAAGGTAAACAAACCTGAGCAATGTGAACAACGCTAAATTCGAAATGATAACCCGCCTTGTTTTGATTGACAGCTGCTTACGTTAAGAGCTTTATTAAAAACAATATCTTACATTTAGTCGGCTTATCTCACACACTCCATCATAATGCCAACTTAAGAAAAACAATAAACGCTATTCAAGGTGAGTAAACGCCGCTCGAGAGTTACAAATGCTTGCAACTCACACTCGCGTGTTTTCGGTCGTCGATACGTTTGACGTTTATTCGATTTACTTTTTAGTAAAGTCATTCGATTTGTTTTGTGAAACTCGCACTAGGGGTACAGCCGTGGTTGCGCTTCCCCCTCGTTTGAAGTGTTGTTAGTAACATCATCATAGTGGTAACTACCAAACTTCATCAAATTTGTTTTATTTTTGGATTTTATTAAATGCACCCTATTACGCCGGTACGTACCGCCACTTTCAGTTGTTATCCAGTAAGAACGATCTCCGCGGGCGTGGTCCATGACCTTGGCTTTTACCCATTTACCTTTGTCATTCATACGCACCTCGTCTCCCGGTCTTAAGGGTGGTAATGTTCTTGTTCCGTGGTTATAATTTTGTTCTGTTTTTTCTATGTTTCTTCCTCGTTTTTTCTTGACTACTTCAGTTTTTACTAGGATAGGTTTTAGGGCTTCAGCGGTCACAGGAAGTTTAGTGTTAAGCATTCTGCCCATTAGAAGTTGCGCTGGAGAAAACTCTTCGTTACTAATCGGTGTATTTCTAAAATTTAATAAGGCCATCTGCCAATCCGTACTCTCGTCGCGAGCCTTTGTCATTATTTTTTTTACCGTTTGCACATTTCTTTCGGCAAGACCGTTCGACTTCGGGTACAAAGGTGAGCTAGTCACATGATCTATCTCCCATTGTTGTGCAAACCCCTTAAATTCTGATGATGAAAATTGTGGGCCGTTGTCCGAAATGAGTTTATTTGGTATTCCGAATCGCGCAAACATATTTTTTAGGTGTCTCACCACTGCAGCTGTCGTCATACATCCAAGTTGTGCGACTTCGATATATTTCGAGTAATAATCCACGACTAACAGGTATTGTTTTTGGTCGAAGTCAAAAATGTCCGCAGCCACAACCTGCCACGGCAGATCTGGTACGGGGTGTGGACGGAGCGGCTCGCGGCGATTGCTGGCTCGATGTCGCTGGCACGTGTTGCACGCCTGCACCGTCTGCTCTATATTTTTTGACATTTCTGGCCACCATAGTACTTCTTTGGCTCGTCGCTTGCATTTCTCAATTCCTAGATGTCCTTCGTGGATTCTACTAAGCATCTCTTTTCGTAGCATTTCTGGTACTACAATTTGATGGTTGCGAAATACTATACCGTCTATAACATGTAGGTCATTTTTTATGGTCCAGTATTGTTTGACCGAGTTTTGTACTGTCCTTTTGTTATCTGGCCATCCGTGAAAATAATATTTACTAATATTAATTAATGAATTGTCTTTCGCAGTTTCTTCCTTAATTCTTTGTATCTTCTCCTGAGACACGTTTACATTTTCTAGCAGTGTGTTGACGTGTACTGTAACGTCCTCGTGAACCTCGTCATCTGATCCTGTGTCCGTTGGCGCTCGTGACAGCGTGTCTGCTATAAACATGAGTTTTCCTGGTTTGTAGTGTATTTTTAATGTATATCCTTGTAGTTTCATCAGCATACGTTGTAATCTAGCCGGTGTGGAATTAAGCGGCTTTTTAAAAATCGACTCTAAAGGTTTGTGGTCCGTTTCTACTATCACGCTGCTGTGGCCATAGACATTGATGAAATCGTGTGCATCCGAACACGATAGCGAGCAGCTCTTTTTCTATTTGAGCCCAGCGCGTCTCCGCCGGAGTGAGGGTGCGCGCCGCGTAGGCCACTGGCCGGCCGCCCTGCAGCAGGCACGCTCCCAGCCCGTGAGCGCTCGCATCCACCGTCACCGTCACCTCCTCGTTAGGCGAGTAATACCTCAATACCGGAGATTGACTAATTTTCTGTTTTAACTCCAAAAAACTTGTGTAATGTATCTTATTCCAAACAAACTCGACATCTTTTTTTAGTAGGTCCCGTAAAGGGGCAGCAATCTCTGAGTAATTTGGTATGAAACGAGATAGGTAATTCACCATGCCTAAGAATCTCTCGAGTTCTTTCCTTTCGGATGGTACGTTTATCTCCATTATCGCATCTATTCTTTTCTTATCAATTCTCATGCCTTGAAAATTAAAAATGTGTCCTAGGTACGATACCTCACTAACCCCAAAGATACACTTGTCTTTGTTGAATTTTACACCATTTTCCTTTGCTTTTCTCAAAACTTCATCTAGTCTCCTATCGTGTTCTTCTCTTGTGCGGCCCATCACTAGTATATCGTCAATGTATACAGTAGTCCCCTCTGTTTTAAATATTTTTGTCATTTCGTTGTGGAATATTTCTGGTGCACAATTAATTCCGAACGGCAATCTCAAAAATCTATACCTCCCAAAAGGCGTGGAGAACGTGCATAGCTTAGAACTTGCAGTATTTAATTTTAACATCCAGAACCCTTTATTTGCATCTAATTTTGAAAAATACCTGGCCCCGTTCATTTCGCTTGCCATTTCATCAAGCGTCGGCAACTGAAAGTGACTGCGACGTACGGCTTTATTCAAATGGAAAGGATCTAGACATATGCGCAGTTTTTTATCCGGTTTCTCTACTAATACTAAACTAGATACCCAATCCGTCGGGCCTTCTTCTCTAATTATGATGCCCATTTTTTCCATACTATCCAACTCTTCCTTCAAACGAGGGCGGAGGCGTATTGGAATTTTTCTCGTAGCACTAACCACTGGTGGCACAGTTTCATCGATAGATATCTTGATCGTAGTCGGTAAACACCCTATCCCTTCAAATACTAAAGGATCTATGTTTTGTTTTGATATTTCGTTAATGCGCGCTATCAGCTGTAATTCTGTGCATGCTTTTAATCCAAGTAAATTATTACATTCTACATCCAAAACGAAAATCTTTTGGATTGAAGAAGCCGATTTATATTTCAAACTAGCCAAAAAATAGCCCAGAACCGGCAGTTTGTTTTTGCTTATTTCTTTAAGTATTGTATTTGTTTTGATCAAGATATTGACGTTGAAACCGGCTCGTAAGAAACTTTTTATTGACATTACCGATGTATCAGCGCCACTGTCTAGTTTAAAATTTATTGATACATCGTTCACATAAACATTCTCGTACCATGACACCTTCGAGCCGTCGATAGAATCGAGTGATATATTATCCACGTAAAACTCACCCTCGTCCGTAAAGTCGTCGGTCGTCTCGTCACCGCATTCCAATAATTCCCGCACAAACTTTGATTTGCAACACTTCGCGAAATGACCTACCCGATCGCACCTAAAGCACTTGACGTTGAACGCGGGGCATCGATCACTCACACTATGCCAGCCGCTACAGTACGCACACACTTTCGTACGTCGCGTGCCGCCGCCCGCGCTGCCGACGGCCGGCCCGCTGCCGCCGCCCGCGCCGCCGCGGCGCCCACGCGCGCGCCTACCGGCGCCGCTGCGGCTCCCGCTCGAACCGCGCGCTCCTCGTGTGTAGTATCCACCGCCGGACACGTACGCCACCTCCTCGACCACCGACGACCCCGCGCCGGGGCCCGCGTGGCCGCCGCACGCGACCGCTTGCGAGCTTGCGCGCTCGGCAGCTCGACATGTCGCCACTGCATCTTCCAAATTGAGTTCTCGTCTCGCCAGTAGTCTCTCACGCATTTGTGGATCTTTGTGTCCTCTGATCAATTGCGTCAGAATCAGGCTACTACGTAATGATCCGAATTCACAGCTTTTACTTTTAATTTTTAGGTCACTAAGAAATTTGTCAAACGGGTCTTCTTTTTGATAGGTTTCAAAAAATTCGTGACGCTCAAAATTTACATTTTTTGTCGGATCAAAACGTTCCTTATATTTTTTTACTAACAGTTCATAGTTCGGTTCGGCGTTCTCTTCGAAATCAAACTCTTCATACACCTCGCGGCCGTACCTGCCTATCACATGTAGGAACACAGCACATTTTTCCTTCGATGATGCATTTTCTCTTCCTGAGGCTATCAGGAAATAATCAAACGACGATTTCCATTCTCGCCAGTTGAGCGCCATGTTGCCGTCATCGTGCATGGCGGACGGTTGTTGTATCGTCGAATACGACGACATGGTTTTAACCTCAGCCGGATCTTTTTTATTCGCCATGACACTGAATTTACACCCTACACTTCACTTTTACGTAGTTTTTGGTGATTGGAGACCACACCTGACACCATGTAGTATTCGAGGGAAATATAAATGATACACCGGCGGCGAGTAAATGAGAACTGATTATTTATTGGTTTGCAACTTAATACTAACCTACCTACATACATGTAGGTAGACCAATACAACACCTAGTTTGGCCTAAACTAGTATTTTAGTCCAGTGTGTGATATACTGATATACACTCAGTTGCAGAAACGCTCAATAAAATAAATCCTCCATTAAATCTCTTGCTAGCTTGCTATGGTAGCAAGAGAATAGGACAAAAAGTGACAGCAAGAGATATAATGGAGGATTAACTTTAATGAGGGTTTTTTGTAACTGAGTGTAAGTTACAAGATTATAAAACTCACTACACTTCAAGACCAAATCAACGTGTCGTGGTTCAGATATGTTTAGCTTCTAAAAAACTCGACACTCAACAAAAAATTCTCGCTTAATCCGAAATAGCCTTCAGGAGGCCTACCATGAATTTTCACTCTAAGTTACTATTGTAGTTGTGGCGCCAATCTTGTATGACAGAATTAGTTCTCAACGTAACCACTAGAAGCGCTGTACGAAATTCAATACAAAAATTATAGGTAAACTACGGTAAAACTACTGTATTATATACAACGTGTTAATGAATAAGCGCAAAACCTCATACACCCCAACTGATTTATAACAAAATAATTAGATAGAAACGATAATTTCATTATTTTAATAATTAAAATTTAAAGTTATTCGCATTTTAAGTTTTCAGGCTAAAATGATTTGTTATCATTTCAGCAATGAATGAAAGCGCTAGAGTGCTCGTGAATACATTTTAAGAATCTTGTTTTGGTAATAAGTAGGGTGGATTGTGATCGAGTTTAGTAAATTTTAAATTTTATAAACAAATTATTTAATATTTTGAAAAAAAAATCCTATGTTGAAAACATGATAATTCGAATCGGCTCTCGATTCTAAACAAACTACTTTCTAGTTTTGCGTTAATTCATTAACACGTTGTATACTACAGTGTAAACTCATGGTAGGTCTATAGGACTTACAAAGTATGTATGTATATGCTCACGACTATATTCCCCGAGGGGGTAGTGAGAGATGTTCTGAAACCTCAGAGCATCCACGTTTCACCAGTAGTAACGAAACTCTGTCCAGTGTGACGAGGGGTGAGCCCGTCGCCACTTATAAAGGACAGTGGGTACAATACATGCCTCGAAATTGAAGCATGCAGGTTTCCGCACGATGTTTTCCTTCACCGAAAAGCCAGTGGAGTTACAAATCGTACATAAATTCCTTACGAGGTAAAACACTAATCAAAAACGCTATATCCCCCTTCTCTATCCACACCTCTACAAGTCAACCTCCGACTAAAAGAGACAGATAAAAAGTTTATAAAAAAGCGTCACCTTTAACAGCGAATTAGCGCCGATGTCGCGACGAAACCTATAAATACGTCAACCAACATATCTATAGCTATAAAACGTCTGACGGATCGCTACCGACAGTGTGGACACACCCTTTTTTAGGGTTCCTCAAAAAATATGACTTGAAATAAAACTGTCATGAAATAGGGTATTCACATTAAATAATTTTGGTGTACTTTTTAGGGACCTGAACTAAAAATTGTATAATAATATTGTTATTATCATTCACTTACCTATTTTGTGCCTCTTGTATTTTTCTCTGTATTTTACTGTTTATTTTTTGGTGTAAAATAAAGAATTTGATTGATTGACTTACAAGAAAAAGCAATGTATAATTGTAACGGTATCTTGTACATTGTTTCGTTTTGTTAGTTAGTAACTTAGATGAAAGTAAAGTTGGTAAAGACTTTGCATTTAAAAAATCGCGTTTCCGTTTTGATTCCTACATTGAAAATTCGCATATTTTCCTTATTTAAAATACCTGATAAGGAAAGCAAGTTAAACTGCTCAGTTAAACTGCTCTCTAAATCTGATTCGTCTTAAATTTTATGTTAGTACTCGTATCTAAAAACATGACACTCCTCTTGGTATATTGGAGGCGGCGATAGAAGTTGTGCAAGACTATGTCTACCTTGGACAGACTATAAGACTAGGTAGAAACAACTTCGACAAGGAGGCCGCTAGGCGCATCAAACTGGGATGGGCTGCTTTCGGGAAACTCCGTCAAATATTTTCCTCGGCTCTACCACAATGCCTCAAAACAGAGGTGTTCAATCAGTGCGTCCTGCCAGTAATGACCTATGGTGCGGAAACTTGGACCCTGACGATAGGACTAGTTCATCAGTTCAAGGTCGCTCAGCGAGCTATGGAGAGAGATGCTCGGTGTTTCTCTGAGAAATCAAATCAGAAATGAAGTGATGCGTCAGAGAACTAAAGTGGTTGACATAGCTCAGAAAATTAGCAAGCTGAAGTGGCAATGGGCTGGTCATATCTGCCGAAGAACTGACAACCTGTGGGGTGTCAGAGTTCTAGAGTGGAGACCGCGAACTGGTAGGCGTAGTGTGGGACGCCCTGCTGCCCGCTGGACAGACGACCTAAAAAAAGTAGCGGGGAGCGATTGGATGAGGAAGGCCGAGGACAGAGTTTTGTGGCGCGCCTTGGGAGAGGCCTATGTTCAGCAGTGGACGATGATGGGCTGATGATGATAATGATGATGACTCCTCTTGGTTTATTGAATCCGGTTTTATGTTCCACCGCTGCCGCTGCGTAAAGGCCTCCTATCTTCTCCTCCAATGCAACGCAAAAGTCAGGCCAACCATTCAGGAAGGTACCGAAGTCATCGCTCCATCTTCTTTTCAGTCTTCCCCAATGTCGGCAAATCGTGTATGGAGTATATAAGTATCAGAATCAGAAACATTTATTCGTCATCACAGGTAAAAAGTACAATAGGTAAATTATACAATAGTTGGCGTGTAGTTTTATAGGACCACTGTGATGCACCATGAGGCATACTAATATAAAAACAATTATTATTATTATTTACTATAATGACATGATAATTTTTATATTAAGTAGCATAGCATAGCATAGCATATGCTCACGAATATATTCCCCGAGGGGGTAGTCAGAGATATTCTGAAACCTCAGAACATCCACGTTTCACCAGTAGTACCGAAACTCTGTCCAGTGTGACGGGGGGTGAGCCCGTCGCCACTTTTAATGGACAGTGGGTACAATACATGCCTCGAAATTGAAGCATGCAGGTTTCCTCACGATGTTTTCCTTCACCGAAAAGCCAGTGGTGTTACAAATCGTACATAAATTCCGAAAAACTCTTTGGTACGAGTCGGCCTGGACGGGGATCGAAACATCGCCTCCTCCACGGCAGGCAAGGTTACTCGCCACTGGACCACCACGGCTATATTAAGTATAGAGTATTTATGTGATGTCAAAATTTTTGTTACAACAATGTCAATAAATTATACATAAGAAAGATAACAACAGCTTTTACGATATGGGTCAATTAAAAAAGTTGTTAAGAATATGTAGGGAACCCTTAAATAAAGAAAAGGACTCCATCGCAATCTCATCTTAAGACTTAAAAGGATCCGTGTATTTATCACTTTTTTCTATCATTCGGTCCTTTCATTGTTTTGTCAAAGCTGTTTGTTAACGAATTAATTGGGGCATTCCTTGTTTTTTCATACACCCGCCTTGAGATATGGTTGTCGATAACAAAGATGAGACCGAATCTTTTGTGACTCATTTCTTAGAATTATTTAAAGTCGGAAATTCTATACAAATTAATACTTAGTTAAAATAGCTTGAGGAATATTTTTAAAGAACTAAGAATGTTGATGGCTGGAAAATATGATTCTGATTTCGAGGTTAATTAATTTAATTGGGCTATAAACATGCACAATACTATCTATTTTGTTTTAGTTTTGACTAAATAAATGTATAAGATCTAACAAAATTAGGTAAAACTATTTTAAGGGGATGATCAGACCACCAAACTGAAAGAAAGAAATCGCGAAAAAAATCAGCTGTCCCATACAAAACTGCAAACATAACTCGACTCAAATGTATGAAACAGCTGATGTTTGATGGTCTGATCATTCCTTTAAAATAGTTTCAGCTAATTTTGTTAGAACTTATACAGGGTGTAAGAAAAAGTGTCATAAATTTTTAAACCATATAAAATACCCATCAAACTGAACAGCTTTTACTATGGGAGCAAACCTGACAAAACAAAAAAAATATCAGCTGTCCCATACTAAACTGCAATGTCCTATTTGATTCAAACTTATGAGCCAGCTGATATTTTTTTTGTTCTAACAACTTTGCCCCCATAGTAAAAGTGGTTCAGTTTGATGGGTAGAGTATGTGGTTTTAAGGTTAATGATAATTTTTCTTACACCCTGTATAGGCTGATGATGATGATGAATGCTTTAAATAACCATTAAAGCACATCCCACCCATACAGTTCCCACATTAATCGTCCTAGCAAATAATGCTGAACGTTCTTCGAACAGCCATGAACAAACTAAAGTTAGCAAAACGAGCGTTTTCTATTAATTTTTACCGTCCGTCTGTCTGTCAGACGTCCGCTGTAATATGTTAAAAACACACATTATGTTATACACTGACATTAAATATAAAAATGTGTAGAGATGTTATCTTAACAAGCGTAACAAAATTATGCACCGGTGGTTTCGCTTCGGATTATTTGATTTAATCCCAGATAAATATAATTTTTAGGATTTTGTAGTCAAACATTCCTTATTCGTCCTTTCTGTCTATCTGTATGTATGCCCGCATTAATCAGTAGCGTAGCGAAAATATAGATTGATTGAGCTCTGCTCTGTCTATAACCAATTCGTAGAGCAGAAAAAAGTCGAGCTCGCTTCCCTCGCTCTAGGTTTCTGTTTTAATTACTGTGCCTACTGAGTTCTGACCCAGCTAAGTCGTGGTGCTACAAATTTCGAGCTTGCTTCGCTCGATCCATAGCTTTTACTTAGGTTACTTTGCACATGTTTTGTTCGAAAAAATATAAGCTCTGGCTCTAATTCGTATTAAGGAGAAAAGTCGAGCTCGCTTCGCTCGTTTTAAGTTTCTATTTTTGTATGGATAAATTAAAAGATGTCTGACCACAAACCGAATCAATGTGAAAACCAATTTCGAGCTTGCTTCGCTCGCTCCGTTATTTTTTATTTAGCTTTTGCGAGTATTGTCTTATGACTCTACTAATACGCAATTTTACGTAAAATTTTGTTTAACCTGCAACCTGCAGTGCGAGTAGGACGTACCTATTTAAGCTGATGATGACGATATTATACAGGTTTTAATATGCTGACACTTTTTTAAGGGGATGATCAGACCATCAAACTGAACAACTTTCTCTATGGCACCAACATCGCCATCATCGCAACACCGAAATCGCGATAAAACAGTCAGCTGTTCCATTCAAAACTGCAAACCTACTCGAACCCGGTCCCGAAGAGAAAGTCGATCAGTTTGACGGTCCGATCATCCCTTCAAAAAAGTGTCAGCATAATAAAAAGGACCCTGTATAATTTATTTTTGTATTAATGATTGAAATTTAACTTCACTTTTTTAGCAAATCCAATTTGAAAACTTCTAGTTTAGATTCTCTTTCAAAGAGATTCTACGGTTTTCCTTATTCTATGGACAAACAGACAGACAAAATGACAACGTAATGACTTAGTAATGAGGCACAGAGAGACGCCGCGGGCGAAACATTGTTCAGGTTTGTCATTATGTTTGTACCTTACATTCAATGGCCTATGAATCAAGGCATTTAAATCTTTATGCTAAATAAGAGAAGGGTGATATAAGGGGACGTGAAATATGTATTGTAGTGGTTTTATTAGTTTCTATGTCAATTTGCTAATGGTACAGGATGATATTGTGATTAATGCTGTATTTGTTGATGTTCTAGAGCCTTTGATTAAATTTAAATATCGGAAGATAGGTGACGTGATTGAATTTCGTACTCGAAAAATGAACCTGTTTTTCATGTACACACGGCGACACATCAAGCTACGTAAAACCAAAATAAGCTGGCCGCGCGTAGGTAGAGTAATGTATAACGTCGCGCGACCAGCTTATGTTTGTTTTTCGTAGCTTAAGGGTATATTACTGTTGGCGCGCTCCATACAAACGAAATCTGTTGATATTTTCAATACTAACCGATTAAACTCAATGAAATTTTGCAGAAACAATCTAGAAACAAATCTCTGTGCTAGTATCGTGTAAGATTTTCTTTAAAGTGCACAGTTTAAAGTTACAGTGCCTCACAGATTTCCATACAAATCTTAAATGAATCCTAGCATTGAAACTGTATATTTTAACGAAAATCGGACACGATACAAGCATAGAGATTTGTTCCTAGAATGTTTCTGCAAAATTTCATTGAGTTTAATTGGTTAGTATTGAAAATATCACCAGACTGCGTTTGTATGCAGGGCGCATTTACGAATTCGGAATAAACTTCTCTTAATGTGTCGCCGTGTGTACTCACTACGATTGAAAAGTAATGCCGTGTGATTTGTTTTTTTCTTTTTGAATGATTTGTAAAACGAGTAAAAGCACACGAATGCATTGTGGTACCTTTATTTCGTCTAAAATCATAAAAGTGTCTCACACTCAGTTGCAGAAACGCTCATTAAAGATAATTCTCCATTAAATCTCTTGCTAGCTTTTACTACGTCAACAAGGCAAAAAGTGACAGTAAGAGATTTAATGAAGGATTAACTTTAATGAACGTACGTGCAACTGGCAGTTAATCACGAAATGCCGCTCGGATTACGACTAACTCAATTAGGCGACGGGGCAAAATTTATGCGATCGATGCGCTATAAGCTAATCACCTATCTTATCTTTTTAATTTAATAAAAGTCTAGAGCTGAATAATGATACCACTATCTATAAATCGTGTTCATTTGAAGCATGGTTGCCATTAGCATTATTTGAGGTGGCAGGATCAGCATCATATCAGCCGATAGACGTCCACTGCTGGACAGAGGCCTCCCACAAGGAACGCCATAACGACCGGTCCTGCGCTGCCCTTACCCAACGTAAAGTGAAGCTTCTGCTAGCTGTAGAAATGTTAGACAGTGACCAATTTAAAATACCCGTAGCTCATTCCTTTACCTGCTACCTAGGATCTGTAATTATTTTGGCCAGAGGACAAGAAAATATTTGATACCAAAAATCTATAATGAGATTCCTTTAGAACTTAGACAAAATAAAATGAAAAAATTTACTTTCAAATCTAAATTATATAAGATACTTCTGGAAAATTGTACCATGCTGGATTAGAGTAGTAATAATATAAATAGACAAAATGTAAATTATGTAGTTACATTTAAATATATGCGTATATATAAAAATAAAAATATTACATTACTTAGTATTGTATTAGTGGCATTAGTATACTAGAATAGAATTGTTAAAAATGAGAGCTTACATCTGCCAACAAACTGTCATGCAGTTTGGCAGATATAATTGTAAAGAAACCTTATTGTAATGTCTTTTGCATGAATAAATGAATTGAATTGAATTGAGTTCCCGCCGTCTTCACCAGGTCGGTCCACCTTGTGGGGGTCTACCTTCGCTGGCCGCCACTCGAGAACTCTTCGGCCCATCGCCCATCGGTTCCACGAGCAATATGCCCTGCCCATTGCCACTTTAGTTTAGCAATTCTTTGGGCTATGTCGGTTACTCCGGTTCTTTTATTATTGTATACATAACTTTAGCTTAAGAGAAGTTTATTCCGAATGCGTAAATGCGCTCTACATACAAACGAAGTCTGGTAATATTTTCAATACTAACCAATTAAACTCAATGAAATTTTGCAAAAACAATCTAGGAACAAATATCTATGCTTTTATGGTGTCCGATTTTCGTTAAAATATACAGTTTCAATGCTAGGATTAATTTAAGATTTGTATTAAAATCTTTGAGGCACTGTAACTTTAAAACTGTACATTTGAAGGAAAATCTGACACGATACAAGCATAGAAATTTGTTTCTAGATTGCTTCTGCAAAATTTCATTGAGTTTAATCGGTTAGTATTGAAAATATCACCAGACTTCGTTTGCATGGAGCGCGCCAACAGTAATATACCCTTAAGAATTTATATTGTAATAGTTATTAAGTCGTGTTATGTTGTAGAGCCGCATCTTCTCTACAGCGACAACACGTTCCGACGCGGTGGTAGCTTTAAAAAAAGATTTGACGTTTGATAAGTGTGCTGCAAGCTCCGTTATTGAATAAATTATATTGACTTTGACTTCTTCTGCGACTCTCTTTCATTGCTGATTCGAGCCGCTCGCGATCTGCGCGGATGCATTTTATGCGTATGCATTTCTACAGCGCAACTCGCGCGCAGTTCGCGAGCCATACGCGAAATTTGCTGGGATATTCTTTGTGTTTGTGTTATACAACGTGATGGCTAACGAAATAATCAAAACCCTCATACATCCCAACGAATTTTTGAATTGACGTGTGGAGGAACTACTGTGGAAAGTTCCTCCGGTGAAAAGGGAAGATCTTCCGCCAGGCTAGGTGTGTAGCCTGGGGACCGGCCGTGGTCCAACAGATCGTAGTTGGACCTTGTATATATATCGAATCTCTGTGATTATTTCTCTTGCGCGATTCATGTCTTGTATACGATTGTGAACCTTACGGATTACTAATGTGACGTCGCAAGTTGTTTTACGTACACATTTGCGAGTGCGACCGTAGCGCCATCTGTTAGCTTCGTTGGTATAACTTGTGGGTGTTGACATCGGTGGCAAGTCCCCACAGAAGTAAATCTGATTCCGTTAAAACATAAATATTCTAGTAGAAAATAAAGTCAAAGAATCAACCATTTAACAACCATAGTTCAGCACCCACCGTTAAGGCGCCAACACGGACTAAATGCGCCAGCTATAATATTCTTACATAAATGATCTATTGCGCACCTCATCGATCCATGTCATGCACATCCTACTCTTAATCACATGCTAGTTTGTATGATTTATGATCTATAAGTATTTAGCGAGGTATATTGTGACCTATTTTTAGTTAAATTCTAGTTTTTGGGGTTCCGTAGTCAACAAGGAACCCTTATAGTTTCGCCATGTCCTGTCCGTCTGTCCGCGGCTTAGCTCCGAGACGTTTAGTACTAGAAAGCTGTAATTTAGCATGGGTATACATAAATTAATCACGCCGGTAAAGTGGTAAAATCAAATCTTGAAAAATATTTTTTTTAGGGTGCCTAATACACTAGTAGGGATGAAATTTGTTTTTCTCGCCTATCCCATGGTGTGGGGTATCTTTGGATAGGTATTTCAAAAATATTGTGGGTGTGGGAAAACCATTTATCGATTTAGAGATCCTTTAGCGAAATATTAATCTTTAAAGTGAAAATTTTTGTTAGAGTCAAGTGTATCCAATGAATGTACCCATAACCTCCTAAGAAGCATGGAAACAAGAAAATTGACCATGGCCTTCTTTATACTTCTTTCGTACGTGTCTGCCGCAAAGAGATTATAACTAATAAAGTGAGCCATACCAATCGTAAAGTGTCCTCTTTTTTTGACGTTTAGGTTTGAGTGTGTGGTGTCAAGTAGTATGGACAAAAGGCACCAAGTGACATATGGCCTTATGTTTACGGTCACTTTTCAAACACACTAGCTCAAAAAAAAGTGGACAGCCGCATAAACAAATGTCTATAGTTCCATCTCCTACTATTAAAGGTACGTCATAAGACAAAAGAGACTAACTAAAATCGTAAATTTATGCGGACTCTATGGAGATCCTTCCTCTGAAGTATGCCGTGAATGTAGTTTCTGATTTTAAGTTGGTCCCTTCCTATCACTTTTTGTCGTTGGATTAGAAAGGGACAAAGTTGACGTCAGAAACAACGACGGCAATTTACAAAAGAAGGACGAACATTACCGCCCGCCAGCTCCCCGATTACGCTAAGTTAAAACATCGAAGTTCTATTCTTATCCAATTTCAGTTCTAATCACATTGCAATCCAATTACTACTCAACTGTGCTGTATTCCGCATCGAGCTAAACTCTATGTAACTGACAGTCCTTAACGTCTGAGCGATCTGTCAAAACGGATCTAACGGCTGTCATGAGCTGTACCGCGATTAGCGCAATAAAAAATGTGTCAAAAGTTATGGTTCGTACGTAGTCCAATCACGGTTCAATCATCGAATATTTACCGCGATTGCTGCCCGGGGACTCTTGGAAAGAATGGAGGGAGACCTTTAGCTAGAAGTGGGACAGTAATAAAAGACAATAGTTTTATACAGGGTCCTTCTTAATATGCTGACACTTTTTTAAGAGCATGATCAGACCATCAAACTGAACAACTTTCTCTATAGGACCAATGTCGAAATCGCGAAAATAAAATCAGCTGTTCCATACTAAACTGAAATCTTACTCGACCCAATTGTATGGGACAGCTGATTTCTTTTTCGCACTTTCGACATTGGTCCCATAGAGAAAGTTGTTCAGTTTGGTGGATGATGTTTAAATTTCCTCTACCCTAAGGTTGTCTGGAAGAAATCACTGGTTATACCATTACTGTTTTTGTTTCTTTTTTCTATGCTGTATCCTGTGTTTTGGTGTAAATAAAAGTATATTTCATTCATTTATTCATTCGGTAATAGAGAATATAATGCGTTTTGTAAAAATAAACAAGCAGCAATGTTATTGATACTATTAAACCCTTGACTAATTATTATAAGGACAAGCCTTGCGGTAGCATTTCCCCTCTGCCACGGTATAAGCACAAATGATCTTGTGCATTTACATTCAATTTTACACCTTATCACTAAACGAGACAGCCTATAATTGCGAAATAATAACTTCGAACTTAGAACGTTTGGGGTTTACACGAGACTACTTTTCATGATTTTTAACATTCAAAATTAGAATCTAAAGTTATGGGGAATAAAATCTAAAGTTGCGGATTTCATGTTACCTCGCCTCCCGCAAAAAGTGGCATAAATGTTTGCTAGTAGAATCACACGCGTAACCAGTCCACATATAAATAGTCAAAGTATTAAACAATATTTCGTAACGATTGACGATTTGTCTCAAATGATCGAGAACAAATATAATTTGATACAAAGTAAGTAGTGTTTGGTTTCATACTGTTGCTGACATATTAGGTAAGGTTAGCAAAATAACTAATGACGTTCAGAATAATTGTTTAATGTTATAAGTAAGTAAATAAAAATCTTGGACATTGTCACACAAATTATCTAGTCACATTTAAAGTACCAGAATCTAGCCTGGACTTGTATTATGATGACTAGACAACGATATGGAATACATAATTATATAGGGTCTTTCTTAATATCCTGACACTTTTTTAAGCGGATGATCAGACCGCTAAACTGAACAACTGTCTCTATGGCACCAACATCGAAATCGCGAAAAAAAAATCTGCTCTTCCTTACAAAACTGCAAACCTACTAGAGCCAAATGTATGGGACAGCTGATTTTTTTTCGCGATTTCGATGTTGATCCCATAGAGAAAGTTGTTCAGTTTGATGGTTTGATCATCCGCTTAAAAAGTGTCAGCAGATTAAGAAGGAACCTGTATAGATACAAATATTCATGATTCGGGTACAAATATTCATATTCATCATACACATATATTTATCCCTTACGGGATTCGAACCTGCGACCCTTGGCACAACAGGCAGGTTCACTAAATAAGTATACACTTGAATAAGTATGGGATGTTTTCAGAATCAAATTTTGTTTTTACGTTCTCTGACGTAGTAGCTTAGTTGTTCAGTTTGATGGGTAGACTCTTATTTTGCATGCATATTTTGCTGACCCTACCCATCCAGATATTAGGGAAAGCTGCGGTTTGCG
Organism: Agonopterix alstromeriana; assembly: GCA_963924505.1. Classification (NCBI taxonomy): domain Eukaryota; kingdom Metazoa; phylum Arthropoda; class Insecta; order Lepidoptera; family Depressariidae; genus Agonopterix; species Agonopterix alstromeriana. Next base: position 2,392,523 of record OZ004684.1, read on the forward strand.
GCTGAAACGGAATCCTGACTCTAACGGTAGGACTCCTAGTTTATACAAAAGTACCGCAATACAAGCCTTTCTCGCACTTAGTTCATCGAGATAAAAGTAATGGTATGAGACATGTTAAGTGAGCATGCATTAATTCATTGAATAGATTGTAGATAATGATCGAGATAAAGATTGTATTGTTAATTTCATTAGTTATTCTTGCAGACTTGTTTATAGTATTATTTGATGCTGATAACAGTATTTAAGAGGATATACAGGGTGTAAGGAAAAGCATCATTAACCTTTAAACCACAACCACCACCTGTCAGAACATAAAAAAATCGAAAAAGAAAAAAGAAATCGCAAATGAGAAACGAAAACAAAAAATGCAAAATAAAAATTAATCAAATTGATCGAATTGATATTTTGTAAATATTTTTTTTTAACACGATCTAGGAACAAATCCCCTATGCCTGCAGTTTGAGTCTGGTGTCAGATTTTCGTTAAAATATATGTTTCAAAGTTACAGTGGCTCTAAGATTTCCATACAAATCTTAAATTAATTCTAGCATTTGTATATTTTAACGGAAATCAGACAAACCAAGGTACAGAGATTGACTTTAATTGTTTAGTATTTAAAATAGGATCTATCTTCGTTTGTATGCAGCGCGCTCGGGCGTTGTGCAAAGACTATCCTCTTAACCAAGGCAAAGTATACAGGATGTAAGGAAAAGTATCATTAACCTTTAAACCACATACTCTACCGATCAAACTGAACAACTTTTACTATGTGCGCAAACCTGTCAGAATAAATATAAAATCAACTGTTCCATACTAAAGCGCCTACACGACTCATATGTATAGAACAGCTGTTTTTTTTTGTTCTGATCGGTTTGTTCCCATAGTAAAAGTTGTTCAGTTTGATGGGTAGAGTATGTGGTTTAAAGGTTAATAATACTTTTCCTTACACCCTGTATAATTATATTTACGCTATGGTTAAGGAGAAGTGTAGACACTCAGCCATGATGGTCTGGGTTCAAATCCGCACGCACGACATGCCATGTGCCAATGAGTTTTTCTAATTGACTGCTTTCGTACGGTGAAGGAAAACTTCGTGAGGAAACTTTCATACGCTGAAGAAGAAATTCTTCATGTGTGTGAACCGTTGGCACGCTTTGGGTACGGAACCCTGAGAATCATCCAAATCTGTCTATAAATAACACTGCATGCACATGCTCCCGACTATATTCCTCGAGGGGGTAGTTAGAGATATTCTGAAACCTCTGAACATCCACGTTTCACTAGTAGTACCGAAACTCTGTCCAGTGTGACGGGGAGTGAGCCCGTCGCCACTTGTAATGGACAGTGGGTACAATACATGCCTCGAAATTGAAGCATGCATTCTCACGATGTTTTCCTTCACCGAAAAGCCAGTGGTGTTACAAATCGTACATAAATTCCGAAAAACTCATCGGTACGATTCGGCCTGGACGGGTATCGAACCATCGCCTCCTGCACGGCAGGCAAGGTTACCCGCCACTGAACCACGACGGCCAGCGTACCTTATATACAAAAAAAAAACAAGACAACACAGACAAAATAAAAACCTTCTTTTATTAAGTCGGTTGAAATATCTTTAAATCATGATACAACATACTTCTGAAAAAAATATAAGAAGTTAAACAATTTGTATGAAAAGCTTCAAAGTTCGTAGTCTTTAGCTTCTCTCATACAAAAGACATCAACGGGACACTCAAGCTGTAACTTAATTTCTTTCGAACCCAAAAATTTTAAACAGGGTGTAAACTTAAATGCATGACATACTTAAAGGGGAGTTTTAGACCATCAAACTGAACAACATTCACTATTGAACCAACATTGAAATCACGAAAAAAAAACATCAGTTGTTCCATAAAAAATTGTAAATGGTGACTCGACTCAAATAATAGGGGCTGATTTTTTCTATCGATTTCAGTGTTGGTTCTAGAATGAATGTTGCTAAGTTTGATGGTCTAGTCCTTGAGTATGTAACGCACATAAGTTAACACCTTGTATAAATATTTCTACAAACAAAAATATTTTGTCAAAAAAAAACTTTCCTCACTACAGAAATCTTTTTTGGAAGTATGATGTCATAATCGTTCGCGATAATTTAAATAAAGCCGGTCAAGTGCGAGTCGTACTACCCGAGCACCGAGGGTTCCGTACCACACCACATAATAACAACATTTTTTTTGTCCTGGACCTTTAACACAAGACCGACTCACACTTGGCCGGTTTTTATTATTTGTTGTTATACTGTAGAGTTTGCTCTATAATCACACCAAGTTTGAAGCTTGTATGTATTACCGTTTTTACGATAGAGCTAGAAAACTAGTTTCTTGTAGGAGGACAACCCTTAAATTGTACCTTTTTGACATTTTATTTATTTGTTAACAAATCCGCCGTAATAACGCATATTCTGTGATTTCAACTGTCTAGCTATTACGGTTCAAAAGTTACAGCCCTAAATAGGTAGGACGGACGGACACCGTAGGCTTATTAATAGGGTCCCGTTTTCACCCTTTGGGTACGGAACCCTAAAAGTTTGCATTCGGAAAGTTTGCACCGATTCAAGATACTTTCATATCGACGAGACGACATATAAAGTTAAAACTACTCCACAAAAGGTTAAACCTGTCAGTAAGAAAAAAAACCTTATCGTGTAATACTTGATGACATTCCCAATGCATTTTATTTCAACAAAAATCATAATAACATCGAAAGATCTCTTATTTTCATAATACATTGCACTTTTCCAATCATAACTTGAAAATTAACGTCTGATTCGCGAAGTAATGTACAAATGACAGGTGTAAATAGTTATGAAAACTGGCCAGTAACAAAATGTTGTCTACAGAATGTGACCGGTCCATTCCATTTTCAAACTAGTGGATGCTGGGTGCTTGTTCGAAACGGACGCGTTGAAAGCTGTGATTGGAACGCGTTTCCGAGTTCGAAATTTAAACGTATATTTACGCGGGACGAAATATAAACTTTTTAAAGTGCATAGTAAAGACGAAAATGTGAGAAGTGATTTTTGTGACGCAATATAATTTTCTGTTGTTTTTGAATTTTTGTGACGCGTATTATTTTTCAGATTTTTAAAGTAACTTGATTGTTTTGTTAAGGTAAACTTTTTTAACAAGAAAAAGTTTTTTTAAAACAACGTTTTTGAAAAGGTAAATGAATTAAATATTAAAATCTTTTAGAACCACATATTTTTTACTTCTTTTACACATTTTTTCATTTTTATTATTGTTGTTTTTTGCACAGATAATCTTTGTTTTTTGTCGTTTTAACTTTTTTTTTAAATCAGATGATATTTTTCAACGCAGAAGTAGGTAATTTGTAGGGAAAGCCAAATAACTAAAAATACAAAATAAGTGCATAATGCTCTTAGAAAAACCAGCTAAAAGTTGAAAACTATTTTATTTCATAAATATGTATGTTTGAAACATAAAATTAGAATTAATTAATACGAATCAACTATTTAGTGACAAAGTCACACATAATTTAATAAACAAAATGTTCAAGAACTTTTTATTTGACTTAAATTGACTACTAATTAATTGAAAATTATGTTTGGAATAACATTCATAGTCGGGGAAATCTACGGATTTTTGTATGGAGAAGGTTGCATTAATTGCACTTTTGGTGATAATTTGGAATGTAGTAGATAAATACCTGAAAAACATAAATTCTCAATAATCCCCAATTTTGGATTGTATATTATTGAATAATTAAGACATTTACGAAACATTAAATTTAGGTATGAACAAAAAATGGAAAACTGGTGATTTTTTACAGGGTGGCTTCATTCAATACGTTTTACTAATAACAATAATAATCCCCTGTTAATTTCGTAAATTTGAGTAGATATTTAATATTTTGTAAGTCTTCAAAAATTATAACCTCAAAACTAAATTATTTACTATTTGTTTGTACACACTAAATTTGCCTTGTAATAATTACCTGTCTCTTTTGTTAGTATGCTGGAAGAAATATCTTTCGAAATAAGCTTGCCCTTTGTACATTTAAATCGATTTTAAGGTATTTCTCAGGTTCCTGAGCCAATATAACCACGAAATCTCGACAAAAGTGTTATAAACTAACTGTAATATTATTTCAAACACAATTAACTAAAGTGTCTTTAATGCAATCTCAGACCTTATTTTTCCTAGACTATCAGTGCAGCCGTGTGGTTCCCGGTTTCCTTTAGGTGTCAAACTCAAAATGTTTTATTCAAAATAATATCACATGGATAGCTTTCTGACGTCTTTTCTGACTCTACCACCGCGTCGGAAGGTGTTCCGTTGTAGAGAAGATGCGGCCAGAAACTCTACAACACAACTTTTTTTTTTAAATTATTATAAGGACACTTACAAATACAATATTGAAATACTTAGTTGAATTACATAGTGTAACATTGTCAAGACCAGACACTTTGGTCATTCATACAATCATCGAGTTTATAGTAGCCTTTTTTACAGAGGACTTGCTTAACATGGGACTTAAATGGTGTCGACTAAGGGATAAGGTTTATGTTTATGGAGGCGAAAGGAGGGCCTATTTTGGGGCTGGACGAACCTTGACGGGTATCTATGGGTAACCGGCTGCCGTCATCGTAGCCAGATAAAATACAATTACAAGCTTTTAAGTCGAATTAAAAGCTTTTAAACACATTCAGTTTCAATTACAAAAAAAATGGTCTAGTAGTGTTTTGCGTGATGATCGAACGAACAGACTAAAAATCCAAACACCGGTGATTTTGAGTCATAGACAACCTTAATACCATTATCGTAAACTTTTTTTTGTTAATATCTTCAATGTACAGACGACGACACATCAAGCTACGCAATACCAAAATAAGCTGGTCGCGCGTAGATAGTGTATTGTAAACGTCGCGCGGCCAGCTTATGTTTGTTTTGCGTAGCTTAATGTGTCGTCGTGTGTACAGGCACACTTCTGTTACAGTTTTATAATAGTGTAGATGTAGACAATTATGAAACCACTGGAAAAATGTTTTGGTAAATATAACCAAACTTTTGTGACTTCCGAACTGTCTCGTAGCACATAAACAAACGTTTGGTTATAAATAGCAAAACATACAGGGTCCAACTTAATATGCTGACACTTTTTTAAGGCGATGATCAGACCATCAAACTGAACAACTTGGCGAAAAAAAATCAGCTGTCCCTTACATGTGGCTCGAGTAGGTTTGCAGTTTTGTATTGAATTGCTGATGTGTTTTTCGCGATTTCGATGTTGGTTCCATAGAGAAAGTTGTTCAGTTTGATGGTCTGATCACACCCTTAAAAAAGTGTCAGCAGATTAAGAAGGACTCTATATTTAACAAAACAATTTTTTCAGTAACGAAAATTGCAGAAATGCTTATAGATCAGTAGACGATATACAACGTGTTAATGAATTAACGCAAAACTAGAAAGTAGTTTGTTTAGAATCAAGAGCAGAATCGAATTATCATGTTTTCAACATAGGTAATTTTTTTCAAAATGTTAAATAATTTGTTTGTAAAATTTAAAATTTACTGAACTCGATCTCAACCCACCGCTTGAGCACACTCACCCTACTTACTACTAAAACAAGATTCCTAAAATGTATCCACGAGCACGCTAGCGCTTTCATTCATTGCTGAAATGATAACAAATCATTTTTGCCTGAAAACTTAAATCGCGAATAACTTAAAATTTTTAGTATCAAAATAATGAAATTATTGTTTCAATCTAATTATTTTGTTATAAATCAGTTGGGGTGTATGAGGTTTTGCGCTTATTCATTAACACGTTGTATAATAAAACTTGAGTATAATTTTCTATAACATCCTATCGTTTATAGATACACGTGTGCAATACCTACTACTGTATCGAAAAAAACCTAAAACATAAAAACCGTCGAGTCGACACCTGCAAACCTAAAATATTTGCAATAAAATTTAAATTAAACACTAAATTTTACGGTAACATTTATACAACGTCTATAAAACTACTAATTAATTTATTGCATTCGCTTCATAGCTGTCTTAAAGTGGTTTTGATTTGATTAAATTATATCAACTTGTTTGTGAATATTTTGGAATTACTATCAGGTCTAGTAACAAATACCTAATAATGCAAGTAAGGAGAGGTATTGAAACTCATTGATTGACTGACGCCCTTACACCTGCGCAGTAACTGCACTGAAGCTGGAGAATTCTTGTGTTCATCAGCTGACGTCAGGTCCTATGCAAAATTTGCTGTTCAAAATGGGTCGTGCAAAAATTACCGGCCCTGTCGGGACGGCCAAAAATGTTCAGCGGCTCATAGACAGCTGTTGATGAAAGTCTGATTTAATCTCAGCCTCCGAAAAAACCTTCTGCCGAGGGCGAGGGTTACGAAATGGGCAGTGATGAGAAAAAAAACAAAACACCATCTAGAGCGGCGATTTCCGAATTCTTCACGTCTCGGGGTCACCACTATGGGAAACTTGACTGCAGGAATTAAAAGGACGGTTCTCCCAATGACTGAACGTTTATTGGTTGTTCACGATAGCTACTGTAACATTCGTGTCGACATTTATCTCTCTCTGTCAAAGCGACATCCTCATATATCCGGCTGAGGGCCATCACCATAGATACCTCACCAAAAAGGTGTCGCTACACCCCCTACGGGTAGGCCTGTGCCCTACAGTGGGACGTATAAAAGGTGTTACAAAAGTAAAATAAACATTTAAAACTTTTAAGGTGGTTGTTTAGACCATCAAACTGAACAACTTTCACTACGGGACCAATATCGAAATCGCAAAAAAAAGTTGTCGCATACATTTAGCTCGAGAAGATTTGTAGTTTAGTATGGAACATCAGAATTTTTTTTCGCGATTTCGATATAGGTCCCATAGTGAAAGATGTTCTGCTTGATAGCCTAAACCACCCCCTTAAATGTTTATTTGTATTTTTGTAACACCTTGTAAAGGCTGATGATGAAGAAGAACTAATGACTTTGAGGAACTTAGAATCTCTAGAGACATCTAACCGTTCCAGTGAAAAAAAGGCATCGCAATGCACTGACCCGATTCCGCGCCCTTTTTTCGAATTTCGAACTTTGCGCTTCACGAATGATGAACTAATCGCAGGTGCCAAACGCGTGGCGTCACGGCGTCATGGCATCATTTGTCGTCACGGCATACGAGTCGGTTTTACTGCCATGGCGTGCCAATAGATATTTCACATCAAAGGGACAACAAAGAGATCCTATTAGGGTTCCTTTTGAGGCACCGAAAAATATTCACTTAGAAATAGAAAATAAATAATTTACCCACAAAAAAATAAACAAAATTAGTGTAGTTGAAGTAAGCAGAGGCCATAAAGTATTATTTGTGTGCGCTCACGTCTCACGCACTCACGCGCAGGATTGTATAAATAAAATATAATGAGCTTGTTTCTTAGAGACATAATATGAGTCAGGCTCGGACGTGCGCGAGAGCATTTCGCGTAGAGTAGATGGGATGAGCTTAAAGTTTTATATAGCCTTTTCATTTTCGAAAAAAATCGTTTTTATTCTAGTTATTGAACTAATCATGATTAAAAATGAAAATCAATCTGTTTATACGAAATACCATTAAGCGAAAAAAAAATAAAAAAACACAATTCCTGTACCTACTTGGAAATTGGGAAATTAGTTTTTTTTTAATTATTTGTTACGAAAGCCGCCATAATAACACATAGTCTGTGAAAATTTCTGGCTGGCTATTACATTCAAAATATACCTACAGTCCTTTAAAGTTAGGATAGTCGGCCGGCGCGGGCTGACTAATAAGGGTCCGACAGAAATTTTTAAATGTTGTGGGAACCGTTTTTTTCTATACTGTTATGTTCTTTACCTTAGATCAATAACCATATGTTATAAGTAAGACTGTCTAAAGTTGGCATACAAAGGACCAGATGAAAAAGTAAATTTTTATTGGTCTTATAGCTTTGTATGGCAACTTTACTTACTATCACGTATGGGTAAGGTGAAGAACATGACAATATAGAGAAAAAACAGTAACCTCAAAATTTGAAAATTTCAGACAGTTATAAAATTTTTTTGTTACGACGGGTTGCGATCTATTTCGTACCCTACAACAATTTCTAAACGGCAATCGGTAATCTTTTTGGTAATTATAAAGCCCCGGGGCTACAGTACTATAAGGTAGAAAAACCTTAGACGAATTATATACGGACCCGCCTCGCCATAGCATTTCCACTCTGTCAACGTGCAAGATCAAAAGATCTTACGCATTTACATACAATTTTATACCTTATCACTAAACGCGACAGCCTATAATTACGGAACAATAATTTCGAACTTATGACGTTTGGGGTTCACACGACACTGTTTTTCATGATTTTTAACATTCAAAATTAGAATCTTAACTAATGGAATAAAATTCAAAGTTGCGTATCTCGTGCTACCTCGCCCCCCGCAAAAAGTGGCAGAAAAGTGTGTTAGTAGAATTACACGCGTAACTTGTCCTCATATAAGTAGTCTAAGAGAAAAACTCATTTCGTGCATTACCCTGTCTAAACTTTTAATCATGACAAAAACAACATAAAATTGTGCAACACAAAACTACTCTGTACGAAAACAGAAGCCCAAACAGCCATTTTCGTCTAATTGGCTATAAAACTGTACCAATTCGACGGCCATTCCCATAATAACCCAAAACGTAGACTTTACATTGTTAAAACTGTATTTATTGCTATCATTCCAATTAATTATGTATGGTATTTATGATTGGCGTTTTATTAATAATGTTTTATTATCGATTCGCAATCGATTAGGTAATCATATGAATTAATTAGTCATATCTGATTTTATCACATACTTATAGGCAACATAATAGAATAATAATAATATCTTTGTGTAAAAAGTCGTGGTGGTCCGGTGGCGAGTAACCTTGCCTGCCGTGCAGGAGGCGATGCTTCGATCCCCGTCCTGGCTGACTCGTACCAATGAGTTTTTCGGAATTCATGTACGACTAGCTGTTGCCCGCGACTCCGTCTGCGTAGACCTTAAAAAAGTATATTATGTGTTAATCCAGATCATATTCTATCGAAAATCGAAAATCGAAATCAGCTGTCCCATACATTTGGCGCCAGGTTTGCAGTTTCGTATGAGACAGCAGATTTTTTTTTCGCTATTTCGATATTGGCGCCATAGAGAAAGTTGCTCAGTTTGACGGTCTGATCATTCTCTTAAAAAAGTGTCAGCATATTAAGAAGGACCCTGTATGAACAACTTCCTCTATGGGACCAACATCGAAATCGCGAAAAAAATCAGCTCTTCCACACAAAACTACAAACCTACTTGAACCAAATGTATGGGACAACTGATATTTTTTTCGCGTTTTCAATGTTGGTCCCATAGAGGAAGTTGTACAGTTTGATGGTCTGATCTTCCTTTTAAAAAAGGGTCAGCATATTAAGTTGGACCCTGTATATTTATGCTGTGGCAGTAATAAGCAGTCGATGCTCTCTGAGTAATGCTGTAACAGTCACTTCGAAAAAGAAAAGAACGGAAGGTTACTTGATGCCTGAATATTATCTCTTCATATAGCGTCAAAGTCAAAGTCAAAGTCAAAGTCAAAGTCAAAGTCAAAGTCAAAGTCAAAGTCAAAGTCAATATAATTTATTCAACATAGGAGCTTACAGCACACTTATCAAACGTCAAATCTTTTTTAAAGCTACCACCGCGTCGGAACGTGTTGTCGCTGTAGAGAAGATGCGGCCAGAAACTCTACAACATAACACGACTTAATAACTATTACAATATAAATTCTTAAGCTAAAGTTATGTATACAATAATACATAGTCTATTTAATAAAATAATTGATACTATACAGTAAAGTAAATAAACTATAAGCTAGTGACCTCAGACCCAAGCATTTTGATCATTTAAATAATCATCCAGTTTATAATATGCTTTTTTACAGAGGACTTTTTTGATTTGAGTTTTAAACATGTTTTCGGAAAGATTCAAACTTCTGCACGTATCAAAAGGTGTGGCCTAGAGCCCACGCAGTGAGAGGAATTAGTTGCTATTCGTTCAGCATTGAGAGTTCGTGTAAACACCCAATTATATGATTTTGAAGCGAGTAGGCGATCAGAGCTAGATGCCAAACGTGGTGAATTGAAAACCCACTAACGGCTACACAATATCACTATGAGATCGACGTGCTCACGTGCCCGCAATGCGCGAGGATCTTATCAAGTTTAACAAGTTAATTTTTTCCAAAAACGCATGCATTTACAGAGTGAGTAGATCAGCAGTCTGTACTGGAGTTTTCTGCCTCACAGACTACTTTACAATTATTTAAATTATAGTACTAACAGTGGTACCTTAACTGTAAATTTACTTAAACTAGGCATATTGGTGTGCCGATAAAGAATATTATATAATATTAAAAACAAGTAGGTAAGTATAACAAATTTGTTTGTTTTCGGAGTGCAAAGAAAGAAAGAAATTATATTTCTATCGTATTATGTCGCACATAAGTTAAACTGTTTGTTTGTTCGTGTGTGTGTGTGTGCGCGTGAGTGTGTGTGTGTGTATGTGTGTACCTATTACGGTCTTCTCTAAGAAGATTGGTTGTTAGCCACATGACAGCTCGTCAACGCCAACAACTGAGTCAAAGCATCGCCGTGAAATCTGTCACATTGTATTGAGACGGCCCAACAGCTCAGATGGTAGTGAATCTGCATGCTGATTCGAAGGTCGCGGCTTCGAATCCTTCAAGAGGAAATATTTGTACAATGAATATGAATGTTTGTACTCGTGTCATGGATGTTTATAACTATACAGGGTCCTTCTTTATATGCTGACAGTTTTTTAAGGGGATGATCAGACCATCAAACTGAACAACTTTTACTATGGGACCAAAATCGAAATCGCGAAAAAAAAATCTACCGTCCCATTTGGCTCAGCTGCTGCACACTTACTGTTTGCAGTTTTGTATGGAACAGCTGATTTTTTTTCGCTATTTCGATGTTGGTGCCAAAGGGAAAGTTGTTCAGTATGACGGTCTGATCATCCCCTTAAAAAATTGTCAGCATATTAAGGACCCTATATGTATTCTATTTGTTGATGTACTTTGTATGAAAGTGTTGAAGTTTTTATTTATATCGCAACCTAACAAAGACAAAGGCAGGTCTCAATTTTTGTCGCCTTCTAGGGGGTGGCATGCTGTTGACACAGGTCCGGCACTCTAAAGAACGTTTTTGAATTTCGAAATGGCGTCTGCACATGCACACTTTGTGCAAACCGTCCATGACATTGCGTGTAGGTTTGAAAGCCACGCTTTGCATTTAACGTCATCGACATTTCAACACTTTTAATTATTCGTTCTATTATTAATAGTATTTTTGAGCTATAGAATTATTGAAAATGTGAATTTGGCGTTATTTTTCAACTTTTTTTATGCATTGAAAAGCAATTTTATGTAGTCAAATCCAACGGGTCCGCGCGGCTGACTGCATTCCCTTGCTCGGTTTCCCTCAAGTTTCCCAGAAAGTGTGATGTGAGGTGGGGTATCTGAAGTCTGAAGGGGGCGGGGAGTGGCCGTTCTGTATATACAACGTGTTAATGAATAAGCGCAAAAGCTCATGCACCCCAACTGATTTATAACAAAATAATAAGATTGAAACAATAATTTCATTATTTTGATAGTTAAAATTTAAAGTTATTCGCATTTTATATTTTGAGGCAAATATGATTTGTTATCATTTTAGCAATGAATGAAAGCGCTAACGTGCTCATGGACACATTTTTAGAATCTTGTTCTGGTAGGAAGGAAGGTGAGAGTGCCCAAGCGGTGGGTTGAGATCGAGTTCAGTACATTTAAAATTTTACAAACCAATTATTTGATATTTTGAAAAAAATAACCTATGTTGAAACCATGATAATTCGATTATGCTCTCGGTTCTAAACAAACTACTTTCTAGTTTTGCGTTAATTCATTAACACGTTGTAGAACTATATACTATTACCTATTCTGTGCTATTGATCATTCATGATATCCAGTCATAGATACGCAATGAATGATAGGCTTAAATTACACTTGCGCAGACGCAGCTTAGTCTTGTCTATTTAGTACTAAGTGGAAGCAACGTCGCAAATCAAGTTAATGGATATTTAATTATACGACAAACAATAAGTTTATGGGCAGTTAATGTGGGATAACATGCTAATATATTTTGCTTTACAGCATTATAGGTATAATAGTCAAGTCAAAATTGTTTATTCAAAATAATATCACATGGGTAACTTTTTGACGTCAGGTTTTTGAATCTACCACCGCGTTGGAAGGTGTTCCGTTGTAGAGAAGCGGCCAGAAACTCTACAACACAAGTTATGAAGTTATTAGTGTTAGGTTTGGTTAGGTTACCTAGGTTAGTTCTCCGTTCAGTGGCAAATTATTGAGAAATCTTAAATGAGAAACCCTAAATAAATAAGTTTTACTCCAACTTATTAAAAAGCCAATTTTTTTATAGGTTTAAAACAAATTTGTATAATAAAAAAATGGGGCCACTTCTGCATTTATATCGATATTCTTAAAAGCGTATTTTTTTATTTCAATATAAATTCCGCTAAAAAAGCCGTAGTGGTCCAGTGGCGAGTAACCTTGCCTGCCGTGCAGGAGGCGATGGTTCGATCCCCGTCCAGGCCGACTCGTACCAATAAGTTTTTCACAATTTATGTACGATTTGTAACACCACTGGATTGTCGGTGAAGGAAAACATCGTGAGGAAACCTGCATGCTTCAATTTCGAGGCATGTATTGTACCCACTGTCCATTATAAGTGGCGAACGGCTCACCCCCCGTCACACTGGACAGAGTTTCGGCACTACTGGTGAAATGTGGATGTTTTGAGGTTTCAGAATATCTCTGACTACCCCCTCGGGGAATATAGTCGTGAGCCTATGCTATGCATAAATTCCCAAACAACAAGAATGTCACATTGTAGTCATTGCTTTAATTTATCGAAACATTACAGGTTATCATATTTTATTCAGTATCATCTTAAACAAATCCGTAATGAAATAAATTGACTAGGCAAGTGTGACATTTTCGAAATAAAAAAATACCATTTACGGCAGTACTGGAAGCTAGGCCCCTTATTTTGTATGTTTTCTATAAATACCCCTCATATTAATGTTCCATTGTCTAAACCTTACTTAAGTTGATCTATTAAGTTAAATGCTACTGGTTCTGAGTACTAGCGACATAGCAAATAATAAATATCTTGGACATTGTCACAGAGATTATCTAGTCACATTTAAAGTACCAGAATCTAGTCCGGACTTGTAGGTATGGCGATGACTAGAATTAGATTATTTCACTAAATTCCTTTTCTAATAACGTCTGCTAATACACAGAATGCTCCGAAAAATTATAACTGTTCAGGGAAAAATAGAAATTTAATTCTAAGTTTGATCGTTTTTGAGATTTTTTTATTTTAACAGGCTTATGTCCTTTTTACCCGACTGCACCAGAAGGAGAGTTATGTTTTTCGAGCGTATGTATGTATGTATGTATGTATGTATGTATGTTTGTATGTCTATTTCTTTGGCACGGCCTACAGCCTAAACGGCTTCATGGAATTTAACGTATGAGGTGTCATTAGATTCGTAAAAATTGTGAGAGTGACATAGGCTATATTATTTTAATGTGGCGTTTGTTAAATAAAAAAAGAGAGGGGGAATAAACATTTTGTTGTTGTTAAAAATTACAATATCGGTATCAAATGAAAACTAGTGAATAGACAATTCCAAATATATATAAATTGTAGTACTTGTATGTTACCGTTTCGACACAAGACTAAAAAGTATGAAATAAGCTAAATTATTAAGATAAACAAAAAACCCGACTGCATAAAAAACATATGAACTGAAAAGAGAAAAACAAGCTCTATAATCACTAATCAACTGTAACAGCTTTATTTGAGCTAATATAATTTGAATGTTATAAGGTAGGTATTGCAGGCGGAGACGAACCAATCGGCTCGGATCGGTTTTCGGCTTGACGTTGAGATTTGGGACACTCTGTATGTAGATAGGTATAGAGGGGTATGCTTAGATAGTTCGGTCACGTAGAGAGAATGAATGAAAGAAGACTTACGAATGAAATATATCAAGCAAAGGTGAGCGGAAGTGTTGGGAGAGGCCGTCCGAGGAAAACATACCATGATCAAATCAATGATCTTTTCCGAAAAGGACAAGTACGTAGCACCCTCAATCGACGGAAGTGCATGAAAAGATCTATGAATGTGAATGAGGCTAAAAAGATGTGTCAGAGTCGTATCGTGTGGCGGTCCGTGGTCTCTGCCTACCCTCATGGGACAATGGCGTGAGCTTATGTATGTATGTATGTATATAGTTGTCACAGAAACTACTTTATATTTTTCTCCATGTAGGTACATATTATAAATTAAAGTCCCCCGCCGTGATTTTCTGTGTCGTTTTGTCTGTCTGTCTAGGCTAGTCCCAGAAACTAATTTCAAGAGGTTTTCACTGATATATATATATATATATATATATATATATGAATAAGAGTATACGTCACAATCTAAAAAGTTACGGTTTTAGTATAAGTATAAGTGTAGTATGTATATGCTTCCGACTATATTCCCCGAAGGGGTAGTCAGAGAAATTCTGAAACCTCATAACATCCACGTTTCACCAGTAGTACCGACTCTGTCCAGTGTAACGGGGAGTGAGCCCGTCGCCATACACAGTTACACCGTTTCCAAGTCACAGTTTTTCATATACAAATTATGTAAAATTGGAATCACACCACGCAATGTTTTAATAAAATCATTAATTTTATATTAAAATTAGCCTTGCCAGATAATTGTTCTCTCAGAAATTAAATATTTTCCATGACCATTCCACAAAGCGCGCGATCTCATTAATCTCACAATCGACCTAGAATTAAAAAAAAACTATTTAATAATTTGTTTGTAAAATTTAAAATTTACTGAACTTTATCTCAACCCACCGCAAGGGCACACTCACTCTACTTACTACCAAAACAAGATTCTTAAAATGCATCCATGAGCACGTTAGCGCTTTCATTAATTGCTGAAATGATAACAAATCAATTTTGCCTCAAAACTTAAAATACGAATAACTTAAAATTTTAAGTATCAAAATATTGAAATTATTGTTTCAATCTAATTATTTTGATGTAAATCAGTCGGGGTCTATGAGGTTTTGCGCTTTTTCATTAACACGTTGTATATATGAATAAGAGTATACGTTGTCGAACGTCACAATCTAAAAAGTTACAGATTTAGTATAAGTGTAGTATGTATATGCTTCCGACTATATTCCCCGAAGGGGTAGTCAGAGATATTCTGAAACCTCAGAACATCCACGTTTCACCAGTAGTACCGACTCTGTCCAGTGTAACGGGGAGTGAGCCCGTCGCCATACACAGTTACACCGTTTCCGAGTCACAGTTTTTCATATACAAATTATGTAAAATTGGAATAACACCACGCAATTGTGTTTTAATAAAATCATTAATTTTGTACATGTCTTCTCAACTTTGTATATTATTATGTCTTTGTAAACAATAAAGTGTTTTTTTTTTTTTTTTTTTTTTCAATTTTGATTGCTGCTTATAGTCCGTAGCATAGCGTCGTTCGCCCGCGCCTCCAGGCGACGTCACCTGCATAATATAATAATAATAAATGTTATATTAAAATTAGCCTTGCCAGATAAATGTTCTCTCAGAAATTAAATATTTTCCATGACCATTCCACAAAGCGCGAGATCTCATTAATCTCACAATCGACCTAGAATTCAACGTAAAAACCGCAAACGAAGCAGGAAAAGGAAAAATTCCGTTTGTGATCATTAGAGATACTAGGAACGAAGTTAATTAGGGTTCAACATCGGTGCCAATGAAGTCAATCACACGTCTAGACGTCATTAGGTTTCTAGCATCCGCGCCGTAAAGGTAATTCTTTACTAGACTTCATTCAATATGGCTTCAGAGTGAACGAGAGCTTGGAAACTTCCAACAAAGGTTCCGCAGCAAAATAATGCGATTTTCAGTAAAAGGCCGCGATTGAATTGAAATTAATGATGTCATTTTTTATGGTGAACGGTTAAGGAAAACATCGTAAGGAAACCTGTATTCGCCTAAGAAGAAATTCCGATGCATATGTGAAATACCAATGCCCATTCCGCATTGGGCACGCGTGGTGGACTAACGCCCATTTACCCTCCCTGACAGGCCTGCCCTGCAGTGGGACGTTAGTTCGATGGTCTAAACCATCCCCTTCAATGTTTATTTGTATTTTTGTAACACCTTGTTTAGGCTGATGATGATTTGATGAGGCTCTGTACCGAAGTGCCAAGGGGACTGAGGCCGAGATTCAGAGACGTTTTTTAAGTCATAGTTCGAACTCCCGTATGTCAAAATCAATATATTTTCGCCACGCTTAGCTCGACCTAAGACTAAAAAAATCGTCTCTGAATCTCAGCCTTAGTCTACGCCATCGCCATCCGTCCGTCCGTCAGTCTGTCCTAACTTTAAAAGATACAGTCTTTTGAACCGTTATAGGTAACCGGCTGAAATTTTCACTGAATATCGGATAATATGGAGGATATCGGATATGGAGGTTCTGAGGTTTAAGAATATCTCTGACTACCCCCCTCGGGGAATATAGTCGTGAGCATATGCTGATGATACTATGCTATGATGGAGGATATCCCTAAAAAATAATTGAAAAAATTAAAGAGTACTTTATTAATCTTCACTAAGACTTTTTTCAGTAGTACAAGACTTTTGACAGTTTTTTACCTGTTTAATTTCTTTATTGTGTAGAGTTTGGCTCTTAAGAGAAGTTTATTCCGAATGCGTAAATGCGCGCTGCATACAAACGAAGTCTGGTGTTATTTTCAATACTAATCTATTAAACTCAATGAAATTTATCAGAAACAATCAAGGAACATATATCTATGCTTGTATCGTGTCCGATTTTCATTAAAATATACAGTTTCCATGCTAGGATAAATGTAAGATTTGTATGGAAATATTTGAGGCACTGTAACTTTAAAACTATACATTTTAACGAAAATCTGACTCTATACAAGCATAGAAATTTGTTTTTAGATTGATTCTGCAAAATTTCATTGAGTTTAATTGGTTAGTATTGAAAATATCACCATAGTAGGTTTGTACGGAGCGCGCTCCGAATCATATCCCCTCAAAATCGGTTTCGGTTTACGGTTGTAAACACCAATTTAGTAGTTTTTTGTAGGTATGATTACGCATTTTATTCACGCTGGTAACACCATGAAATCAAAGATTTTCAATGCTTCTTATTTTGGCGGGAAACCGTTGGGGGACATGGACAAAGGATTTCGCTTAGACTAGTGGACGTAACCTCCGCGTATCCATGTATGAGATAGCGTTGATAGAGAATTTTATAGATTCGCTGGTCGCGTATACTCGAAAGGGACGGAGATATGACAAAAATGTATGAGAAATCGTGCCTTTGTTTGACTTACTTGTAAGATTTTATATGCAATTTCAACTAAGTCAAACAAAACTATCGCATACGCAAAAAGGGACAAACAACATAGATTTTCTCTCGCTCACTCTGTGTAATTGGCGTATAAGCCTGTCTCGTTTTCTTGATTAATGTTATTTTATGCTCGTTCTAGCTAATCTGTTTCTACGTAAGATATACTGTTCTATGGTCTCTGTCTATGGTACATATGTTCTATTTCTTCTGGTACATGTGACAGACCGAGAAGCCACGCAATGTCTACAAATTGCAATTCAACAATCATTGAAGCAAAACAAAACCTTAAAAAATATTTAAAAAGTAATCATAATCTTCAATCTTTGACTAATTATTATAAGGACTAGCCTTGCGGTAGCATTTCCCCTCTGCCACGGTATAAGCACAATTGATCTTGTGCATTTACATTCAATTTTACACCTTATCACTAAACGAGACAGCCTATAATTGCGAAATAATAACTTCGAACTTAGAACGTTTGGGGTTCACACGAGACTACTTTTCATGATTTTTAACATTCAAAATTAGAATCTAAAGTTATGGGGAATAAAATCCAAAGTTGCGGATTTCATGTTACCTCGCCCCCCGCAAAAAGTGGCAGAAATGTTTGTTAGTAGAATTACACGCGTAACCAGTCCACATATAAATAGTCTAGAGTCTTCAATACAACTCTAAAACAAAAGAACAAAACGATAATATTATCTCTTTTCTTTCTAAAAACGTGAGAATGTTTCGAAGGAATTTCGCATTGGTCAAGCATGATTTTAAATAAGATGGAATGAGTCAGTTTTAACATATTTTCTTTAAATATAGTAAATGTTATGTTCTAGCTATTACTGTTACTGTTGATAAGATTTTCATCCCCCCATCTCGGTAAAAGTATTTCGCTCTTCGATATCTGAGTGCAAAAGCCGTTTTTATCCGCTAGAGGATAAAGTACATTGAATTTAGAACATCGTGTGCACTAAGTTTGTGCCAAAGAGATTATACCTAATAGAGTGAGCCATACCTTTTGTAAAGTGTCCACTTTTTTGACGTTTAGGTTTGAGTGTGTGGTGTCAAGTAGTATGGACAAAAGGCACCAACTGACATATGGCCTTACGTTAACGGTCACTTTTCACACACACTAACTCAAAAAAAAGTGGACAGCCGCATAAACAAATATCTATAGTTCCATCTCCTTCTACTATGAAAGGTACGTCATAAGACAAAAGAGAAATGGCAGCCATCCCTGAATCCACCTGCCGAGCCGTCATAAGTAATTTTACTGTTCGATTAAATGAGTGCCGAGAACGCGAGGGTCTACATTTAGACGATATCATTTTTAAGAAATAAATCCCCAAAAAGTGTATTTCAATAATTAATAAACATTTTTTCTATATACGGCTTACTTTTTTTTTAATCGATCCACTAAATATAAAATTTCTTTTGAGACACCCTGTACAATCGTAAATTTATGCGGACTCTATGGAGATCCTTCCTCTGAGGTTTGTGCATTCAAAACATCATTAAACCTATATACTTCTCCCTCCATGGTGCCGAATATATCATACTACCTTTTTTTTGCATTTAGTCATTTCCTCGCTGAGGTGGGATGAAAAGTTACGTGTTGCACTCGAGTGCAAAGATTTTTCACCTCGTGCTCTTTCTATTCCCTCGCTCACGCTCAAGATTCTAATTTTTGAATCAATCCTTCGCTTGCTCGGTCATCAAAATTGAGCACGCGGTTAAAAAGCAACTTTGCACTCTTGTATAACAAATAACTATTCTTTTTTTTCTGAAAACGTGAGAATGTTTCGAAGGAATTTCGCAATGGTCATGCAAGACTTTAAATAAGACAGAACTTGACGTAAAGAAATTAAGTATAGTAAATGTTATGTTCTACCTATTACTGTTACTGTTAATAAGATTTGTTGGTGTTGGTATGTAAATGTTCAAAGAATTGTACTTTCTGTGAAAGTGTTAAAGTTTTATTTTCTCGCACCTCAAGTATGGTTTAACTGGCGAGCGACGCGACTTCTTTATCTAGAAATTTATTTAGATTGTAGAAAACTACATAGGCATATGCTCACGACTATATTCCCCGAGGGGGTAGTCAGAGATATTATGAAACCTCAGAACATACACGTTTCACTATTAGTACCGAAACTCTGTCCAGTGTGACGGGGGGTGAGTTCGTCGCCACTTATAATGGACAGTCGGTACAATACATGGTTTCCTCACGATATTTTCCTTCACCGAAAAGCCCGTGGTGTTACAAATCGTACATAAATTCCGAAAAACTCATTGGTACGAGTCGGCCTGGACGGGGATCGAACCATCGCCTCCTGCACGGCAGGCAAGGTTACTTGCCACTGGATCACCACTAGTAGAAAACTAAAT